>OY740806.1:36027901-36627901 GCA_963514005.1 Raja brachyura
CACACACATTGACACACACACACACACTGACACACACACACAAACACTGACACACACAGACTGACACACTACTGACACACACACACAGACTGACACACACAAACACTGACACACACAGACTGACACACATAAACACTGACACACACACACAGACTGACACACACACAGACTGACACACACACACACACAGACAGACAAACACACACACACACACAGACAAACACACACACACACAGACAGACAAACACACACACTGACAGACACACAGAAACACACACACATACACACACACACTGACAGACACACAGAAACACACACACACGCACACACACTGACAGACACACAGAAACACACACACACTGACACACACACAGACACACACACACCCCTCCCCCACACACACACACTGACACACACAGATACACACACACACACACAGAAACACACACACACACACACACACACAAAGACACAGATACACACACACTGACACACACACACAGACACATACACACAAACACTGACACACACACACACACACAGACTGACACACTACTGACACACACAAACACTGACACACACAGACTGACACACATAAACACTGACACACACACATACACACACACACAAACACTGACACACACACACACTGACACACACACAAACACTGACACACACACAAACACTGACACACACACACAAACACACACACACAAACTCTGACACACACACACAAACACTGACAAACACACACAGACTGACAAACACACAAACACACAAACACTGACACACACACACACAAACACTGACACACACACACAGACTGACACACACACACTGACAAACACACACAGACTGACACACGCACGCAAACACTGACACACACACACAGACTGACACACACACACTGACACACACACACAGACACACACACACACACACACACTGACACACACACACTGACACACAGACACACACAGACACAGACACACACACACACACAGACACACACACACACACAGACACACACACACACACAGACACACACACACACACAGACACACACACACACACACAGACACACACACACAGACATACACACACAGACTGGGGCTGACAAAAGGGAGCGCGACTGAGTCCTCGACGGATAGAGTAGCCGCCCACAGCCCGGCCAGTGACGGCTGACAAAAGCACCACCTACCCCCCCCACACCCCCCCCCACACCCCCCCCCCACACTCCCCCCCCCACACACCCCCCCCCCCCCACACACCCCCCCCCCCCACACACACCCCCCCCCCCACCTCCCTCCTCAATCCCCCCCCAACACCGGGAAGCCCCTGCATATTCCTTTGTGACTACCTGAGCTCCTGAGTGTGAACGGCTCGTGTGAGAGTGAGCAAGGGGCGGACTGGACAAGTGTGGCCGTGTTAGTGCACGAATCATTCATGGCAGACTTCAGCGGACGTGAACACCCATGGGTAAAACCCAGACATGAAGCAATAGGTGACTTTATGGGGTCGAGACCCTGCTTCAAACTGAAGTCTGAAGAAGGGTCACGACCCGAAACGTCACGCATTCCTTCTATCAGAGATGCCGATTAGGAAAAGGGGAGATGCAACGAGACCTGGGTGTCATGGTACACCAGTCATTGAAAGTAGGCATGCAGGTGCAGCAGGCAGTGAAGAAAGCGAATGGTATGTTAGCTTTCATAGCAAAAGGATTTGAGTACAAGAGCAGGGAGGTTCTACTGCAGTTGTACAGGGTCTTGGTGAGACCACACCTGGAGTATTGCGTACAGTTTTGGTCTCCTAATCTGAGGAAAGACATTCTTGCCATAGAGGGAGTACAGAGAAGGTTCACCAGACTGATTCCTGGGATGGCAGGACTTCCATATGAAGAAAGACTGGATAGACTCGGCTTGTACTCGCTGGAATTTAGAAGATTGAGGGGGGATCTTATAGAGACGTACAAAATTCTCAAGGGGTTGGACAGGCTAGATGCACGAAGATTGTTCCTGATGTTGGGGAATTCCAGAACAAGGGGTCACAGTTTAAGGATAAGGGGGAAGTCTTTTAGGACCGAGATGAGAAGATCATTTTTCACACAGAGAGTGGTGAGTCTGTGGAGTTCTCTGCCACAGAAGGTAGTTGAGGCCAGTTCATTGGCTATATTTAAGAGGGAGTTAGATGTGGCCCTTGTGGCTAAAGGGATCAGGGGGTATGGAGAGAAGGCAGGTACAGGATACTGAGTTGGATGATCAGCCATGATCATATTGAATGGCGGTGCAGGCTCGAAGGGCCGAATGGCCTCCTCCTGCACCTATTTTCTATGATTCTATGATTCTATGATGCTGCCTGTCCCGCTGAGATACTCCAGCTTTTTGTGTCTATCTAGTTTTAGCAATGCTGACCATGAACTTATACAAGCGGTCCCAATCCAGCTGACAGATGGGCAAGTTGGAGAGAGATGCCGGGTGTAAGGGCAGTGTTGAGGGATTGTCTGGCACCAGAGGGGATGTTAACACAAAGCCCTGCTCTCTCAGGGAAGAGGTTCCATGGTGCAATGTTGAGGAGTTCTCCTTGGTGTCCACATCAATATTTGAAACTGGAGCACCCGGAGAAAACCCACATGGTCACAGGGAGAACGTGCAAACTCCACACAGGTAGCACCTGAGATCAGGATGAGTTTCGGAGCTATAAGGCAGCAGCTCTACCCGCTGCACCACTGTGCTTATTAAACACTCACTCATGAACAAGGTCAATGACAGGAAGTTTTGCTGGAGAAATGTTTTCACAGCTGGTTACTTTGTGGGGATTACTTCTCAAAAATCAAAATGGACATCACCTCCTTCCCTCTTTCTTAATTGAAAGCCTGTGGCTGGTTCACCCCCCTAGTGAAACACTTAAAGCAGTTCCCACCATGCTGAGCCAAATAGTCAGGACCCAATGATGTAGACCAGTAAGAGCACTCTGACAATCTGATAAACTTACACCTCACGCTGCCTCGGCAAGGCCAGCAGCATCATCAAGGACCAGTCTCACTTGGCCACTCCCTCTTCTCCCCTCTCGTATCAGGCAAAAGGTACAGAAGTGTGAAAACGCACACATCCAGATTCAGGGACAGTTTCTTCCCAGCTGTTATCAGGCAACTGAACCATCCTACCACAACTAGAGAGTAGGGCTGAACTACTATCTACCTCATTGGAGACCCTCGGACTGTCCTTGACCAGACTTTGCTGGCTTTACCTTGCACTAAACATTATTCCCTTATCGTGTATCTGTACACTGTAAATGGATTGATGGTAATCATGTATTGTCTTTCCACTGACTGGTTAGCACACAACAAAAAGCTTTTCACTGTACCTTGGTACACGTGACAATAAACTAAACTGAACTTAATATTTTTTAAATGAATCTGTATGTGAATAGCATTAAAATGTTTTCTTTTGTTGAACAAGGTAGACTGAGATCCAATAGCATATTCTGCAATAATTACTAATCATCTGTTTACCGGCCTTGAAAATATCATCTTTAAACAGATTGTCATTCTTCAAATTGACCATTTCATTATTTCATGGGTTTTCAAATATTGGAAATTAAATTAATTTTGTGATATTTCATCTTCTTTCCATTCTGTATTTGGCTAACGAAGTTAGTTCAAAGTTTCAACTTTTTGGTAGAAGTTTTATGGAAACTCTGGTGGGGCTGAAAATTGCACAAACGGAAGATCAAATAGAACAAGTTGTTCTACAACTTTAGGCTGTGCACGCCACATGAAAGAAGAAGAAGAAGAAGAAACTGTGGTTACAGGTTAATTGTGGTCTGGATTATTTCATCCAATAACCCATTCAGTGGCTTTAAGGTATGTGGCCATAACTATGTGCCCGCTGCCATAGTCATGAAACTTTAGAGCTATGTGGCATGGAAACAAGCCCTTTGGCCCAATTTCTTCTTGCCGACCAAGTTGACCATCTGAGCTAGTTCCACTTGACTGCACTCGGACTAATCCCCGTCATATCTTTCCTATTCAGGTACCTGCTCAAGTGACGTTTAAATGCCGTAATTGTACACCTCTATCACATCCTCTGGCAACTCGTTCCATACATGCACCACTTTATGTGTGAAAAAGTTACCCCCTAGGTCCTTTTTAAAGATTGTCCCTTCTTACCTTAAACCCGTGCCCTCTATTTTGGGAAAGAGAGAAGGCAGGTTAGGTTTAAGTTGCAGACTGAGTTGGGAGCAGGGATGGATGAATAGGACAGAGGGAAAATCCATGACAGGCCAACATTCACCAAAGTTGCTGTTGAGATAGTGGTCAATAGTTAAAGGTGGTCACAAAATGCTGGAGTAACTCAGTGGGACAGGCAGCATCTCTGGAGAGAAGGAATGGGTGACGTTTCAGGTCGAGACCCTTCTTCAGACTGATGCAGGTTAAAGGTGGTAGTTAGTGATAGGCAGACATAGGAATGCAAAATGTTGCGAAATTCAGGCGAGTTAGACAAAGGCAGCTGGGCAGACAGTCTATGCCAATGAAATGGTCGATTGATCGGAAGATACAGCATGGGAACAGGCCCTTTGACTCACCGATCACCTTTTCACACAAGTTCTATGTTATCCACTTTTCCATCCACTCCCTGCACACTAGGGGCAATTTAAAGAAACTGCAAATTGTTGGGATGTGGGAGGAATCGGAGCAGCCGGAGGAAGCCCATACAGTCACAGAGAGAACACACAGCACCTGAGGTCAGGACTGAACACTGGCTCCCTGAGGCAACGGCACTACCTGCTGCGTCATTACACAACCAAGATCTAAGATTTAGCAGACCTGACCAGTTCTAATTCTCTAGAGTAAATAATTAAAGGCAATTCTAGAAATAATTTCTTGCCCTGTATGGAATGTGTTTTAATTCCCCTTCCCATCCCCACACAGACCTTTCTGTCCTCGGCCTCCTCCATTGTCAGAGTGAGGCTAAACGCAAATTGGAGGAACAGCAATGAATATTGATTTCTCTCACTTCAGGTAGCCCCGGCATTCCCTCTCTCTCTATCCCTCCCCCACCCAAGTCACACTAGCTTCTCATTTTCACCCAACAAACAATGGCCTGTTTCCTTTATCATTTTTACCTTTTTGCACATCTTTAATTCATTGTTCTTTATCTCTCCACATCACCGTCTATACCTCTCATTTCCCTTATCCCTAACCAGTCTGAAGAAGGGTCTCGAACTGAAACATCACCCATTCCTTCTCTCCAGAGATGCAGCCAGTCTCGCTGAGTTACTCCAGCTTGCATTCCTCAAGGTTTTGCATGGAGCTAAATACTGCAGCGATGCTAACACGAATACTCCTTAGACATGAGCTGCCAATTCAGTCAGCTCTCTCAATCGTCGAGTGTGGGTGGATCGTGATGTATCTGCCCTATGTAAAAGCTGGCCATTTAGCACCTTCAAGATCTAACCTGGCTCTATCCCCCACGTGTGTTGGAGAGAGAGTGCAAATCAGAGGCACTTTAACAGTTGTAGCAGTTTTGTAATCTTTTCCTTCCACCACACTTATATGCATTTACAGGAGTCAATGATCTCATGGCATTTCAGAGGAACAGCTTCAGCCAAAACATTGACAGCAAGCCAAAGAATTCATGACAGCTGTCCAGAAGCTTGGTGGAGCGGTAGTCTTAAAGGAAGAGAGCAGGAAGGTTTATGGATAGGATCCTGAAATCTGACGGCTCGGCTGCCTCCAATGGAGACCAAGGAATTTAGGTCAATCAAGAGGGAAGAACTAAAGGGACATAGATAGGAAGGAACTGCAGATGCTGGTTTAAACTGAAGATAGTCACAAAAAGCTGGAGTAACTCAGTGGGACAGGCAGCATCTCTGCAGAGAAGGAACGGGTGATGTTTCGGGTCGAGACCCTTCTTCAGGCTGGGTCACCCATTCCTTCTCTCCAGAGATGCTGCCTGTCCCGCTGAGTTATTCCAGCTTTTTGTGTCTATGAATGGACATGGATGTCTTGAGGGATTATACAGGTGCAGGAAAAATCAGGGATGTGATGGATGGAGGCTTGGGAGATATAAAATGCAGTGTAATCATCATTTTAATATTTTTGATACAGGAAACTAATGTAAGGGGGAAATGATCATCGATAAAACAGGATTAAGATTAGGATTACGGTCAACAAAGCTGGGCGGGTGAGGAGAGGGATCACTGGGCGATCCTCACGTCCAAGGAAGACAACAGCTGGAGGCCCTGCAGCAGCTTGGGGCTGGCCTGGATCTGGCACCACTCATAACAGCTAGAGCACGGACTGGACTTTGCACGCAGGATCAGTAGACATTTTCTGTACAATTTGCTGATTGGGATGTGCTCAGGTATGGCAACACTCTACTGGGCTTTAAGAAAATAATTGCACTGTGTGTTTGTACTTTGCACATGTGACAATAAACCACCATTAAACTACAGTGTTAATTTCTGCCCAATCAAATGGTGATACATCCCTTAAACGGGTGTAGATTCCGAGACTATACTCAAGATTAAGGAGTGATTTAATTGACCTCTTTAACATTCATGAAGGATTAAATAATTTGACAGTGGAGTGACATCACACATCAACATCAGTCTGAAGAAGGGTCTCGATCCGAAACGTCACCTATTTCCTTCGCTCCATAGATGCTGCTTCACCCGCTGAGTTTCTCCAGCATTTTTGTCTACCTTAAATAATTTGATAGAATTGATTGGTGGGGAATTCAGGACAAAGGAGGGTTGCCTTAAAGTGATTGAGGAATGATGAGAGAAAGTCTATCTCGAGGCTTGGTGGTCAATATCTACAACTGGCACTCAACTGGGAATGGAACAGTTGGGAATGAATGTAGTTTTGTTGGCTTGATTTGCAAAGGATTAAGGCTTCACGGATTATGATATCGACTAGCCATGAACTACCTGAATACAGGTGGTCCTGGATAATGGCAGGAATTTGCGGAAATCCCAGTGAAGTTTGGCCAGAGTCATACACAGAACATAGTACCGTACAGCACAGGAACAGGCCCTTTGGCCCACAATGTCAGTTCCAAATCATGATGCCAAGACCAACCCTTATTTGCCTGCACATCCTTTATGTACCTGCATCTCCTGCATTCCATATACCTATCCAAATGCCTGGTAAAAGCTACTATCATAACCCACCTCCACTACCATTCCCAGTAGCATGTTCCAGGCACACTCTACCTTCTTGCCCTGCACATCTCCTTTAACTTTTCCCTCTCACCTTAAAGCTTTGTCCTCTAGTATTTGCGACCTTTTTAATAAAGGTACAACATTAGCAGAGAAATGCTCCGATTGTGCACCCTATCTATGCCTCTCATCATTTTATATACTTCTATCAGGTCACCCCTCAACTTTCAGCATTCCAGAGAAAGCAATCCAAGTTTTTCCAATCTTTCCTGTGGCTAAAGACCCCGTAATCCAGTAAACCTGCTCTGTACCATTTAGCCTCCACATGCACACGATGCTCCAAATGCATCGAACCAAAGGCCTATGAAGCTATGTTGAACTTCCTTGGAACAAGAAAATGTTCCATTCTTACTAGGATAGATGTTTATGACATTTACCATCTTCTCACAAGTCAAGACAAAAGCCATTAAATATGAATGAAAATATATCTCATTTTATTTTCTAATGAAAACAAAATTGAATACTATATTATAATATTTACAATAAATCAGATCTATTTCTACATTCAAGTTTAATACCGTACATATATTATGCTTTCAAGTTATTGGTGTTCAAGGTGCTCTGGCCAACATTGGATGTCAATCCATATTTTCAACACTGAAGGAGTTTAAGATCTCAACTTCTAACGCTCAAATTAAAACTTCTTATCCCTTTCTTACAAGAAAATGCAATGCTTGTTTCTGGACTTTATTGATTAAAGTGAATAGAAAAAAACATCACGTCAACCATATATAAATAAAGTTATATTTCATCCATTCTTCACATTTGTGGGCAATTTATCGCCTATGAAGACAGGAAGGCTGGATTGCGGCTTTCTTGGAACTTCAATTCAAAGTCAGGCAATTCATGGGAGAAATTAGGAATATTGTTTATGCAAAGTGAATATAGGTGTGGAGGTACTTCTTGCAAAAACAAATGGGTGCTAACTAAATGAAAGTTAACTCTGAGATGAGTGGGCTTGGGTTAGGTAAGTGTTAGTGTGTTCTTTTCACAACTTCCCAATGCCTCAGTATTCCCTACCATGGTAACCCATCAAGCCTCTGGCACTCGGTAGTTCTGGGTTCCTGTGCAGTTGTCCCCTCTCAGCAGCTGTACCTTCTGCTGCCTGGTCTCCATTCTTTGGAGTCCTCTCCTTAACCTCTCCTCTAGCTCTCTCTTCTTTCAGAAAAAACTCTGTCTTTCACCCAATAGTTGAGCCCTGAGATCTCCTTATGTGCCTTGCTATTACATTTTGTTAGATAATTTCCCAATAAAGTGTCATGTGCGTTTTTGCTACATCAAAGGGCTGTATAAATGCAAGTTGTTATCATTATAGGCAGCCCACATTTGAGGTCAATGAGGTAAAACAAAGCTGGAATTGGACTTGGAGGAAGGTGGTGAAAACTACGATAATGATAGGGCGCACAGCCAGGGACCAACAGCAGGGCACAGGTTTATAGAGTGAGTCTTTGCTTCATACAGCATGGAAACAGCACTGAGTCCATACCATGCATCAAGCATCAATTTCATCTAATAATCATCACATTTTATTATCCTCACATTGCCGATGTAATCTCCTCAGATGCAGAGCACTCACGCACGTAACAGGAGCTGTCTACAATGGCCACTAACCTGCATATCTTTGGGATGTGGGGGGAAAGCAGGAGCATCCATACAAATGTTGAAAGTTTAAGAATAAGCGGTAAGCCATTTAGAACAGAGATGAGGAAATACTTTTTCTCACAGAGAGTGGTGAGTCTGTGGAATTCTCTGCCTCAGAGGGCGGTGGAGGCCGGTTCTCTGGATGTTTCAAGAGAGAGCTAGATAGGGCTCTTAATGATAGCGGAGTCAGGTGATATGGGGAGAAGGCAGGAACGGGGTACTGATTGGGGATGATCAGCCATAATCACATTGAATGGCGGTGCTGGTTCGAAGGGCCGAATGGCCTACTCCTGCACCTATTGTCTATTGTCTATAAAACACATAAGGCCACAGGCTTTTACAGGCCGTAGAATGAAGGAAAGGCACATTCTTAAAGCTTTTCAATAACTTTAAAAAGATCCATGATCCTTGGATTTGGCGTTTTTTTTAATGATAATGTTTTGCTTTTTTTAAAAGATAATCAAGGTCTTTCAGAAGATGTGACCACACGATGGTGTCAGGGAGGTAGTGGAGTTGCAAGCTGAGTGATGATGTTGTCCAATATACAAGAAGGTTGAATTGCCACATGACTGCCTAATCTCATTCCTTCTGTCCTGATGCTCAATTGATATCAGTGACCATTGCAGGAGCCCCGATCTGCACACTGACACTGAACAGAAGCAAGTCATATCCTGGCCAAACTCTGATGAGCAGCTACAGCCCTAGAGCCAGTCTATTCACAACCTTTGTTCATAGTGTATGGCCAACTGCTATTTGCTGCACTCTGTCCCATATTTGCCCGATTCTGTGCAAAAAGGCAGATTTTGAAATGCAAATGTTAAGGCATGTAAACTGAGTTTTGCATTAGTGTGCAAACAATATGGTGGGCCAGGGGTGCGTCTACAAGTCTAAACACCATTGGCCAATCCTTTCAACACACACACTCCCAGCCGATATTCACTGCCACTTGCACTCATTTGTACATCCTTTGAGTCTGTGGAAATTAAACTGTCTCTTCAAGTCAAAGAGCCACTAATAAGCATTTTTGAACCTTAATGAACATGATTATTTTCTAAATTTCCAAAGAAACATACTGTATTTCAGGCTCTGTATCTTAAAACTAATTTTCAGTCATAATAAATTATGTTTTGCTGGATCTCCAATTGAAAATCTCTGGCAAAACCTTTGAAAGGAGGGAGCATTTACATTCAGAGCCAAAGTCACATCCCAATAACCTTTGGATTCTGTAGGAATGTTCACAATAAAGTAACATGAAGTAGTGAAAGGCGGACAAAGTAGTCTGATCGACAAGGTGTGGCATCCCCAGTTGATGTGCGGAGAAATGTTCTCTGTGTTGATTGAGTTAACCTGCACTCCGCACCAACACAAACTCTCATCCCCGTAGCTACTCTCAGTGCCGGACAAGTGAAAGGCAAAGTCTCTCGCCCTGATGAACTTCTTTTATAAAAGTGCCAGAGTCTGGGATGAACAATCATGGCCGGTAGTTGACTACGTATTCACTGTCGGTCATTGTCATTACTTGTTACTCTGTGAAAATAAAGGGCAAAACATTAGATATGGGAAGATGCAATTGAACTCTGCACTTGTTCATATTCAGTAACAGTGGTTGACTTCATAAAATGATTAACAATGAATGCTTTACACAATATGATAATCACTTCAGACTGAATAGAGAATTCATCCTGTTCAGACACACACCCTACACTCACTCCCTTGGAAATACCAACACATTTCGCCACCTGTCTTAATATAAATAACTTGCCTGGATACATGTTCCTTGGGCAACACTTGGAAAATTCTACAACATCCTAGCCGACTGGCAGCAAGACCAATCTAAATATTATATAATAAATATGAATACACTTTATACTAAATAATCTAAATATAAACATTCTCTCCTCCATGACCCGGTGTGTCTGCAGTGTGTTGACTGCATTAACTCATCAAGATTTCTTCAAAGGTAGACACAAAATGCTGGAGTAACTCAGTGGGACAGGCAGCATCTCTGGAGAGCAGGAATGGGTGACGGTTTGGAAGAAGGGTCTCTACCTGAAATGTCACACATTCCATTTTTTTCAGGCCTGGGATTTCTACAAGAGCTATGGGTACCATCTGAAAATTCCTCTCCAAATCACATACCAGCCTAACTCGCAAATACATTGCTGAATAATTTGGTATAATCCTTAATAGTAAGCCTGAGCATAGCAGCAGTACCATCACAGAGACATCTATCTTGTACCTTGCAACCATGTCCTAACCCATGCCCCACTCACTCTGAGCTACCTGTTCATTAGTTCCTAATGTATCTACAGCTCGATTTTAACAGCTGTCATGCATACAAACATCCCCAAGGCTTTGTCATTTTATCTCTGTGACCTCCTCCAGCCTCCTGTAATCCTCCAAGAGTTCCCTACTTTTCCAATTCTTGCCTTTCACACATCCTGAATTTCCTTCACCCAACTATGGTCTGTTGACATTCTCGTGAAAACCCAGGGATATTTTAGTAGATTAAAGGAAGATCATTCTTATCACACACGATTTTCCATCATGAGCATAGGACTGGGTGCCATTGTTACCTCCATTTGTGCGTAGGTCCATTGTATGTATTTCAGCATGTTTGTGTAAACACCCGGCTTGTATACGCGAGCACAACCATTGCCCCAGCTTGTAACTCCAGCGAGGTAATAGATGCCATCTGCTTTACATACCAAGGGCCCACCGCTGTCACCCTAGGTTTGAAAGAGAACATTTCCACAGTTAGTCTTAAGGGGATTGAAACATAGACCACGAGCACTATCGAAGGGCTTGCCGCTTGTTTCTAACACATTGGCATTTATTTCATATTGAACTGCTGGAAAGTTTAACCTTGTATTTGAAAGGTGAAGTATGATTACTTAGAACAGAACATGGAGGATTGGTAGGGGTTTTTTGCACAGCCATTTTTATGCCTGATTAGACACTCCAGCACTCCTCGGGATGACCAAAGATTAGAGCATCAATTTATCTCAGTGATTGTACTGATTGTCCTCCGTGACTCTGTCAAATGGCACTCTGTCATTCCTACGCTAGAACATCAGGGTTTCATGTTCCAGCTTCGAGAGTTGAGCACAAACGCTACCCTGTCCAGTGCAGAGTGGTGAGGGGCCTATGCCATCTGTGGTAGCAGTTTTTCCTGGGGCATTGAAACAATGTCTTTCAAAGTTGCCCTTACTCGTGCAATAATACAAGCTTCCTATTTAAGGAATGTCGATCTCTGTGAATGAGATGAGTAAGGAACATCCAGTGATGCCCACCCCCATTGTCGTCAGCAAGCAGGCAATGATCAGACCCGGTACGTTTGGGACTTCATGGTGGACCTCTAGTGCTGACAGACAGTGTGGATTTGCTAAGTTTCTAACTCGCACCTGACAGGAGTCGATTCCCCCCATGAGATGGCCAGCACAGATCATGTTTTCTGTTATACGTCCACTGTAGATTTGTCTCGTGTTACACTTTGTTCTGCTGATGATGTTAACTGGAGCTTCCAGGAGGTTGTTAGAAGCCGATTCTGAAATGAATGACACAGGGAATTACACTCAAGAGGTCGGACAGGCTGACTACCCAGCCTTGAACGAAACAGGCAAATTAATTAAAGTTGCTACATCAAACATCATTAGAGTAGCGAATGAGTATTATTATTGAAAATTAATGGCATATTACACACCTGGTAGTTCAAGCACACCTTTAACATATCAGAACAAACCAGGAACTTTCACAAAACATAATTATTTAAACCTACACACCTCGCCAATAAAAGTGATATTAGGACATAGGTTCATGATTATAAATCTGAGTCAAAGATTTTCAAAGGGGAAAGCGAGAGAGATTTAAGGAGGGGATGGCAGAGTTGAGGGCAACATTGGGAGCTAAAAGCAAGACCTTCAATAACCGGCAGATCAAAATCAGGGATGTACGAGATATCAGATCTGAAGACACACCACAACCTCCAACACTTTGAGCTTAAGGGAAAATCCAACCCCATACCTTTTATTTAGTTATGGAGAGGTTTTGTACCTACATTTCAGAGTTTCCATTGATTCATTAAAACTGATGCCATTGACATGCCCTGACTAGAGTTACTGGTCAGAAATCAACATTTTTTTTTTGCAATGATAACTTCAGCTTTTAGCATTTCCCAATGAAGAAACAACAACCTTGATCCACATAAAAAAAGGCAAGGTCTTGTGAAGGAATGTTATTTTAAGAAGTTGCCACACTCTTCAAACCCCTTTGCAAAATGAGCAACGTTTATTTTGTCTAACTACGGTGATGCTGGCAAATTACAGACAGGACATAAGAGGATGGAAACACAAGATGCCCACTGCATTGCCCCACTGCATTGCCCCACTGCATCGCCCCACTGCCTCGCCCCACTGCATTGCACCACTGCATTGCCCCACTGCATCGCCCCACTGCATCGCACCACTGCATCGCCCCACTGCATCGCCCCACTGCATCGCCCCACTGCATCGCCCCACTGCATCGCCCCACTGCATCGCCCCACTGCATTGCCCCACTGCATTGCCCCACTGCCTCGCCCCACTGCATTGCCCCACTGCATTGCCCCACTGCCTCACCCCACTGCATTGCCCCACTGCATCACCCCACTGCATTGCCCCACTGCATCGCCCCACTGCCTTGCCCCACTGCCTCGCCCCACTGCATTGCCCCACTGCATTGCCCCACTGCATTGCCCCACTGCCTTGCTCCACTGCATTGCCCCAGTACCTTTCCCCACTGCCTCGCCCCACTGCATCGCCCCACTGCATTGCCCCACTGCCTTGCCCTACTGCATTGCCCAGTACCTTTCCCCACTGCATTGCCCCAATGCCTCGCCCCACTGCCTCGCCCACTGCATTGCCCCACTGCATTGCCCCAGTACCTTTCCCCACTGCCTCGCCCCACTGCCTCGCCCCACTGCATTGCCCCACTGCATTGCCCCAGTACCTTTCCCCACTGCCTCGCCCCACTGCATTGCCCCACTGCATTGCCCCAGTACCTTTCCCCACTGCCTCGCCCCACTGCATTGCCCCACTGCATTACCCCACTGCATTGCCCCACTGCCTCGCCCCACTGCATTGCCCCACTGCATTGCCCCACTGTTTTACTTACGTGCCATTTCATCCACAAGACCGAATCCTGTGATCCAGCAACTTGATCCATCGGGGAATTGCTGGTTGGCGGTTGGCAAACAGGCAGGCATGATTTTATCTGAAAAATAAATGATGCATGACGCTACAGTAAAGATAACATGATTTCACAAGCATGTACGTTACAGCAGATCATTACGGGATTTCCCTGGCCTCCACAATAGACACCACCAGTCCCGATGTGTTTGGTCTAGTCGTGGTCTGATTTCACACCACTGTGGCATTTGTGCAAGATGTCACATTTGAGGAAACCAGCATCTCCAACGCTTCGAGATTAAGGGAAAATCCCACCCCATGTATTTTGTTGTTCAATGCTCTGAAAGCTGGCACAAGGTTCTGTCCATAGCCCCGTAGGGATCGTGGTGTAGAGGGATTGGGGTCAACCTCCACAAGGTTAGAACTTACAAAGGTCCCATTCACCAGCCCCTACAACCTCTCCTGTGAGAATGAGAATTTGCTCAAAATTAAGAATAATTGCTGTAATAACAAAATTGATTTCGGACATTGACTGGGTATCTCAGAAATGAATGTTAGGGTGATGGTCAATATACAAAGGTGTGATACTTTAGAGGATTTGTGAGAATGCAACAAATGTGTCATTGGCCGTGGCCCAAGTGGCATCACCAGGACATTACCTGTAAACGCCAATGGTCTGCGAAGCTTCAACAATGCAATGTCATTATCATTGGAGTCTCCATTGTAGTCCCTGTGCAGGATAATCTTTGAGATGAAACTCAGTTTGGCGTTTGAGAGTTTCCTTTGTGAAATGAAACCACTGTAGACTTTCCAATTGGACGTTTCAAGTGCTTCATCTCTGCAATGAAAGAAAGTCCAATGTCAGTTTCTAAGGCTTTGATTGATTCTCTCACTGGGTGATACACACCTTTCCTCCCCCAAACTAGTTGACCACAATGCCAAGCAGCATGAACACTCATGAAATGTCAGGGGTGCTCATTCAGCCTAATAGTAACCCTGACGATATCACTGAAGCCCCAAGCAGATATTTGATCCCAAGGACTAACAAGATATCAGTAAGCATATTCCCACCAGGAGTCAAAGGCCATAAGGCAAAGCCTTTACATGTTTTGTACAGTTTCCTTGTGGGACTTGGAGGTTTTAGTGTTAAAAATACAGCGTAAAACAGGCCCTTTGGCCCACTGAGTCTGCGCTGACCAGCGACTTCCCATGCACTACTTCTATCCGACGCACTAGGGACAATTTACAGAAGCCAATTATTCTACATAAACGTGCAAGTCATTGGAATGTGGGAGAAAACTGGAGCACCCGGAGAAAACCCATGCAGTCGCAGAGAGAACGTACAAACTCTGTACAGACAGAACCCATGGTCAGGATCGAACCCGGGTCGATGGCGCTGTGAGGTAGCAACTCTAAAGTAGCACTGTGCCGTCTTTTACATCGCGCTTCAACTCCCCCACCCTAGATCCTGTCCCCCTACTGCTCATTTTGCACTATAACTGAAGACTCATTTATACTCACTCAAAGATGCAGTGATGTGCAGTGATCACCCAGTCCCGTGCAATGATGGTGCCACCACACACTGGGCGTGACTTGTAGTGGAGACTAACTTGCCATGGCCATTTCCCCGCTTGGCTAGCTGTTCCGCCCACAATTCTGGATGACGTCTTGTATCTTTTGCCACAATCTATTTGCAAAGAGATAATATTCAAACAATTTAGTTTCTATTCTTTATTGTTCCTATGGATATTGATTGCATGCAGATAAGTTCCAAATTCATTATATGCCCCAGTCCATCATGGGCATAGCCCTTCCCTCCATTGAAATCATCTACATGACGTACTACTTCAAGTAGGTGGCATCTATTATCAGGGATGCCCAGTCTCCGGGCCATGCCTTCTTCTCACTGCGACCGTTAGGCAGGAGGTACAGAGACTGAAGTCCCACATTAACAGGTTCAGAAATAGCTACTTTCTACCACCGTCAGCCTCTTGAACCAACCTGCACAACGCTAACATTAGCTCAGCAACTGAACTCAATGGACCACCTCTGGAACTATCATGGACATGTTTCCTAATTGTATCTTACACTCAGGCAACACACAAAAACATAAGTTACACATAAACTCTACAAGACAGTGAAAAGCAAAAGACTAGCTTTTTTAGCAGTGTTTTTGTCTTGTAGAATGTATGGGTAGTTTATGTTTTACTCCACGGTCTGAGTCTGTGAACCCGTCTTGCTGCTGAGGACAACGACCTGGCTGCTCAACACCTGGATTGAGATCTAACTATTCCTTTGGTTTATGTTTCATTCGCAAGAAGAAGCTGCTGAAAGCCACATTGTCATCATACCTGGACCTCACTGCACTTGGCTAGGCTTGAATTATCATTGATATGTTTACCTGTATTGTGTCAACAAAATGGTTGACATTTAGTGGCAATGATATAAACCTGCATTATCAATGGATTATAATAAGTAATAGCATCTTGAACAGGGTAGAGGAGGAGCATAGACTGCAACAGACAATGTAACGGGGATTTCATTACATTTCTAACCTGTGCTCAACCTACCTAGTAAGTAGATAACACTAGCACCGTGTTTAGGATTCAATGAGTCCCGTTGCCCAGGATTGAAAGTTTTTAGAAATAAAATGATTTAGTTTGAGCATAATTATGCTTACCAACACATCGGAGACTGACGACATCTTTGGTCGGGCACTTGGAGCTGAAAAAGAGGGCAAGTCATTAATGATCAATGAAATGAAAAATGGATCCATCACAGATCAATGTTACGCCCAAGCAGATTACAGCGCAGATTCATGTGACATAGGGCAAGGTCATTGCAGGGTAGTGTAACAGCCTGGTAGCTGTGATGTGTGTATTAACACACATGTGATGTGATACATGTGATATGTGTATTAAACACAAGGTGTATTCAAATCTGAGCATAAAAATGAAAACTATCCGCCACAGATTCTTCAATCCTTTTTCGTGACTACATTCAAATTGTGACACTGTGTGTATTTGAGAAACAATGACTTCTCCTCAAACTGCAAGCAATGTCCTCTCCTGTAGACACTGATTCTCATGTTCAGTTTGTGGGCTTCAGTTATTTGCATCACATTTGCAATGGGGGCAGTAAGATAAACAAGCCCAACCAATGGAAATGTCTTTAGATGAACCAGTAAACCCAAGGCTGAGCCTAGAGCACTGGGGATGGGAAGGTTGCTTGTCCAGCTGAAGTTACATAGAACATAGAACAGTACAGAACAAGAACAGGCCATTTGGTCCACAATGTCTGTGTTGAACAAGATGCCACATTAAACAAATCTACTCGACCTTTTGATGATCCTCCATTCCCTGCATATCCATGTGCCTATGCAAAAGCCTCTTAGACCCCACTATCTGATCAGGCACATATCACCTTGTGTAAAAAACTTCAAGCACACATCTCCTTAAAACAATGCCCTTCTCAACTTAAAACTATGCCTTCTGGTCTTTGACATTTCAACCTGGGAAAAAGGTTCTGACTGTCTCCGCTATTCATGCCTCTCATAATGTTATAGACTTCTATCATGTCTTCCCACTGCCTACAACACTCCAGAGAAAACAACTTCTTAGCGTGACATTGGGTAGAACATAGAACCAAAGCCTGCTGCAGCCTGAGCTTCCTGGTCTTTGGGACCTCATCCGATACACTGAATGTTGATCTTCTCCATGGAGTCATTTGTCAGTGTCTTGACATTATATCTCCACGTGACAACTTAACCTCATAATTTAACCTCATGCAATTATTTGTATTTTCTTTCACTGGTTATTTTTGGTTCGGCCATATCACAATCTAGATAATTCTCTAGAGCTGAAAGACTATATTCTACACTCTGGAATCTTCCCTATTCACTGCCTGTTGTACTTGTGTTTTGGATTGATTCTACTCATGTACAGTACGGTTTGACTAGATAGCGTACAACCTAGCGTACAAATAAGAGAGAATGCAACAATATTTAACTGGAGGGCTTCCTGCCACACCCTGTACATCTGCTCCTTGTGTCCTGCGCGACTTTTACCTTCTGCAGGTGACAATAATAAACCAATGCCAATGCCTCGGTGTTCTGGTTCCTTCCGCATCCCAAAGACATAGGGTTGGTAGGTTAATTGGCTGCTGTAAATTGCCCCTGGAATGTAGGTGAGTGGTGTCATCTGGGAGAGTTGATGGGAATGTGGGGAGGATAAAGTGGTGGGTTCCGTTTGTGGGATTAGTGTAGAGGTCATCCTACACGCGGTTTGTTCCTCTGCTCTATGACCTGACGACAAGTCTCTCCAATGAGCTCAACAGCCCCTGTTCTTATTTTATTTAACAAACAGTAACACACCTGTAGGTCAGGATACTTTGCAGGTTGGTCAGTTTTTGTGCTTCGTTGATAACAAGGTTTGAAGAAGAGTCTCCAATCACACGCTTGGTTTGGTAATAACTGAAAAAACAATTGCACAAGATGATCTTCCAGTGGTCGAACAATATTGTATCCATTTAATCTGAAAGAATATAAATTATGCTACAGCACAACAAAATGCTACCAAAGCCACTGCAGATGAATGTGCAGATACTCGCGTTCAGAGGCAAGGGGGGAGACTGCTGGAACTTAAGTGAGAATGCAATAACATGCCCTTACGGTCAGTGAAGGATATGGGGGCAATCAGGGGCTGAGCAGGAAAGCTGCTCATTACAAGCATGATGGGTAAATCCAGCAACTGCAGGCCAATCAGAGGTGGCCAAAGTGTTGGAAAAGATAATCAGGGGTAGAACTAACAATCAGTTGGGCAAGTATGGTTTGATTACTAAAGTCCACATGTGCTTTTTAAAGGTTTTGAATGACAATTGTGTCAAACTTTGCTTTGAATGGACCTTGACCTTCATGCAATTAACCCTTCACATTCTGTACCAATATTCAACTCCTGTCTGTCATAACTTAGCATCCCCATCATAGACGACTGCACCTCCTACAAGCCTCCAGTATCCCAACAGTCGGCCTTCCTGCTACACCCTGTACATCTGCTACTTGTATTCTGTATGCCATGTCTAGATACTCGATCAGTGTACCTTGTGAATCCCAGTTGTTGACATGTCTTGATTGCCAAAGCTTGACTCCAGTCTGTGTAACAAACAGGTGACCATTGCTTTTGTTGCCACCCATAGACTTCCAGCTGTGATTCCATTCCGTTGAATCGCACTGGAAGAGTAAATTAAGTAATGGTTTAATTAAGTTATTTCCCTTTAATGGAAGATGTTTAATGAATGAGTGTGGGTCAAGCAGCTTACCACATCCCAGTTCATCACTGTTGTCATCACATTCACTGATGCCATTGCACCGGGTCACCGAGCTGGAGCAGCGGCTAATCGACTCTGTTGGACTGTCCATCATGAACTTGACTAGCAGGAGGAAGCAAAGTAACGTGTTGACATTGTGTCAGTACATTATGAGATGTACATGTACTTGTGAGCGATTGTAAAGGACATTGTGGGGTGAGTAGGCAATTATTCCCCTGAATATCGACCATTATCTAATTGAATGGTGAGAACTGCAACAAGGGGGCTGGATGGTGTGTCTCTGTCCCCATGTCCTAGCTAGAATATGGCTAGCTGTTCAACTGACCCGAATCACCCATGGAGTGACCAGTAATGTTGGAAATGAAGAACAGAAGTAGACAACTTCTTCTTATGATACAAACCCTCTATGTCAGTGAATGGCGGTTCCAGGGGATGAATGGCCTGCGTGTCCCTTGATTCCTGATATCCCTTCTGTACCATTAGGCAATGCCAAGTAACAGATGCATCTGCTGGACTGTGTGTGTGCTTCCCACTGGACCTACAGCTGTCCATTTTAGCCTCGTGTTCTTCAGTTACTGTCATCCACTCAACTATTCATGTTTAACCAACGTGACTAGTTTAAATTTACTTACTAACAATCCAAGCACCAACGCCAACAATGGAAAGGCCCAGAAACAGAGAGATGATATAACAGTAGGTCTTCCTCTTTGGATTGCAGCATTGTGTAGATTTGGGACCTGAAAGAAAACAGAGAAGATACTAAGGATTTTACACTAAGGGCAGACTGAAATACCTTATGACTGAAGTGAACATTCATATTGGTGAATCTCCTTGCCAAGTCTCCAAACTTATTGGATGCACAATTGATACACAACTGTGACAACCAGGGAAAATTGCCATTAAGTTACACCAGGCTCATGACAAATTGCCACAGAAGTTTATCCATAAAGTGTACAGTGAACAAGTAAAATTAAATATTCTGTGGTCTGAAATGTGCTGACCCAAAATGTCACCAATCCAGATATTGCCTAATCTCTGTACTTGTCCTGTGACGTGACTCACTGAACATTCAGGGGCTCTCCATCATGCACCTTTGCCCAAAGACTCTATTACTCAACACTATAGTTTACAAATCCCTGTTTCATTCGTCAATAGAATTTATCTTGATTAATTTCTTAACTCAAACAACTTTCCCTGCTATAAGATCGACATCTGTTCATGAATATGCATCCACACTGAGTTATGTATCTGACACACTATAATCAGGAACAAGAGTCTGATCATTAGACCCATCAGTCGTACACATGCACTCACTCATACATGGACAGGTTCACCTGCAGAGTTAAACTCAGTCACGAATACAACACTCCCAGACACAATAAGACATGTGTTAAAGACACATCCAAAACCTACCTGTGCCTTGGGTGACTTGAGTTGGTGGATGTCTTGGTCCTGGAGTGGGGATGTAATAAGGTTGGTATGGAGCATTCCCAGCGCTGGGGTAAGGTGCAGAAGGATATGGTCCAGAGCTGTTGTAAGGAGGTTGGCCCTGTGGCATGCCGGGGTAGGATGGTGTTGGAGACCATTCCTGGGTCTTTCCGTACGCTGGAGGTTGAATGTGTTCTGGCAAGTAATTGCCATAAATGTTCTGTAATGAAGAAAGAAAGGACTTCAATATAAAATAATTAATTTCACACCTTTCCTATTGGCACCAATTGCATGGGGTCTGAAGAAGGGTCTCGACCCAAAACATCACCTAGTCCTTCGAATATGCTGCCTGACCTGCTGAGTTACTCCAGCACTTTGTGTCTATCTGTGTGTCTAGTGATTTATTTTACCCAAATCGAATGGTTGGACACACAGTGTACCACTGTAGACAGTGTTTTGTGCCAACACTGACAAACTGCTCATTATATTTTTGGTGTTGGTGGGAAATGTAAAGTTGCATTCTGACATTGCCGCTCCAATTACACCTCATGGGCTGTCATGGTTTTGTTTTGGGATGTTGTCAGATTGTGAGAGGTGCCATATAAATGCAGTTATTGCCTCTTCTGCTCCACCAGCAGGGCATACGAGTTCCTTTGGCATCAGTCAACTTGAGGGTGGTTGTAAATTTGGGCCAAGTTGCAATGGGGGGTTAACGTCAGGAAGGTCACAGGGAAACAAGTGAGTGCCAGCATTCTTACCTTCAGGGTGGGTGGGGTTTGAACTGATTCCAAGCGTTACAAGGCAGAACAGTAATGAATCACAGGTTTCAATGCAATTTAGTCTAAAAACGCCTTTGTGTGCACAGTGTTGACAAATCACAGTAACAGGCGGTTACATTTTATTTGACATGATCACAGAATCGTTAAATTTCACACAGAACATGGGAAGTTCCAGATTTAGTTCACAGCTTGAAATCAATTAACTTAAAGCTAACAAGACTACAATAGGTGTTGGAAAAACTTAAAAGAAAATCAGCATCTCTTCTGGCATGTTCTGCTTGGTATGTTTTTTGGTAACCTCACTGACAGCCTCTAGACTGGCATTGTCACACCTGCCCTTGTTTGAGATGGACTCAGTCACACCCATTGGTCCCAGGCTCATGCTGACTGGTGCTCGACAGATACATATACTTTCCAGGTTGTTCGTTCACACTGTGGAACTGGAACGGGCAGCAATGGTGGTGCAGCAGGTAGTGCTGCTGCCTTGCTCCTGATCACCAGTGCTGATTGGGTGTTTATATGTTGCATGGGCTTCAACGCACCTCCCACATCCCAATAATGTGCTGGCTGGCAGACTGACTGACGAGTGCAAACCGCCCGTGTTGTGGGTGGGGGGGAAGGAGAATCCTCTCCAGACTCTACCCCTCACCCCTACACTCAATGCAATTTACAGTGGCCACTTAACTGATCAACCTGCGCATCTTTGGGACATGAAAGGAAACCAAGCATCTACACAGAGGCCACAGAGAGAGTCAGAGGGAGAATGAGCAAACTCCACAGAGACACTACCATTGGCCAGAACTGAACCCAGATCTCTGGTGCTGAGAGACTACTGGATGTGCCACGTTGATGCCCAAATCACACAAGGCTTTGATGTGGTTGTTGAAAATGCAACAAAAGGTTCAATTCTCTCTGTAGATGCCCATCTTATCTCTCTCTACCACAGCTTTTAATTAACAGCGGCACTTTGCTTTTGAATAGCGTGCTTCCCCACTTGTGAGGAAGAGCAACTTTAGAGAATTCATAAAGATTTTCGTTACTTATCGGTTAGAATATTAAATCTGTTACTGGGGTAATACTTGATAAAAATATCTAGATGAAGAGATGGAATGAAAATGTATTTATTTGATGAAATAGCTGCTGTAAATATTGCAACAAGACATGTTGAAAATATGCAAACAATAAAAAGAAAAAGAATATCATGGAGAGGTGGATGGTAAGGTAAATCTTCCCATCCTCAGTTCAGATGCCGGAGGCTAGCTGCCTGATTTAATTAACACATTTTACAATGTGAAACTCATTCAATATTGGGAATTTGGTTTTCAAATGAGAGGCCACGCCACATCAATCTGTTTGATGCCAAGACTATGCCAGTTTCCACCAGATACAGTAATAATGACTATTTTGGCAGTAATGCCGACAAACCTATTTACGCTTCACAAGTTTATAAATGATAGGAGCACAATTAGGCCTTTCGGCCCATGAAGTCTACTCCGCCATTCAATCGTGGCTGGTCTATCTCTCCCTCCTAACCCCATTCTCCTGCCTTCTCCCCATAACCCCTGACACCCGTACTAATCAAGAATCTGTCAATCTCCGCCTTAAAAATATCCATTGACTTGGCCTCCATTGGTGTCTGTGGCAATGAGTTCCACATGTTCACCACCCTCTGGATCGATGGACCGCCACAGTCCTCATTAGAAGCACGGATCAATATAATTGACATGCATTTCAGCAAAAATCACTTCAAACTCTCATGCTCTTCTGCACAAGGTCCAATTGAAAATTTAAATGGAAAAATACAAAAAATGTTTAATTATATAACTCATTTCAAACTCTCCGTAGATCTTTACGCAAAATCCTTTGGCATCAATTTGAAGAACGGTACAAAGGTTCTCCCAGAGTCTTGGTCAATAGTTATTTTGTGGCTAATACCTACATTAGAAGACCTAGTCTTCATCACACTGCTATCTGTGGGAGCTTGTGTACAAAACTCTTGCAGAAGAAAAGTGAAATACCCAAGATATATAGTCATATAAGGGATGTTAACCTGGAGTAGGAATGTTCAATATATTAGCTAATGTGTCTAATTGACAATCTGAATGCAATTAAATTCATTTATATTGATAAATATATGATTCCTTTCACTAGTAAAGGTAAATAATAATGTACAAAACTTGCGTTTTTCGTTTTAGTTTAGAGATGCAGCATGGAAACAGGTCCTTCGGTCCACCAAGTCTGCGCCGACCAACGATCCCCTATACACCACTTCTGTCACACACTCAGGCAATTTACAGAGGCCACTTAACCTTCACACCTGACTATCTTTGGAATATGGGAGGAAACCGGAGCACCCGGAAAAAATTCATGTATCGCAGATAAACACTGTCACTTCTCTTTGTTCCTTTCTTATCTCCTGACATGGGGATCAGCACAGCCTGACCCTCCCTGTCATCTCTTCCTTCTCTGCATCTTGCAACGCCTACCATCTTTCATAAATGTTCTTTTGTTTATGTTCTCATTCTCTAACTGTTTGCATTGACTCATTCACCAAATAGTCTTGTTTATAGAGTTACACAAAAAGCTGGAGAAACTCAGCGGGTGCAGCAGCATCTAAGGAGCGAAGGAGATAGGCGACGTTTCGGGTTGAGACCCTTCTTCAGACTGGGACTTAGCAGACTGAAGAAGGGTCTCGACCTGAAACGTCGCCTATCTCCTTCGCTCCTTAGATGCTGCTGCACCCGCTGAGTTTCTCCAGCTTTTTGTGTAACCCTCGATTCTCCAGCATCTGCAGTTCCTTCTTTAACAGTCTTGTTCACAGTTTGTCCCAAATGGACACCTGTGTTTTACCCGATCAGATGCTGTCCTGTCCACCACCCTCCCTGCTGTTTAATGGGCTTCTTTTGTCTCTGTTCTGCCAAATAATCTACAACCAATATGTTCCCCATTTCAAATCCACAGATGTGGACTGACCTGATGAGTATTTCAAATTGTTTTCTCAAAGTTTTCCAGCATCTGCAGTTTTATTTGTTTTTCAAGAGATAAATAGACCTGCTCCTTCAGTCAACATCAATATTTCTTGTTCCAAGGTTCATGTTTAATTGCTCAGTAGCAATAAAGCTTAAGTAGAAGATGTGATGTGCTTTCAGATCATGGTGGGCTTTGTCAGTTTGTTAGTTCATGTATAAAGTTTCGAGAAACTGCTGCTGTAAGTAGCTACACCCAACTCTTGACATTTGAAACTGCCAAATGTTTCACAACTCAAAAGGTATTGCTGAACCTGTAACTGTCAACTACAGCTCACATTTGCACTTTCAATGCAGCTACACACAAACCATCGGCTCACCTTGGAAAGGAGAGGGTATGCCTCCCATTTGGTATAATTAAAAGTGAGATATATCAGCAACATATACAAAGAGGTTGCTCTAAAGTCACCAAGTATCTAAGGATAGATCTCCAGACTAGAACAAACATCATGAAACTACAAAACAATGGCTGAGATCGATAAACAAGTAATGTTGAATTGAAAGTCTATATTTATGTTGGTGAAAAATCTCCGTGCATTCCATCGGGCTCTACATTGATCAGTGAAGTGAACAGCAATCGTGAGGAATGTGGAGGCAATACAAATGGGAAGGATGTAATCCAACTTTTGGAATTTGCCCAATCATATTAGAGGTAACCCTCTAATTCTCCATTTAACAAATTCTGCTGCATTCTTTGTTTGTGTGCATCTTTACAGTACATGGGAGAGAACGGCAAGGAAGCCTCCAAAGTGCCAAAATGTCTCAAGGTGATTCATTAGTATTTTCAGCCAAAACATGGCACTGAAATTCATGGAGAATTATTAGGACAGTTGACTAAATGCAGGGTTAAAGAAGTGTTTTAAAGCATTGTTCCAATATCTCTTTATGTGGTTTAATGTTCGATGTTTTGTTTAAAACTCAGACATTAAAGCACCTTACAAGGGTTTAATGCTGCTGGAGTATTACATAAGTACGTTGCTGTTTAACAATGAACTTAAGGAATGGACTTTGGAAGAGGCGAGGAAAGTTTTTAAACATTGATCCCTCCAGGACATTGGCAGGACCTTCGTAAAAAAGAACACAAAACTCCAAATGTTTTCAACCACAATTTAAACCAACTTTCCACTTTCTCATAATTTCTATTGTTCCCGAATCAACCATTTTATCAGTATCACATCTGCAATATTCAGCTTGCCTTACGATTTTGATTATAGATGACTGTTTTAACTAAAGGAATGCCACATCCCAATGATCTATTTAACCTGAGCCAATCGATGTAACCACTGGGGATCCGTTGGATTACAAGAGAAGCTTAGTCTTTCAGGAGGAGCTGGCCTACCTGAAGGGGAATAGATGAGGTGAATTTGTGAGATTAACACCCTGTAATGACATGTCCACACTTATTTATGAGGGGAGAATTTAAAAAAATCACAGCAATATCAGTTATTGCTGTTTGGGGTAGTGGATTAAAATGATCACTTGTCGATCAGTTGCTACAAGGCAGTTGATCCTGGGCCTCTCAAAATGAGAGTGTGAAAGAGTAAGAACACATAACAAATAGAAGATTGCAGAGGCCATTCACTGAGATCATGGTTGCTCCTTCATGCATTAAATACTCTAGTGCATGGGACATACCCTGCCTTTGGAAGCAGATTATAACAAGCGTACCCTCCATAATGTGTATAGGAGACTTTCTACAATGACCTTTAATGTTCACATTACGTATGAGGAAAGAACATTTCTTTAACACAAGATCAACCATTGGTGTTGGAGGCAGTGGAAGAAGCTGGCCGCTGTCAACCAGTTACTGCAAGGCAGCTGGTCCGTGGCCTCGCAGAATGATAGTGTTAGAACGAGAGCCAGAGGGGGCTATTCAATAAGATCATGGTTGATACTTCATTTGTCCGTTTCCCACTGCCCAAAAAACTATCAATCTCAACCCTCAACATATCCAGTGACTGAGAAGCATTGACATCAAGAACTGAAACAATGCAAAGAGTTACAATGCTCTGCTGAAATATGTCCAAAGACTGCACCCATTTTACAAGGGCAGGTCCCAAGATGACTCACATTCTGCCTCCAAACAGCCTCTCCACTGTCTGCAAAGCATGATTCAGCTTGCATTGTCTAGGCAGGGACATGCACACGATAGAGTGGGAGTGTGTGCTGGGCGGTGTGTGGGGTCAGGGCTGCAAGCCCTGCAGTAATCACAATTGTAGCATGAGTTCATGGGCACAGGCACAAACATACCCCCATAACGCTAACACACACACACACACCTCCTGAAAAACAACCCACCTTATTCATATTCTCACCAAGATGAACACATTTCCATCAAGATTCAATAAGCTCAACATTATCAAGGATAATCCAGCACACTCAAGCATCACCCAATATTCCACTGAACACAGGCACTTCTTGCCACTCGATTCTCCAATGGAAATTATGGCCAAGCGGAAATTGCTAGGTTTTGCCAGTGATGCCACGTCCCGCAACTCAATGCAACCTGTTCCTGTGCTTTGTACTCCGATCTTGTCCCGTGAATATTCTTTCCAGTACATACTCCATTACATGTAAAAATGCTATTGCATGATTCTCCCCTGATCATAGATGTTTTCAGCGTTAAAACCTCAGCACACAAGCTGTCCATGCCCCAAGTTGTGCAAGGACTCCAGTGCACAGGTTTTAGACCAAACACATATATCCTGTTGACACATGAGACCTTGTCTGTGAATTCCATCTGGAACGGACCTTGTCTCAGGTCTGAACACTTTCCTCGGTCTAGCGGCAACTATAAGAAGCAGAAAATGACCAATCAGCTCCACCATTGTGTTCGCTCATCAATCTCTTACCTCAGCCTCAATCTCCTGCACTACCCCCATACGCTTTGATTTTCTTAACATTGAAAAAGTCACCAATTATTGTCTTGAATGTACTGAGGAGCTGATACTCTAAAGCCACTTGCTTAGAGAATTCCAAAGGTGCCACCCTGTCCTGAATGACTTGAGTGTGTGATACCTTGATCCATACATTCAGCCATATAGACATTCTCTGGTATCCAAGTACTGTCTTGTGTATCAATACCCTTCACATTGACCCAAACCCCTTCCATGTTGATCCTACCTGTGCATTTACCTTAATTACCTTCATATTGACGCTAACCCTCTCCACATTGATCTGAACTCCTGCACAAACACTGCTGCAATCCTATACACACATTCTGTGCACACTAACCAAACTCAATGTAAAGATTTTCCTGAGAATTGACACTTTCCTGTGCACATCTTTATCAGACTCTGCCTTTAGTCATTGTTCTGCAGGCGTTCAAATAAAGAATCTAATCTAATCTAATTCGCTATTCCGATAGAAACCACCACGTCCTAAGCACACATCCTGTATCAGTCCTGTACGTCCAAACCTACCCAATGACACCAAACAGGAGCAGTAGTTACCATCAGCGACCAACAACAAAATGACAATTTCTGTTCATAAATGGACATTCATTAATGAATATCCATTTTCAGAAACTGCACGTATAACACTGGGGGAAGCATGAATTTCCCCAATTGTTCTATAGAGAGGAATCAGCAATCCAGACTTGAGAATGAATCAACCATATATAGTATAAATAACTACCTTAGAGGAAGACATTGCTGGAGTTTTGAAGCGTAGAGTTTCTGCCAAAGTCCTGATGTCTGAAGTACCGCACTACACTTGCAGTGCTTTATAGAAGGCTGTAGGATGAACTGAATGTCAGAGAAACTCCACAGACTGTGTGAGCATACCGACTGTTGTCATCGACTTTATTAAATAAAACTTGACGAACCAGTTTGACGTGAAGAGCTTGCCCCTGTGTTTTACGTACATTACCACGCCCAGGTGCATGGAGTTTGATTTGTGCGTTGAATATTTAACAGCTGCCAATAGAAATGACTTACACTTGTACAGCAACGTAATGCAGTAAATTATCTAGACAAGAATTCACTGCAGCATAAACAGTCCAAATTTGATATTAAGATATATAAAGGAGATTAGAACACTTTTAGAGCTTTTAAGAAGCACCTTAACGGAGGAGAAGGAGAGAGATGTACAATTTTAGAAAATAAATTACAGAACTTAGTGTCTAAGCAGCAAAAAATGCATCATCATCAATAATGAAGTGAAACAACACAGATAGATGTAAAGAGCAGAAGTGCAGACATGTGGAGGACCAAATAAATCTTATGGCTGCATGAAGTTTTTTTTTCACAGTCCATTAGGATTGAGAATGTGCAGGAAGGAACTGCAGATGCTGATTTAAACCGAAGATAGACACAAAAAAGTGGAGTAACACAGCAGGTCAGAGAGCATCTCTGGGAAAAGGAATAGATGACCTTTCCGGGGTGACACCCTTCTTTAGATGAACAAATGCAGTAAATGATCTCAATCTCTAGGATTGAGAATGTCTCTGGTTTTGTGGTGATGCACTCCTGCCATTTACGCAAAGCTTTGATACTCCTAACAAATGGACTGGAAGTTCTCAATCCATCCCAAACTCTCCTTCTCCAAACTGAGCAGCCTTGGGCCCGGAGATGCAGGAATCAGGGAAGGTGCACATTTCCAGAAGGCTTTGAATACATCCTTGAATTGTTTCATCATCCAGCCAGTAATCTTGGCCAAGACAGTGCTTGGAATAAGATCTGGTTTGGGGGAGTGTAGGGCACAAACTATGCCATTTGTCCATCATAATCGACTGACTGCGCTTAGGGCTTCAGTGGTTGGAATGTTGACTGGGGAAAGGATACTTTAGTTCCCTTCACTCACTTCAATTTTCAGACAACTCTCACAATAGACAATAGACACCAGGTGCAGGAGTAGGCCATTCGGCCCTTCGAGTCAGCACCACCATTCAATGTGATCGTGGCTGATCATCCACAATCAGTACCCCATTCCTGCCTTCTCTCCATTATCCCTAAGAGCTCTATCTAACTCTCTCTTGGAAGCATCCAGAGAACCAGCCTCCACCGCGCTCTGAGACAGAGAATTCCACACACTCACAACTCTCTGTATGAAAAAGTTTTTCCTCATCTCCGTTCTAAATGGCTTACCACTTATTCTTAAATTATGGCCCCTGTTTCTGGATTCCCCCAACATCGGGAACATGTTTCCAGCCTCTATCGTGTCCAAACCCTTAATAATCTTATATGTTTCAATAAGATCCCCTCTCATCCTTATAAATTCCTCTCACTCTGAACTAATTGCATATGCCCAACATCAGCTGAAGAAATAGAAACTTATCTCTTGTTTGCGTCCATGGCAGTCATCAGAACCTAATATCAAATTTAACAATTTCAAGCAATCCCCTTTTTTCCACTGTGTTAAAGAAGGAACTGCAGATGCTGGAGAATCGAGGGTTACACAAAAAGCTGGAGAAACTCAGCGGGTGCAGCAGCATCTAAGGAGCGAAGGAGATACGCGACGTTTCGAGTCGAGACCCTTCTTCCCTTTTTTCCTTTCTCTTTCTATGGATAAGGCTGTACGCTTCTGTTTCAATTTCCTTTTAAGCCCATACCTGTTGTTTTCATAAGTTCATAAGTTCTAGGAGCAGAATTAGGCCATTCGGCCCATCAATTCTACTCCACAAATCATGGCTGATCTATCTCGCCCTCCTATCCCCAGTCTCCTGCCTTCTCCCCATATCCCATGACACCCTTCATAATCAAGAATCTGTCAATCTCCCCTTAAAAATACCCAATGACTGCCTCCACAACATCTGCGGCAATTAATTCCACAGATTCAACATCCTCTGACTAAAGAAATTCATCCTCAGCTCCTTTCTAAAGATATGTCCATTATTCTCAGGCTATGACCTCTGCTCCTAGACTTTTTCAGTAATTGTTATCTTGTCAGCTTTGATTTATTTCCAGTCCTTGCCATTTGCTCTTCCTTCTTCCCACTCTCTCTCGGCAACTCAACAGGTGCTTATTTCTCCCTATTTTATTTACAGTTCTACAGAAGGGTTCTTGCCCCCAAAGCACCAGCCTGTTTCATCTCCCTGCACGATATACTTCATGCCTCCAATGTTGTCTGTTTTTGTAGGGATAAGGAACTACTGATGTGGGTTTACAAAAGAAGATACAAACAGCATCTCTGGAGAACACAGTAGGGGTGTTTCAGGTTGAGACCTTTCTTCAGACTGATCCAAAACTTTCCCGCTCACTCCCACTAAACCCGCATTTCCTTTCAATCTTGCCTCAACTATATTGTGCTGAAGCCCACGTTGGTGACAGGACGGGCCCTGGTTGTTTACGTTGCACATCACCTCGACAATGCTGAATAAATTGATGTTTTGGTTTGTTATCAGTAACTTGACAGTCTGGGATTGAGAGACTGTGGACTTGGAGCACCAGGTGGGCTACTTGCTCCACAGGTATTCTGAGAGAGATTCACAGCTTTCATCCAGGTTAGCAGCTGCGCGGCCACAGGCTGGAGGGTGGTTGGATTCGGTGGGAACCAGGGAATGATGACGGAAAGGTAATGAGTGAGTTTAGTGGGTTAGCTGGAAGAGCAGGAGGCTTTTGATGCTCGCTGTCTATTTATGAGCTATAACCTGCCACATTGCCGAGTGCAGCACCTACAGGATACAGCACAGCTCCCACTGACCGATCCATGAACACTGTCATCATCTGCTCTGGCTCCTTGCCGAACCCAGCACAATACTAAAGGAATTCCATGCAGAGACGGAGTACGGGATCTGCCTTAAGCCTGAATGGAAAGGAGGGCAATGGTGGGGTGAGCAGGGGGTTGCTGGGCATGTGATGGATGTGGACAGGCGGCGTGGGCAGTAGATTTCTACACAAAGTAAACAATAATAAATGTGAAGTGTTGATGGATTGGGAGGAAATGTAGATCACACGAGTGGCACACATAACTGTGAAATAGGGCAGTGACAGTCACGTTTTAGAGGAATTGGTTTACAGAGAATTGTAAACACGAGTAAGTAAGATTACTGCATCGTCTAGAGGCGATAAACTCACAAATGTGGGCTTTAGCAGAAAATTGTTGAAGCAGCCAGTCTTGTGGAACCAGTCTTGTTGATGGGAGAGGTTTTTTTGTTTTTTTGGTATCAAAAATAATTGATTTAATTACGAACACAATACAAAACCCCCAAACCATGGTGACGTACCCACCACTATATTACAAAATCACCAACTTATTCCAACACTAAATTCCAAACAACTATGTTACAAATATACTAAATAACTACTATACAACGATGTTCCTCTCTAACACCACCCGGGCGCGGACATAACCTCGGTAAAGGGGCAAACATCTAGCTCGGACAAAGCCCTCTTCTGCCTGGCGCCGTGACTAGTGGATGGCCAGCTTGGCCGATGCGAGAGTGTTGGATGGAAGTGTAGCTCAAGGACCAGTGAGTGGGTCAGGAGCATTTTGTTCTACATTATGGCCCAGGATATCGTGCTGCCAGAACCGCTCACTACCACTAAACCTGCAAAAGGCGTGAAGAGCAGATTTCCACAATACGATAAAACTTTATTTATCCCAGGAGGGAAATTGGTCTGCCGTTATAAACCTCAACAAGATACATGAAACATGAAACTAAAGTGACGTGTGGAAAGTCCAGGATTGGGGATAGGCAAAGATTGGGGAGGGGAGGGTGGGGGGGAAGGTGAGTCAGTCTACCCCATGACAGAAGGGGGAGGAGTTGTAGAGTTTGATAGCCACAGGGAAGAAGGATCTCCTGTTGCGTTCTGTGCTGCATCTTGGTGGAACCAGTCTGTTGCTGAAGGTGGTCCTCAGGTTGACCAGTGGGTCATGGAAGAGGTGAGCTGTATTGTCCAGGATGCCCCACAGTTTGACGAGCATCCTCCCCTCCAAGACTACCTCCAGTGAATCCAACTCCACCCCCAGGATGGAGACAGCCTTCCTGATGAGCTTGTTGGTTCTGTTGGCATCCATGGCCTTCACTCTGCTGCCCCAGCACGAGACAATGTAGAAGATGGCACTGGTCACCATCGATTGGTAGAACATCTGCAAAATCCTACTCCAGATGTTGATACAGTGGAGCCTTCTCCAAAAGTACAGACGGCTCTGTCTCTTCTTATAAAGTGCCTCAGCGTTCCTGGACCAGTCCAGTTTACTGTCCAGCTAAAGTCCAAGGTACTCCTTGGTAAACTGCACATCCACACCCATGATGGAGACAGGGGACATGGGGCTTTCCTCTCCAGCACCAACTCCTTAGTCTTGTCAGCGTTGAGCTGCAGGTAATTCAGCCCACACCACTCAAAAAAGTCGTTGAGTACACCTCTGCTTTCAGCTTCCCTCCCCTCACTGATGCAGCCCACAATTGCAGATTCATCCAAAAACATCTGTAGGTGGCAGGATTCTGAGTTCTATCTGAAATCTGAGGTGTAGATGGTGAACAGGATGGGAGAGAGGACCATCCCCTGTGGGGCCCCCGTGTTGCTCACTACCGTGACCGAGACACAGTTCTGTAGCCTGGCATATTGTGGTCATCCAGTCAGGTAGTTGGTGATCCAGGACACCAGTGGAGCATCGATCCACATCTTCATCAGTTTGCACCCCAGCAGTGCAGGCCGGATGGTGTTAAAAACACTGGAGAAGTGAAAAAACATGACTCTCACAATGCTTCCCAGCTTATCCAGGTGAGCACAGGAACAATGGAGCAGGTGGATGATGGCATCCTCCACCCCACCTTTGTTTGTTAAACAAACTGCAGGGGGTCCAGGTAGGGTCTAAACAGGGGTCACACAAAGTAAACAATAACACATGTGAGGTATTGATGGATTGGGAGGAGATGTAGGTCAGTGAGTACAAGAGTGACACACATTAGTGTGAAATAGGGCAGTGACAGTCACGTTTTAGAGGAATTGGTTTACAGAGAATTGTAATCACAAGTAAGTGAGATTACTACATCATCTAGTGGCGATAAACTCACAAATGTGGGCTTAGGCAGAAAATTGTTGAAGCAGCCAGTCTTGTGGAACCAGTCTTGTTGATGGGAGAGGTTTTTCTTGTTTTGTTTTGTATCAAAAATAATTTATTTGATTACGAACACGATACAAAAACTAAAAACGTCTAGTGGCAATAATCTCACAAATGTGGGCTTTATCAGAAACTAGTTGAGGCAAGACATGTGGAACCAGTCTTGTTGATGCAGAGTATTGGATGGAACTGTAGCTCAAGGACAGGTGAGTGGGCAGAAGAGTTTAGATCAACATTATGGCCCAGGATATCGTGCTGCCAGATCCACTCTCCCGCTCACTCCCACTAAACCCCCATTTGCTTTCTGTCTTGTCAAGTCTATTTTCTGCTAATGCCCTAGATGTGTAAGTTGCACATGGCCTTGGCAGTGACCCACTCACCTGACGTTGAGCTACAGTTCCATCCAACACTCTGCCATCAACAAGACTCGTTCCAATATGTCTTTCCTCAACTATCTTTTGCTTACTCAAGTAATCTCACTTACTCGTGCTTACAAGTCTCTGTAAACCAATTCCTCCAAAACGTGAATGTCACTGCCCTATTTCACACTAATGTGTGTCACTCTTGTACTCACTGACCTACATTTCCTCCCAATCCATCAATACCTCACATGTGTTATTGTTTACTTTGTGTGACCCCTGGTTAGACCCTACCTGGACCCCCTGCAGTTCGTTTAACAAACAAAGGTGGAGGTGGAGGATGCCATCATCCACCTGCTCCATTATTCCTGTGCTCACCTGGATAAGCTGGGAAGCATTGTGAGAGTCATGTTTTTTCACTTCTCCAGAGTTTTTAACACCATCCGGCCTGCACTGCTGGGGTGCAAACTGATGAAGATGTGGGTGGATGCTCCACTGGTGTCCTGGATCACCAACTACCTGACTGGATGACCACAATATGCCAGGCTACAGAACTGTGTCTCGGACACGGTAGTGAGCAACACGGGGGCCCCACAGGGCATGGTCCTCTCTCTCACCCTGTTCACCATCTACACCTCACAATACATATATTAAAAGTAACAAAACCACACATTAAACACAAATTTAACATCCACCACAGTGAGTTCACCAAACACCTCCTCACTGTGGTGGAAGGCAAAAGTCTTAGAGTCTCTGTCTTCTTCCCACCTTGTTCTCCCTCTGCGCTGAGGAGATCCAGGCCCCTGATGTTGCCGTCCACCAGGCCTGCGGCCGAGCCTCCGAAACCGGGCCGCCGCCACCGCCGTTGCCGGAACGTCACTGGAGCTCCGCAGCCCCGAAAGCCAGGTCGCCGCTGGAGCACTGCAGCCAGGTCGCCGCTGGAGCTCCAAAGCCGTGCCGCCGCTGCTGGAAGCTGGAGGCCGCCAGCTCCGCCATTAGGGCCTCAGCACAGACGGAGACGGTGACGGGGGACACAACAAGAAAAGTCGCATCCCCCCCGAAGGGAGAAACTAAAACCCTGTTTCTCCCCCCCCCCTCCACCCCCCCCCCCCCCCCCCCCCCCCCCACACACACACATACAGAGCCTAATAAACCAAAATAATCACTAAAAACGGACACGAAGACAAAAATAAAATAAAAAACAGACGGACTGCAGGTGAGCTGCAGCTGCCAAGCAGCGCTGCCAATTCCGGAGCACGAGTAAGTGAGATTACACATCAAGTGTAGTGGCAATAAACTCACAAATGTGGACTTTAGCAAAAAACAGTTGAGGCAAGACGTATTGGAACCAGTCTTGTTGATGGCAGAGTGTTGGATGGAACTGTAGCCCAGGAACAGGTGAGGGGTCAGAAGAGTTCTGATCAACATTGTGGCCCAGGATATCATGATGCCAGAGCCGCTCTCCCGCTCACTCCCACTAAACCCGCATTTCATTTCAATCTTGCCTCAACTATATTGTGCTGAAGCCCACGTTGGTGACAGGACGGGCCCTGGTTGTTTACGTTGCACGTCACCTCGACAATGCTGAATAAATTGATGTTTTGGTTTGTTATCAGTAACTTGACAGTCTGGGATTGAGAGACTGTGGACTTGGAGCACCAGGTGGGCTACTTGCTCCACAGGTATTCTGAGAGAGATTCACAGCTTTCATCCAGGTTAGCAGCTGCACGGCCACAGGCTGGAGGGTGGTTGGGTTCAGTGGGAACCAGGGAATGACGACGGAAAGGTAATGAGTGAGTTTAGTGGGTTAGCTGGAAGAGCAGGAGGCTTTTGATGCTCGCTGTCTATTTATGAGCTATAACCTGCCACATTGCCGAGTGCAGCACCTACAGGATACAGCACAGCTCCCACTGACCGATCCATGATCACTGTCATCATCTGCTCTGGCTCCTTGCCGAACCCAGCACAATACTAAAGGAATTCCATGCAGAGACGGAGTACGGGATCTGCCTTAAGCCTGAATGGAAAGGAGGGCAATGGTGGGGTGAGCAGGGGGTTGCTGGGCATGTGATGGATGTGGACAGGCGGCGTGGGCAGTAGATTTCTACACAAAGTAAACAATAATAAATGTGAAGTGTTGATGGATTGGGAGGAAATGTAGATCACACGAGTGGCACACATAACTGTGAAATAGGGCAGTGACAGTCACGTTTTAGAGGAATTGGTTTACAGAGAATTGTAAACACGAGTAAGTAAGATTACTGCATCGTCTAGAGGCGATAAACTCACAAATGTGGGCTTTAGCAGAAAATTGTTGAAGCAGCCAGTCTTGTGGAACCAGTCTTGTTGATGGGAGAGTATTGGATGGAACTGTAGCTCAAGGACAGGTGAGTGGGCAGAAGAGTTTAGATCAACATTATGGCCCAGGATATCGTGCTTTTCCTCAACTATCTTTTGCTTACTCAAGTAATCTCACTTACTGGTGCTTACAAGTGTCTGTAAACTTCAATTCCTCCAAAACGTGAATGTCACTACCCTATTTCACACTAATGTGTGTCACTCTTGTACTCACTGACCTACATTTCCTCCCAATCCATCAATACCTCACATTTTTTATTTAAGAAGGAACTGCAGATGCTGGAAAATCGAAGGTAGACAAAAATGCTGGAGAAACTCAGCGGGTGAGGCAGCATCTATGGAGCGAAGGAAATAGGTGACATTTTGGGTCAAGACCCTTCTTCAGACTGAAGAAGGATATCGACTCGAAACATCGCCTATTTCCTTCGCTCCATAGATGATGCCACACCCGCTGAGTTTCTCCAGCATTTTTGTCTACCTCACATGTGTTATTGTTTACTTTGTGTGGCCCCTGGTTAGACCCTACCTGGACCCCCTGCAGTTCGTTTAACAAACAAAGGTGGGGGTGGAGGATGCCATCACCCACCTGCTCCATTGTTCCTGTGCTCACCTGGATAAGCTGGGAAGCATTGTGAGAGTCATGTTTTTTCACTTCTCCAGTGTTTTTAACACCATCCGGCCTGAACTGCTGGGGTGCAAACTGATGAAGATGTGGGCGGATGCTCCACTGGTGTCCTGGATCACCAACTACCTGACTGGATGACCACAATATGCCAGGCTACAGAACTGTGTCTCGGACATGGTAGTGAGCAACACGGGGGCCCCACAGGGGATGGTCCTCTCTCCCATCCTGTTCACCATCTACACCTCAGATTTCAGATACAACTCAGAATCCTGCCACCTACAGATGTTTTTGGATGAATCTGCAATTGTGGGCTGCATCAGTGAGGGGAGGGAAGCTGAAAGCAGAGGTGTACTCAACGACTTTGTTGAGTGGTGTGGGCTGAATTACCTGCAGCTCAACGCTGACAAGACTAAGGAGTTGGTGCTGGAGAGGAAAGCCCCATGTCCCCTGTCTCATTCATGGGTGTGGTTGTGCAGTTTACCAAGGAGTACCTTGGACTTTAGCTGGACAGTAAACTGGACTGGTCCAGGAACGCTGAGGCACTTTTTAAGAAGAGACAGAGCCGTCTGTACTTTTGGAGAAGGCTCCGTTGTATCAACATCTGGAGTAGAATTTTGCAGATGTTCTACCAATCGGTGGTGACCAGTGCCATCTTCTACATTGTCTCGTGTTGGGGCAGCAGAGTGAAGGCCATGGACGCCAACAGAACCAACAAGCTCATCAGGAAGGCTGTCTCCATCCTAGGGGTGGAGTTGGATTCACTGGAGGTAGTCTTGGAGGGGAGGATGCCCCTCAAACTGCAGGGCATCTTGGACAATACAGCTCACCCCCTCCATGACCCACTGGTCAACCTGAGGACCACCTTCAGCAACAGACTGGTTCCACCAAGATGCAGCACAGAACACCACAGGAGATCCTTCTTCCCTGTGGCTATCAAACTGTACAACTCCTCCCCCTTCTGTCATGGGGTAGACTGACTCACCTTCCCCCCCACCCTCCCCTCCCCAATCTTTGCACATCCCCATTCCACTTGTCTCTTCAATTTCATGTGTCATGCATCTTGTTGTATTTTATAACTGTTGGCAGACCAATTTTCTTCCTGGGATAAATAAAGTGTAATCGTATCGCATCGTGGAAATCTGCTCCTCACGCCCTTTGCGGGTTTAGTGGGAATGAACGGCTCTGGCAGCACAGCTCTGGCAATGGCTTCTGACCCGCTCACCTGTCGTTCAGCTCCAGTTCCATCCAACACTCTGCCATCAACAAGTTCAGTTCCACTACGTCTTGCCTCAACTATTCTCTGCTAAAGCCCACATTTGTGCATTTTTTGTCACTGGACTTGATGATGTAATCTCACTTACTCATGATTTTAATTCTCTATAAACTTCAATTCGTCCAAAACGACAGTGACTGGGACTATTTCACACTAATGTGTGTCACTCTTGCACTTACTGACCCACTTTTCCTTCCAATCCATCAATACCTCACATTTTATATTGTTTGCTTTGTGTGGCCCCTCATTAAACCCTACCTTGACCCCCTGCAGTTCGCTTAACAAACAAAGGTGGGGGTTGTGGACACCATCATCTACCTGCTCCATTGTGGAATTCTCTGCCTCAGAGGGCGGTGGAGGCCGGTTCTCTGGATGCTTTCAAGAGAGAGCTAGATAGGGCTCTTAAAAATAGCGGAGTCAGGGGATATGGGGAGAAGGCAGGAACGGGGTACTGATTGGGGATGATCAGCCATGATCACATTGAATGGTGGTGCTGGCTCGCAGGGCCGAATGGCCTACTCCTGCACCTATTGTCTATTATCTATTGTTCCTGTGCTCACCTTGATAAGCCGGGATGCAGATGATGATAGTGATCATGGAACAGTGAGTGCTGTTGGAGAAGTGCTATTTTGTTGCTGTGGATAGAGTTGGTGATTGTTTTGATCACAGGCTTGTCACTTCTTCTTTCGTGTGGCGTGCACAGCCTAAAGTTGTTGGACAATTTGTTCCATTTGATCTTCTGTTTGTGCTCGTCGAGTTGATTGCATTAGTCGAAACAGGGCGGACCACATGAAGGTTGCAATCTTCCACCCCAGGCTTGTCACTATGAGACATAGAAACATAGAAAAATAGGTGCAGGTGTAGGCCTTTCGGCCCTTTGAGCCAGCACCACCATTCAATTTGATCATTGGTTCAATGGTCTTTTACTGTCACGTATACCATTTAAGGTTTGGTGAAATTTGATTTACCATACAGTCATACCAGAAAAAAGCAACAAGACACACGACTGCATAAAAGGCAACATAAACATCCACCACGGCGGATTCCTCACATTCCCCACTGTGATGGAAGACAATAAAGTCTAATCTTCTTCCTCCTTATTCTCCACTGATTGGCCACTGTGGTCAGTCAGCCTGTGGTAGAGGCAGAGATCTGCTAAGGGAGGGGGTGCTGTCACATGGTACAGATGCAGGTAAAGTGGACATCAATTAAACTACATGTCATACACTGAGTACAATAAACTGCTTCTAAGCTATCATAGTGTTAGCACAAATAACTGCAGATTTATTTCTCACCAGTGGAGTTGACCAAATATATTTGGAACAATTTGTGGCTTTGGGTGTGTCTACTGTCCCAGAGCCTCATCCACCCACTATTTCAGCCTGCCTGTGTCTCCTCTGAATTCCTTTCCCCTTTACGTGTTTACCAAACCTCCCTGGGCTGCATCTATCTCCAACCCAGAGAGTTGTGAATCTGTGGAATTCCCTGCCTCAGAAGGCAGTGGAGGCCAATTCTCTGGATGCTTTCCAGAGAGATTTAGATAGAGCTCTTAAAAATAGCAGAGTCAGGGGTTATGGGGAGAAAGCAGGAACGGGGTACTGATTGTGGATGATCAGCCATGATCATATTGAATGGTGGTGCTAGCTCGAGGGGCCGAATGACCTACTCCTGCACCAATTGTCTATTGTTTCCTCTATTTTCAGGAGAGAGGGGTGACCTTTTCAATTCTTTGTATTAATAATGATAAGTAAGTGTATTTTATGCATGGTGTAGATATTCTGTCTCCATGAGTAAGAATGTCATTGTTCTATCTGGGACATATGACAATAAAACACCCTTGACTCTTGACTCTATTAAATACTCTCTGTACGTCAGTACAGTAACAGCATTTCCTTGTGTATTTATCAATGCAACCATTACACGGCACATGCAACATCAGTGCATTTCCTTGTGTATTTATCAATGCAACCATTACACTGGCTCAGGGGTCCAGAGCAACAATCACTAGGCAACATTCAACAGATTCTTCTGTGTGACTTGGGAGTGCAGGTGAGTGAGATATCGGGTGCTGTCCGGTTATCTCTAGCGGTTCAATACTGGGTCTTACAGATCACAACACATGGTGTGAGTGAACAATTGTGTTCATGAAACAGAATCTGTATTTCCCCTCGATCGCCTCATTCTCCTATTACGATTGTTATCTCAAACAAATTACAGCTTTTGACATCCTGTGGATCTGACCCGCATGGATATGGAGTTGGGATCTCTTACTTTGCAAACTCACTGAAGCATAGACAAACCTGTAACCTGTAGAGGCACGTGCCAACCCGTGCACATGAAAGCATTGCACATGTCTCCACAGGGAGTAGGTACATGCAGGTACAGCAACATCTCTCACCGCCATTCACTGATTATATGAAGGGGTAGCTGGGCTCAGCATTGAAACTCAATGAGTACCCGGTGGACAGATCAAACAAAAATGTTTAAGATCAGATTTATATACTTGTCTCCATATATTATAATTAGAAATTGTTCCACTCATTGACAAGTTGTAGACCGTTTTCTTTTCCACAAATGTTTTTATTTTTATTTTTTATTTTTTTGTTTTTTGTTTTTGTTTTTGTTTATTTTATTTTATTTTATTTTTTTTCTTCTCTGTCTTCTTTATATTAATCAACTATAATCATACTCTTATAATTATTCACTATTCTTTCTTTATACTTTTTTCACTCTATAAAAAAAAGTGAGGCCAATATATATATTTTGTTAACATTTATATAATTTTGGAAAGATGTATCAACTATATTTGGAAAAAAATGCTATATTATTTGTTATATGTATGGCCTCTAATAAAAATATATTCAAAAAAAAAAAAAAAAAAGCATCTCTCACCGCTACAGAATGCACATTCTTTCCTCACAGGCATGAAATGTAATTATAACTTTTCAGGTATGCCCTTACCTGCTACCTGTACAGGTGTACACCCCAGGGCTGAACTAGTTGCGCATTCAAGTCTTGATCATTCTGACCCGTGCATGGAAGTCAGGAAGAAGTTGTGTGTGATGGGCTTCATAAGTGGCGACACAGTAGCACAGCTGTTAGAGCAGCTGCTTCACCGCACCAGAGACCCGTGATCCTGACCTCAGGTGCAGTCCATGTGAAGATTTTGTAGTTTCCCTTTGGGCCCTCTGTTTTCATCCGACATCCCAAGATGTGCGAGTTTGTAGTCTCTGTAGGTGACCCCCAGTTGTCGGGACTGTATGAGAAAATGGGATAACATAGTACGTATGAGTGGTTGTACACTCTGGAGTTTAGAAGGATGAGAGGGCATCTCATTGAAACATATAAGATTGTTAAGGGTTTGGACACGCTAGAGGCAGGAAACATGTTCCCGATGTTGGGGGAGTCCAGAACCAGGGGCCACAGTTTAAGAATAAGGAGCAAGCCATTTAGAACGGAGATGAGGAACCACTTTTTCTCATAGAGAGTGGTGAGTCTGTGGAATTCTCTGCCTCAGAGGGCGGTGGAGGCAGGTTCTCTGGATGCTTTCAAGAGAGAGCTAGATAGGGCTCTCAAAAATAGAGGAGTCAGGGGATATGGGGAGAAGGCAGGAACGGGGTACTGATTGGGGATGATCAGCCATGATCACATTGAATGGCTGGCTCGAAGGGCCGAATGGCCTACTCCTGCACCTATTGTCTATTGTGTATTGTCTGTAATGGCAGTAAAGGTCAAAGTGAATCACGTCTCTAAGGTTGATCATAGATTTAAGGTGAATGATATCCAGCTTGAGAGGGGATAGGAGTCTACAGTGGATCTACCGTGGTCTGTACAGCTGCTCAGGGGATTCCAGGCTCCATTATTAAGATAGAATAAGCTGAGCAGCCTCTGACTGAGCAGCGCCAGATTTTCTGAATCTTGCCAGGAATGCAGAGAATGGTGTAAAGTGCTCTCAAGAATGTATCAAGAATGAATAATTATATTAACAAATTGGTAAACCCGGATCAAATGGGATTCATACCCAAAAGACAATCATTTAATAACTTGAGAAGGCTTTTCAATATAATGTACTCTCTCAAAGAGGACATTGAAGATATTTCAGTCGTTATGCTGGATGCAGAGAAGGCATTCAATCAGGTAGAATGGCAGTATTTATATAAGGTACTCCAAAAATTTAATAGGGGAGAGAATTTTATTAGATGGGTTAAACTATTTTATGATAAACCTACGGCAAGAATATTAACTAATAATATGTTATCTCCAAAATTTTATTTATCAAGGGGTAATAGGCAGGGTTGAGCCTTATCACCATTGCTATTTGCCCTTATGATAGAACCGCTGGCTGAAATGATTAGAAATCATCCGAATATTCATGGATATAATACTAAAGGGCCTGTCCCACCAGCATGCAACTCTATGCGATGAACGCGATCAAACTAGAAGCGGGGGCCGCGCGGAGGTCGGGTGATCCCCTGTACAGGGCCGTTCCCACCAGCATGCGCCTGCATGCGGCAAGTGCAACCAAACCGGCAGTAGGGGCCGCACGGAGGTCGGGTGAGTGGCGGAACACGGCGCAAAGTGAGGCGAACTTGGAGCGAAGTCTAAGGTAAGTTCGCCAGGACAGAAAGGGGCACACAGAGAGGGGCACCGAGGCACACACACACAAGGCCACGGAGCCACACACATAGAGGGTCACGGAGGCACTTACAAATAGGTTCACGGAGGCACGATGTCGGGGCGGTGTGTAAATGTCGAGGCAACTGCGAGCCGACAAGCCGTTGCCGCGCGGAAGTTTCGGACATAGTCAGTTTTTCGGAGCCCCGCGCGGTGTCGGGATGAACTCGGGACGAACTCCGCACAATTCCGCACGGCTCCGGCGATCGAAGTGGGACCGACCCCGCGACGCAGGACGGCTCAAGCGACCACGTTAGGTCGCGCTAATCGCATAGAGTTGCATGCTGGTGGGACAGGCCCTTAAGGACTCAAAGAATAAAATTTAATTATATGCTGATGATATTCTTTTATATATTACTAATACACAAACGAGTATCCCCACCTTATTAACACTAATTGTGGAATTTGGTTCTTTTTCAGGATATAGAATAAATTGGAATAAAAGCGAAATTATGTCTTTGAAACCACAGGATGCAAGACACTTATTAAAATTCCCTTTCAAACTTGCAACAGAAAAATTCAAGTATCTGGGTATTCAAATTACGAGAAGACACAAATCATTATTTAGTGCCACTTTTATGCCACTATTAAATAAACTGAATGTTATGATTAAATTTTGGAAAACGCTCCCGCTCTCATTGATAGGTAGAATGAACGCTATAAAAATGACTTTCTTACCACAATTAATATATTTGTTTCAAGCTATCCCAATATATATTCCAAAATATTTTTTCAAAACACTAGATTCTAATATCACTAATTTTATATGGGATTATAGAGCACACAGAATTCAACGAAAGCATTTGTGTAAACCTAAACAAGTTGGGGGTTTATCATTACCTAACTTTACGTATTACTACTGGGCAGTCAGTGCATATTAAGAACATAATGTACTGGTTGAATAGTTCCACTCACCAGTCGGTGTGGATAAGAATGGAGAAAGAGGAGTGTTTCCCGTACGATATAGGAACGATCTTGTTCTCACTGATAAAATTGAATAGTATAATATATAAGAAGAACCCAATTATTCACAATACAATAAGAATTTGGAAACAAATACAATTATCCTTGAAATTAAATAATTTATCAGTACTAACCCCAATATTGAACAATCCTGCATTCAAACCATCTCTTATCGACAAAACATATAAACAATGGGATAGACTGGGGACTAGGAAAGTAGGAGATATGTATGAATTGGGCAAATTGTTATCATTTCAACAATCAAAATCAAAATTTAAACTGAATGATAATCAATATTTTAAATATATACAGATATGTGACTTTATGAAGAAATATATACATAGATTTCAAACTATATTTTTAGACCCATTAGAAGAGGCAATGAATATTAAGGCTGATTCACAAAAACTAATATCATATTTTTATAATAGTATATTAAATAGAGAATTACCCTCAACAGAGGCACTAAGAAGATTGGGAACATGAACTAATGATAAAGATCCCGAAAGATAGATGGGAAAAGTATCAGATGAACACTCATAATTGCTCCATTAACACAAGACATAATTTAATTCAATTTAAATTATTACATAGACTATATTATTCAAAAACGAGGTTGAATAAATTCTACCCAAACGTCTCCCAGATGCGATAAATGTTTGTTTCAAAATGCCAATATAACACATTCATTTGTAGGATGTACAAAGTTGAATACATTTTGGGGCGATATATTTGATATATTTACAAAGCTCTTCAAGTCAAGAATAGAACCTAATACGGAATGGATTATATTTGGAATAATAGTAGAAGATATCAATTTAAACAAAGACCAAAAAGTATTCTTTAATTATGGGTTAATAATTGGAAAGAAATTGATAGTTAAATTTTGTGAAAATACAGCAATACCAACTATTAAAATGTGGATTAGGAATATGACGGACATAGCTCACCTTGAAGAAATGAGACTCCGCCTAATAGACAAATATGACCAATTCTTAAGGCAGTGGTCCCCTTTCATCGACTTTTTGGAATCATGTGATGCAGCAGTACCGTAAAGATTACTGATTTCAGGTCAGGTTGTGGATAGATTTACATCTCCGAACAAAGATTTGAAAACTTCTTTTTCAAGGGTCTTTTTCTCCTGTTTCTACTTTCTACTTTTTCGCTTCCTATATACACACTTCACCTTTTTCTATTTTCTACTATCTATTTTGCCTCTTTTCTTTGCTCTATTTTTTGTTTTTTTACTTCCTTTTCAAAAACATAAAACTAGAGGTTGTACATACAATGTATTATGTTATGACATAGTTGGCACTTAAAATTAGGTACCACTGTATTGTTTTGTACTGTATTAACTTCTAATAAACTAACCAAAACAAAAAAAAAGAATGTATCTATTTTAACACACAATTTGGGTGATTGCTACAATGACCTCAATAGCGAGTTGTACAACATGAACATTCTTTGAATGACGGGATCCTCCCAAAGCTGCACGCATGAACACACCTGCAATTTGCAAGGGCATACGTGCACCAGAGCAGGTGATTCCAGTGCACATGTCTGCAGGTAGTGGATATACACGTGTATGTCTCTCACCTGTATGGAGATCTGATTTATCTATCACAGGCCACGACTGGAACACATGCTACTTGCACAGGTCTGCTCTTCAGGGTTGCACTACTTATGATGATGGTCAATGTTCTGTATGAAGTATATAGAACATAGAACAATAGTTTAGTTTAGTTTATTGTCAAGTGTACCAAGGTACAGTAAAAAGCTTCTGTTGCATGTTATCTAGTCAGCGAAAGTCTATACATGATTACAATCGAGCCATCCACAATGTACAGATGATGATGGGAATACTGTTTAGTGCAAGATAAAGTCCAGTCAAGTCCGATTAAAGATACTCTGTGGGTTTCCAATGTGGTAGCTAGCAGCTTAGGACTGCTCAGTACAACATAGAAACAGGCCTACTGACCCATAATGTTTGTGCTGAACATGATGCTTATTTAAACAATGATAAAGTAACAAAGATAAAGATTAAAAGTAAATCAAATCTCTACTTGATCAGCCATTAGTTTCTCTACTAATGACCACAACATAAATATGCTACCCGTCAAGGGCTGCCTTACAAACGGTGTCATTGATAGCATAACATATATTATTCCTTTGAAGAGCTACACAACACTGATCATGTAAACTAAACTTAACTCTATGTGTTTAGTTCAGAGATATAGCATGGAAACAGGCCATTCAGCCCACGAGTCCACGCCAACCTGCACATGATATCAAAGACGCACAATGTTATAATCAAAGGCACACACCACCCTCTCATCTCATTGGGGTGAAGATACAGGAGCCTGAGAACCGTTACCTCCAGGTTCAAGAACAGCTTCTTCCCATCTATCATTCATCAGGCTTGTGCACTATTCGCACAACTCTAACCAGAACCCCCTGCTCTCCCACAAACTGCTATCGACTTTGTATAAGGTTGTACTACTTTTTGGCCTATTATCATCGTCCCTTCCAAGCTGGTTACCAAGCTCATGGAACTGGACCTCTGCGCATCTCTCTGCAATTGGATTCTCATCCACAGACCACAGTCAGTTCGAATTGGAGGAACCACTTCATCCTCAGTAACAATTAGTACGGGATTACCTCAAGGCTGCGTGCTCAGCCCCCTGCTGTACTCACTCTATAACCATGACTGCGTAGCTGGTCATAGTGCGAACTCCATGTTCGCCGATGACACCACTGTGGTTGGACGAATTACAGTTGGGGACGAGTCAGAGTATAGAAGTGAGATCGACCGAATGACCAAATGGGGCCAGCACAACAACATGGCTCTCAACATCAGTAAGACCAAGGAACTGATTGTGGACTTTGGTAGGGGAAGGATGAGGACCCACAATCCTGTTTACATCAACGGGACGATGGTGGAGAGGGTCAATAACTTCAAATTCATGGGCATGCATATTTCAGAAGATCTTTCCTGGACCCAGCACACCGATGCGATTGTAAAGAAGGCACATCAGCGACTCTACTTCCTGAGAAGATTACGGAGATTCGGCATGTCGAAGAGGATTCTCCTAAACTTCTACAGGTGCTAGAGAGCATTCTGACTGGTTGCATCGTGGCCTAGTTCGGCAACTTGAATGTCCAGGAGCAAAAAAGACTACAGAAAGTTGTGACCACTGCCCAGTCCATCACCGGCTTTGACCTTCCCACCGTCGAAGGGATCGCAATGGTTTCACACACAGTTGAAGGCAGCATCCAACAATTATCCGCACCAAAATAAGAAAGGAATCAGCTCTGAAATGCAATTTCCACATGACAGCTAAACACCAGCAATGCACACTGTCGCTGACAAGTGGAATCAGAGTGGGGAAGGAAAAGTGGGTGCCACGAGGTTTAGTGAAGGAACATGAAGATATGACAAACAGGAGCAATCAGCATATCTGGCCTCCACCATTCAATAACGTCATGACAGGTCCAGTCTTGGCATCAACACCATTTTCTTCCTGTACCGGCTGATTCATTTGTAATTCAAATGTCTGTCAATTTATGCTTTAAAGATACTCAATGGCTTCACAATTCTCTGGGGTAAAGAACTCCACTGAGTCATAATCGTCTGGGAAAAGGAATCTTTCTTCGCCTCTGATGTAAATGGGCAATCTCCTGGTCTCCATCCAACGCTTCATTAATTATGGAGACTAAAACTGTACATGCTACTCCAGGTGAAGCCTTATCATCATTCTATAAAGATGCACCAAGACTCTGCATCTGTTATATTCCATACCCTTCACAATAAAGACCACCATTCCATTTGCTTTCATATCTCTTAAGCTCCATGCGTCAGGAGCTCCACACTCCTTTATACCTACAACACCTGGCTAAGTCACTCTATTTAAATAATATGTATATATATTTTTTAATTTTCCTTTTAGATTTTGTAATCTCATACCTTTAATGTGTCCCCTTAACAAATGCGTCCTGGAAATGAACTGATTTTTCCGTAATCCATTCTGTTATTTCTTCAAGATCTGTGGGAAATGTGTCAGGCACGGTTTCACTTTCATAAGACCATGTTGCCTCCACTGATGGGAATGATGTTCTGCTCCCACTGCCACCTACTGAACAACGGTGGTCAGCATTGGTCCGATGAGAGGCGTTACGTTAACCGGCCTGTAATTTGTTGCTTCCTGCCTCCTTCCATTCTTGAATTTTGGCAATGCATTTGTGGTTTTATAATCCTGTGGGACCGCTTCAGAATGCAGGAATTTTAATAGATTACGACCAGTGCATCCATAATAATCTAATTTCCCTAGACTTCTATAGCCTTCATTGAACTTGGCAACTCGAGTACTCATCCAGATACTTCTTAAATATGGTGAAAGCAACTACCTTCACCACTTCCCAGGCATTGTGTTCCAGTCTCTAACCACTCACTGTGTGAAAACATTCTTCCAGAAATGTCATCTATTCCTTCGCTCCATAGATGCTGCCTCACCCGCTGAGTTTCTCCAGCATTTTTGTCTATCTTCGAACCATGATCTTTGTTCATACGATGTCGGAACAGAATTCGGTCATTCAGCTCATCTACTCTACCATTCAATCATAACTGATCTATCTTTCCCTCTCTACCCCATTCTCCGGCCTTCTCCCTATAACTCCTGACACCGGTACACATAATGTCCTCTAGTATTAGACCCCTCTGCCTAGGGGAAATGTTTCTTACCATGTGCCTGCTCTATACTTCTCACACCTCTATCAGGCAGCCCGCAGCCTCCTCTGCTCCAGTGGAAACAAATAGAATCTACCCTGTCTCTCCTCCAAGCAACAGGCTGGTGAATCTCTCTGAATCTTCTCCAGTGCAGCCATGTCCCTCATCAATTCTCCAGCTGTGGTCTAACCAATGTTTCTTAAAGTTAAACCAAACCCCCCCTTGTTCTTACACATTATGCCATGACTAAAACAAACAAACCTTCTTCAGCACCCAGTCTACCTGTGCTGCCACCTTCAGGTATCTTTTCACCTGTACAAGGTCCTTTTGTTCCTCAATGCTCCCAAGGGCCCGATGTCCTACCCGTATTAGACCTCCCTAAATGTATCACCTTACAATTATCAGAATTAAATTCCATCTCCCATTACTCTGCCGAGTTTACAGAACCAATCAACATTGTTCTATACCTACCTAACTATCACCAGTAGCAGCAATTTTCATGTCAGAAATCCACTGCAGAAACTTGGAAAAGTTCCCTCTGGTGGGGAAATCAATGTGATCTTGACTTCCATGGAGAGAGCAGTGCCTAGCTATGTTCTGACAGCCATGGTAAAGCCAAGACAGTGAATACATTTGTAGGAAGGAACTCCAGATGCTGGTTTACACCAAAGATATACACAAAAGGCTGGAGTGTGGAGAAGTGTGGGAGATCTCAGAGTGGGAGAAGCCTGAAGAAATCTCGACTTCGAAACGTCACCTATTCCTTTCCTCCATAGATGCTGCCTGACCCGCTGAGTTAATCTATCTTTTTGTGTCTATGTTCTGCGAATACATAGTTTAACAGAGAGGCTGAGGTAAGAATTGGTGTCGCTGATGGCCCTTTGGCAGGAGAATGTCGATGTTTCTGCCTCCAGCCTAACCCACTCTCAGTGACAACCATGGCCAGGATGATGTTGAATGTCGCCAGAGCAAGCAACACTGAGACATGCATGAAATCTCTGTAGCTAAATGGTGGAGAAAGCACTTACGGCTTGAGCAGACTTGGCAGATTTTGGAAGATGCTTGAGCCACATGCTATCAATCTTGGAAGTGATTAGTCAAGGGTCTAGTGCAAAGAGGAAAGTGTAAAGGAGTTGGGTGGGCAAGTTTTTTACACAGGGGGTGGTGAGAGCCTGGAACATGCTGCCAAGGGTGATGGTTGAAGCAGATATGTTAGTGGCATTTAAAACTCTTTTGGATAGGCATATGATATGCAGGAAATGGAGGGATATGGGTTATGTGTAGGGAGGTAAGTGATGATCTTGGCATCATGTTGAGCCCAGGCATTGTGGGTCGATGGGCCTGTTCTTGTGTTGTACTGTTCTATGTCTCCTAATGTCAGCAGAGTCCCTTTAAGTAGCAAAAAAGTAGCAAATTAGCACAGATCACCAATGAGGTGTGACTCTAAACCAAGGCCCTATATACGCCTGGAAGATAGATAGTAAATATTTTTGGTGCTGATTTGAGGCTGAACTGGAGTGTTCTGATGGTTAATAGTTATTCCTCAGCTGTATTATTATAAACCCATTATGTGATCATTGCTGTTTCTGTTAGTGGGAGACCACAGTGTACAAGTTGGTTGGTGATTCTCTGCCCATCTTGAAATTCACACACAAAAGGGAGCAACTCTAAAGTTCCAGCTTGTTGTCAACCACCAAACTGTTCAACCAAACTTTGGCCCACAGTTTGCCATGGTGAGACTTGAACACAATTTGCTTGGCTGAAATGGAGACCTGAGAGACTGTCGATGCTGGATTTTACTTCGGAGTCACGTGAGTGATTCCGTGAAGAAGACCCGCCAGGCCGCATGCGCACCAGTATGTCAGCCGCATTGACGCATGGAGGCTGTGAGGAACAGAGCTCCTCCAGCGGTAAGTATTCGTACTCCAGGTAAGTGACAAAACTTTCACTGGAGTTCGAGTCCGTGCTGGCCGGTACGCTATCTACCGATCGCTAGCATGGAAAAAAAACAGGGAAGGGAAAGTGGCGAGTCGCAACCAGCCGCGGCAGCTCAGGCATGGAAGCCCTGCCTCATACCCCTGTACAGTCACTAGCTACAGAGTTAGCGACTGCAGACTTAGTGCTACACAGCACAGAGCCATCGCCATTAGGGCGCAAGGCACCTGAAAAGTCTGCTAGGCCCACGGAGTCGGGGGATGATTCCTCACCGGGGCTGGATAGAGTGTGTTCACGCCCATCCCAAGTAGAGGAGCTGTTGCATACAGTCCTCCAGAGAATTTCATTCCAAGAGAAGGAGTGTCAGCGATCAGAGAAAGAGGCGCCAGCAGCAGCAGTGCTGCCAGATAACCATTTTACTTTTGAAGGCAGTGCAATGGGTCAGATCAGTCCTGATCCCGAATCTGATGGGGAAGTTCAGCCAGGAGAAACAGTGGAGTTACCAGATGTTCCACCACTGGCACTACCATTTGCTGTCCCATCAGGAGCAGGGGAGCCGCTAGGTGAAGAGCTGGCCACCACAATAAATTACATGGTTTCTCATGAGCTCCAGGAGCTTACTATGGATGAGACAGCCAAACAAACATGAGCCTCCAAGCAACTGTGAGTTGTTAAAAGTTCCAACTGTGAATCAGGTTATATGGGGTCAAATGGGACCCGGCATGCAAAGTCAAGAGATTAAAATGCAGAAGATCCTAAAATTATTGGCTGCTGGCATTACGGCGTTCGCATGAACAATGGATGGTGGTTATGTGACCAGAACACACCAAGAGGCTCTAGGGTTGCTATGTAACACCTATTTTGAGATCAATTGTCTCAGGAAAAGGGCTATAAAGCCCACCATTAATCCCAGATATGCTGCACTTTGTAAGCCAGCAAATATCCAACCACCTGATCTGCTGTTTGGCGCAGACCTTACCAAACAGGTCAAAGAAATAAATGAAGACGCAAAAACAATGAGCCTGATGAGACCAATGATGCCCGGCAGACCACTGAAGAGAAAGTATCCTTACAGAACCATCTCAGCGTCTGGGGCTACTCCAGAGACAAGTCGGTCCTCAGCGCAGGGGCGCGGATGGTACCCTTCGGCTGGAGCACGAGCAACCATGGGGGCCACTGCCAGAGGCTGGAGTCAGCAGGGTGCACCAGTTACCACAGAGGTAGGTGGACCTGGTTCTCATAAAAACATTATGGCAGTTTAAGGCACTGCCGAATGGGTTAACCTCAGCTCCTAGAGTATTTACTAAATTGTTAAAACCAATTTTGGGGCTACTAAGAGGTCAGGGCCATGTAATTATGGCCTATCTGGATGATATTTTAATTATCGGACAAACAAAAGAACTAGCTGAAAAATCAGTGGCAATTGTCAAATTCACACTTGAAAAACTGGGGTTTGTTATTCATTTGGAAAAATCTAAATTGACACCAATTACCACAATTGATTATTTAGGGTTCACAATTGACTCATTTAAAATGATAATTACCTTGCCCAGGGAGAAACGTGTAGAGCTAATTGAGGATTGTATAAAGCTTGTAAATAAACATCAACCTTCAATTAGACAAGTGGCAAGGCTGCTTGGGAAAATGGTAGCAGTAATTATGGTAGAAGCAATTACTGATATTTTATGGTGGATCCAACATGTCTCCAGTAGTTTCAGCACAGTGGTGCTAGAACAACCTTCCATGGTCTTACAGACTGATGTCAGTGCAATTGGGTGGGGTGCCACGGATACAACTTCAAGTTGTGGAAGAAGATGGAGTATGGAAGAAGCTTTGCTTCTGCACACATGGGGAATAAACCATTGAGAGCTTTTAGGAGCATTTTATGGGCTCAAGGCTTATTGTTCTAACAAAAGCAGTCTGCATGTCCAGCTCCAAATTGATAACACTACGGCAGTTGCATATGTTAATCACATGGGTGGTACCAAGTCGGTATCTTGTGACACACTGGCAAACCAAATCTGGATCTGGTGTATTTGGCTCTCAGCTATATATCTGCCAGGGAAATTCAATACTGTGGCAGAGACCAGGTCACGAAAGTTCCATGACAACATAGAGTGGATGTTGAATCGAGATGTGTTCAAAGAGACCATTGGAACGCCAGATGTCGACTTGTTTGCATCCAGACTTAACCACCAGCATCCCAAATATGTATCATGGGAACCAGATCCTGGGGCAGTAGCGATTGACGCTTTCTCGCTGAATTGGGGATGATATGTATATATATGCATTTTCACCGTTCTGTCTCATAAATCATTGTCTGCTTAAAATCAAGCAGGATGATGCTTCACGGGTACTGGTGATACCCGACTGCCATGGTACTCTTTGATCCTGCAGCTGATGACACAACCCCGATGGCTGTTCCCAAACGAAGGGATTTATTGGTGTATCCGGTAACTGGCGAATGCCATCCGTTCTATGACCGTATTGATTTGTTAATTTGCAGATTCTAAGAAGGCCATATCTGGGGCATGGATTGCCGGGTCGAACTGTGGATATGCTTACTGCATCTTGGAGATCGAGTACTCAAAAGCAGTATATTTGTTATGTAAAAAAATGGAAAGTTTACTGTGTACAAAATAATATTGATTATTGTACAGCACGTATTTCACATGTTCTGGAGTTTCTGTCAACCCTCTACTATGATGAAAGACTAAGTTATAGTGCAATCAATACAGCAAGAAGTGCTTTGTCATCATATTTCGTGATGAAGTCAGACAAACATCGATTGGATCTCAACCTCTCGTTGTTCGATTAATGAAAGCGATTTTCAATTCCAGACCTCCCAAACCTAGATATATGGCTATTTGGGATGTGAATATGGTCCTCAGAATACTATGTGAGTGGTTTCCTGTCTCATCTTTGTCTTTGACCAAAATCACCATGAAGGTGGCCATGCTCATGGCATTGGTTTCAGCACAAAGGGTACAGACGTTACAAAAATTACAGTTAGATAGAATGGAAACTGCTGCAGACAATGTTACATTTTACATTTATGACCTCCTTAAGCAAAGCAGTCCAGGTGTCACAGGGTTCAAAATAGTATTTTCAGCATATCCCACGGATCCATCCTTAAGTGTAAAAACACATCTGATGCAATACATTAGACAGGATTGTTTATCAGTTATAAAAAAAACACATAAGAGAGTGTCAGTTAACACTATTTTGAGATGGCTGAAACAAGTCTTGATTGATGCAGGTATTAACACTGATGTGTTTACATCTCATTCCACTAGGGCAGCAGCTACGTCGGCGGCCAAAGCAAGGGACGTGCCCGTTGACCATATTTTGGCGGCCGCCGGATGGGCAAATGAGCTGATGTTTCAGAATTTCTATCATCGGCCGATTGTCGATCCAGGGCTATTTGCCAATGCCATTTTAAGTTCTGTTTAAGTTCCCTGGGATTAAGGGGTACTGTTGTTTGTTTATATTTTTAAATAAACCTTATTACTGCATTAAATGCAATGTTAATACTAATGCATTAATTGCTCATTCGAGTCAATCAATGCAGTGAGATGCCGAGATTTGTAATCTACGACATGAAATCACAAAGCTTTGAACTCTTCACAGAATCACTCACGTGACTCCGAAGTAAAATAGTAAGATTAAACGAGAACTTACCAGTTTGAAATTTGATCTTGATTTTATGAGGAGTTACGTTGGTGATTACGTGCCCGCCACGCTCAACCCTCTCTCATAAAGGATCATATGGTAGTTCTCGAGTCAGTCATCTTACTATGTCACTTCGGTGTTGTTATTTGTGATTCCATACCACTGCTTTGAAGATTGGTGCGCATGCGGCCTGGCGGGTCTTCTTCACGTAATCACCAACATAACTTCTCATAAAATCAAGATCAAACTTCAAACTGGTAAGTTCTCATTTAAGTTGTTAAAGAAGGAACTGCAGATGCTGGAGAATCGAGGGTTACACAAAAGGCTGGAGAAACTCAGCGGGTGTAGCAGCATCTAAGGAGCGAAGGAGATAGGCGACGTTTCGGGTCGAGACCCTTCTTCAGACTGGTCAGGGATCAGGGAAACGAGAGATATAAACAGTGATGTGGAGAGATAAGGAACAATGAGTGAAAGATATGCAAAAAAGTATTGGTGATAAAGGAAGCAGGCCATTGTAAGCTGTTTGTGGTGTGAAAATGAGAAGCTAGTGCAACTGGGGGGGGGGGGGGGGGGGAGATGGAGAAGGAATGTCAGGGCCAGAGGGCTGAGGGAGAGGTGGGGGGGAGGCAGTCTGGGTTAACAGAATTGAGAAAATTCAATGTTTAAGCCCAGAGGATGCAGACTCCCCAAGCGGAATATGAGGTGCTGTTCCTCCAACTTGCGGTGTTGATCACTCTGGCCGTGGAGGAGGCCCAGGACCGAGAGGTCGGATACGCAGTGGGAGGGGGAGTTGAAGTGCTGAGCCACCGGGAGGTCCGGTTGGTTATTGCGGACCGAGCGGAGGTGTTCGGCGAAACGATCGCCCAGCCTCCGCTTGGTCTCACCGATGTAGATCAGCTGGCATCTGGAGCAACGGATGCAGTAGATGAGGTTGGAGGAGGTGCAGGTGAACCTCTGTCGGACTTGGAATGACTGCTTGGGTCCCTGAAAGGAGTGGATGGGGGAGGTGAAGGGACAAGTGTAGCATCTCTTGCAAGGGAAAGTGCCCGGGGAAGGGGTGGAGCGGGAGGGAAGGGAAGAATTGACGAGGGAGTTGCGGAGGGAGCGGTCTTTGCGGAAGGCAGACAGGGGGGGAGATGGGAAGATGTGGCGAGTGGAGGGGTCACGTTGGAGGTGACGAAACTGGCGGAGGACTATCTGTTGTATGCGCTGGCTGGTGGGGTGAAAGGTGAGGACCAGGGGGACTCTGCCCTTGTTGTGAGTGGGGGAATGGGGAGAGAGGGCAGTGTTGCGGGGTATGGAGGAGACCCTGGTGCGAGCCTCATCTATAGTGGGGGAGGGGAAACCCCGTTCTCTGAAGAACGAGGACATTTGCGATGACCTGGTGTGGAACACGTCATCCTGGGAGCAGATGCGGCGTAGACGGAGGAATTGGGAATAGGGGATGGAGTCCTTACAGGAAGCAGGGTGGGAGGAAGAGTAGTCCAGGTAGCTGTGGGAGTCAGTTGGTTTGTAGTGGATGTCAGTCAGGAGTGTGTCACCTGCAATAGAGATGGTGAGGTCAAGGAATGGTAGGGAACCTCATTTAATCTTACTATTCTGTGCAAGAAAAACCTGCCATCAAATTGAGCTACTAATGACATCACTGGAAGTCTCCAGTATTCCATTACAAAGTCCTCAACCATTTCAGATAATCATCACCACATCCATGCCATCAGAGAGCTTTAAACGTAAGCAATTACAATTCTTCTGGACTGACCTTTAGTTCTTATGTACATCCATTGGCACTAATGTTTGCTTTAGACCGTCATCGCTTTCATCATTTCTAATAACTCAATCACGCATTTTCCTTTAGTTTCTTCCTCCTCGCCGTCATTTTTCTTGTGAATATTTAGACAAAAGATCAGAGTTTAAATATTAAGACTGATGCTCTACACAGATGCTTTCTTATTTTTTCTCTTTCTTTCATTTGTTTCCCCAGTACCCAGACCATTTCTCTTGTTATAATAATTATCATTCATTTCCACCAGCGGGTGGCACACTTCACCAGAAGGAGAAGTTCTAGTTACTCGACCCAAAAACCACCCATTCCTCCGCTCCAGAGATGCTGCCTGTCCCGCTGAGTTACTCCAGCATTTAGTGCCTATCTGTAGTTACTCTGCCTGTCACAGCTGGAACATGCGATCATCAACCCTCTGTACTTCCTGTGTTGGTGGCTTATGTTTGCCTGCTTGCTGGAATTGAAGGAATGCAATTCCTTCTCTCCAAAGATGCTGCCTGTCCCACTGAGTTACTGCAGCTTTTCAAGTTCAAGTTCAAATCTATTGTCACATGTACCAATTAAGGTACAGTGATATTTGAGTTACCATACAGCCATACTAAGTAAAAAGCAACAAGACACACAGCACATGAAATAAAATTTAACATGAACATCCACCACAGCGGAATCCACATTCGTCTGTGATGGAAGGTGATAAAGTTCAATCATCGTCCTCCTTTGTTCACCCGTGGTCAGGGCTGTTGAACCCTCGCGGTCTCCGCTGCCAGCGGTCCAATGTCCGAATCCCTCACGTCGGGATGATCAAAACTCCGTCGTCGGGACGGATTGGAACACTCGCAGCATGGAGCTCCTGAGTCAGCCTCTTCATACCAGAGACCACCTGGTTCACGATGTTAAAGTCCATAGGCCCCGCGGTTGAAGCTCTTCCACAGGCGATCCTCGGCAAAGGATCACAGGCTCCTTTGATGTTCAAGTCCGTGCGCACGCGGCTTGAAGCGCTGGGCCGCTCTTCAGGAAAGGCAGCACCACTCCATGTTGTCAGGCCGCAGGGGAGAGCGGACATACGATACAGAGGAAAATTGCATCTCCATTGAGGTAAGTGATTGAACATAGTTTCCCCCAATTCCCCCCCCCCCTCACCCCCCACATGAAACAGACCAAGAAACATTAAATCATACTTTTGAAACATACTTAAAATAATAAAAACAGAGAGGAGACAGACAGACTGTTGGCGAGGCAGCCACTGATGGTGGCGCCACCCGGTGGATTTTGTGTCTATCCTGAAAATGAAGACCAGGCTTGCGGTAAGATGTAGTTGGTATTGGCTGAGGAATGAATCCGCACCACAAGGACATCCCTGGGCATCTGAGTTAGAAATAATGGGTGAAGTGTTGTGAAAATGTGAGTGCAGAGGACTGAGAGATGTGGGACTCCAATGCAGTGCTGAGGCAGTGCTGCATTGTGAGGAGGCATCTCGTGGAAAATATTATTTAGCTGAGCATTGAAACTGAGGTTCTCTGAGGGGGAACTTCAGCTTCGGCAGCAGTGCAGCGCTGAAGTACCAGCGCGGGGCCGGCGATGCCTTACTGAGGGTCGCCGTGTGGTAAGTTCCGGAGTGCTGTGACCGCTGACTCCGACATCACGGAGCTGTCGTTGCGGAGCATCCAGCCGCGGGCGGCACTGAGTTTAAACACCGTGGACCCTGCGATCTCTCGCCAAGATTGCCAGCGTTGGAGCTCTGACCAGCGCGGCCTGTGGACTTCGGAAGCCGCGGTCTCTGGCAGCAAGCGGCTGTTCTAGACACTTCAAGCCGCTGAAGATTGTTCTCCCGACGCCAGAGCTCCATCCGGTGAGAGGGCCTGATACATTGGGCCACCGTTGTGGTGACTTCAGAGGCTTCAAATAGGCCCTGAGCACGGGGTGAACAAGAGAAAGACGACTGGACTTTGCTACCTTCCCTCACAGTGGGAACCATTGTGGGGGGATGTTTTTATGTTTTATGTTAAATTCTTCTTTAATGTTGAGTCTTATTTTTATTGGTGTGCTGCAAATGAGAAATTCAGAAAATGGCTGCCGGAAGTGAGAGTGAGCGCTGGCGCGACTAGCTGCCGCTGCGCCCTCTCCCAATTATGTAACTTGTTTGTTTTATCTGTAAGTTGCCCTTGAGTGTCCTGAAAGGCGCCCATAAATAAAATGCATTATTATTATTATTGTTATTAAAGATCCTGTCTCTCTGAGCAGTTTGATTCCACAGTGTGATGAGACATTATTCTTCCTAAAACCACAATCAAGACATAAGGTTAATCCCAACTAGTGCGATTCACAACATCCTAAAGCACTTTACAGCCAATTAAATAATGAATTACTTTATACATAACATGTTCCTAAAGAAACAGTACGATGTTAGTACGCATTTAATCTGATTATTTGACACCTCAGACAACAACCCTGCTGATCTTCCAAATAATTCCTTGGGATTCTTCATGCCCACTGAAAAAACAGAATAGCGCCAGTTTAAATTAAAATCTAAAACATTGTACCTCTGAAAATAAATTGCTCCCTCTGCATTCCTCTGGAATACGAACCCAGACTTTTGTGTCAAGTCTCTGGAGTTTGATTTAAAACTTACTGACAGAGTGTAAACAACAGAGGTCAGAGCTGGAAATGGAATTTCAGGTTTTCTGAAGAGGAAGTTGCTTGTTTGTGGGAACATGAAAAAAATGCCCCATCTTCTTCGAATGCAATAAATGAATTCCCCTTGAACAGCTGAGGGGAATTCCACACAAAGAGCAGGGGCATTACAACTGGTCAGATGCGACTGTGAAATGACATGGGGCTAAAAAGGTAACCCTGAGTAAATTATTCGCCCGTGTTACCAAGAACCATTAACTATCCTCCAATGCTGCAATTTGCCATTCTTTACAAACTGGGGTGCAGCCCAAAACCAGACTGATCAAACTGCTAGCCTTTGTTACTGTCCCCACCCATCTGCCAATCACCCTTCCTCACGTATTCCCACCTATTGCCAACTAGATTTCCCCCATTCCTTCCCCTCACCTTTCCTTAACAGTTTTCTTTCCTCTTCTCCCTTCAGTCTGAAGAAGAGTCCGAACCCGAAACATTGTCTGTCCATTCCCCTGCTTTGATAAAGCCTGATCTGCTGAGTTTCTCCAGCACTTTGTCGTTTGCTCAAGGGTCAGCATCTGCAGTCTCTTGTGTCACCCTCAATCATTGAGCTACAGTGCTGTATTACACTGGCACTATTTGTGGGCTTAGGTCTGCAACTGCATTACAATGGGGCTCAATCCTGGTGAAGAGAAGGCTACCACGAAGTAAAAGCTACCAATTGAGAAGAATTTATGACAGCGCCTTCTGGTAATCATTCATAGCACAACAGCCACTGAATCTACACTAGTCATTATGCCACCATTAACAGTAATCCTACACTATTGCTATTCCATTCCCCCCCACATTCCCATCAACTCCTCCAGATTCATATTGGGGTACTCGGTATTCTTTGAATGACCATCCACATCGTGATGTCCATCCCAAATACTTGGAGACAGGGACATGTTTTGTGTATGTGGGATTCCCAGATGAAAGTGAAAAATTAACCAATAACAATTTTCTTGGAAGTGTGGTAATGGTCTGGAACTCATGATCCAAGAGTTTGGTGCAAACAGAATCAATTGGAACTTTCAAACTGTAAACTCCAGAGAAGATCATTGGCTGAATGAAAGACTGTACACTCTGTACGAAACTAGCACAAATATGAAGGACCAAACAGGTTTCCTCCATGTTGCAATGGTCCTTCAATTCTATGAACAGTTTGTGAACAAACTGTTAATATCAGCGATCACAGTCTTCTGTGAGATAACAGTTTCAGCTGGACATGAAACGCAGAAAGATAATGACTCTTCTACAGTTAACTTACATGTAAATAGCAAAACAACTCACCTTCTTCACGCTGCCTGACTCCCAAAGATATTAGAACATAACCCATTTAATCATTTATTTGGGTGGGTGCTTCCACTGGAGAGTACCGAGCTCATGGCCTTAATGTGGGTGCTAAGTGTAGAGGAAATCAGAAAGACATTGAGGCTGAGAGTCAATGGAATATTCCAAAAGGAACATTTGTGGACTTCTGATTGGCAGAAGTTGTGGGACTAAGAAGTTTATGGACATAAATAAAAAAAACTCTGGAAATCTGAAATAAAACCAGAAAATGTCAGCAGAAGGTGTGAAAAGAGAAACGGGCTGCATTCTGTTTTTCTTTACACAGACATCTCCTGATTGCTGAATTTTCCAGCATTTTCTGGTTTTATTTTAGAAGTACATAAATATGTGTAAAATAGAATATTATCTGGAGAAGTGTGAAGTAATACATTTGGAGAAGGCAACAATAAATGGTCATGGGCTTGTAAGTGTAGAGAGGGATCTTGGTGCACACGTTCATAGGTCCTGAATGCAACAGGATAGTTGGACACTATTGGCTTAAATTGTGTGCTTAGTTTTGGTCACCACAACACAGAAAGGAAGTAGCAGCACCAGAGATGATGTGGAGCACATTTACAAGGCTAACAATAGGAGGACATACAAACAGAAGAAGCAGCAATGAGGGTCGTCTAGAGGTTCTCGGTATTAGGCTCCCAGGATGCCACAAGCGGGAGTAGGCTATTGAGATGGCGTGGAGTGGGAACCCGGCCAGGAGACTTGGTGGCCGGTGAAGGAACATCTGGTGGACCGCGGCCTGAAGGGGGAAGCCTCCAAGCACCCGTGGCCACACGGGTCTGGCCACGGGTGCTTGGAGGCTTGGCTCGCCGCTGCGAAGAAAGTTCCGACGGACCATGGCCGCAGGGGGAAACTCGGGAGCCATCGAGTTTGGCCCCGAGGACCGGAGAGCTGAGGAGATGGGCGTCATTGGCGACAACGGATGCGAGAAGTGGGCCTGTAGGAGAAGACCAGGGTATTGCCTCCAGTGCCTTCAAGTGTGGCTGCAGAAGACACAGAAGTCTGGCTCCAGGGACACAGAGTGGGTCAGGCAAGAAGGAGGACTTTGGTTGTTGGGCCGAGCTGGTGGAGGGTGACGGAGGAGGCCCTGCAGCAGCCTGGGGCTTACCTGGCTGGATCGGGAGCTGCTCCAGTACATTGAGCACAAGGACAATAAAGCACCAATAAACCATTGTTCCACCATTCAAAAAAATCATGATCTTTTACCTCAGAACCATTCCATACAATAATCCCATATTCCTTGACAACTTTAATATCCAAAACATTATTAATCTCTGTTTTGTAGAGATGCAGTGACCGAGCTTCCACAGCCCTCTTAGGTAGATCTTCATCTACCCTATGGATGAAGATATTAGTTTTCACCTCAGTCCGGAATGGCCAGCACCTTATTCCAGAGCTGTAATGCCTGGTTCTGGAGAACCCATGTGAGAGAAATGTTCTCCCTGTTTCTGCCTTTAGGTCTTTTAAAAAAATGGTATATTTCAAATAAATCACTTCATATTACTCTAAACTCGAGAGTATATAAGCTTGATCTGTCTCACCTCTCCCATAGAGAAAGCTCACATCTTAGGGAGCAATCTGGTGAGCCTTCTTTACACTCGCTCGTATCACAAGTACTTCGTTCGCTCGAGCGTCAGACGATGTTTAGCTCGCTGTTGGCTTCTGTCGCCATCCAACATGTTCACAGAATTGGTCGCCCAACGCATCACAGAGTGCGTCGTGTTGTCGCTTCCAAGGGATCGCCACGAGGAGGCTTCTGTCATGATCCCCCTTGGGTACTTAGACAAGACCTATACATAGTACATAAGATGCATTAACATCTTTTTTGCACAGACTTTTAACTATCACTGCCTTGCAGAATGTATGTATAATTTATGTTTCTGTGTGTTGTCAGAGTCTATGTGGAAGCAAATTTTTAATTGTACCTGTACCTCACCATACTTGTGCATATAACAATAAGTTCCGTGTTTTCATTATGAAACTATTTCTGATCCATATGGTATTTTGTTTGTGATTACTGGTGTTCTTCATAACCAAAAAGCTGCTATGGTGAATGTTTATGCACCAAATATTGATCACACTGAGTTTTTTAAACAGTTAATCTCATCCTTTCCTAATTTAAATGAACACTTTTTAATAATGGGTGGGGATTTTAACTGTTGTTTGAACCCCTCGATGGACAGATCTGCATATGATCATGTGCTTCCAAATAAATCAGCTAGTTTTATCAATTCATTTTTACTTGATTCTGGAATGTTAGAAGTCTCGAGATTCTTACACCGAAATGACAAAGATTTTCTTTTTTTTCTCATGTATATCATAGTTACTCTAGGATTGACTACTTTATAATAGATTCTCGGCTAGTTTCATCGGTCACTGCGTGTGAGTATGATGCAATTGCTATTTCTGATCATGCACCATTGAAACTATCAATCAAACTACCTGACTCCAAGTTTAGTGCTAAACAATGGCGGTTTAATGCTATTTTGCTTCAAGATCTAAATTTTATTAATTTTATTAAAGATCAGATTGTTTTTTTCTTCTTAACAAATTCTACTGAAGAAATATCCAATGGTGTAGTCTGGGATGCTTTTAAGGCATATATTCGTTGACAAATTATTTCATACTCCGTGGGATTAAAAAAACAAACTCAAAATGAAATATATTGGCTGATGAGATTAAAGAAATTGATAAAAAATATTCAAAAGCTCCTAGTTTAGAGCTCTATAAGAATAGTTGAACATCAATTGGGACATTATTTGTTATTAGTATCTCCGATTGAGAATCAGCTACTTAAAACCAGAAGTCAACTGTATATACATGGTGAAAAACCTGGTAAATTACTCGCTAATCAGTTGAAAGCAGTGTTGGCCAAATGTCAGATTACCTAAAGTGAACAAACGGGATGGTACACTGACTGTAGGCCATGATGAATTTAATAAATCCTTCCAGGAATTCTATATTTCCCTATACCAATCAGAATTTCTTACTGATTGCAATATAATGCATGTATTTTAAAGAAACTGAACTTGCCAAATTTATCACATAATGAGTCTCTCTTGTTAGACGAACCCATCACGGAGGAAGAAATACAGAAAGTAATCCTCTCGATGAATTCTGGTAAAGTATTTCTCAAGTTTACTGTCTCCCTGGCTATGCAAGGTTTTTAAATCTTTTTAATGAATAGATTACCACAATCCTTTTATGAAGCATCTATTTCTTTAATTCGTAAAAAAGATAAAGACCCTACTGAAGTGACATCATATAGATCTACATCACTGTTAAATGTAGATTACAAAATTCTTTCCAAAATATTAGCTATGAGATTGGAAAATATTTTACCGCAAATTATTTCTGAAGATCAGACAGATTTTATTAAAAATCGTTACTCATACTTTATGGGGGAGATCTTATAGAAACTTACAAAATTCTTAAGGGGTTGGACAGGCTAGATGCAGGAAGATTGTTCCCGATGTTGGGGAAGTCCAGGAAAAGGGGTCACAGTTTAAGGATTAGGAAGAAATCTTTTAGGACCGAGATGAGAAACAATGGCTCATTTCTCGCCAAAACCTTCAAGGGCATCCAGGGGCAAGGAGCCTGAACTAAAGAGGGCAGGGGGTCCCTCAAAGGACAAAAGTCAAGGGCAAAGTGACAAAAGTCAAGGGCAAAGTGACAAAGGTCAAGTGGAAAAGGCCAAAGGTCAAAGGCAAAGCGACAAAAGTCAAATGCAAAGGGACATTGCCATCCAGATGGCAACCCTAACTATTCAAGCTGCATTCAGGGGTATGAAGGTACGGAGAGAGATCCGGAACAAACAGAAGGCAGCAACGGTAATACAAACAGCATTTAAAAGGCACAGAGTATACCATCCATACAGGGCAATGAAATTAGCAGCTATAATTATACAAACCCATTTCATTTCGGAGTCACGTGAGTGACTTCGTGAAGAACCCGCCAGCACGCATGCGCGACATATCGTCGCTCGCATTTGCAGTCGACGGCTGGAGGAGGAGCGCGGCTCTCCACCAGCCCTCAAAAGGACCAACTCAGGTAAGTATAACCAACCTTGAGCTGGTTGGGTTTGTCTGTTTGTGTATTTTTCCCTACAGAAAACCATGGACAAAAGGAGTAAGAGCCGCAGGACATCCGCTAGGACCTGTCGGCCACCGAGCCCGGAGCTCCCTTCTACAGCACCTGCTGGAAGGACCGGGATAAAGGCGCGAAAATCGGGGAGCCCTGTAGTCACAGGACCCGAATTACCGACACAGCTGAGCTCTAGCGGAGTTCCCGCAGAGCAAGAAGTCGGAACAGCGCCGGAGCAGGTGGACCCTGACTCCATTTCTCTCTCGCCAACTGGATCATTGGCAGAGGTGAGCAAAAAGGGTTTACGTGCTGCTGCACGGCCCTTCTCCCTGAGCCCTCATAGCAGAGCCAGGGATAGAGCTCGAGAACCCAGCCCTTTACGGGCAGAGGGTTCACCAGGAGCCGCTAGATTGCGGCCTGGTGCATCAACGAGACCTGAGTCCACTGGCAGACCAAGGAGGGCCAGTAGAGACTCACCACCTAGTTGGGCCAGGAGCAGTCACACAGGTGGAGTCTCGCCACGGTCACCGCTTACCCCGCTGGGGGCTGGACGGGACCGTACGCCGCTGGGTCCAGGAAAAGGACAGTCGGCAAGCCCGCGCGGATGTCGGGTCACCACGCCGAGGCGTCGGGTGCCGACTTTTCGCCACATATGCCCTCAGAGGCAGCCAGATACAGCTCAGCCAAAAGAAGGCGTATGAGCAGATCCGCGCGGGAGTCGTTCAGTTTCGCTGAGGCGGCTGGTAGCGACTTATCGTCACGGCACCGACATTACCTCGATGAGGTACGGGCCGATGATAGGAGCCTCAGAAGTTCCTTCGGGCATGAGGACTCTAACCGCCCATTCACACACGATGAAGGGCGCATAGACCGGATGGAGAGGATTATAGAACAACTCCTGCTCAATCAAAGACAGGAAACTCACAGTTCCAGGGGACTCATGAACATATCCCCAACATCTATGGGTAGCATGAGGCCAGAAGAGGAGGAAATCTTGGTACATGCCCCAGTTGCACCTGAAGTTCCCCAGGAAGAACTCCTGGACGTGGCAGCCAAGTTTGGATTACCCATATCAACGGGACAACCCCTCGACTCCAAGCTGGCTGCTACCATAGATTTCCTCATGAACCATCAGCTACAGGAGGAGGTCCTTGCAAAGGCCATGGATAGACACAAGGCGCCGGGCAATTGCAATTCGCTCAATGTGCCTATAGTCAACATGCCTATTTGGGGCAATATCAGCCCAGGCATTCGAACTCAGGAAGTGAAATTACAAAGAATCCTGAAGTTGCTTACATCTGGGATAACCGCGTTTGCAAGGTCGGTGGATGGAGTGGATCTAAACACCGAACAGGAGGATGCCCTGGCTCTACTTTGCAACACGCAATTCGAAATTAATGCTTTTAGAAAAAGCATTATTAAGCCAACATTAAACCCCAAATTTGCGGGGTTATGTAGAGCACCTCCAACACCACCACCCAGACAGCTATTCGGAGAAGACCTCCCGAAGCAGGTCAAAGATCTAGATGACCATGCAAAAACAGTGGTCTGATGAGGTCACACACCATGACCAGACAGACGGCCAAGAAAACACCTTTTTTCAGGCCACGAGGTCATACCGAAAGGCCAGCAAGGACCTACGTTCCGGCGCCTCCTATGCACCAACAGCCTCAACAGCCCAGGCCTTTTTTAGGGCTAGGCCCTCAACGGCCAGCATGGAAAATGCAGTTTCCTTACTACCAGCGCAACCCAGCACCTCCACGTCCCACCAAACACGCCAGGGACCACCATGAAGGTAAGGCGGTCTGGGTTTCATGCACTGGCATGTCTAACCTCACATGTTGGGGGTAGGCTACGGGGGTTCAAGGAGGCATGGGAAAACATCACCTCGGATGAGTTTATTTTACAAAGTATTCAGGGTTATGAGATTGAGTTCACAAATGGCCAAATTCCTCCACCTCAGCATATGCCGAATCGCAGATTTGCACTTTCCAGGAAGGAAACAGCAGTAGGCTATGCTGAAATATTAAGGCTACTAGAGAAAGGTGTGATAGAAAGAACCACACATGAGCCGATTGAGTTTGTTTCCAATATATTTACTAAAACCAAAAAAGATGGTGGATGTCGAGTCATTATAGATCTAACCCATTTGAATACCTTTGTACAATATACCCATTTCAAAATGGACACGTTTGAAACAGCCAAATCTTTGATTTCTGAGGGCTGCTTCATGGCATGCATTGACTTGAAAGATGCATACTATTCAGTATCCGTTCAGAAACATCACAGGAAGTTCTTGAAATTCATCTGGATGGATCAACTTTGGCAATATAAAGCTTTGCCCAATGGGCTTACCACAGCCCCTAGATTGTTTACCAAATTACTTAAACCAGTGTTAGCCACACTGAGGAGGGCAAATCACACGGTCATGGCTTATCTAGATGATATCCTCATTATTGGGCACACATTGGAATCAGCAAAATTGGCAATTTCAGCCACCGTGGAAATATTCCAAAAAATGGGATTTATTATCCATCCAGATAAATCAAAGTTCTGTCCTTCACAGATCATGGACTATCTGGGGTTCACGATAGATTCCAATCACATGATTGCCACCATACCAACTAACAAGGTTGGGGATGTCATTCTAACATGCAAGAACCTGGTCTGCGCCAGTATACCATCAATCAGACAAACTGCTAAGGTAATTGGGAAAATTGTAGCAGTTTTTCCAGCTGCTCAATTCGGACCTTTACATTATCAAAATTTACAAAGATCCAAGATTTCAGCATTGAAATTGAATGCTGGACATTTTGATAGACCTATGCAGCTGCCACTAAAGGCAAAAATTAAGTTACAATGGTGGATTGACAATATCCATAACTCATTTAAACCCATCATTGTGCCTCGTCCGGTGGTATACTTACAAACAGACGCAAGCTCCCATGGCTGGGGAGCTACGGACAACAACACTAGTTGTGGGGGCAGATGGGACTCACTAGAATCTACCCTTTTGTTAACACAAGGGATAAATTATTTGGAGATGCTTGGGGCATTCCACGGACTTAGAGCTTATTGTTCAAACTTTACTGACACTCATGTCCGATCCAAATAGACAACACCACTGCGGTGGCATATCTAAATCATATGGGTGGTACCAGGTCAATTTCATGTGATGAATTGGCTAATACAATTTGGCTCTGGTGTATTCAAAGGAATATTTGGATTTCAGCTACCTATTTACCAGGTAAGCTCAACACAGTGGCGGACACCAGGTCACGGAAATTCAATGACAACATCGAGTGGATGTTGAATTCCCAAATATTCGAACAAATTACAGCCAAATTTGGTAAGCCGGATATTGACCTTTTTGCGTCACGGTTAAACCATCAAGTACCAACATATGTATCATGGGAGCCAGATCCTGGGGCAATGGCGATGGACGCTTTCTCGCTAGACTGGGGGAAATGGTTTTTCTATGCATTTCCCCCATTTTGCCTCATCAGTCGGGTATTGCGGAAAATCCAGCTAGATGCTGCTAATGGCATTCTTATTATACCCGACTGGCCTACTCAGTCATGGTATCCGGTGGTCCTTGGCATGATCAGTCAACCATGGGTCCTCTTAGAGGGTTGCCCACAATTGGTGACGAACCCCGTTTCAGGGGAACCACACCCCTGCCATAGTCATTGGAATTTATTGGCTTGCAGGATTTGAACAGACCATTACTGAAGTATGGCCTATCATCAAGGACCATGGATACCATGGGAGCATCATGCAGGGAGTCCACAAGACGGCAATATTTATCGCACATCAGGAAATGGGAAACCTACTGCAGCCGCTTGGACATTGCATATGACTCCCGTTTCAATCACAGATGTGCTGGAGTTCCTTGCGGGGTTACATCATGACGAACACCTCAGCTATAGTGCCATCAACAGCGCCAGGAGCGCACTATCATACTACCTCAATTTGGAGGTAGGATCCAATAAACTGGTGTCCAAACTGATGCGGGGAATATTCAATTCCAATCCGCCTAGACCGCGTTACAACGTCACCTGGGATATTGGGAATGTACTGACCCTGCTCAGGACGTGGTCGCCCATGATTGGGCTTGAATTGGACAAACTCACCCTGAAGTTGGTGATGTTATTGGCACTTACTTCGGCACAAAGGGTACAGACTCTTCACAAGATCAAGATTGATAGAATGATCTCTACCCCTGAAAAGGTTATTTTCTTTATTGATGAATTGCTTAAACAGCACAGGCCGGATTCACAGGGCTGCAGCTGGTGTTTCCAGCATACCCCGCTGATGCCAGGCTATGTTTAGCCACCCACATCCGCCACTATATTAAAGTGACGCGGAAATTAAGGGGAAAGGAGCAATACTTGCTAATCAGCCATAAGAGACCTCACCATAGAGTGACGGTACAGACTATCTCCAGATGGCTCAGAATCGTCTTGAACGAAGCAGGTATAGATACTAATGTATTTAAATCCCATTCCACCAGGGCTGCATCAACGTCGGCGGCAAAGGTCATGGAGGTGCCCATGGACCATATACTAGCCACAGCGGGATGGGCCAGTGAAGCCACTTTTCAGCAGTTTTATAATAAACCTATTACCACTCCTGGAATGTTCGCAGAAGCTGTACTGAATGCAGGCCGAGAACATTCGACTACTCCCCAGTGAGGGGTTTTTTCTTTTGTTATTATTAATAAATATTATTATTTTTCAGAACAGCAGTCTGAAAATTTTGATTACTCCTGTCCATCCTTATCGTGGTGTGTGTGATAGCATGGACGTTGTCCAGGGCGTGTAATCACAGAGCTTTGAAGTCTTCACGAAGTCACTCACGTGACTCCGAAATGAAATAGTAAGATTAAACGAGAACTTACCAGTTTGAAGTCTGATCTTTATTTTATGAGGAGTTGCGATGAGGGATTTCGTGCCCTCCGCTCCCAACCCTCGATCATAAAGTCAACTGGTAACTAGAGTCTCTTCAATCTTACTATCACAAGTCATTTCTTTGGTTTGTTGGTTCTGTGATTCCACACCGCTGCTTTGAAGAGATGTCGCGCATGCGTGCTGGCGGGTTCTTCACGAAATCCCTCATCGCAACTCCTCATAAAATAAAGATCAAACTTCAAACTGGTAAGTTCTCGTTTAATCTTACTATTATAGGGCACACCTTCAAATGGAAAGTGATCGCAAGACTTACATGAAGGTACGCAGAGGCGTTGTACTGATTCAGGCTGCCTACGGAGGAATGCTTGTTCGAAAGCAATTGCGGGGCATGCACAAATCTGCCAAGGTCATACAGACTTATTATCAGATGCATAAACAGCGTCAGTATTTCAAGAAACTACGCTGGTCTGCCATTGCGGTACAGCAACGATACAGAGCTTGCCAGATAGGAGATGTCCAAGTGAGACATTATAATAGTTTGAGAAAAGCAGTGGTTTGTATTCAGGCCTTCTACCGCGGGATTAAAGCCAGAGAATTGGTTGAGAAAATCAAGGCAGCATGCGATATTGTCAGTCTTAATGATGTGCACTACAAGAAAACATTTATTGATGCAAAAGGCGGCTGTAGTCACTCTGCAAGCTGCATACCGTGGTTACCGATCAAGGGTACGCTACAGAGCTGTGCGACAAGCAGTCACCTCGATCCAGAGATGGTACAAAGCATGCAAAATAGGGTATTCCTAGTTTGTGCAAATATCAGTCAATGAGGTATGCAACCATTACCATTCAGACTGCCTACAAGGGTATAGTGGTTAGGCAGTGGATTAAGCAAAAGAGGGCTACTGTAAAAGTTCAGTTAGTACTTCGTATGAGTTGGTAGAGGAAAGACCTAAGGAGACAAATAGATTAACAACAGAAAAGGCTTAAATGATACAAAGAACGGTTAAATAAATGTGTGATGATGAGCAAAAAGCTGTTAAGAGAAAAGTCTAAAGAAGAGAGGCTTGTTGGTCGAGACAAAAGTATGCAGGACCAATTGCGATTAGGACACTTCACTATAGTGCAGCATGGAGTCTCCTTCACTGAGCAATGGACAAATGGTTATGCATTGCAGAATGTTATTGTACAGCAAGAGCAGATAAACACTCAGCGCCAGGAAATTGAGCGACAGAGGAAGCTGCTAGAAAATGAAAACCTGCAGTCATATGTCAGATCCCACCTACAAATAAGGAACAGAAACAGAGGAAATGATAACTTTAGCAGAATATCAGGAACAGGAAATCTGCAAATTAGATTAGGATATTTAAAAAGGGAAGAGGCAGAGATACAGGTAGAACTAGAGTGATTAGAAAGAGTGCGCAATTTACACAGAAGGGAACGGAAAAGGATAACATATAAAGCAAGGGGTAATGTATGTGGTTTAAGGAAGTTGAGTGGAATGAAAAATTATAAGTGCTAAGTTTAGATACGATTATTACAGTTATGAGGATGTAATATAAGATGACTGTAATAATATAATTTTGCAACAGTGTGTTAATCAATTATATTTAATGTGAGTGAAATGGTGTTACCTGCCTCCAAGTTAAAGGGGGAGCAGTGTAATGTATATAATGTAAATGGTGTTACCTGCCTCCAAGTTAAAGGGGGAGTAGTGTGATGTATGTGATATAATTAGCATATGTTATGTCTTGTGCGAGGGGACGCATGCGCTGGGGGAGACTCAAGGTGGCGTCCTGGAATAAAGAAGCTTGTTAGTTTACTCCTGTATCTGAGTGTTCTTTTAAGTCAGTTCCAAGCACCCAAATACACTACAGGAACCTTTGGCCACCGCTATTAGGGAATCCTCTAATATTTTTGGTATTGTCCATGGGAATAAGATACATAAGCTATCTCTTTATGCAGATGATCTGTTATTATTCATTTCAAACCCTGAGAAATCTATTCCAGCAATAGTAGCACTACTTAATCAATTTAGTAGTTTTTCTGGTTATAAACTAAATCTTAGTAAGAGTGAGCTTTTTCCATTAAACAATCTAGTTTCGAATTACGGACAGTTTTCATTTAGATTGACTACCGAATATTTTACTTATTTAGGTATTAAGATTACCAAGAAACATAAGGATTTATTTAAAGCTAATTTTACTTCCCTAATTGACCATATCAAACAACAGTTTACTAAATGGTCACCTATGTCCTTATCTTTAATCGGCCGAATCAATGCCATTAAAATGTTTATCTTACCTAAATGTTTGTATTGATTTCAGATGATACCAATTTGTATTGCTAAATCTTTCTTTGATATTATTGACTTCAAAATTTCTCCATATATACGGCAGAATAAAAATTACAGACTAAGTAAAAAATACTTACAGAAATCAAAAAAAGACAGTGCTTTGGCACTGCCGAACCTTAGATTCTACTATTGGGCAGTTAATGCTCGTTATTTAACGTTTTGGACAAAAGATTTAGAAGATACCCAATGCCCAGGATGGATAAATCTTGAACGTTATTCTATGCAAGGGCTATCATTGGCTTCTATTCTAGGGGCCTCGTTACCTTTTACAATTACGAGATTGAATAAATATACGACTAATCCAATAATAAATTTTTTGGATTGAATGATTTTATCTATTGAGTCCTATCATATCTAATTTTTTCTTCCAACCTTCTAGTACTGATCAAGCCTTTCTGTTATAAAAGAGGAAGGGATTAGTAGCTTTTCGTGATTTGTTTTTGGATGGTTGTTTTATGTCTTTTGAACAATTCTCCAATAAATATAATTTACCTAACTCACACTTTTTTAGATATTTACAAATTAGACATTTTTTGAAGGCTACTCTACCCTTTTTTCCGTTACCAAATCAAACACAAATCTTGGGAAAAAAATTACATTTGAACCCTTATCAGAAAGGCTCAATAACGACTATTTATGAGTTGATTTTGAAATTACAAATAGATACATTTGATAAAATTAAGGATGACTGGGAAAGAGAACTCCAAATTTCTCCACCTATAGAGAAATGGGAGAGGATTCTTCAATTAGTTAATACTTCCTCAATGTGTGCAAGACACAATTCAAGGTGGTTCACAGAGTTCATATGTCAAAAGATAAGTCAGCTCGTTTTTATGGTCATATAAATCCTACCTGTAACAGATGTAACTCTGAAGTGGCCTCACTGACTCATATGTTTTGGTCCTGCCCACTTTTGGAAAAATATTGGAAAGAAATCTTTGATATTATTTCTGTAGTTTCAGGTATTGATTTACAACCTCATCCTACTACTGCGATGTTTGGGCTACCAATGTTAGATTCTATTCATTTGGCCCGTTCCGCCCATCGGCTGATTGCTTTTACCACATTAATTGCCAGAAGATCTATTTTATTTAAATGGAAAGACGCTAACCCTCCGACCACACTCCATTGGTACTCTGCAAAGACATCATGTTTAAATTTTGAAAAAATTAGGAGTGACATTGTTGAACCCTTGGTTAAATTTGACAGGACTTGGGGAAGATTTATTCAACATTTTCACACAACATAAATTGTCCGCTCTCCAACCGTTATAATAATTATTTTACCTTTATACAGTGGAACGGACTTGACGACAAACAGGGACTTAAATTGTTGCAATTCTTTGCAGCCCAGATTCAATTTTGCTTTTTTTTTCACTACTTTTCACTTTAGGGGGGTTTTGTTTTTTCCTTTTTTCTCTTTTTTTCTTTTTTTTCTTTTTATCTTTTTGTTTTTTTTATATATACGTTTTCTTTTAAACACTTAACTATATTTACATAGAGACCGGGAGGTCTATATTCAATGTGTATTTTGACACTGGACTCATATTTAGGTTATACCTGTTATTAATGTAATCCTGATCCCTATGTATCAATATCATTGTTATGTTTATCATAATTTTGTAGTTGCTGTTGTTTTGACTTTGTTTTTGAAAAAAAACGAATAAAAAGATTTTAAAAGAAAGAAAGAAAGAAATTACAACGATTTAATGAAAGGCAGAAAAGGAAAGGGGACTCATTAAGTAACTTACTAAAGGATTAACGTATACAGATGAGGGTAAACGACAAGTGGGGAAGATTTGGAAATCAACGTCTGAAAGAGTGGTGGAAACAAAAATTCTTACCATATTTAAAAGGAGCCTGGTGAGCAGTATAATCAGCACGCTCTGGACCAACAGCTGGGAATGGGGATTAAATTAAAGTTCATGCTGACTGACATCGACATGAAAGGTTGAATGACTTCCTTTGGTCCCATGAATGTCTATGATTTATACGATTTAAACGCTATTACAGTGTAATAAATGCTCTAATGTACAAAAATGGCAACCGATTTTTGCAAACTCAGTTCTTAAAAATGGCAATAGCAGAATGACCAAATAATCTATGCTTTTAAAATATGTCAATTGTGCAATAAATATTTATCAGACACTACTTTTCTTCAAAATAGGATCGCCTGGAAGGGAGTAAAAATCCATGATTTGTATCCATCAAAAGTCAGCAGTCAAAAGTTGTTATACTGAGCGGAAATGTCCAAGACTAGAGAGCATAATTTTAAGGTGAGAGGAGCAAAATTTAAAGGAGATATGCAGGGTATGTTTTTTAGTGGTGGGTGCCTGGAACAGTCTGCCAAGGATGGTGATGGAGGCAGATATGATAGTGGCATTTATAGAGACTTTTGCAAAGGCACATCCTGTAGATATGCAGGGAGTGGAGGGATATGGGTCACATGCGGGCAGCAGGAGTTAATTTAACTTGGTATCATGTTTGGCGTGGACATTGTGGGCCGAAGGGCCTGTTCCTGTACTGTTCTATCAATGAGAACATGGGTGCTTTCTCAGTGTTGCCTTGGAGTGAGATTCCAGCCTTTGTCACAACCTCATGACACAGAAGTAATACTGGTGCCTTACTGTGAGGACAAGCAGAGATGGAACTAGAAAGGAGCAATCACCGCTGTAATAAAAAAGCATGGTAGTATGAAGACAGAGGGAGGTTGGAGATGAAAAAACAGTGAGGGCGGCAATGGCGTAATCCTTTTTGAAAGAGAGCATATGAAAGAAACTTAGCTCCCTTTTTCTTGCATCCCTGACATACACATGCAATGTACAAAGTGAAGGAGTTAGCACTGTTTGGCCTCACTCAGTCCAGGAATAAGTCTCCCTATCTTCAACCTGCCAGAGACAGTACTGACAGTACTGCTCATCTGGTGTTAATTCCACTGATTTACTGACGGATACATTACTGTTTGCATCAACTGTTGCAGCTCTGAGGACTGTACTTCCCCAGGGTTTTCAGCTTCATCCTCCACACTCAGTAAGTAAACCAGAACTTCCTTATTTCTCACTTCCTGAAATAGACGTTCCTGAATTGCAGTTTTATTTTCCTGTAAACCCCTACATATTTCCCTTTCATAAACAAAGTTTTGAGAAGAAGGCAATTGTGAGCTTCTGAGGTATACCTGTATCACACTGGTCATACAATTAGTCTTATTATTAGAACGTGAAGGATTGGATTGATCATTGAGACTGAGAGAGGGGTAGGAATTAAGAGGAGAGATTGTAATTGTTGAGGAATCAAGAGAGGTGAGAACAATAAAGTTAATGCTCTAACTGATGGGAAACGTTCCTTTCCCTTATAATATGTACCTGATTGCAGGAGTACCTTCAGCACGTGTTCAGGGAAACATGGCACTACAGTTTGTGTTTAAGCACAGGAAAGGGCATATTTGATATTATTACATTTAGTAAAGCACACTTTTGCAATGTTACTTAAGCATATCAGTGGCTCCACATGTAGCAAACAAATCTTACACTGGAGATAGACACAAAATGCTGTAGTAACACAGCGGGACAGGCAGCATCTCTGGATAGAAGGGATGGGTGATGTTTCGAGTTGAGATCCTTCTTCAGACTGAGTCTGCATGTCCTGCTGAGTTACTCCAACATGTTGTGCCTATCTTTGGTTTAAATCAGCATCTGCAGTTCCTTCCCACATAAACCTTATACTGGCATGGTTTGTTATAATTCTAGAAACCCCACTCAGAATTCACTCCCCTTCCAATAATCCAAATCTTTCCCAATCAACTCAACTATCTCCCCCATGATCTTTCCCTCCTCCAGATCATTTTGTCCCTCTCCATCATCTCCACATTCTTGACCTCCCTTTTCCCAACATAACCCCTTCTCCTATTTTGTTCACACGACAGGTTTCTCAATTGACTGTCATAATTTCCCTTTTAACCCCCCATCTTAACCCTTCGCCCTGTCCCCGTTCCACCTCACTGGATAGCTTTTCATTTCTCTTTTCTTCTACTTGTGACCTTATCATCTCTAGCCATTGTCACATATCCTACCCATTTCCCAAATAAACGCCCCTCACTTGTATCCACCTATCACTTGCTAGACTTTGTATCACCCCACCTTTCATTTGCAGCTTTCTCCCACTATGACAATCAGCCTGAAGAAGGGTCCCGACCCAAATTGGCACCTATTTCTTCCCTCCATAGTTCCTGCCTGACTTGCTGAATTCCGCCAGCACTTTGTGTTTTGCTCAAGCTTCCAGTATCTGCAGTCTCTTGTGTCACCTCAATTGACATAACATGCAATATCCAATCTAAGATGCATTAGATGCACCATAATCTGCAACTGAGATCACTCCTTCAAGGCCAGTTTGTGCTAGTACCCTTTAAGTCTCTCCAAAACACCTGATCCCTCCAAGTATATTGTCAGACCAAATCTGACACTGATCACGTAAGGAAATATTATGACAGTCAATCAAGAAAAAAAAGTGTTCTGGAACCAACTAAAGTAGGAAAGAGATGTCGAGTTGGAGAAATGTAGGGAGGAAATTGTGGAGCATCTGGCAAATGCAGCTGAAGGCATGAATTTTGATGGTGGCTCTAGTAGAACTGTGAATGCACAGAAGCCAGAATAGGAATAGTGCAGGAATCCTGTACAATTTAGAGGCTAGAGAGGGATAGAGACAGGAACCATGGACAGATTTAAAAACAAGAATGAAAGTTTTAAAACCGAGATGTGTTGCTGGATTGGAATCTAGTGTAGGTCAGAGATCACAAGGGTGAAATGTGAACAGAGCTTAGTGCGAGCTAGGATACGAGTATTAATGAGTTGAAATATACATGGATTGCAAGTTTGGAGTCTGGCCAAGAGAGCAACAGAAGAGCGGAGAATAATCCAGAGGGAAGGCATTTTAAGCCATGTTGAAAAGGCTGAAGGGAGTTTGTAGGGTCATTTGTTGTCGTGGTCATGTTGACATCTTCCTTCTTTCAACTCTATGGGTTAGAAAGCTTTGTCTCCAGGGCAACAATGAATTCAAACAACATTTGCTAACACGACTCGACCCAGCTGTGGGTAATTTTAGCTACCACGTGACTGCGTCTGATAGCAGGCTGCAGATTCTGGGCTGGGTGTGATTTGGACACCTGCTGCTAACTGTAACTTTAGAGCATACACATTCAAAATGATTTCTGTTTATCCGCACCTCCCGCCTGCCATCTTTTCAGATCCATTTCCTATACTCAAGCTGCAAGACTCGATGTAAGGTTAAATTGTGTCTTGTATTTTTATAGTGATCTCAGGAATGCATGATAAAACATCTTGGTCACAATGTCATTTTGATATGCGTTCACTCTGTCGAGTTAGAAGATATGACAGCCAATTAGCACTAAGCAAGATCCCAGAACAAGAAATGTGATAAAGATCAAATAATCTATTTTTAGTGAAGTTGGTTGAGGTTTATTTATTGGCCAGTACACCAGCGAAAATGCATCTGCAGTTCTTCAAATTAGTGTTGCGGGATGTCTTACACCTATCCGAGAGGGCAGATGGGGACATTCAACCGGAAGACATCATCTCGAGCTGCACCACTGACATCTCAGATAAGATTATGTACTCAATTCCCTGGAGTGACCTCAAGTCAAGTATGTTGCCAACAGAGCCAAGGTTGAGAATGAGATCTATTGGTCTTGCAGGCAACAGAGCTCACATTTCCCATAGTGGCCAAGTTTCCCATTCATGCCATTTTACTTAGGCCCTGCAAGATTAAGCCAACTTTGGCATCCATATTCCATATTCCATATTCCAAAGTTTCCATATTCCAACTTTGTTAAACAATAAAACATGGCTGATGTGCATCACAGATCTCTGAGGCTGAATTTTATAAGGCAATCTCACTGTTATTTTTCAATAAAATGGAAATCCAATGGACCACAAAGGTTTTTGACCCACTGTACTCGGGGTGGGGAATGTGTTTCCCCTGCATCTACGCATGGTATTGGGATGAGTCTTCTTGCTTTGGTTGACAATGCATTGTCTGAGTGGGACTCAATCGTTTGAAAATACCTGGTAAACTGTGTACTATATTGGTCAATGATGAATGTGGACAGTTAGATATTTGAAGGATCTCACTGGACGTACCATTTGGACTTTTACATTTAGAGCAGTTCTATATCTTTTCAGAAGGAGGGAAAGCTGGTGTCAGGCGGCTTCCCTGGGGTGAATACTACTCACCAACCTGGATCTGTATTCTGTTGGCATCAACTCCATTAGTATTCTTGGGATGTGAGTTATTGCCTGTTCCTAGTTGCCTTGATATGCCACTGGTGATGTGCTTCCTTCCTGAACTGTTGCAGTCAATGAATGTTTACCTTATTGCAGGAAAGAACTGCAGATGCTGGTTTATACCGAAGAATTAAAATTCTCAAGTTATAATAGCAAGATTCAATTTCATTTTTTCTGGTTTGCTGGTCCAGATCTCTGGATTTCAACACCTATAACATAGAGTGACATTTGTGTTGGTCATGACTATGATCAAACTATGTATCCTACCATTCATTCAAAGGCATGACTATGTTGGGACGGCAATCTTGATAATACCCCCTTGACCACATATTCCTGCCTCCATACTTAGATATTTTTATTTTGATGATTTCCAAAACTTTTTAGAAGGTGAGATAGTGCCATGTTTATTGGTCAACATGGATTCCTCATCTCACTAAAAAGGATAATTACTGAAATCAGTTGCAGGTAAAGTTGATGTTTAAGAATGCATCTTCCCAGCTGATAATACATTATAAAGGAATGTCATCAAGAAGGGTCTTGACCAGAAACGTCATCCATTCCTTCTCTCCAGAGATGCTGCCTGTCCTGCTGAGTTACTCCAGCATTTTGTGGCTATCTTCGGTTTAAACCAGCATCTGTAGTTCCTTCCTACACTGTCGGTTTCTATTTGTCAGCATGGAAATGAAGTCTGAATTTATTGGAATGAAGATAACATTTCTCCTGTTTTCTTTCCATAATCCTGCTCTCTGGTCTGGAGTTGGGAGGAATTGGTTCTTCGCCATCAAGTCCCCCTCCAAGTCCATTCCAGTTCGTTATCAAAGGCCTGTCTTCATGTGTGAGACCAGAGAGTGAGAAACAGCAGGCTCTTAGATAGAAATAAGTCTTGCAAGGAATCTTCATCTTTCTGTTATCACACGCACACCACATATGCTCACCACATGAGCTCTGAGGAAAACTGAAATGGTTTTGTTTTTTTTATTTTAAAGATATTCTTACCAAGAAACAGAGAAATGACTTTAGATCTGGACTTGATAATAGATCATCAATCAGGAACAAGGTCACAAAAATGACAAGTGCTAATAAAGCATATGTGGCAATCAGGCTGAGACAAGCCTTGCAATCTTCCCTTGCAATCTTCGTACTTGCAATTTATTACAAGACAGGGAGTGTTTGCAAATGGCACAATGGTAATTGGACCTTTCTCAATCTCACACACTGGGGATAAGGATGGAAAGAACCACCATTGTTCAGGAATGGTAGTTTCCCCATGCTGACTGGGGAATTCCTGAGCACGTGCACTGTGGTAAGATTGGGTGCAGAAAGAGGAATTGGTTGTTGCCAAGAGGAGGTTACTGTTTGCCTGAAATTTATCCAGGAGACATAATTTTTTGGTCACACTTCGCTGGGCTTTTTTGCTCCTTAAAATATTTCCTATTTTGCTACTTTATCATTGGACTAGTTTCTCAAGCGTATACTTCATACTTCCATCGTACATCAATGTACCTGTTTCAGATATCTGGCTAACTGACCTTTAGCCATCATATCCATAAAACTCATTAATTACATCTTGGACTACATCATCTCTGCTATGACTCCTTTCAGCCTTGATTCTGTCTGTTTCGTCGTTCTTCTCCGTGAAGTGTTGGTTCAACGACGATGATAATTTTCATTTGCATCTGGACTTGATCTTTGACGGTTTGGGAATTATGCTATCAGATGGAAGGATTTGAAAAAGCAATAGTGAGTGCAGTATTGTCAGGTAAATAAAGCTATTGTATTTAACATAACATTAAAATTAGCTCAAAAAATTATTTCCATCAGTTAGCTCTGAGCACGGGATGGGGTCATTGCTAGCCACAAATTATTGCTCATCCTTAGAACATCTGAAACAATGCCTAGTCCTGGCCACTCCTAGTGATTCAGCACAGTCTGACAATATTTTCTCCTTTTTCATCGCATTTGTATCTGTGTTGAAATAGTGATTTTCCAATTTCCTTCTATGATTTTCTCCTGTGCTTTGTTCCTATTCTGTTCAAGAAATTAGCGTTCAACTCTGGGAGACTACAGGATAATCCAGGATGATAGGCCACATAACTCTGTTGCTGTTGATGCCCCTTTGCTTAAAACCTTTCCCGGTGACCATCTGGGATGGAAGTCATTTTTATCAACTCTCTTTCTTGGTAAAAACATGCAGTTATACAGCATTTGTTTTATTTAATCATCACAAGATGTTTACAAGAGCACTGTATGACTATAGGAGCCACTCTAGCCTATTTAGACCTCAACCTCATTCCGCCATTTCATGGCTGTCTCTAATCTAACTCCATATGGGCTCATTTGCCCAACATTCGTTAACCTCTGTTTATCCAAATTTATCCAAAATGTTGCCATTCACTGCCTGATAAAGCTATCGACAAAATTGCTTCTGAAAGATTCGATCTGATTTTCAGACAAATGTAGCCTTCCCGATGAGTGGTGCCGAAAACTGGAAGAAGTGTTTTGCACCAGTACAGCACAATATGTATTTTTGACATAAGTCCACTAGTTATAAAAAGCAGCATTCCTTAAATGGTTTTGATTATTTTCAATATTGTCCATGACATTATGTGGACCCCGAGGTATATTTCAACTTCTATTTAATCACACTTCTCACCATTTAGAAACCATTCCGTTCTTTTCAGGTGCAAAATGGATGGGCATATTTATTAGTATCTAAAATGTGTAGGAAGGAACTGCAGATGGTGGTTTAAATCGCTGGTTAAAATGCTAGAGTAACTCAGCGGGACAGGTAGCATCTCCACAGAGAAGGAATGGGTGACTTTTTGGGTCCAGACCCTTCTTCAGACTTTGATTTTAATAGTTTCCAAATCTATTTGCTTCAGTCTTTCATGTTCACTCAATCGATTAATCTCTCTGGATTTAATGCCTGAATTTACATCGATTTACAATGCCCCCTATCTCTTGTCACAAGCACAATTGGGTATATAACTTGCTATTTAATCATCTAGGTCATTTATGAACATTTGAAAAATATAGAGCCCCAACACAGGTCACTACAGTACCCCATCAATCACATTCTGCCAATTTCAGTCATTGCCTATTATCCCCACTCAGCCAATTTTCCAGCCACTGCAATAAGTTCCCTTCAATTCAAAGAGCTTTGGTTAACAGTCTCTTCATCAAATACCATACAGAAGTCCAAATAAATAACACCTGGAAATACTTACTTCCCACTAATTAGTTATCTCTCTAAAAACACTTTAATTGATTGAGCTTGAACTCCCATTTGCAAATTTATACCGGACATATTTTTCTTGATTCTCACCCACTCTGGTAATATTCCCCACAACGGGTATTATGTAAATTTGTTTGTCATTTCCTAATTTTCATCATTCAGCCGTTTAAAAAAGTGGATAATTTTCCAGCTGAAGAAAGAGTTACTAGATTAAGGAAACTTTAGAAAATGATAGTTACGGTTTTCCAATGTTCCCAGCTACATACTGTAATTTAAAACACTAGGATAGGGAAACTCTTGTTTGTCATGGAATTCATGGAAGGTTCCATTAGATTAGACAAATGCAAATTTAACTGTTTTATTCAAAAAGGGAGCCAGCAAACAGGAAACTAAAGGTCAATTAACTCAACATCCGTCTTGGGAAAAATTTCTGAAGCTATTGTTATTGATATTAAAATAAGGCATTTACATAAATTCAAAGTAATCCGGCATCATGATTTTCTGAAAAATAAATCACTTTTCAACAATTTATTTGAGTTATTTCAAAACATAACAGGCCATGGATACAAGAGAACCAGTAGATGTATTGTGGGTAGTTTTTAGAAGGTATTTGATAAGGTTCACATCAAAGGTGATTGTGGAGAATCATGGTGCAGGATTGAACAAATTAGTGTGGATTGACCATTTAATAACTAACAGGGCTAACAGGAACCAGACAAGGCTCAAATGGGTCTTCCATCGATTGGCGAGATGTAATGAATGGTGTTCCACACGCATTGGTGTTAGCACTTTATTTTTTTTATAATTTATGTCTCGCGTGAAAAATAATTATTAAATTTGTTCATGACACAAACATAAGTAGCAAAATACATTGTAAAGTGGACCTATGGAGGCTACAAAGGAATGTTGATGGGTGATGTGTGGACAAAGATCTGCATATGGTGTATATTGTGGGAAAATGTGAACTTATTCAAATAGGCAGGAACAATATAAAGTAATACTAAATGGTGAGAGAGTCCAGTGCCCAGAGATACAGAAGGATCTGGGTGTTCTAGTGCGGAATTCACACGTAAAATGCAGGCGCAGAAAGTAACGTGGAAAGCTGACAGAATATTATTAATATAATATAGAATATTATTGTCTCTACATCAGTTTGGCTGAACACCTCCGATCAGTCCGTCCTAACCTATCTGATCTCCCGGTTGCTCAGCACTTCAACTCCCCCTCCCATTCCCAATCTGACCTGGGCCTCCTCCATTGTCAGAGTGAGGCCCAACGCAAATTGGAGGAACAGCACCTCATATTTCACAGGTAGTTTACACCGCAGCGGTATGAACATTGACTTCTCTAACTTCAGATAGCCCTTTCTTTATCTCCCCCTTCCCAGTTCTCCCACCAGTCCGACTGTCTCCGCCTACATCCTATTTTTCTCGACCCGAAACGTCACCCATTCCTTCCCTCCAGAGAGCTGCCTCACCCGCTGAGTTACTCCAGCATTTTGTGTCTACCTTCGATTTTAACCAGCATCTGGAGTTCTTTCTTGCACAGAATATTATCAATTATTGCTATATGAATGTAAACGTGTGGCGCTTATACTTCAGTCAAATTGGATGAGACCAAACCTAGAGAATTGCATATTGTATCGATCTCCTTATTTAAGGGAGGATGATAACTCATTGGAAGCAGTTTAGGGGAGGATTTGATAGAATAATACCTGGAATGGAAGAGTTATTATGGGAGCATATAAAGGAACAAGAATGGGACATGTTGGCTGGTGTGGGGAAGTTGGGCTGAAGGGCCTGTTTCCACGCTATATCACTCTATGGCTCTAAATAATTGCAAGGACAAAACATATTGGAGAAGGGAAGCAGAAACATTGCGATAGAGGAAACGATAGAAAAATTATTCCTTACTGGAGTCTAGCTAATGAGAACTACTTCAAGGAGAAGGGTGCCTGCTGAATTTATAACCATATGACCAAAAGAGACAGCATTTGGAGTCATGAAAATAAATTTAAAAATAGCTGCAATAAAAATGAACGCATTGTTGTATTGGCTTGTTAACTTGAAGTTAACACTGTGAAATAAGTTGAATGTTTCGGGGGAACACTGCCTTCTACTGCGAGGCTTTGGATCCTCTTGCTGAACTCATGTTTCAGAGCAAACAGAACCTGACCCTTGGCTATGAACCCTATTCACCCTCTCTGCATTGTATATGCAGTGGCTGGTTGAATTTCAGAGTGGTTGAAGCAAGGTGTTGGCTACTCTTGAAAAACTCTCATGGAGAGGTCAATCCAGGAAGAAATCAGCATTAAACTTGACAAATTCTCAGCCAATTCTAGTTCTGCTAATATCCTCCAGGTCCCCTGTAATCAGAGAAGGAACTCTCCAAACAAACTCTCACATTCCACATAGCTAATACTGATTAAGTTACCTCTGGTCCTTTTATGAAAGTGTTGTCTGATGGAAATTGCTGACAAGCCAAATACATTGCTATGGTAACCCCAATTTAGACCCAAGCACTAAAATCACCGTACATGCAAAATTGTACCTCGTCCATGTATTTGCTTGGAAAAAAATCTCCTGCTATACAGTAACAAAGTATTATCCAAAAATGTTTGTAGAATCTGCTATTTATCTTATTTTAACAAATACACAAAAAGATTAAAATACATTTTCATACAGTGTGAAACTATGAAGATTCCAAGCTCATCAAGTGTTTATTGTCCACTTTATATTCATGAAACACAATTAGTAACATTTGAATTCTCATGTCACTAGTGAACACCATTCCTTCTTTAACAGTCACTTTTACACAGTGGTGTACAGTACACAATGGTGTACAAGTCAATACCCCTCTTTCTAGTCAATACCACTCCTTCTTTCCAATTTGTTTTCTCCTCACCTGAAGTCACAGCTCAAATGATGAACGGGTCTAGATGGGGAGTGCTGGCTGGATAATCGATCATGAAGAAAAATGCAGCCAGTCTTGAACCTGTCAAATGTGCACATTCACGGTCAGTAGGAGTCACTTACCTGAAAGACCACTTCTAGCTGTTTGCTGGTAACCCCGTTTCGATCAGTCAACAGAGCGAATCAGTACAACCACGAGCCATATTTCTCATCGGCCATAACTCCGTGGAGATCTCTCTCACCTCCAATTCAAGAGGCCTTGGGTTTAATTGGTTTTCCAGATATCTAGGCTGAAAATCCCAGTCCAATGCAAAGACAGCACTGCCTGTCAAGGCATTAACTTCAAAATGCAATGTTAAATTCAGGCCTTGTCTGCCCTTTCAGACCGACATACAAAAAATTCCCACAGCATCATTTTTTACCATATGAAATGCACTGCCTAGAAAAATAGTGGAAGCACATTTAACGGTAATTTTCAAAGGAATTTGAATGTAAATTTGAATAGTATTAAATAAAACACTTTTGGTAAAGTTGAGGGAACAAAGATTTCGGCCCAATCTGGTGATTTTTCATAATTTTTCATCATGATGGCACAACCAACCTGGGCAAAAAAATGGCTTGCTGCTGTAGTCTATACATCTCTAACACCAGCGGGTTTCTCCAGTGCCCTGGTCAATTAACCCCAAAAAAAAGAACTAAATGAAAAACATTCTTTTTTGTGGGAATAGTTGCTCATAGTACGTGAATCGAGGACCAGAGGACATAGGTTTAAGGTGAAGAGGAAAGGATTGAATAGGAATCTGAGGGGTAACTTTTTCACGCAGAGGGTGGTAGTTGTTCAGAACAGGCTGCCAAAGGAGGTAGTTGGATCAGGAACCATCCCAACATTTAAGAAACAGTTTGTCAGGTACATGGACTGGACAGGTTTGAAGGGGTATGTAGCTGGGACATGTAGCCGGTGTGGGCAAGTTGGGCCGTAGAGCCTGTTTCCACTATAATTGGTATTTGTACTTCACATTTTTGCATCATTCAAAAATACTTAGTTGCCAATAAAAAGACCTTTACCTCCACTGTTATGAAAAGGACAATTATAAATGTATTGAGGATCTGAAAGAATAATATTTTATTAAATATCAATTTAGAGGGTTCTCTCAAAAAGAATGCTTCTCTGTCAACTCAAGGCTGGCAACCCCAATACTATAGAAAATGTAAACACCTTGTATAATGCAGGGGAAGTGATCATCTTCAGAAGAGGTGGCAGAGAGACGCCTGATATTTAACTTGCATCCAAACTGACACCGCAAGAACAAAACATTTTCAGGAATATTAAAAATAAAACAACCTTTGGTCCAAGGCATAATTTATGAACTGCAAAGGCCAATCCGGAGATTGAAGGGATAGTCAGCAAATGCAATGAACCTGATCCATCCTTAGAAGGAGGGAGGGAGAGAGAGAGGGGTGAAATAACGAGAGAGGCGGGGGAGGGGGGTTGTTGCAGGGACGGGCACAGCAACAACTGCAAGGACGAGGGAGAGCGACAGGTTCAGCTGTCAGCCACTGCCCAGAATAGTGCCGAGTGAGCAAGGGGAGCAAGCTGCACAGCTTTGGAGAGCAGCAGTGCGAAAGCACAGTGAATGCGCCCAAGGCCACTGGCTGAACAGAAACTGGGGAGATGTTCCAGATTGAGAAGGACTTTGGGGACCATTACTCCAAGGAGCCCCGTGGAAGTGTTGCAAGCGCCTGCGCTGATTATATGAGCGACACGGCCAGTTTGGTGAGTGAATTAGATGAAACGGACTACGAGGTGCGAAAGCTGACTGCTTTATCTTTCCGGAGCCTGGCCTGTCCGCACAACAATTACATCGAGCTTTCCAGCTCCAGGGCATCCACAGAGTGGTCCCTGTCGCTGTCGGAGGACAGCAGCGCCACCAATAAGTGGTCCACCTACGCCGAGCTGAGTGAGGCCAACTTGGCCGAAACTCACCAGCTACCCGGCTCCCCCATCCGCGCTGCAAGCGCAAAGAGCGAGGAGAGAGGCGGCCCTTCATTCGGGGGAGGGCAGGTTGAGTGTGTGGATGTGGCCGTGGAGACACAGGAGGGCCGGACCGTCCCCAAGAGGGAGATCCAATTTAAGAAGCGGGAGAGAAGCGAGCTGACCTTCTTCGGGTCCAGCGATGCCAGTGGCGGGCAGGATGGCACTGGGTGTGGGGAGATGGCAGCGAGGGATGGCACTGAGGAGAGCGGTGTTTGCAGAGAGGATGCGGGACCGGAGGTGAAGGAAGGGGGCAGGGAGATGCCGCTGCAGAGGATGGAGTCTACGGAGGAGTGTACCAAAAAAGCCAAGCTCGCATCCTGCCACATCTCCAATGTCATCTCCAAGAAGATGCAGTTTGAGCAAGAACTGAAGATGGAACGCGGCGCCGTCCAAGAACCCCTCTCGTCCGTGCCCTCCACCCCCTCCTCCGTCAACTTGAAGGAATTCGAGTTCCCCGTCAACGCCGAAGGCAAGCGGCGTAATTCCAGCGCAAAGCCGGAGAGTGATATCATGGGGGAGGATGTGTCGGCGCTCTTGAGGAGGAGAAGCAGCGAAGTGAATGGCGAGTGTGCAGATGACAAGAGGGGCGTCCTCCGGCAAGACAGCTGCGGCTCCCTCAAGGGTGAAGGCATCTCCATGGATGGGCACACCAACCACGACGTCCTCGACCGCTGGAAGGAAAGTAGTACGGACGCCCAGAGAGGAGTGAGGCCAGGAAGGGGCATGGGGTTGGGCGGAAATAAATCCCAGGCCACGTTCGGCGATTTGGCCAACAATCCATCGGAAACCCCAAGCGTCCGAGGCGCCTCAGATGATGTGGATTGTACCCCACCTGCTGCCAGAGAGAGATTGCAGACCAGCACTTTGGTGGAAAGCAAGCTGGCAGGTTGCGAAGTCAAAGCCAATTATAAGCAGTCAGGTAGTAATTTGGAAAGAAGGAATGTCTCAAGGAGCATCTCCATGCCACAGCCATTAGGGAAGACATCTGCGTCTGGTGCCAAACACCAGCATCAAGTAGATCCCTTTGGAACTGTTGAAGAGTTGGCTCCACACATTGGCTCTCTGAGTAAGGTCATCGCCCTAGACCCCAAGTATCTGACCCTTCCCGCCTCGTTTAAGTTTGAAACAGATGGCTGCAGTATCCAAGAGTTACAGTTTAAAAGAAGAGAATCTACACTAGAGAAAACTAAAGGCCCAATCCACCAGGTACGGGATGTGCGCAAGCTTGTCAAGAATACCTATGGTGCCTTAAGATTCAATGCCAATGAAGCAAAAGCTTTTGGATCTGCACAGGTTCTTCAGCCCAATGGCTCACGCATGCCCATGGCATCTGATCAAACCATTGCAGCAGTAGAAGGTTCCCCCATACTGCCAGTCTACATCCAGGGCAAGACAACAGGTTGGAGAGGCAACAGCAATGTATCAGTCGACAAAAAATATTGGACCTATGCTGGGAGCACAGACACCTCCAGGACATACTCTGATGATATCAAGTTGTTAATTCCATTCAATACAAACAAAAGCACAATTGATCACCCACAAAAAGCAAGAACTGAAACTCAGAGTGGTAAAAAAGATGGGGAGAAAGAGTGTGTAGTGGCAACTAAATTAACTGAAATAAAGAACTGCAAAAAGATAATGATGAATGATGATGAATCACAAATTCCATTTGCTTCAAGAATGGAAGATACCAAGGTGCCTCCAAAAAAAGTTAATACTTCACAGGATAAAATAAGACATTCTGCTCGAGTAGAGAACCAGAATTCATCTTTATCAATGCCTAATGCATACACAGAAGATAAGAATGTAGAATCCGTTTGGGCTAATCAAAACATAGCAGAGAAGTTCGGGAAGGATTTTGTAGAGCCTGCTCCAAAGAAGAATGATAGCAAAGTGCCAACCAATAGAGTTGGTTCTAAAAGAGAAGACTCAGTAAAGTTAAACAGTGAAAAGAAACATACTGGAAATATATCTTCACTCCATGAGGATCTCAATTCAGTACATGGAAAAGCTGATTGTAAAGGAGAAATTCAGAACAGGCCAGAACATACAAATAAACTTCAGAAGATTACAATTTCAAAGAATAATGATACCAAAGTAGTGGGGATTAATGAGCCTAAAAGTGTGGAAAAACAGAATATACATTTGAATACTCCAACTCATAACATAAATGATACAAAGTTATCGGCAGGTAAAGATATATTGGAGAAACTTCATTCCAAGTTGGATCTTCAGAAGACATCCTCAAGGATGTCTTCATTAAACAGTGAGAAGACTCAAGAGTTAACTGGGAAAGGACAACTCAACAAGGAAAGCCAAGCCAGAAACCTGGGAAGTAAAAATAACAGTTCTGAATATTCAGTTTTTAAGACTGAAAAAATCAAAGGAAAGGATGAATGTGGAACAGAAGGTCAAGTCAAGGTAGATCAGAAGAGAAAATCCTCTGGGAGCTCCATGCTGAACAAACCCATAGGAAAAGAAGAGAATATTAAGACTGCTCAGTATGGTCTGGAAAGTAAGAGTACATTGATGATTAAGTCACTCTCCCAAACTGCAGAAGTCACAAAGTTGCCTAGGAGAGGCGAGTCTAAAAATGAGACACAAGCTGGACAGAAAAAGGAGAAAAGTGTTTCAAATAATTCCACATCAAAGAGTGATGTAATCGATGTAACATTTGGGAAATATGAAACTGTCAAAGATATACAAGTGCGGCTGGAGAATCAGTGTAAAGTTCTAGGAAAGTCAAATGAAGAAAGGGTTGGGAAAATGAAAGCTGCTGGTGAGAGTCAGACTTGGCAGGATCACCAGAGAAGACTCCCGGGTTACAGCACCGAGACTAGTGACAGCAAGAGCGAGTCTAAGAAGGAAAACAAGAATGATTCTGAGGAACAAGTAAAAAACGTTGAACAAGCACAAACAGTGGAAAAAAGTGGACTGAAAATGCTAAAAGAGCCAATAAAGGACAGTTATGTTTTATCATTGATTTTAGAAGAAGAAGGCAAGAATAACTCTGAGCCATCTGATGATGACATTAGAAGTAAACATTCATCTATGAAGAATCAGGCTTTAAACAGCATTACTGCACAAGCTTCTCAACCCTCTTCAATAGGTGTCACAGATAAACAAAGTACACTTACCGTGAAAGGCACAAATCACCACCAGACCACACAGAGCACAGCAAAGACATCAACTTACAAACCTGAAAGCAATGTTAATAAGAAAAGCACATCAGCCTCTGCCACTAATATCCCTGTTTCAACTTTAGTGGAATACCAAGATACAACTTCACAATTCCTTCCAAGTTCAGCAGAATTGAAGGTGAAGGTACTTCCTCCAATAAATTCAGTCACCAGACTATTTGGACTGGATCAGAAGCAGAATTCCTGCACAGGTAAGGTGCAATTGGCTAGAGCAGAAGGCACACAAGAACATGGATCAGCATCCTTGGAAAGTGTAAATTACCTTGCTATTGCTAGTGAGGAACAAAGGTCACAGATGCCAAATTTGGGACAAACAATCACTTCCCCTCATTCTACCGCCATGAAACCATTGCCCTATTTTCAACATCAGCGCAGCTTGGAGCTAACTGAACCTCCAAAACAAGAAATGCAGTCACTTTCTCATCCCCAGGAGCCACAGACTTCTCAGCAGAATCCATGTTATGGCTCCACAAATCAAGGTCAGCCTCAATTGTCCTCTTGTTTTCTAGGGACAAAGCCATCAGGCTTTGTGGAGACAGCTTGTGATGTACCCCAGTTTCAAGAAACAGGTAATCCTGGCGTCCCTTCTTTTCAGTACCCTCAGACTCAGAAAAAGATGCTTGTGGATCCAGAGACTGGAAACTATTACTATGTGGATGCTCCAGTTCAACCTTCACGCAGAATGTTATTGGACCCAGTAACAGGACAATATGTGGAAGTTGTAATGTCTCAGCAACCGTTTGGTGGTGTGTATCAAGTGCCTTTCTCTCCTTACCTCTTACATCCAGGAGTTATGGGTCCATCTTATTTACCCAATATGCCTTATCCTGGAGTATTTGTTGGTCCTCCTGTGTCTTCTCAGAGACCTCTGGAGATGCAAAGCCAACCGCTGTCTCAACAAGGTTCTGCACAAGATAAAGCAGATATGCACCATCATGAACACCCCATCCATAGGAGCTTCTCCTCTGAGTCTACACAGATGGAGACTTTGTATTATATACCAACAGGTATGCCATTATATCCAAACCCAAGTCAGCCTACTCTGCAGCAAGTAGCCACTCAGGCAAAACCTAATGTCGATGTCAAAGACAATAAAGCTATAGGTTATTGGCCAATCCAACATACTTATGACATGAGCAATTATCTGCCCCACGGAAGGCCAAGCAGCTTTGCAGTGGAATAAGCAGAAAATACGGTATATCTGATGAGAGGCTATGGTGTGGCAAGAAGAACCTGCAAATGAGCAAGGATCAAACATTGGCTGCAGATTCAACCACATTGCCACGCAATGGACAACTGGCAAGCACTGTACACCATACAAAGTAATTTCCACCAGGCATCTCAACATTATCACTCCAGGGCCATAAGGTTTTGTTCATGGCTTTATTCAAATGATGCCGGGAAGCATTTAGTGTGCCCTAGTTCATGGAAGGAGTTCGGTTCAATATAAAACCAAAGAATTGAGGAGAATTGATTGAGTATCGCCCTGGCTTTTTTTTCAGCTACTGAAGTATATGAGCAATTCATACATGGCTACAATGGGTTCGCTGACTTTGGTCCCTGCAGTTTGAGTGAAAAGAAATAACATCAAAGATGTTTAGTTCTGTTGCTTAAAGCCAACATAAATGTATTTTATTGTCATAAAACAATCAGTAAAAGGGCAAAGTTATGTGAGGACAGTGCTCTGGACCCACGGTATATGTCCTGTGAGTTGCACAAATACTATCTAATCAACTATTTAAAGAAACACTGACATGAATATTTCTATGATTTTAAAATAATGTTCATATGGGCGTAGTGCATGTGGTAAAACTGTCGGCAAACCTGATCGTGAGTCCACAGTTAACTGCAATCTAGGCGGTTCAAGCAAAGAAATGCTCTGTAAAGTTTTATTTCATTCTATGTGTCACACTTTTGAGGAATTTGCATTCGGCCATCAATATATCGCTGTGCAATTTGAAATAGAATTTATCAATTAGTTTATAAAGGTGAGCTATATTATTAATTTAACAAATTTCAACAACTTTTCTTACCTTTTGACACAAAAAACACCTTAAATGAATTCAGAGACCTGTCAACAGAAACATTTTTTAGGGAGTGATTCTTGAACCCCATATATTAATTGAGTCAGCTTCGAAGTTAAATTAGACTACATTTAATGTAGGCATTACTGGGATAATACAGATTGAGCACTTAGCATTAACTAAGGCTGCTAATGTTGGGGATATATTTTCCACCAATGCCATTAGTAGAAATTGACATGACTAATGGTGATCTCCAATTATGTGCCCGATAAAAAAAATACGCTGCTCAGTTTAATTTGTACGTGCATTTATATATTAGCTCTAAACATATTAACATAATAAATCTCCCTTGAAGTATAGTGACTGTTGAGCATGAGTTGGAAACATGTTATTCATTGTACATACCAAGGAGATAACATAGATCCATTAAGGTTTCTGTAATTTTCTAAAAGAAAAAAATATGATTTACAAATGTGGTATGGGGAGAAAGGAGAAAAGAGTTGTTCAGTAAGAAGGGGGTCTGTGAAACCAATGGCCATAGAAATATATTTTATAATATTTGGCACACCATTTTTGTTCTCTGCCAGGTACTTTGTTCCTCTGTTAATCAGCTCCCACTCACAAGCATCATCCTCACTTTGGCTGAGGCAAATTAACTTGGCATTGGAAAAGCAGCTGCATTGTCTTAAATGTTTTTAGTTGTAATTACTTGGAATGCATTGCCTAAAGCAATAGTATAAGTAGAAACTACATTAACTTTCAAAAATAAATTCAAAATATTCTATGTAGGGGAATTAATGACAATCTGTGAGGGATGGGGATCATTGCACAGCTCTTTCAGGGAGCTGGCAATGCACGGTACATTGGACAAAATGCCATCCGATATGCTGTATGAGTTCATGACTCCTACTGGTAACATTTGTATGAACAGGCCAACAAAGGGACAAAAGGTGTACTGTGTCAAACCTAATGGTCTGGGCTTAAATGAAAAGAGCAGTCAAGGAGAGCTAGACCTTGTTAGGAGCAAGCATATTTGAGAAAAGTGAAGAAAGTAGGTACATGAAAGTGATTAACAATAGTATGCAAATAGAGTCCTGATATGACAGTGAAACATTATAAAATGGGAGTTAATACTAGTTTTATTTATGCATTAAGTTTTAGGTTTTATATCTTCTGATGTTTATATGTGCAAAGCAATATTGTACTAATGGCCATGCTTTCTAAGCTTCAAAATCCCACAATTATAACGAATAATAACCTTCAAAATTCTTATTGTAAAACTGCTGCTACGTGTGGAGGAAGATCTATTTTCAACAAATTTAAAGTCTGCTCTTCATAAGCTCCTGTAGTGTGTATCAGAAATGCTCCTATGTGTAAATCAGTGCCCTTTGAAACAGAAAGTAAATGCCCAAGGTAAAACGAGCCCAAGAGGTTTCTGGTCTTAGGGACCATATTCATGTAACCTTTTATGAAACAACAGAGTGGAGCTGAAGACAATTCCTTTTGGTCGTTCTCTTCTGGCCTTCCTAGCACAAGTCAGAAGCTCATTAGGTAAAAGACAGCTAACAGCCTCTGAACCACCCCAGTTATTACTGATGTCAAGCATAAAGATGCTTGTTTTATGTTAAGATTAGTCTTTAATGAAAATGATCTTGATCCTAAATTAATTGCAATAATTTTCAGAATCAGGCTATTGAGCAGAGGCTTGCTCTCGAACCTGAGTGAAAATATTGTGGATTAAAGACCTGCTCCAGAAACACAAGCACAACATTTAGGCTAACATTCCCAAGAACATAGCTGCAGGAAGATACCCTGAAGGAGGTACTCTTTTTTAGATCAGCTGTTAAATTGAAACCCAGTCTGTCCTATACATTTGGTGTGAAAGGTCAGATGATGCTATTTGAAGAACAGGGGAATTTTCTCCAATGCCTTGTTCAACTCTTATTCCTCATTCAGTACCTACAACAGATTATCTAGTAACTTATTTATTGCAGTTTGCTACTCCCTTGCTGTGTACACATTGGCCATTTCCCCTACATTATAACAATGACTATACTTCAAATGTAGTTTATTGGTTATCAAGTAATTTAGAATGCCCCAAGATCACGAAAGACACTGTATACTGTAACTTCTTCAAAGTCTAAAAGGGATATAGTGTTTTATAGTGACTTTAGTGTAAGAAATGATTTGTGGAATCATATATCTTTTGTTACTTTTTAAAGTTACAATCATGCCTTTTGAAAATGCAAATACTATTTAGAGTTCTGCTTATGTATTGTACCAGATGAAGGCATATTACGGTATCTGATATGCTAACACACGTATTCCACAGGTTTGTCTTGTATGAAAATGATTGTATCTTATGATGAATAACAAATAAAGACCTCCTGAGAGAATGTTATTGTAAAAATGTAAATAGCAATACACACTTTGCTGAAGGGATTATCAGCAAAAAAGCGTGAAATCCTCTGATATATTCCTTTGTTCAACAGAGGACCATAAGTGAAGCTGCTACCAATTTTAAACGTGGTTATTATTATATGATGATAAATTCTTAACGAAGCAACATGTAGCTGAGCAAAATTTACTCTTTATAACAATGCAACAGTAAACCCAGAGTTGTGAATGTACCTACAACCAGTTTTGCACATTTACCCAAACTAGTAATATCCTTCTGTTTCTTTCTCCACTTGCTAATTTGTATCCTCCTAACTATATCCATTAGCATTTGCCTATTGATTAATTATTATATCCTAGGCTCTGTTTATCCTCAAAAGTGAATATAAAAGATCCCCAGGTGTCATTGAGAAGAAAACCAGATGAATTATTCCTGGTGAAGATTCACCATCCAGTCATCAGGCAATTTTATTAAAACACATTAATTTCACAACATCACGTAACTGTGGAAACCTCCAGCGTGGAAACGAGCTGCATCTCTATATTAACACAGTAACTATACCTCAAAAGCACCTAATTGGCTGTAAAATGCATAGAGCTGTCTGGAGCTTATGAAAGGCACTATATAATAGAAGGTTCTTTCTTTACACCATGAGGAAAAATACACTGGCTCGGGACATGCTCAAAGAATTGCAAAATTTTACCTTTAAAATTAGCATTCCTACATCTCCTGACTGGATAGTGAGATATGTTTAGAAGGACAGCGGCTACAGGTGTACAGCTGGGGTTGAAGATACAATATGCTGCAATTAAATAGTCTTGACCACGTGCAAAATAAAAATGTTACGAACTTCTACAGTTCTTTAAAAAATTGATGTGAAATGTGTGTCTGCAACTGTATTTAATACATGTCTTACACAGCACAGAAACAGGTTACTGGACTAACTAATCCACATGAGCCTCAAACCACCTTGTCATGTTTAACCAGAGCACAATGCCCTTCTGTTCCTTCCCCCTAAATATTTCAATGGTATTCACCTCAACTATTCCCAGTAGAAGCAAGTTCTTCATTCTAATTACATTCTTAATATGAAGGTATTTTTCCAAATTTCTCATTGGTTTGTATCATCAAAAAATCAGCTTTAGAATTATCTCCAAAATATTGAAAACACCTCACATGAAGGAAACATTAGCTCTATGGCTACTCTATCAAATTATTTCATAATTATACACGACCTCTGTTTATCCTTCAGTATTGTCTTATCTAGAGAACAGAATCACAATCTTGCCTGTTCTGGTATCAACCTTTGTAAATCACTACAGAGCTTTTCTGCTGCTGGTTTGAGTTCCAAGCTGAACCAGTTGTCTCAGAGGATTAATGTCAAGAGCTTTGAAATTCAACCTGCAGCCGACACAGGAAAGGGTTGGAATAGGTTCAAAGAGGAAACAATAAAGTTGGGAGTGCCAGGCAGCACTTGGACTAAAATCATGGAGGGACGAGTAGAGAGATATAAATAGTAAAGGTCACTTGCCTAAAGCTGCTTACTGTCAGTGAAAAGTTAATGTAATACAAATGCTGAACAGCCAGTGTGTTTGAATGCAAGTGTGCATCGAAAGTCAACAATCCCAAATATTTTACATAATCATGAACTAGAGATGGAACAGTTTTGTCTTAAATGTTTTCATCGTAATGCAACCACTCTTTCATATTCTATGTGCAGATTTACTTTGAACTGTGTGGCACTGATCCAGACCCATTTGCTTCTCAGGTTTTATTGCAGGAGGAATTTTAAAATAACGATTTACTTTGAATTGCATTACAGATAATTTTACAGCGCCAAAACAAGCCTCAAAGTTCTTAACTTCCATGCTGTTCTGTTAAGCTTCACATAAGCTTGCCCTCTCTGTGGCACTGCAACAGTAGAATGTGTTCACCACGCACTCCAAAAAGGTTAAATATATAATCCAGTTTGCTACTCCCAGTGCTTGCTACAGTGTCAGAGGTAGAGTGATCTAAAATGCACGAAAGGAATTTGTAGTAGCACGAAGACACTATGTGTGTCTGCTTTTAAAAGATGCATAAATGTTGCAATCTTCAGTTGCCAAGTTCCAGAATATGGGTCTCCTGCACAAAGTCAGTTCAATGGGTACTACTGCACTGGGTCATTGCTAATCTTGTGACTGTCAGCATATAGCTTTGCAGCTGTGATCCCAGCAGCCAGCTTTAAAGAGAAAATAAAACTGCACTCTTCCAGTTACACGGCAAAGTCACTCATTCTCAACTTACCTGCAAAGTCCCTCTCACAAACCTCTGAGAACTGGTGTCCAGTTGGTTAAGTGATAACCTGGTTTAGTTTCCTTCACTGAGTGGTATCTTACTGACAAGGTGGCAGACTCCTCCATCACAATCTGCAGCATTTCCTGTCCATCGGGCAGCAAAGACCAAAAGGGGGAATGCATTGATATATAGGTGGGAAGGAATAGCTCTGGGCTTCCTCGAGTACATTCAAATATGGGCAGGAATACTTCCTTCTGATTATCAATCATCATTCTCCTTCAGTTGATAAAAATCAGTGCTCCCCCCATGTTGTACAATACCTAGTTTAACCAATTAGAATAATAATAATAATAATAACACAAAATATACTTTGGGCAAAGAAAGTCAATTTCTGTCAGCTTGGTACCACCACAGTGACTGAGATGACTGAGCCCTGAAATATGTAGCAGCCAATCTGCACGTGAGGCAGGTAATGAGACAGCCAACACAGAGGATAAACCTGAATGACCTTGTGCTCACCAACAGACCCGTGGCAGATGCATCTGCCAAACACGGCATTAGTAGATGTGGCAACTGTACAGTCCATGTGGTGATAAAGCTGAATGCTCACATTGAGAAGATTTGAGGGGACAAATGGATGGAATATTGGGTCAAGAGGTGGAGAAAAAAGTAAGATTTGTAAAACAGGCACATTATGAGCTTGGCCCAAAATCCACTAAAATACTTGCCCGAAGGCTACGCAAACAACAGGCTGACAACACCATACACAAAATTAAGGACCCCTGTACACAGAATTTGAAGAGTGATCTAAAAGAAATAGAATATATCTTCCAGGGATATTATAAAGAATTATATACACAAACCTCTACAGTAGATGGGGAATCAATGAGGACTTTTTTAAGTACAATAGATCTGCCCTGTATTGTAGAGACACAAAATAAAATAATCACAGCAGAAATATCACTGGAGGAGATAGAGAAGACAATTGGTAGGATGAAATCAAACAAGGCTCCAGGCAGCGACGGTTTCCCTATAGAATGGTATAAAATATTTCGGAATGAGCTGAACCCACTTCTTCTGAGAACCTTTAACTGGATTATCAAAGAAGGCAAGACACCCCTGTTATGGAAAGAGGCAATTATAACATTAATCCCCAAAGAGAACAAAGACAAGGAAAATTGTACCAACTACAGACCGATATCAATTCTAAATGTGGACTATAAATTATATTCTTCAATTATCTCCAAACGATTTGAAAAGTTTATGCCAGATTTAATTGATGAAGACCAGACTGGTTTTATAATAGGCAGACAAACACAGGACAGCATTAGAAGAACCCTACATATAATACACAAGATTCAAAATGAAAGTACACGCGCTGGCCTGATAAGTCTAGACGTGGAAAAGGCTTTTGGTAGGGTTAATTGGGAATTCTTATATCAAACACTAAAAAGATTTGGCTTTACCGAAGAGTCAATTCAAGTTATTAAAGCAATTTACCAGCAAGAGTAAAGGTGAATGGGTCCTTAACTGAGAGATTTGTGTTAGGAAGAGGAACGAGACAGGGATGTTGTCTTAGCCCTACCCTGTTTGCTATATATATTGAACCATTGGCTCAAGCGATTCGTCAAGATAGCGAACTGAGGGGAGTAACTATAAGAGACAGAGAACATAAAATTGGCCTTTTTGCAGATGATGTAATGATGTATCTCATGGAAGTAACCACCTCATTTCCAAGGATGATGGGGATCATAGATGAATTTAATTTTTATGCAGGATATGAAGTGAATATTTCAAAAACTCAAATCCTCCTATTTAATTGTCCTCCTCCAGAAGAAATCAAACAAAATTATAATATTAAATGGGATTCAAAATCAATCAAATACCTAGGGATACATATAACAAAAAATATATCAATGTTGTATGGAGCCAATTATAATCACATCAACCAAAACATCAGAAAGGATATAGAAAGATGGTCCACCTACCCAATGGATTTTAGTAGTAAGATAAATGTGGTGAAAATGAATATTTTGTCAAGGCTATTGCACTTGTTTCAATCTCTGCCAATTGAGGTACCATTAAAACAATTCACGGAATGGGATAAATTAATATCTAGATTTATTTGGGGAGGAAAGAAGGCCAGAATTCGATACACTACACTCCAGGTGCCAAAGGACAAAGGTGGAATGGCACTTCCAAATTTTAGGATATATTTCTATGCAGCCCAACTTCGACCACTAATTAATTGGTGTGAGGACAGCTATATAGCTAGGTGGAAAGAGACATATATCCCTGACTTCCACATCCAAACACTTTTGGGAGAAAAAGCGCTTCCTGGACATGTCAGGAGTATAATCGATCCAATAACGATATTTACTTTAGAAACCTGGTTCACTCTTACCAGACAACTTAAACTGAATAAACGACAAAAAGTTTTAAGATGGATAGCTTTGGATAATGAATTTAAACCAGGGATGTATGACTCAACATGTAAAGAGTGGATGAAGAAAGGAATGACTGCATTTTGTACTGTTATTGAAAATGGAGACCTAAGAAGTTTTCAAGATTTGAAGGATAGATTTGCACTTCGGAACCAAGACTTGTTTAGATTTCTCCAACTGAGAGATTATTACAATAAAAAGGTAAAAAGGGAGGCTCTAGAAGAAAAGAATCCAGTGATAGAAGTGATAGTTAGTGCGTATCATCAAAAAACATTAAGGATTATTTCTAAACTTTATCATAGTTTAATGGAATGTCAAGCTAAAACTACATTTTATGTAAAATTTAAGTGGGAAAAGGAATTGAACATCACAATCTCAGAAGAAGAATGGCATCATATGTGTGTAACACTACAGACATCCACTAATTCACAAAATTGGAGAGAATTTAATTGGAAAAATTTGATTTGCGTCCTTATTACGCCTAACATAAAAAGCAAGCAAATTCTAAGGCAGCAAACATGCTGGAGGCAACGTGGTCAAACAGACGCAAATCATACAAATATCTTCTGGAGTTGCCCAAAAATAGAACCATTTTGGAACAGAGTTCATTCAGAATTAACGGAGGTATTAGGATATACAGTCTGCAAGAAGTGTTCCATTTTATACCTGGGTAATATAAATACAGTGGTGCTGAAGGAAGGCCATTACTTGGTTAAAATCCTACTCACAGCTGGCAGAAAGGCCATTGCAAGAAACTGGCTTGGAGCGGACACACCCAGACTTAGACAATGGTTAGACATAGTACAGGAAATATTTGTCATGGAGAAAATGACATATTCTCTAAGAGTGAAAGAAGACGAGTTTAATAGAAAATGGGAAAAATGGATTAGGTATAGAAATAAAGACATCAACACTGTATAATTTTATAGACAATAATGTAAGTTATTGGAAAATGTTTTAATATGAAAATAGTTCTGTATACTGGATCATTAATTGTAAACTGAACCCCCTGCTGCACTGTTGTACGTTTCACTGTAATGTTGTATGTTTCGTTGTTATATTTGTGTTTTATTTGTGTATACATAAAAGCAATAAAAACTAAAATAGGAAAAAAAATAGAAAATAGTTGACACTCATTAAATGCAAACTGAAAATATAATCTATATTGCAAAAGGGAAAACTAAGAAACTAAACTGAATTCTGTTAAAGTGAAAGAACAGACTGCCTACGGCAGTGCTGAATGCTTTGTAATTTAATTCATCTTGCTTAGTTCAGATCTTGAGGGATTAGAAGGGATTTAAAGGTAAGTATTTGGTTGCATCTTCCAGTTCAACAGCAATAACATTCATAGCATCATATAGCAAAGAAAGAGGCCATTTGGGCCATTGCGCTTGTGCCAGCTCTTTGAAAGTCTATCCAGTTTGTCCCACTTCCCCTGCTCTTTCCCCACAGCCCTGATAGTGTTTCCTTTTTAAATATGTATCCATTTCCCTATTGAAGGTTTTTGCTGACTTTGCTTCCACTACCCTTTAGTCAGTGAACTCCAGATCATAACAACCCACTGCACAATTTAAAAACAATCTCATTTGCCCTTCAGGTTCTTTTGCCTATTTCCCAAAATTTACATGCACTGTTTAATTGCCTTCATGTAAATAGAACATTTTTTGTTTCTTAAAGCCTTTAATTCCTGTGAGCACTTAGACTTCTTTGCACTGAGTACAATTGCAGTTTTGTGCATCATTGCACATAAAAGAAGCCCTTCACTACTGGTATCACTCCAGAATCGAATCGTTGCATCCTCCCAAGGTCTTGAACATCCACAACCTGACCATCCTTCTCTCCAGAGATGCTGCCTGTCCCACTGAGTTACTCCATCATTTTGGGTCCTTTACATAGTGTACTGTTACAGTGTTATATTGTTATACCAAACTGAAAATTATAACTTGGATGTGAAAGAACCTCAGTATATTCCAAAAACATGTTACCGCCAATGCCTTACTTCTGAAATTTAGTTGCTGCTCTAATGCAGGAAATGCAGTAAATTCCCACATTCAAATCCAATCCCCCTTGGGATCTCCATCCTATCCCTCCCTACCTATGTTCAAGACACTCTCCGTTGTCTCCACGCATTCCATTGTCCAGGCCCCCATCCTCTCATCTTCACCATGGACATCCAATCACTGTACACCTCCATCCCACACCAGGATGGTCTCAAAGCCCTCCGGTTCTTCCTCGACCGGAGGAGCAACCCATACCCATCCACTGATACTCTGCTCCGCCTAGCGGAGTTGGTCCTTACCCTCAATAACTTCTCTTTTGACCCCTCCCATTTCCTCCAAATACAAGGCGTAGCTATGGGCACATGCATGGGCCCCAGCTACGCCTGCCTCTTTGTGGGGTTCGTCAAACAATCCTTGTTCGCGGCGTACCAGGGCCCCATCCCCGACCTCTACCTCTGTTACATCGACGACTGCTTTGGTGTCACCTTCAGCACCCACACACAACTGACTGACTTCATCCGTTTCACCACCAACTTCCATCCGGCACTCAAATACACCTGGGCCATTTCCGACACTTCCCTACCATTCCTTGACCTCACTATCTCCATCGCAGGGGATACACTCCTGACCGACATCCACTATAAACCCACTGACTCCCACGGCTACCTGGACTACTCTTCCTCCCACCCTGCTTCCTGTAAGGACTCCATCCCCTATTCCCAATTCCTCCATCTACACCGCATCTGCTCCCAGGATGAGGTGTTCCACACCAGGGCATCACAAATGTCCTCATTCTTCAGAGAACGGGGATTCCCCTCCCCCACTATAGATGAGGCTTGCATCAGGGTCTCCTCCGTACCCCGTAACACTGCCCTCTCTCCCCACCCCCCCACTCGCAACAAGGGCAGAGTCCCCCTGGTCCTCACCTTTTACCCCACCAGCCGGCACATACAACACATAGTCCTCCGCCAGTTTTGCCACCTCCAACGTAACCTTGCCACATCTTCCCATCTCCCCCCCTGTCTGTCTCCTGCAAAGACCGCTCCCTCCGCAACTTCCTTGTCAATTCTTCCCTACCCTCCCGCTCCACCCCTTCCCCGGGCACTTTCCCTTGCAACCGCAAGAGATGCTACACTTGTCGCTTTAGCTCCCCCCTCCACTCCATTCAAGGACCCAAGCAGACGTTCCAGGTCCGACAGAGGTTCACCTGCACCTCCTCCAACCTCATCTATTGCATCCGCTGCTCTAGATGTCAACTGATCTATATCGGTGAGACCACGCGGAGGCTTGGTGATCGTTTCGCCGAACACCTCCGCTCGGTCCGCAATAACCAACCCGACCTCCCGGTGGCTCAGCACTTCAACTCCCCCTCCCATTCCGTATCCGACCTCTCTGTCCTGGGCCTCCTCCACGGCCAGAGTGAGCAACACCACAAATTGGAGGAACAGCACCTCATATTCCGCTTGGGGAGTCTGCATCCTCATGGCATGGACATCGAATTCTCTCAATTCTGTTAACCATTGCTGTCTCCTCCCCTTTCTACCTCTCCCTCAGCCCTCGGGCTCCTCCTCCTTTTTCCTTTCTTCCCCCCGCCACCCCCCATCAGTCTGAAGAAGGGTTTCGGCCCGAAACGTTACCTATCTCCCTCGGTCCATAGATGCTGCTGCACCCGCTGAGTTTCTCCAGCATTTTGTGTACCCTCCCACATTCAAATTTTGCATCAGCCCAAATCCAAGAGAATGGGAATTAATGCAACATTTTATCATCATAATTTGAACTTATTACTTCTTCTGGAGCGCCAACAGTTCAGGTGTCTCTGACTCCAAATCATTCACATCCCATCTAATCTGAGGGTCTCGACCCAAAACGTCACCTATTCCTTCGCTTCATAGATGCTGCCTCACCCACTGAATTTCTCCAGAATTTTTGTCTACCTCCCATCTAATCTGCATGCTTGAACGGTAACAGTAAATTCCCATCCAGAATTCTAAACAGAGATGCCAGTGCACTCCAAATCCATTTGGTTTAACATTTCAATTGAAAGACAGGGCCTTCTAATTGTGCAGCATTCCCTTAGTATTGCAATGAATAAAGACTGGCCTAGGTAGATTGTGGCACAGAATATAGAAATTGGGGTATTATATTGCAATTTTGTAAAATTAGACTGCACTTGCAATATTATGTACAAATGTGGTTGCTATAGGAAAGTGGCTTGCAAAAGTCTTCATACCCCTTGAACGTTTCCACATTTTGTCACGTTACAACCACAAACGTAAATGTATTTTATTGGAATTTTATGTGATAGACCAACACAAAGTGGTGCATAATTGTGAAGTGGAAGGAAAATGATACATGTTATTACAAATAACTGAAAAGTGTGGTGTGCAAAAGTATTCAGCCCCCCTGAGTCAATACTTTGTAGAACCACCTTTCGCTGCAATTACAGCTGCAAGTCTTTTGGGGTATGTCTTCACCAGCTTTGCACATCTAGAGACTGAAATCTTTGCCCATTCTTCTTTGCAAAATAGCTCAAGCTCAGTCAGATTGGATGGAGAGCGTCCGTGAACAGCAATTGTCAAGTCTTGCCAGAGATTCTCAATTGGATTTAGGTCTGGACTTTGACTGGGCCATGGGATGCTTTGATCTAAACCATTCCATTGTAGCTCTGGCTGTATGTTTAGGGTTGTTGTCCTGCTGGAAGGTGAACCTCCGCCCCAGTCTCAAGTCTTTTGCAGACTCTAGCAGGTTTTCTTCCAAGATTGCCCTGTATTTAGCTCCATCCATCTTCCCATCAACTCTGACCAGCTTCCTTGTCCCTGCTGAAGAAAAGCATCCCCACAGCATGATGCTGCCACCACCATGTTTCGCAGTGGGGACGGTGTGTTCAGGGTGATGTGCAGTGTTAGTTTTCTGCCACACATAGCGTTTTGCATTTAGGCCAAAAACTTCAATTTTGGTCTCATCAGACCAGAGCACCTTCCTCCACATGTTTGCTGTGTCCCCCACATGGCTTGTGGCAAACTGCAAACGGGACTTCTTATGGCTTTGTTTCAACAATGGCTTTCTTCTTGCTACTCTTCCACAAAGGCCCGATTTGTGGAGTGCACGACTAATAGTTGTCCTGTGGGCAGATTCTCCCACCTGAGCTGTGGATCTCTGCAGCTCCTCCAGAATTACCATGGGTCTCTTGGCTGCTTCTCTGATCAATGCTCTCCTTGCCCGGCCTGTCAGTTTAGGTGGATGGCCATGTCTTGGTAGGTTTGCAGTTGTGCCATACTCTTTCCATTTTCGGATGATGGATTGAACAGTGCTCCGTGAGATGTTCAAAGCTTGGGACATATTTTTATAACCTACCTACTTTAAACTTCTCCACAACTTTATCCCTGACCTGTCTGGTGTGTTTGGGCTTCATGATGCTGTTTGTTCACTAATGTTCTCTAACAAACCTCTGAGGCCTTCACAGCTGTATTTATACTGAGATTAGATTACACACAAGTGGACTCTATTTACTAATTAGGTGACTTCTGAAGGCAATTGGTTGCACTGGATTTTATTTAAGGGTATCTGAGTAAAGGGGGCTGAATACTTTTGCACGTCACACTTTTCAGTTTTCTATTTGTAAAAGAATTTGAAAACCATGTATCTTTTCCTTCCACTTCACAATTATGCGCCACTTTGTGTTGGTCTATCACATAAAATCCCAATAAAATACATTTATGTTTGTGGTTGTAACGTGACAAAATGTGGAAAAGTTCAAGGGGTATGAAAACTTTTGCAAGCCACTGTAGGTTTAAAGTGAGAGGAAAGGGATTTGAGGGGAAGTTTATTTTTAAAAACAGAGCGTAGTTGATATCTGGAACTCGTTGCCAGAGGTGGCGAAATCAGATACAGTCACAATTTAGACAGGCACTTAAATAGCAATGCATGTAAGGATACATGCCAAATGCAGGGAAATGCGATTAATGTAAATGGATGAAAATGTCAGCATGGACATGCTGGGCGGAATGGCCCGTTTGTGTGCTCTAGAATTCTATGACTTTATCTGTAAAAAAATTTTGATGAAGAGTCTTTGATGTGAAATGCCAGCGCTGTTTTATTTCCACATTTTACGCATGACTTACTTGCCACATGTTTCCAGCAGGTGTTTTCACAAGATTTTCAGCAGCATTTTGACTTTCAATTACAGAGAAAATGAGCAGATGATTTATCTTTTTAATCACTTTGGCTAATATATAAAGCAATCTGTTATGTATAAATGTAACAAGGAACTGACTGCTCTTCTTTAAAACAACGCCATAGTTTGTTTATGCTTACCCAAGGTGCACTCTGAGTCACAATTAACCCTGGATCCAAAAGACAGACAGCTAGAAGTTTCTGCCGTCTTTGCTCACCTGGCTGTTACTGGATGAATACTGCACTACTGTCACTTGGCCATGTGGCGAATTGGCCACAGGCCATGCATGAAAGTGGGTTGAGTCTGAAGAAGAGTCTTGGCCCAAAACGTCACCTATTTCTTTTCTCCACAGATGCTGGCTGATCTGCTGAGTTACTTCAGCCTTTTGTGTCTGTCTTCGGTTTAAACCAGCATCTGCAGTTCCGCCCTACACAAACAGTTCATGCTCCCTTTCATATTCCTAAAGGAGCATTGTACAGGAGATGGCATCATCCACTTGCATTATTTGGTGAAATCACTTTGAGTGTGCAATGGTGTATAGAATCATGAGAGGAATATGTCAGGTAGATGCACAGAGTCTCTTGCCCAGAGTAGGGAAATCGAAGACCAGATGACACACGTTTAAAGCAAAGGGGAAATGATTTAGTAGGAATCTGAGGGGTAACATTTTTACACAAAGAGTGGTGGGTGTATGGAACAAGCTGCCAGAGGAGGTCGTTGAGGCATGGACTGTCCCAACGTTTTAGAAACAGTTAGACAGGTACATGATTAGGACAGGTTTGGAGGGATATGGGACAAATGCAGGCAGGTGGGACTAGTGTAGCTGGGACATGTTGGCCGGTGTGGGCAAGTTGGGCCGAAGGGCCTGTTTCCAAACTATAATGCTCTATGACACCACAAGTACCAAGTCAAATTTTCAGAGTGATGTGAAATGTCAAAAGCAATTTAATTTCCTTAATGCTTCAAAATAAAACATGCTTATACAATTGAATTTCTAAACATTAATGTGTATCGGTGAAATGAATCAGTCCTCTGATAATTAGATCGGGGGAAGACAGGGACTTTTGTTAAACAGTAGTTAAAAGAAGGTAGCAAAAACAAATGTCATAGAAGCTTTTTAGCTTGTTCTTTCTTTTCAACCTCTGACAGGAAACATCTGTCTTTCAAGTAGATGACTCATGATATTGGGGATTTACTCCATACCCATGAATGAGTAGCTGGACACAGTTACAATCAATCTAATATTCAAATTCACTGACGACACCACTGTTGTGGAACGAATTACAGATTATGATGAGTCAGAGTATATGTGGGGGGGGATAGAAGGAAATCGATCGACAGATTGAATGGTGCCTGAACAACAATCTTGCTCTCGATGTCAGTAAAAGTAAGGAACTGATTATTGACTTTAGAAGAAGGCATCCATGGATCCACAACCCAGCAAGGTTTAGAGGTACAGCGTGAAAATAGGCCCTTCAGCCCTAAAGAGTCCACACCTACCATCAATCACTCGTTCACACTGGTTCTATGTAATCTTGGCGAGATAAATAATGGCGAGACCAATGGCACTTGCTATTATTTAATAAATGACACTGCATGCTTTTGTAAATAAAATATACCCCAATAGCTGTAAATCCCCATGACTGAAGACAGTTTGCACTGTTACCCTTGTGAAAATGGAAGCTTCATTGCAACCTCCCTTTGACTTTCAAAACGTTCCTCCATATTGCATCTTCTTCGCTGTCGTGTGCTGGGGTAGCAGAGCGAAGGCCACAGAGGCCAACAGAATTTACAAGCTCATCAGGAAGGCTGACTCCGTCCTGGGGGTGGAGTTGGATTCACTGGAGGTAGTCTTGGAGGGGAGGATGGTCCTCAAACTGCGGAACATCTTGGACAATACAGCTCACCCCCTCCATGACCCACTGGTCAACCTGAGGAGCACCTTCAGCAACAGACTGGTTCCACCAAGATGCAGCACAGAACACCAGAGGAGATCCTTTTTCCCTGTGGCTATCAAACTGTACAACTCCTCCCCCTTCTGTCGTGGGGCAGACTGACTCCCCTCCCCAATCTTTGCCCATCCCCATTTCCACTTATTACTTTAATTTCATGCTTCATGTATCTTGTGTTTTATGACTGCTAGTAGGCTAATTTCCCTCCTGGGATAAATACAGTTCTATCGTACCGTATCGTAAGCCAATTAAACATCGCAAAAAGCAAGTCTGATGCTTAATATTACATTGTAATATTAGAATGAATGTGACAGTACATTCTTTCAAGGTTTCTGAATCTCCACTACACAATGCAGCTTGTCATTCAGCTAGTAATTTGGTCACATTTGTCTTCAGAATTTAAAAAACAGAAGTGATAGAATGTTTTCCTTTCTTTTGTGTCCTAACACTGATCCTTGCAAAATGTCACTGGTCACAGATCTCCAGCCAGAATAATGCCCTCCCACCACGACTCTGTCTTTTAAAGGTAAGACAATTTTTTGAATTTCCACAGGGAATGTTGCCATTTCCCTTTGCTTCTCAAGGCCATTTAGTGTGCAGTCACATAACCTGCTGAGGATCAACATTGACAGAAGTTTTGTTTATTTATTGTCACGTGTACCGAGGTACAGTGAAAATGACTGATCTGATACTTATTAACCCCAGTGACCAAAACATATCAAACACAACATATACTTCAGCAAAAAATAATTGCTGACTTTGCAAAGCATTCTCACCTGTAACAAGATGTAACTCAGTTAGCAAAAAGCAGCAGCAATAGGGTGGCACACTGGCACGCATGGTAGAAGATGCCTCATAGCCCCAGAGTTTGATCCTGATATCTGTGTGGAGTTTGCACATTCTCCCTGTGACCACATGGTTTTCTTCTGAGTGTTCTGGTTTCCTCCCATATTCCAACGATGTACAGATGTCGGTTAATTGGCTTCTGCAAACTGTCTCTAATGTTTAGGGGACAAAATGTGTAGGAAAAAACTGCAGATGCTGGTTTAAATCAAAGCAACACACAAAATGCTGGATTAACTCAACAGGACAGGCAGCATCTCTGGAGAGAAGGAATGGGTCTGAAGAAGGGTCTCAACCTGAAACGTCACCCATTCCTTCTTTCCAGAGATGCTGCCTGTCCCGCTGAGTTACTCCAGTATTTTTTGTCTAGCTTCTAATGTTTAAGGATGGATGAGAAAGAGGGATAACAGAACTAATGTGAAAGGGTGATCGATGGTCAGCATGGACGTTTCCTTCTGTATCTCTAAACTAAACATCACAATAACGTACAACAAAAAGCTGGATTTTATTCCCTGAAGTGCAGGAATCTGAGGTGACCTTGTGAATATTTATAAAATCTGGAGGGGCACAGATAAGGGAAATTGTGACAGTCTTTGTTCCAGAAGGCCTGGGGAGATAGGAAACCATATGGACAGAAGGTTACACAAAATGCTGGAGAAACTCAGCGGGTGCAGCAGCATCTAAGGAGCGAAGGAGATAGGCGACGTTTCGGGTCGAGACCCTTCTTCAGACTGCTATTTCGGCGTCCTGGTGAGTCCTGGAGGTGCTCCTGGTGGCCAAGATGGCGTCGGGGGACTCAGGCCGGAGGCTTGGGCCAGAGTTGGGGCCCGGGGCCTGCGGGCGGTCGAGTCGGGGATTGTCGTTAGCTGGAACGGCCTGGAGGCGGGCTAATTTCAGGTCCTTGGTGGAGGTAAGGTGGGACAGGAATTGCTGATTGAAGCGGTGGATCTTCCGGAGGATGTAGTGTAGTTGGGGTCCGTTGCAGGTCTGGGTGAGTGAGGCCCGAAGATTCGGGAGAGCCAATGCGAGGTCCTGCTGGTGCCGGCGCATTGCAACCAGGGTGGATCTTAATGCCCGGTTGGAGAATTGTACAGTGTGGCGGCGGATGGCCAGTCGGTACCGATAGTCTGGCTGGGGTCCGAACTGGGAGGCAGGGAATTGGAGCTGGAATCCACGAGGTATGAGATGGAGGCGCAGGCAGGCCCCGAGGAAGCAGATGTGGCTGTGGTATCGAGTCTGGGTGAGGATGTGGTCGTAGAGTTGGAGGGAAGGGGGTATCACAGAGGGGGAGCAGTTAGAGAGGAGGTTGTGAAACTGTCTTCGTAGGGAGGAGGAGAACTTCTTCAAAGTAGGCATACCTTGAGGAGATATCGCAGTGGAGTAGACAAAGTGTTAAAGAACGAACTGCAGATGCTGGAGAATCGAGGGTTACACAAAAAGCTGGAGAAACTCAGCGGGTGCAGCAGCATCTAAGGAGCGAAGGAGATAGGCGACGTTTCGGGTCGAGACCCTTCTTCAGACTGCCCGTTCATATGGACAGAAGGGCTGCCAGTTACCTAAAATTGTAGAATTCAGTGTTCATGATGCTGGGTTGCAGACTGCCCAGACAAAATGCAAAGTGCCCTTCCTCCAGCATCTCACAGTGACAGTAGACATCCGGATGGAAGCTGCATACCCAAATCTCATTGCACTTATGTGCAATGACAATAAAAGATATTATTATTAGAAAAAGTCAAGGACAGACAAATTGGTGTGGGAATGGGATGAGAAATTTAAATTGCTAATTTAAGAGACTGCAGATGCTGGAATCTTGATTTTTTTAAAAACACGTTGCTGGGAGAGGTGCTGGTAAGTAAAACTCTGAAGGGTGGTACTCGAAGGGTCATCTGTCCATTTCCCTCCTGACCTGCTGAGTCCTTACAGCAGTTTCGCAAGTTATAGGAGTAGATTTAAGCCATTCGGCCCATCAAGTCAACTCCGCCATTCAATATTGTCTGACCTCTGCCTCCTAATCCCATTTTCCTGTTTTCTCTCCGTAACCATTGGCACCCATTATAATCAAGAATCTGTCCATCTCTGCCTTAAAAATATCCACGGATTTGGCCTCCACAGCCCTCTGTTGCAATGAGGCCCACAGATTAACTACCCTCATTTACAATGGCTGGCACCCAGTATACTGAGATCTTTTCCCCTGGGTAGGGGAGTTTGAAATTAGAGGGCATGGGCCTAAGGTGAGAGACGAAAGATTTTAAAAGGATCTGAAGGGCACCTTTCTCACCATGGGTACAACCTGCCATTGGCAGTGGCAGCAGTGGCCAGACGCTAGCAGGTGGGACTAGGACAATGGCCAGCATGGACGCGTCGGGCCGAATAACCAGTTTGCATGTGGAATGCACCAGCCGTTACCCCCCACGTGACCCCGGCCGGCCGTTACCCCCCACGTGACCCCGCCCCCACCCCGCGCGCACCAGCCGTTACCCCCACGTGACCCCGCCTCTCCCGCACGTTATGCTGTTCAACATTATACGGCGCTCATTGGTCGGTTGAACTGTCCATAATCAGTGTGTGCCATTTGAGCCAATAGCGCGAGGCGGGGGCGAATGACGTAGGGTGGAGGCGGGGCCTTGAGACGTGCGTGTGGTGGGAGGGGGAGGGGGCGGGTGACGTGTGTGTGTGGGGGGGGTGGCGGGTGACGTGTGTGGGGGAGGGGGGTAGACGTGTGTGGGGGGGGGGGGGGGAGGGCGCGGGTCCTGGTCCTGGTCCTGGTCCTTGAGGCGATTGCCGGATTACAGGTGGTGAGAGGTGAACCTTGTGGACGCCAAACACGGCATGAATGGTGCGGATAACCTAGTAATTGTACATTTTGGAAAGGTTCACATTGAAGCTTCCTAACACATTAGGGTATTCTGTGCCTTAGTTACCAAATATTTAAAACTGACACCAACCTGTCTTTGGAACTTAGTGTTTCAGAACATCATTGTTGACCTGGTTTTGAGGTCTTTGTATATGGTTCAATAGTACTTTAGGTCATAAGGTCATGTGATAGGAACAGAATTAGGCCATTCGGCCCATCAAGACTTCTCTGCCATTCATTCGTGGCCGATCTATCTCTCCCTCCTAACCCCATTCTCTTGCCTTCTCCCCATAACCCTGACACCTGTACTAATCAAGAATCTTAACTATCCCTGCCTTAAAAATATACATTGACTTGGCCTCCACAGCCTTCTGTGGCAGAATTCCACAGATTCACCACCCTCTAAATAAATTCTTCCTCTCCTTCCTAAACGAACGTCCTTTAATTTTGAGGCTGTGACCTCTAGTCCAAGACTGTCCCACTAGTGGAAACATCCTCTCCACATCCCCTCTATCCAAGCCTTTCACTATTCAGTAAGTCCAATGTACCGAGCTACAGTGACATACATACATCTTAGATAAGCATCCCAGATACAGCTGTATAAGAGTAGTACACTGAGACTGCATACAGAGTCACCAGTTTGGCACTATTTTCTATATTTCTATTGTGTCCATGGAGAGTGGTCCTCTTACGGATGGACATCTTGCTATTCTTTCTGTTCACATAACAAACTCACTGGTCCAAATATCCATTTAAAGTCACTGAGCAATTGCCACTCGCCTTCTACTGCTCATCAACCCAATCACCTCTATAATCTTTTCCAGTCCAACAACTCTCCCATATCACTCATAGACACAATGTGCTGGCGTAACTCCTAGTAAGGCAGCATCTCTGGAGAAAAAGGATGGGTTGTGTTTTGGGTTGGGACCCTTCCTCTGAAGATTTAGCTCTTAGGGCTAACGGAATCAAGGGATATGGGGAAAAAGCAGGAACAGGGTACTGATTTTGGATGATCAGCCATGATCATATTGAAAGGCGGTACTGGCTCAAAGGGCCAAATGGCCTACTCAGGCACCTATTTTCTATGTTTCTAGTTCCGATCTGAAACATCATCCATCCTTTTTCTCCAGAGATGATTATAAATAGACACTTTTCAGCAGAAAACAACAGATTGGGATTTATTGTGAATGCAGACTAAATTTTACTCTTCCCTAATTAGGAACTTTGAGGTAATGGGCTGCTATTGCCGCCCAACGTACTTGGCTCACCCAGCACGAGTAATTGAAGATGGAACTTTTATGCCCTCTGTGACTTGGTTCCTCATTTGATAGCTCATTTACCCACAAGAAACGCATCAGATATCAATGTGATGTAAATAGCACCCTATCTTAGACAGGACAGAATATTCATTGGTTCATTGGGTGAAGATCAGTTTTTAGTTTGTTAAGCCTGATGTTACTTTTATGTTGTGTTTATAGATTGGCTTTAGCTAATTAAAAGTTTTATTAGGTTTCCACAGAGCTATTCTTTGATTTGATATTTCCTTACAGGAATGTCCAGGATATTTTTGAACCTCCAGTTGTTAATTTGACCAGTTCCATGTTGATGGAGGTTCAGAAAGGAGATGAATATGACCATTTCAAAAGACATAACATAAAGATTGTATGAAAAGCAATAAATGGGTTAATCTACATGAAATAATCTGTATTCACCCTAGTTGTGCCATGTACATTTTTAAATGGTTCATAGAGTTGTACAGTTCAGCTTGCCAAAATGCCTTTCTTTACTAATCTCACATGCATTTAGTTCTAAATCTCTCTCTCCGTCATTGAAGTAGCAGTCCAGATGCCTCTTAAATGTTGTTATTATTCCTGCCTGCACCACCTCCTCTGGCAGCTCATTCCTTTCACCACTGGCTCATTGTGTGAAAAATCTAGCCCCTGGGATCATCTTTAAAACTCCTCTCTCTCACCTTGAACCTTTGCCCTCTAATTTTTGATAGCCCTACCGCAGGAAACAGACGCTGGATATCTACCCTATCTATGCCTTTCATAATTTTATATACCTCTCCAAGATCAGAAACAAATGAGAATTTTGAAGTGACAGAAACAGTAGGTAGTTACTTGAATTAGTCAAAAGTAGAATATGTAAGATGTGGTTGAATGTTTGCTTATAATTATTGGGGGACATGAGATATGAACTCTACCTTATTTTTGCATCATAACTGACAGTTGACCAGGTGGACTTTGGACAAATATAAAGTATTGTTCCTAAGGAATCTGCATTCTGGATTAAAATGGATGCTTGTCCTTTATCAGAAGTGGAAATAAAATGTTCTGGAACATTTCAAGTTAACCATTCAAATTACCACCTGCTGTATAAGTGAGTGCAGCTGCGGAGGGTTTTTTTCTCTGAACAGATATCATCAACCACAAGGGTCTAGAAATTGAGAGAAGTTAAAGATAGGTAAAAGTTATTTTCAGTAAAGTACCTTCTTCAGAATCCGTTATTGAACAACTTCAGGCAGAATCAGACAGAGAAATGAATGTTAACTGCACTTGTTTGAAAAGGGACTGAAATATGAATCTTATCAGTAAACCAACAAAATGTGTTCTGCCCATTTCTTCTTTTGGCATCTCTGATATGACACAAGGTTAAAAAAAAACGTGATAACTGAGCCACAAGCTCATGTTATGTTTTAATAGTGTTTATTTAAAGAATATTATACTGCACCTTTCAAAATCCAGAATGGCATAAATAAGGTAAAAATCTTTTGTAGTGTACATACAGGACCAGTTAGTCTTAAAATGGATAAATAGAAAGGAGACTTGAAGAATGCTTTTTACATTGCCAGTGAAACAGAATGTCCTCAAAAGCAATGGTACATGAACAAAGAGTAGGCACAAAGAACAATGTAGCACAAGACAAACACTGTGACCTACAGTGACTATGCTGACCATAATATTACTCCTTTTCTTGTTTGTTTTTGTTCCTGAGTAAATGCTTCTTAAACATTGCAATTGTAATCTGCTTTCACCTCCTTCCCTGGCAGTTCACTACTAGTTGGCCCTGGAAGCCCGCTCTGCCATTCCACAAGAACATGGCTGATCTACCTCAAATACCTTATTCCTGTCCTATCTGATTCCTTAATTTATTTAATATCATAATCCATAAATTTATGTATTGAAAGGAAACAATGACTAAACCACAGGTAGACCCAAAATGCTGGAGTAATTCAGTGGGACAGGCAGCATCTAATATTTCTAAATTCTGGAGATTACAAGCCTAGTCAATTTAATTTTTCTGCACAGGAACTAGTTTGATGGATCTTTTCTCCTCTCTTCGTGGAAAAGGGAGCAAAACTGTGTACAATTCACCAGATGTGGTCTTCCTGAGACTCCTTCACACAAATCGTCTTGCACTAAATTCAAGCAGATCCTTCCTAATTGCCTGCTGAAGCTCCAAGTTTGAATTCAGCAACTTGCGTATAAGTACACCCCGGTCCCTTTATATATTTTCCTACTCTCACTATTTAAAAAAAAGAAACTTAAAAAAAATCTATTTGAATTGCTTTAAGAATGAAGAAGTTAAGTCACTGCTTTGGGGTGAGATTTGGGAGGATGTGGAGGTTTGAAAGTTAACTGAAATTTCTGATGACCAACAGATGACGTATGATTATTTATGTCCAGGAGAAGGTTTGCAGCCAAACAATTGCATATAAACAAGTACTCGGGAATAGTTTTAGGCCATGTGGAGACAAGCAGCATATAGTCTGAAGAAGGGTCCCGACCCAAAACATCACCCATCCTCTTTCTCTGGAGTTGCTATCTGACCCACTGAGTTACTCTAGCATTTTGTGTCTATTTTTGCCATAAACCAGCAACTGCAGTTCTTTGTTTCTACAGTTTAGTTTCATTGAAACTAGACTGAAAGGCAAGAGAGGTCATAGGGATAGGAGTAGAATTATGCAATTCGGCCCATCAAGTCTACTCCACCATTCAACCATGGCTGATCTATCTCTCCCTCCTAACCCCATTCTTCTGCCTTCTCCCCATAACACCTGAGAGATAAAGTAACAGATGAATGACCATGCAAGGTAAAATAAAAATGACCAAAGGTCAGTCTGTAGGAGGTGTGAATGCATGATGGAAAAACACAACATTAGGTAGCAAAGGTCATTCTGGAGGAGGTGTGAATGCAAGATGTAAAATGGTTGTGATAAGGATGAGGTCAGTCTGTAGTTTTAGAAATACTGCAAAAGTGTGGAATTACAAAGGAATGTGGAGTACATGCTGGAAATCTGAAATATAAATTAAATTGGAAATATTGATTATATGAAATTGTTGAACTCGTTATGCAGATGTGATGTGCCTAGTAAGAAGATGATGTGCGACATCTCATACTTGCATCAAGTTGCACACTGTAGGTGGCTGAGTAGGAGTGAGCAGTGAGCAGCAAATACAGAATAGTAAACAGAAATAATTTGGTGACTCGTATGGAAAGTGTATTTAGAGCCCTGGATGATAGCTGGGAGGCAGTAAAAGGATATCGTAGGTACAAGGAACTGCAGATGCTGGTTTACAAAATAAGATACAAAGTGCTTGAGTAACTCACCGGGTCAGACAGCATCTCTGGAAGCCTTGATGTGTCGGGTGGGGACTGTGTCTGAAGAAGGGTCCCGACCCAAAACGTCACCCGTCCATGTTCTCCAGAGATGCTGTCAGATCTGCTGAGGAAAGGAGGGGGCAACATTGAAAGTAATCAGGAATGGACAACATGATTTTATGAAAGGTAAATCATTTTTGGCTAAGTTTATTGGAGTGTTACAAAGAAAAGTAACATGAAGTTTATAAAAGGGACTGTCGGAGGTATTGTACAGATTTCTAGAAGGCATTTATAAAGGTTCTCGACTAGGAAGGGCATCGAAGGTTATGGAGAGAAGGCAGGAGATGGGGTTAAGCGGGAAAAATAGATCAGTCATGATTGAATGACAGTGTAGACTCTGGGCTGAGTGGCCTGATTCTGCTCCAATGACATGATATAAGATGCCACAGTATAGATTATTGGAGAAAATAACAGCTCATGATGCAAGAAACATTGATGTGGATAGAAACATAGAAATTAGGTGCAGGAGTAGGCCATTCGGCCCTTCGAGCCTGCACCGCCATTCAATATGATCATGGCTGATCATCCAACTCAGTATCCCGTACCTGCCTTCTCTCCATACCCTCTGATCCCCTTAGCCACAAGGGCCACATCTAACTCCCTCTTAAATATAGCCAATGAACTGGCCTCAACTACCCTCTGTGGCAGAGAATTCCAGAGACCCACCACACTAGGACATTGGCTAGTTAACAGAAAACAGAATAAGCATAAATGGGTCTTTTTCTGCTTGACAAGATGAAATAGTTGCCGTGCCACAGGGATTGTTTCGGGATCGGTGACTTTTTACAATATATATAAAAGACTTGCCTAAAGGCATGGAAGGTATGATTGCCAAATATGCCGATGACACAAAGATTACTAGCAAAGTTAGGTGTGAAGAGGACAAAACAAGTCTACAAAGAAAATTACTGTGTGAGCAAAGGTCTGGAAAATACAATATAGTGTGTGGGAAAATATGAAATTGTACAACTGGCAGGAAAAATAGCATGGGGCATGTTTCGGGAGATTAAAGGATCGTCATGTCCAAGTGCAAAATTTATAAAAGGTTATTGTACAGGTGTGGCAGGTAATTAAGTTAACAATGTTGTCATCGATGCAATGAGATGAAAAGCAGGTGATTACAGTTATGTACAGGTGCTCCCCAGGATACGAATGCCGGATTTCTTGCAGCCCGTAAGTACGGATTAATGTTTGGAAGGCCGGCTGGGTGGATTTGCTGGCAGCTGCAGGCACCATGGATACATAGACAATAGGTGCAGGAGTAGGCCATTCGGCCCTTCAAACCAGCACCGCCATTCAATGTGATCATGGCTGATCATCCACAATCAGTACCCCGTTCCTGCCTTCTCCCCATACCCCTTGATTCCCATAGCCCTAAGAGCTCCACCGCACTCTCTTTTGAATGCATCCAGTGAATCAGCCTCCACTGCCTTCTGAGGCAGAAAATTCCACAAATTCACAACTCTGTGTGAAAAAGTTTTTCTTCATCTCAGTTCTAAATAGCCTACCCCTTATTCTTAAACTGTGGCCCCTGGTTCTGGACTCCCCCAACATCAGGAACATGTTTCCTGCATCTAGCATGTCCAATCCCTTAATAATATTATACGTTTCTATAAGATACCCTCTCATCCTTCTCGACCTTAAAGGGTAGCAGAAGCAGAATCTTTGCTTTTTTTTAGGCAAAGGTTGTCATTTGCAATGGAGTGAAGGGTTTCTGGGAATTGGCAGAAATGTGCTGTTTAGATTATAATCAGATGGCTCACGATCTTATCGAATATCGGATCAGGTTTGAGGGGCATGTGGCTATTCTTGCTCCAAGTGTGTATCCCTGTATTGAAAAACAAATTGTTAGAACTCAGCAGGCCAGGTAGCATGTCTGCTGGGTCTGAAGAAGGGTCCCAGCCTGAAACATAGTCTGACAATTTCCCTCCAGATACCAGAACCTGCAGATTCCAGTGGCTCTTAGTGCCCCAAGAAATTGTGACAAAGCATTTCAAGACTAAATATTTCTGTCTTGCAGGCAATGAATATGAGCAGAGAATATTTCAATTGGTTTAGATAAGCAATACAGGAGGCCAGAGGTTGTCTCCTAAACTTGAGGTGATTTAGCTATGAAAGTAACGAGAAAATATAGGGAGTAGATGATTGTTGATGGTAAAGTGTGACAAATATTGTCTTCTAAATGACCATTAACAGTTTTCACTTTGCAAATGCTTATGTGGGATGATGAAAGACGAATGTTGGGTTATCTCTGAGAAACTATATTAAAAATGATTTTTCTTCTCTCCTCCCCCTTTCATATTGTAAAATCAGAAAGTGCAACTTTTCATTTCCTCATTGGTGCAGCACAAGGAAACTCAGCATCGTTCCACGTCAGCATTGGAAATTGTTATTATCAGCCTTCGATTTTGAATTACACTGATTGAATATATCGCCAACCATTAACACTTTGGCTATCATGAAGCTTCTTGTTCTGATAATTCTATGCGTGCATAACATCGTCGTCGGAGTCAGTCAGAAGATTAACAAGAAATTGTCTATTACTCAAAATACGGGAAAATTTCAAAGCTCGGGGACTATTGAGATGAAAGCGCCAGATCTAAATGATGAAGAGTTTCACTCCAGCCATATGCCTGATCATTTGAAATGTGATTCCTGCAGAGCTATTTCTTACCAGGTAGGTTACATACTGTGCTGTGCTACCAGTGCTATGTTTTAGCACTGTTCATGTTGAGATGCAGTGATCTTTATCTGGACTGGTCTGTCATTATTTCTGTCTTTACTTATCATTTCCTTTATATTTTGCAACCAGGTGAATCTAATAATGCAAATTTGAACATTTATTAAATTAACAAATGACTAATTCATTGACATGAGTCATTTCAACACCAAAGGGAAAATTAAGAAGTTGATAACCAAAAATCTCCATACTATCCCCATATTATAACGATGACCACAATCCCCAAATACCCTGATAGACCATAAGATAAGCATGGCTGTTCTATTTTTCCCTCTCAACCCTGCCTTCTCCCCATAACCTTTCATGCCCTTCCCAATCAAGAATCTATCTATCCCTGCCTTAAAAATACTCAATGTCTTGGCCTTCACAGACATCCGTGGCAATGAATTCCACAGATTTACCACCTTTTGGCTAAATAAATTCCTCCTCCCATTTTGAAGGTACGTCCTTTTATTCTGAGGCTGTGCCTTCTGGTTTGAGACTCCCCCATTACTGGAACCATTTTCTACATGTCCACTTTATTAATTCTTTTCATTATCCGGTAGGTTTCAATGAGATCCCCCTCATCCTTCTCAATTACAGCGAGTGCATTCACAGAGCTTTCAAATGCTCATCATACATTAAGCCAATCATCCCCGGGATCATTCTCGTAAACCTCCACTGGACCCGCTCCAATGCCAACACATCCTTCCTCAGACATGTGGCTCAAAACTGATCACAATATTCTAAATGTGGCCTCACCAGCACCTGATAAAGCCTCAGCATTACATCCATGCTTTTATATTTCTAGTCCCTTTGAAATGAATGCTCACATTGCATTAGCCTTCCTTACTGCCGACTCAACCTGCAAATGAACCTTTTGTGAATCCTGCATCAGCACTCCCAAGGCTCTTTGCATTTCTGATTTCTGACTCCGCTCCCCATTTAGAAAATAATCGGCTCCTTTATTCCTTCTTCCAAAGTGCATGACCGTGCACTTTGCTACCCTGTATTCCATTTGCTACTTATTTGCCCACTCTCCCAACCTGTCCAGGTCCTTCTGCAACCTCCCTCCTTCCTCCACACTACCTGATGGCCTACAATAGAAACTGCAGCCAAATTTGAATTGGGGAAAAAAAATAGTAAATTTAGAATGAATGCATTTAAGAAAGACCAAGATATTTCATTGATTGTGTGCCGTTGTGCTATCGGATAGGTACATTTTGATTGCTAACTATCAATTATTAGATTCTTACTTCCAAACTGAGAACCACTACCTTTTCGTTAAAGACAGACTAAACAAATGAGTGAAGCCAGTCCTTTACAGGCTGTCATGTATTTCAGTGGACAAAACATTAGAGATAATGAAAGTATAGCAAAACAATGTCCTTATGATTTTATTTTGCTGGGAATTAAACTATCTGATTATTGAGGATGTCTAATCTTAACTTGTTCAAAATAGAGAATATTATTATGGAAGTTTGGAAATGGGTGAAACAAAGAAATATGTAGGCCAAGTGAAGAGGTTTTGGGTGAGGAATAAGTATTAATGTTTCTGTGACCATATCCAGAAGGAAATTGAATTATAATAATTAATAAAAAATGGTTTTACTTCTTTGAAACTTATTGATGTTTTGCCTAACTACTCTTCCATTATTGTTCAACTTGATGTGGAAAAGATGCAAGAATATCTTTCCAAAAGGGAATCACAGATCTCCGCAGTGAAAGAGGGCAAAGCAATGCTGACTGAATCTGAGTACACTGATGCTTTGGAGAAGTGCTGTGCTCAGAGTTGGGAAAGGTGAGTTTGCTGCGAGTTTGTCTTTGATGTAAAATGAAACATTTAGTTTTTTGTCATGGATAGTGATATAGATAAGTAAGTAAGTGTTTGAAAAAAATACTGAAATTAGATTATGCGTAATAGCTTGGCATTGATGAAAAATGAACTCATTTGTTATGTGTACGTTTTTTAAACATCAATAATCATTTACTTATACGTTGATCACAACTCCATAGGTTTTAAGATGGGTTTGAATTGGGAAAGCACTAAATTGGAGTAAGGCAAACTACAACTTTATTAGGAGGAGCTCGGGAGGGTATACTAGGAGCAATTACAATTGGGTAATCTGACACGGGAGTTGTTTAAAGACCAGTTGATCGAAGTTCAGAACTGGCATGGTCCAGTGAGAAGGAGGACCTTGGATTACTGAAGAGGTTGTAGATTTAGTTAAAAAGAAAAAGGAAAGCATGCAAGGTTTAAGAAAATGGTATTGGACCAGGGGTTTAAGGAATATAAAGAAAGAAGGGAAGAACTCAAGTGGGCGTTACGAATGGCTAAAGGGGGCCACAAAATGGCATTGATGATTCGGATGAAAGAAAATCCCAAAGCCTTTTGTACTTATATTAAAAACAAGATGGTAACCTGGAAAAAGGTAGGACCACTCAAGAATCACAAAGGAAATTTCTATTTGGAGTCTGGGATGTAGGAGAGGCATTAAATGAACATTTTGCATTTGTTATCACCAAAGAGAAGGAAATTGAAGTAAATGTGGAGAACACTAATATGCAAGGGCAGTTTGAGATTAACGAGGAGGAAGTGTGGATGGCTTTTGAAGAACATTAAGGTGGATAAATCCCCTGGACCTGACAAGGCTTATCCCAGGTTATTGACAGAAGCAAAAGAGGAGATTGCAGGAGCCTTGATGACGATCTTTGTATCTTCACTAGCCAGGTCCCAAAGGATAGGAGAGTAGCTAATGTTGTTCCTTTATTTAAGATAGGAAGTAGAGAAAATCCAGGTAATTATCAGCAGGCGTGCCTGATGTCGGTGGTAGGGAGGTTATTGGAGAGAATTCTTCAGCATACAATTTACTCCCATTTGGATGAGAATGGGTTAATTGGGAACATTCAGCATGGTATTGTACACAGCATGTTTTGTCTTACCAACTTGATCGAGATTTTTGAGGAGGAGAGGAAGGATAGGGCAGTGGATGTTGTCAACATGGATTTTAGTAAATCATTTGATAAAGTCCCCCCCATGGTAGGCTGATCCAGAAGATTACGAAGCACAGGATTAACAATAACTTGCTTGTTTGGATTCAGAACTGGCACAATAGAGGGTTGTGGTGGATGAACAATATTCAGACTGCAGATCTGTGACCAGTAGAGTTCTGCAGGAATCTGTGTTGGGACCTCAACTGTTTGTGATATATATAAATGACTTTGACGTAAACATGGACAAATATAAAGGGGAAATATACAATGAATGGCATGACCCTTGACAGCATTTTGGGGCCCAAGTCCATAACTTCTTGGGCAAGTAGATAGAGTGGAAAATAAGTCAAATGGCATGCTTGCTTTCATAAGTCAGGTCACAGTGTACAAGAGTGAGAAAGACATTATCTGACTAAACCTTCCAACAACATCACAAACCACAAACAAAAGTGAATTGTGGTTCATATCATATATGATGAGGTTTATGATCATCATCTGATAGAGCAAAAGTATAATCGGAGCGCCAATATTTTTAACCCTTTTCTAAAATATTAGTCTTTAACCAGAATTTTCAGTTTTATCAAGAAACAATGTTTAGTTGATTTCCATGGAATTATGTAGCATGTAGATGCAAAAAGCTGGAGTAACTCGGCGGGACAGGCAGCATCTCTGGAGAGAAGAATGGGTGACGTTTCGGGTCCAGACCCTTCTTCATCAGCATGTAATCCATTTACTAAATTAATTCAGGTTTTGCAGAAAAAAATTCTATCTCCACCTTAAATTTATCTAATGATCTAGCCTGAACCACCCTTGAAGGCAGTGGATTCTAAAAATGTATTACCCTCTGACATGAGAAACTGTTATGCATTACACAAAATGCTGGAGTAACTCAGTGTGTCAGGCAGCTACTCAGGAGGATAGACACAAAGATGGATAAGCAATGTTTCACTTCCCCATCCAAAATGTTGCCTATCCATGTCCTCCAGTGATGCTGCCTGACCTGCTGAGTTATTTCAACACTTTGTGTTTTCCTCAAGACTGCAGTATCTGCAGTTCCTTGTTTCTCTAAATTTTTATTCATTTCAGTTTTAAATGAATGGCCCCTTATTTTTCAGCTTTGTCCACTTTTTTGTAACTCTCCCATTAGTGAAAACATTTTAGCATCAAACTTGGGATCTTATGTATGAATAAGTTCAAAACTCCAAGGAACACAGAACTAACATGTATATCCTCTGAAGCAACGGCCCTATCATCCCTGGTATTAGCCTGGGGAATCTCCTTTGGAACATTGTAGACCTGGGAAAATGAACCCCAAACCTTGTTCACCCTGTAGCCATCTCTCTATGACAACTATTAAATCATACTTATACAATATTGTGTGCCATCAACACATCTATATTGTGCTTTGATATTTTTAATAGTTTTGACTAACTCTGAATATGCTCTGTGCTGGGTACTGTTTACATTTGCTGTCACGAGTCATTTTCCCCTCACAGTCCCATGCCACTGCACTCTCATTTCCTCATGATTTACCATATTGATGGGAAAAAAGACAGGAGTGCTGGAGTAACTCAGCGGGTCAGGCAGCATCTGAGGGTGAACATGGATAAGTGACTTTTCGGGTCGGGACCCTTCTTCAGATTGGGACCGTTCTTCAATCCCCTTTACATGTTCTCCAGCAATGCTGCTTGACCCACTGAGGTACTCCAGCGCTGGTACTCTACCAGTTATCTCATTCTTGGAGCCTATTCTTAACATAAACCCCTGTCCACAACCCTATGGTTGACAAAAACACAGGTCTCAGTAAGTACCAGATGAAGCCTATTCCAACAATATAGCTCTCTGAAACATAGTCTAAAGACCTGAAACTTCACCCATTCATTCTATCTAGAGATGCTGCCTGTCCCGCTGAGTTACTCGAGCATTTTGTGTCTATCTTCAGAATAGCTCTCTCATTCCCCAGTGTCGCATGAATAGGGACCCATTACTACCACACCACACTTTTACCTTTCTAATCCTGTTTCACGTTCACCAATTTGCATGTGGCTCAAGTAATAATTTGGAGATGACCAACTTTATTGTATGTTGTGTACTGTGGTATGTATTACGATCACACCCTGGTAAACTTACCAGAGTTTCAACATATATCCAAAGGCTTCTATTGCATAATCACGATTTTACAATAATGAGAATTTGTTGTTATTTGACCCTGAAGCCCTATAGATCAGTGATATTTTTGGCTTTATTTGATATGCCATACAGGCATGGTGTAATAGACGTGGGTAATGTTAAACGCCTGTCGGGTCCAGGACTGGAAACAGAAGACTTTACAGGAGTGAAAATGTTGAGTGGACCATGGCCTGGAAGGTAACTAAAAACACCAGAAACTGTACAACTCCTCCCCCTTCTGTCATGGGGTAGACTGACTCCCCTCTCCCCCCCCCCCCCCCCTAAAATCTTTGCACATCCCCAATCCTTTCCACTCATCACTTTAATTTCATGTTTCATGTATCTTGTATTTCATGACTTGGCAGATCAATTTCCCTCCTAGGATAAATAAAGTTATTTTGTATCGTATTGTTTCATTATTTCTCATGTCCACTAAGTTATGAGAACTTTAACATCCCCTTCTGTATGTTAATTGTAGTTGATTGTGGAAGTGGAAGGCCTTCTGGTTTGGTTGGCCCACACTTTTAGATTATTTCTACACAGTAAATTTGGTGCTTAGTGTGTGTTCAAATGCCACTTTAGAGGAACAATAATCCAGTTTAAAGTTGTCTTTTAGATGTAAATCATTTTAAATGCACAAAACTATAATAATTTTAAGATATGTTAAGCTCTTCATTGATTTCATTATAAAATCTCAAACTGAAAATTGCTTTGGTGCAATTTTGGGTAAGAGGAAGCAGAAATTGCTTTTGTACTTCTCACTTCAGTTCTTCCACGCAGATTAACATTTATGTGTAATTGTTACAGATTGTTCAAAATGTGCCAGGCTTACCTGGGAGAGTTTACAGAAGATGACATTTACATGGAGTACAGAAATAATCGGGATTACTTGGAAGATTTTCTCTGCTACGGTGAAAATGGAGCTTGCACCAAGCACACAACGTTCCAAGCAGGTTTTAAGGATGAAATGTAAACATTGAGCACAATAGTAAACATATTGGGTGTGGGGTGCAAGTGGATAATTGGGAAAAGGTGACGAGAGGTAGTGAAGGTGACAGAAACAGCAACAAGCAAGGTTTCCATTTATTAAAATGGTGGAACTGAAAATGAGGAATCAGGCCCAATTCACACCTGCCCTGACATGCTTTCACATGAAGCGTCACACAATAAATATATTCATCCAACTAAATCTTATTTAAATTGATGATCAGTTCTGTTTTCAAAACTTAATATTCTAAGATATTCCAGCATATAAATGTTTTGGATACAGGGAAACCAATTATATCCAAATACATATTGGCCATATTTAAAACAAACTTGTTTGTGTTGAATAATGAGTGGAAAACATTAACTAGTTTCATTAAAGTTAAATTCAGAGTTATCTGTTGCAGCGTATTCAGCATTCCATTTATTTTGGGCAGAAATACCTGGAGATTAGTGTTTTATTGGATATTGTGCCAATAGTTGATGTCAGGGCTGCAGTTTTTCTGTGTTCCAAACTTATGTAACTGCGACCAACATCAATAAACATGTTTGACATCATTTCAAGCTTTGAAATTACATTGTTTTAAGGCAAAGTATTTTATCAATAATGACAACACCACATTACCGAGCTCTCTATTTCCTTCTTGTACTCTATCTCATATTGTTTAAAATCCACCCCACTATGGATGGTGTCATCTGCAAACTGATGGTCAGTGTGGTCTTGTTAAAGCAGTTGATATCTCAGATTGGAGTAGGGGGAGGTTAAGGATGTCCGCAAATACTACTTCCAGCTGATCCACACAGGTTCTGAGGACCTTGTACCTTGTACCTCCCGAAGAGTCCACCAGGAACTATACTGGAAGTTGGACAATTTTATACTGGACAATTTTGACATTTATCAAGCCAATTAATCAAGCTAATTAACCTACAAACCTGTACGTCTTTGGAATGTGGGAGGAAACCGAAGATCTCGGAGAAAACCCACGCAGGTCACGGGGAGAATATGCAACACCTTGCACCTGTTTGCATTAAATTTTGTCTGCCAAGTAGCGCAACGCCTCCACCTCTTTTGCTCCCGTTCGATCACATCTGAAACAATGAAAGCCCAGAACCTTGAGCTGCCAGTTGTATCCTTCTCACAACCATTGTTTCCACAATGACCTCAACATCATCGTTCCAAGCACTGATCCAGGCTCTGTTAATTTGCTTTCTCCACAACACTCCTTGCATTGAAACAAACATACGTCAGTCCGTCAGCATGACCATCGTCCTTCACCCCTGCCTCTCCTTCCTTTGAGTCTTACTGATCCTAACCTCCACTTTCCCAAGGGCAATTAGGGATGATAATAAATTAAATCCTTGTTATGGATGGCCACATCCTGCAAAGAAAAGAGAAAAAATCACTTTAAACAGAAGTGACCAAAGAGAAAAGACCACTGTATTTAACCATTTATGAATTTGAACAACAATGAAAGCCCAGAACATTGAGCTGCCAGTTGTATCCTTCTCACGAGCATTAGTGAGCATTATTGAACAAAATTTAACACTGAGCCACATAGGAGATATAAAAATAGGTGACTAAAAGTTTGATAAGAGAAATATTTAATCTTAACAGAGAATACAGCCGAAGAGCAGGCCCTTTGGCCCACAAAGTCTGTGCCGAACATAATGCCAAGACCATCTCTTATCTACCTTCACATAACCCACATCCATTCATTCCCTGCACATCCATGTGCCTATCCAAAAGTCTTTTAAATGCCATAAACATATCTGCTTCAGCCACCACCCCTGGCAGCACATTCCAGGTTCTCACCACCCTCTATGTAAAAATAGGAAAGGTAGAAAGATTTAGGGCCTAGTAAGCTGATGCTGGAACAATTGGCCTGAGGAGTGAACAATACCGTAACTGAACAAAGGCAGAAATATGAAGGCTGTAAAGTTTGAAGAGGTTACAGCGATAGGGAACGATCAGACTATGGAGGGAAGCAGGAACTTTTGAACTGAACCACAACTTGGTTTGAGCTACAGTTCACACGAAACAGCAACACTATATCAAAATGTGAAACTGGAATTTGGGACAAGCCAGTGCAAGTCTGAGTAGTACAATGCCTTTTAATCCTTTGTTTTTCTTGAGAAAGTACAGAATAACTGCACTAGCAATCAGCTTAATTTAGCTTTGTAAAATGAACAAGTATGATCCTATTTTACACAGGCCACTGGTCCCATAATCTCATGACACCGTTCAGTTAATGCATAAGAAACCAGAAATGAAACACAAAACATTTTCGCACGAATAATCCTTAACTGTTATGAGGTCAAAGCAAGACAGGAATTGAATTGATAGATAAGTGTTAGCACTTCTCCCCCTTTACACAAGATTGTAGAGTCACACAGTATAGCAACGGGCATCTGGCCCATCATATCTATGCCAACAAATCCTATTAATCAAATGTTTGGGTATTTGGCCGATAATCGTCTATGTCTAGATGATTCAAGTTCATAAGTTGTGTAGAAGCAGAATTAGGCCATTCGGCCCATTCAGTCTATTCCGCCGTTCAATCATGGCTGATCTATCTCACCCTCCCAACCCCATTCTCCTGTCTTGTCCCCATAAACCCAGATCCCCCTACTAATCGAGAATCTATCAATCTCCAGTTTAAAAATAGCCATTGACTTGGTTTCCACAGCCGTCAGTGGCAATGAATTCCACAGATTCACCATCATCTGGCTAAAGAAATTCCTCCTTATCTTCTTTCTAAAGGTACGTCCTTTTATTCTGAGACTTTGTCCTCTTGTCCTAGACTCTCCCACTAGTGGAAAAATTCTCTCCACATCCACTCTATCCAGGCCTTTCACTATTCGGTAAGTTTTAATGAGGTCTCCCCCGATCCTTATAAACTCCAGCGAGTACAGGCCCAGTGCCGTCAAAACGCTCTAGATACCTCTTAAATGTTGTCACCAACTCTGCTTCTATCCTTTGTGTGCAGTACATTCCAACTACACACCACTCTCTGGGAGAAAAGGTCCTCTGCAGATACCCTCAAAATTTCATACCCCCTACCCTAAACCTATTCTTCTAGTTTTATCCCCCTTTAATATGGGCAAATGTATCTGGCAAATATCCGCGTTTAACGTTAATATATTTGACTTGGGAGAAGGCAGGAGAATGGGGTTGCGGTGGAAAGATAGATCAGCCTAATACAGCTCCTATGATTTATTAACTCTCAACCTCCTCCACTCCAGGGAAAATAGACCTCGTCTCACCAGTTTCATCTCCTAACTGAAACATCCCTACACCAGGTACCATCCTGGTGATTCTCCAGGTTACATTGCCCATTGATCACCCATTCACACTAGTTCCACATTATTTAACGTTTGTATCCACTTCCTACACATTAGGGACGATTTTATAAATTAACCTACAAACCTGCACGTGTTTGGAATGTAGGGGGAAACCAGAGCACCCAGAGAAAGTACATGTGGTAACAAGGAGAACGCATAAGCTCCACACAGACAGTCCCAGAGGCCGGGATCAAACCCAGGTGTCTGGTGCTGTGAGGCAGCTGCTCTACCAGCTGTGCCACTGTGCTGACCAGTTTGAGAACCTGCCATCTTGTTTGCAGTATGATGCAATATCGACATGCGGGAGGAATGGGGACAGTCTGGTGCTTTCCTTCTTTCAGATAGACAATGAAGAACAAGGAATTGTAGATGCTGGTTTAAACCGAATTTAGACACAAAAAGCTGGAGTAACTTAGCAGGTCAGGCTGGATCTCTGGAGAGAAGGGACAAGTTGACGCTGGATGATATCCCTGCCACTACCATTTTTCACTAATTCTAATGAGTACGGTCAGTAATAAAAACGGTGGCTTTTCAATATAACCTGTAACGTTGTAAACAAACCTACACAGAAGGTTTGCGGTGGGAGATTGCAACCTTCACGTAGTCTGCCCTGTTTCGACCAAAGATACCAGAGTATCTGGGTCTCGATGAATGCAATCAACCTGGCGCGCACAATCAAATAAGATCAAATAGAACAAGTTGTCCTACAACTTTATGCTGTGCACGCCGTACGCAAGAAGAAGATGTCAACGTTTAGGATTTATTTTTCTGGTGGAACTGATTAAATCTAGTGTCATTCTAGTGCACCCAATCCCTTTTTAACTAAATGGATTATTATTTAACTAAACTTAACCCTAACCCTTTTAGAAAGTTGTTTAATAGTGTTTAACGAAAATTATTGAATATTGACATGAATATTGACATAACAATATTTACAAAAATTATGATAGAGATTTCATTTTCCCAATACATGGGATAATTGATGATCCGAAACGTCGACTATCCCTCTGTCTCCACAGACGCTGCCCGACCCTCTGTGTTCCTCCAACACTTTATTTTTCTGTTGTTCCAGATGACAACATTAGCAGTCTTTTCTGTCTCCATTCAAAAATGTAGAACACTTATATTTTGTTATAATTTGAACATTGCCAATGTGAAGTTTAAAATGGTTTGTGTTATGTGGAGGGCAGATTTCGGTTTCGTCGCCCTAGTGACACCGGCCGGCTGGGAATAGGTCCAAGAAGCACTTCCTCTCCGTGCACCCCGTGCTGGTGAGCTCAGTGCATCAGCTTCTGGGAGAGTTTGAAGAAAACTCCCCGCTACTGCTGATTACTGGCCGCGGTTGTGGAGGCGGAGGCGTATTGTCCTTCCCTCCTCCCTCCCTCCCACGCCTATACCTGCCCCGGGGCCGGGCTGGCTGGCGTAGTACACTGAGGGCTGAAGGAGGGGGATGCTCTCTGGATATCTCATCACTGGAACAGCAAAGTGCAATGGAACTTGTGATCCCAACTCTCCTGTCGCTGGCCACCGCTCTCGCCGGTAGGTTCATTCACCTGCTAAAGCCATCTACTCGGCAAAATGCGAACACTTTCCAGTTGCTGTAGAATTTTATGATCACATTTTATCCTGTCTTGTCGATCATTAACTCAGCAATGAAACGCGTTGAAATGAGATAATTTAAGGAGTGGCGTTCGTTGGTGATCCTGCTGATTAGGACTTGGTCACAGCTGGCGGTGCTGGCTCGAAGGGCCGAATGGCCGGCTCCTGTACCAATCTTCTATGTTTCAAGGCAGGGGAGGTCTGAAGAAGGGTCTCGACCCGAAACGTCACCCATTCCTTCTCTCCAGAGATGCTGCCTGTCCCGCTGAGTTACTCCAGCATTTTGCGTCTATCTGTGTGGTCGCTTAATTTGGCCACAAAAAATCAGCCAAATGAGTATTCCCTGAAATGCAATCTTCGCCCTGTGTACCGCACCAATGTTCCGGGGAAAACAACGTGTTATTGCTCCCAGCGTCTTTTGTTTAATGTTAATGGAGGAACAACTGTACAGAGGGGGACACTGCGGCGGGTGATGCGGCTGTCCCACGCCGCGACAGGGACACGATTGTTGCTTTCAACTCTCCCCAGCTCGGAGATTCACAGAATCGTGATCAGTACCGGTGTCAGGAGTTACGGGGAGAAGGCTGGAGAATGTGTAGGAAGGAACTGCGGATGCTGGTTTACACCGCAGATAGACACAAAAAGCTGGAGTAAGTCAGGAGTAAACGCCACCCATTCTATCCAGAGATGCTGCCTGACCCGCTGAGTTACTCCGGTATTTTGGGTCTATCTTCGGCAGGGGAATGTGGTTAGGAGAGAGGGATAGATCAGGCATGATTGAATGGCGGAGTAGTCTTGACGGGCCGAATGGCCCAATTCTGCTCCTATCACTTATGAACTTGTGAACTGTACACAGCTGGGTTAGCTAGCTGCACTCTGCGCCTGGGTCTCCAGAGGCCACTTTGAATTTAAAAGGCAGTGTTAGCTGAAGGAAGGATTTGATGTTAAATTACGGAAACATAGAAAAATAGGTGGAGGAATAGGCCACTCGGCCCTTCGAGCCATATAATCATGGCTGATCATCTAAAACCAGTTAAAAGATCATAAACAGAGAGTTGGATAGAGCTCTTAGGGCTGGCGGAGTCAGGAGATATGGGGAGAAGGCTAGATCGGGATACCGATTGCGGATGATCAGCCATGATCACATTGAATGGCGGTGCTGGCTCGAAGGGCCGAATGGCCTACTCCTGCACCTATTGTCTATGTATCTAATGTTCCTGCTTTTTCCCCATATCCCTTGATTCCTTTAGCCCTAAGAGCTAAATCTAACTCTCTCTTGGAAACATCCAGTGAATTGACCTCCACTGCCTTCTGTGGCAGAGAATTCCACAGATTCACAACTCTCTGCGTGTAGAAGTTTTTCCTCATCTCAGTCCTAAACTGTGACCCCTGGTGCTGGGACATTTTTTCCTGCATCCAGCCTGTCTTAAATCCTTTAAGAATTTTATATTTCTATAAGCCCCTCTCATCCTTCTAAATTCAAGCCCAGTCGACCCATTCCTTCATCATATGTCAGTCCTGCCATCCCGGGAATGAACCTGGTGAACCCATGCTGTACTCCCTCATGTCACCCATTCCTTCTCTCCAGAGATGCTGCCTGTCCTGCTGAGTTACTCCAGCTTTTTGTATCTATCTTAGGTTTAAACCAGCATCAGCAGTTCCTTCTGACACATAATGTGTGATATGATTTGCCAAGGCCCAAGCAACGATCTCACTAGTTTTCATCTACCACCCCATTGAATCCTGTTTTCTCTCTTCTGTCCCTCCTCGACTAGTCTTCGCTCCATATTCCATGCACCTCATTTTTACACATTATCTTTATATGGGTCTTTACCAAAGACTTTATGGAAATTAAATTACGCCAAGTCTACTGGTTTTCTCCCATCTGTAGTTACGCCTTCACAAAATTCCAACAGTTAATGCAGATAACACCATGAATAAGAGATAACTCCATGAATCACCGTGAGAAACAGGAACACTGGTTGGTGCTTCCTCCACCTTCCCTTCCATCCCAACATAGCGTGCTGCAACAGATCCCATTTTCCCAATTCTTTTGCTAGGGTCCAGTCAACTCTAATCTGCGCCGATCCTGAAGATCTTTGGTGTTCACTTATGCACAAAGCAGGGGCATTTGGTGGTAAATAGTAACAAAAGGTCAGACGGGATTATTAGTAAACCCGATAGGGTTTTGTTTACGTGACAATCAGGCAGCTACTAACATGGAGAGTTATTGAATTCACTTTAATTACTTGCCACAATTGGTAGGCAGCACACAAACCACAAAAAGAAGAAAGCTGATAAAGATCTGCGCACGATAGGTATGAGAAGAGGAAAAAATTAGTGAAGACAAATGTGGGTCCCTTGAAGACTCCCTCGGCTTGTATTCACTGGAATTTAGAAGGATGAGAGGGGATCTTATAGAAACATATACAATTATTAAGGGATTGGACATGCTAAAGGCAGGAAACATGTTCCCAATGTTGGTGGAGTCCAGAACCAGGGGCCACAGTTTAAGAATAAGGGGTCGGCCAAATAGAACCGAGAGTTGTGAATTTGTGTAATTCTCTGCCTCAGAAGGCAGTGGAGGCCAATTCAGTTGATACATTCAAAAGAGAGTTGGATAGAGCTTTTAAAGATAGCTGAATCAAGGGGTATGGGGGGAAGGCTGGAACGGGGTACTGATTGTGGATGATCAGCCATGATCACATTGAATGGCGGTGCTAGCTCGAAGAACCGAATGGCCTACTCTTGCACCTATTGTCTATATCTCTGCAGATCTGTAATATTAGATTCATTGAACCATACAGCACAGAAATGGGCCCCTCACCCCAACATCCTTGCGGACCAAGATGCCTCCTCTAAGCTAGTCCCATTTGCTGCATTTGGATCACATCCCTCAAAACCTCTCCTATCCATGTACCTGCATAAGTGTTTTTTAAATGCTGTTATGGTACCTTGATTTCCCAACCCTGGGCAAAAGAATGCAGATTCACTCGATAAGTGAATTCCCACATTATTTTATTATGAGATAGTTTAACAGGGAACAGGTGGAAAAGATGTTTTCACTGCAGAGAAACTTTAAGACTAGGAATCAGTAATGACATAAATACTTGCTCATGAATGGGCGACTCTACCTGCAGAGTGGTTAGAGAGCTAAACACTGCCTGTGTTGGGTCCCGGGAGTGAATGTAACGCTGGTGCATTTGTGGGTAAGCCAAGTAGAATAGATAGGGAAGATTGGGTTTCGTGGTGACTGAGCACAAACAATGGCATGCACTGCACGATAAAAGGTATGTTTCTGAGCTCTCCATTTTATATATTCTATATAAATTATGAGTATTGCAAACATTGTGTCCCCTGGCTGCTGTAAAAGACCACACACAATCATTTGTGCCAGGGAAAAACCACCATCACTATTAACATGAATAAAGCTGTGAGCCTCGTCTGGATATATTCCAGTCATGTTTCTATATATTCCAGTTAACTATGATATATTCCAGTCATGTTTCTCCTGCAACCCCACCCTATCTCCCTCCAGCTAAATCACCCACACTGGGGATGGTTGCAAGGGCCTTGTACAGACTTGTCGAACAAACTATTATTGAACAGCAGATTTTATTTTTGCCTTGGGAATTGCAATGTGAACGAGGTGGAGACAAACGTTATGTTTTCTGGTCTCCATAGAGTAATAGGTTGTCTTTCTTTGGTATCATTGGGCCCACATTATCTCAACGTACTGCATATACGGTTGAATTTTCTTAGTGTAAATCATGGGAGGAATTACATAAGAGACTTGTGTCATACAAGACCAAATGTAATTATTTGCACAACACATTGATATATTTGTCCACAATTCCACACACTGATTGTCTGCATGTTTTTTTTCTGTTGCTCTCTGCTCATTGTAATCCCCTCTTGGGTCTTTAACTTTCAATCCCGCCTAAGAGAAATGATTTGAAAAATGTGCGGAAGTTCAGAGGAATTCTAATTGTGCGAAACACCATTGACAATCAACCTGTGGAGTTAACTTGCATCGATTACTGCAATTATTGTTTTAACTTTCTTTGCAGCAGCTGAAATCACCCTGCAGCCCCCTTTATATCCTCATTTTAATTCTGTGAATACTGAAAACATCCTTCACTGGAGTCCAGCAGAGAATGGTCCACAACACATCCGATATGACGTGCAATACCACAGGTAAGAGAGTCTCGTTGTCTCATAGCCAACATGGTGATCTTTGAGGATATGTGAAGGTTCTAATGCAGCAACTGCATTAAGCTCAGTGAATCTATTACTGACTGCCTTGCACTAAACATTATTCCCTAATCATGTATCTATACACTGTAAGTGGCTCAATTGTAATCATGCATTGTATTTCCGCTGACTGGTTAGCACGCAACAAAAGCTTTTTACTGTGCCTTGGTACACGTCACAATAAACTAAACTGTTGGGAAAGTTAACTGTAAAATGCTGAAATATTGAGTAAATCAAACTTGAATTTTTTTGATACAGGCTTGTTCTGCGTCATCATCTGTGATGAGACAGAACAGCATCTGTGGAGAACATGGATAGGTGACGTTTCACAGAGTGCTGGAGTAACTCAGCGGGTCAGGCAGCATCTGTGGAGAACATGGATAGGCAAAGTTTTGGGTCGGGACCCTTCCTCAGATGCCAGGTTTTGTCCCACCACTCTTCCAGCTTTCTCCCACCCACTACAATCAGTCTGAAGAAGGGTCCCAACCCAAAATGTCACCTGACCCTGTTCTCCAGAGATATTGCATGACCTGCTGACTTACTCCAACACTTTTATCTCTTTTTACATAGCACTTGAGGCTGTGTCTCCTGCTTTCTCCTCATAACTTCTAATTGAAAGGTCACATTACACATTTTGCAGCATTAATTTTATGCTTTCATAGTTAATTTCCCAGGTTAATCAATGTTGACCTGGAGACTATTGTACAGCCCCTTCATTATTTACCACAGTTGAGTTATGGGTCATCCTGCTTAATCTGGACCAGGTCGAAAGATGGGTGCAATAGGAATTGTACGTTTACAGATGAACAATTCACATCAATTTGGGCAGAGATTCAGTGGAGTCTGAGCCAGTGAAAGAACTGAAATAGCTTTATGTAGGGACTAACATGATGACGCCTGTATCAGAACAAGCCTGTATCAAAAAAATTCAAGTTTGATTTACTCAATATTTCAGCGTTTTACAGTTAACTTCCTGATTTTTCAATGTTTTATTAATATTGACTTTCACTGACGCTGTTTCCTGTATTTGTGTTGCAATGTTGGGAATGTTAAAACCTACCCACAGTGCTCATGAATCTTGCGTGTGTGATTACGCACTCATCTCAGCAACGTAGTTTCAACTGAGAAGTAAACGGTGACGTGAAGAACTGTGTCAACACAGCACTCTAACTAGAACACCATATTACAGCCTCAGAAACTACAGCAGGAAAGTCCGAGGGATCTTTGCTTGTCACTAGTAAAGCCAGGATTCTGTCCCTAATCCCCAGTAACCCTTGAGAAGGTGTTGGTGAACCCACTTGTACTGTGAGATGTTGTGGAATTGTAAGGGCTAAAGCAGCCTTTAAATGCACTTTGATTATGCTCTGCTGAACATAGACCCGAATATAGACACAAAAAAACTGAAATAACTTAGCAGGTTAGGCAGCATTTCTGGAGAAAAGGAAAGGAAAAGGAATCGGGTCGACATCCTTCTTCAGACTTCTTGTTCCTGGTTTGGCTCTGAGTCATCCATTACATGTAAACACATGTAATGTGAAAAACCCCATTCTTACCAAGCCTGTTTGCGAGTTAATTGTAAAAACCACAATTAACATTGTCTATCTGTAAAACTGTAATTCTCAGTATTCTGACCAAGTCCATTTGCAAGTCGTTGCAATGACTTGGGGTTTCCCATTCCACCACTAAGCCTTTACTGCAGAGAGCCAAACCTTCAGTCTGCAAGGACCGGGGTAATTGGACAATAATACTCTGTGCCCTGCTGTGAAAATGGTGTTGATTTAGTCAGATTACAGGATTAAAGGTTCTGTCAAAGTGTCTGAAGAAGGGTCTCAACCTGAAATATCACCCTTCCTTCTCTCCAGAGATGCTGCCTGTCCCGCTGAGTTACTCTAGCTTTTTGTGTCTATCTGCCAAAGTGATGTTGTGTCGCCATATTAATACAATGTTTTGCATGCCCAGAGTGGAAATGTTTAAGGTCATTTCAAAGCAATAGACTTTTTCTCAACCGAGCACCTTTAGCAAACACACAACTGATGTCATGATTGATACACACAACTTTGGACGCCACATTAATGTGGCATTAAAGCATATAAAAAATACCTGCATGAAACTAGTGCCTTTCAAATGGCCTTTCAGCATGGCCAAATCACATTGAAATATAGTTACTGTTTAACGTGGAAAACACAGCAGTGTGCTGCAAGTTCGCAATGCGGAAAAGAGTAGATTGATTGAGAGTTATAGCATGGAAACAGGCCCTTCAGCCCTCCGTCCATCCCGATCATCGATTCTGTTTTCCCACTATTGCATCCACTCACTACACACTCGGGGCAATTTACAGAACTGATTAAGCTACAAACCCGCACGTCTTTAGGATGTGGGAGGAACCCATGGTGTCACGTGAAGATCGTGCAACCAACACATAAAGTTCACCCGAAGACCACACAGCCAACACCCAAAGTCAGAATCGAACCTGGGTCTCGGGCACTGTGAGGCAGCAGCTCCACCCGCTGCATAACCATGCTTCTACATTTCCACTGCTTTTACTGGTGGGTTGTATGAAGGTTGGTTTGGACACAAGGAGTCTGACCCTGTTTTTATAAGTATCAGGGAGGGTGGTTGTAGGCAAGAGATCGTGTGATAGTACATCCTGAAATATGAATTGCCAGAGTTAGCACAGGCAATGTCTGCAATGAGGCTGCTTCTTGAGAGAGTTAGCTTGCCTGATAATGTGTTGATGAGTCTGGTTATTGATTCCAGGTATGGATATGATGAAGAGCCTATCCCTGTGTCACACTGCACAGGGATACCCCACTGCTACTGTGACCTGACTGAACAGACATGGGATGTCAACATTACCTACTTTGCCAGTGTCAGAAGTGTGTTGGGCAACACAACCTCGACATGGGAAGGGACGATGTTCAAACCCTTCGATTCCAGTAAGTATCCTGTCAACCCACAGTGACTGTTACATTAATCACCGCCACTGCTCTTAAGCAACAGCTTTTAATCAAAAATGACAGCTTGAAATATTTCTGCAAATCTGGTGATTGATGATAAATTTTAAGTTGCTTTTTTATGAGTTAAACCTTTTTTTTAATTCACTGCTGAGGTTGATATCCATGGCACAAATTGAGAACACAGCTTTTGTCTCACTTTCAAGGTGATCGGTCTGGGATTATAATCTCTCGATCTACTCTACCCGAACCCAAAGTTAACCAAAAACCGAAAGGCTGCGTGATGTTTTTGCTAATAGAAGCTACGACTCTTGCCTCCGGCTAGCGTGACACAGTTAATTGTGGGAGGTGGTCTGTGTGTGCAGCAAGACCTACATGTTGCGGAGGAAGGAACTGCAGATGCTGGTTTAAACTGAAAATAGTCATAAAATGTTGGAGTAACTCAGCGAGTCAGACAGCATCTCTGGAGAGAAGGAATGGGTGACGTTTCCGGTCGAAACCCTTCTTCAGACTGATGTCAGGGGAGTGAGTGGTACGGAGGTAAAAGACTAGTCAGAGAACTGTGAAGAGGGAGGGGATGGAAAGAGAGGGAAAGCAAGGGCTACTTGAAGTCAGATAGCATCTCTGGAGAAAAGGCATAGGTGATGTTTTGGGTCAAGACCTTCTGACTGAGAGTCAGGGGAGAGGGAACTGAGTACAAAGGGAAGGGAGAGAGAGTCGCTCATACTCACTGACATGCTCCTACTTATTTACACTCACTGACACGTCCAGACCAGAATACGTATTGTTGTGTTCAAGAAGGAACTGCAGGTGCTGGAAAATCGAGGGTACACAAAAGGCTGGAGAAACTCAGCGGGTGCAGCAGCATCTAAGGAGCGAAGGAGATAGGAGTCTGAAGAAGGGTTTTGGCCCGAAACGTTGCCTATCTCCTTCGCTCCTTAGATGCTGCTGCACCCGCTGAGTTTCTCCAGCTTTTTGTGTACCCTCGATTTTACCCAGTACCCAGAATACTAGTACCCAGAATACGCATTGATATTCATCATTGACGTCCGTAGTCATTGACGTGCAGGCTCACTGATGTAAACACTGCCACACTCACCTATGGGCATCAGGCACTGACAGGTTTGCTCATCAATGCACACCTATGGAAGCATTCACCTTGCATATCCATACTCATTCATTGGCACATTAATACTTACACGTTAATTCGTTTTAATTTTGTATGTAGACCAAAATCTAATTTTGGATTTCATTTCCTTTCAGCCTTGTTGGGTTTGCCATCCTTTGTTACCAAAGTGGAGCATGATGTGATTACAGTCCAACTCTTCCCACCCATCCTGTACACAGCAAAGAGAAACAGGTCGATGGGGGACGTATACCCACAGGAATTGAAGTACACCATATATATCCATGCGAATGACACTGACACGGTAAGACCTTGTGGATCTCTGCATCGGTTAATAATGACTATGGTAATTCACATAAATTTGATGATTGCTGATGACAGATTTATACATTGCTGCCCCATCCCTGCCCTGGTAGTCAAACAGCCACCTACATCTCCCCACTGACTCTTGACAGGGCTGGAGCAAAATCCTCCTGTTGCTCGCCCTGATGAATGTTTCTCAAGAGCAAGTCATCCCAGGAGTGTAAGGCACAGTTGGGCAGCCTGTTACCTGCACGACCTTGCAGCTGACCATTGGTTTTGGTCTACTAGGCTTCTTTCATACTAATAAATTGAATGCATACAGAGCTTCAACATCGCTAATGTGTTTCCGGCTCATGTTCCAACAGTCTGAGGAAATTCACAGTTCGGGAGCACCGGTCAAAACTACTGTGCGACCAGGGAATATCTATTGCATCAGGGTCAGAGTGCATTTGCACGGAGACCCGAGGAAAAGCAACATTACAGAAGAGAAATGTATCCAAATCCCAACTCCTAATCCAGGTAATGTATGGCATTAATCATAATCATAATCGTAATTAATTTATTAGCCAAGTATGATTTGCAACATACAAAGAATATGACTAATATTAATGTTAGTGGCATCTCAGGAGCCTGTTGTTAGTTTAGTTTGACAAGATTAGTCTGGCATAACAGTTGGAACAGAGCCAAGTGAATTTAGTCCAGACAGATTGAGAAAGGTTTTGCCTCCCATTCTGGTCTAGTGCTGCGTTGAAAAGTCAGTAAATGAACCGATTCCTGTCAGGAACTGCTTGAACATATCCCATTTTGAAGTTTTACTTTCTTTGGCCTACTAATGTTCCTAGAAAACTTGTTAGGAAACAATGGACTTAAAACCTTATCCCAGTGGAAAGACCAAGAAAAGAATGTAAAAAGTGCAAAATGAAAACCTACTTGGCCCATCCAAGTAGATTACAGTATAAACGCGGGGAGGCAAAGGGGATGCAAATTTGTGGAGTATTTAGCTGTGACACAGTTAGTAATACTTCCTGTTTGAAGTCAGCCCCTTTCTCACAGTGCCTACTTTGCCATCACATTTACCAACAATTTAACAGGAAGCCAAGCTGAGTAGGAATCTGATGGATATAGACAACAGTGGCATGAAAGGCACTAGATACCATGTATCACGTCTTGCTTTATTATATGATAAAACACTTCTCATTATAGAACAGGGAGATGTATTTGGCAGCACTTTGATCCATTACCATTTCTCGAGCAACATATATTTTCACATTGACTTCATAAACAAAACAATAAATGCTAAGTCCATGTCCATGCAAAACCCCCTTGTAATAAAGGTCTTGGAGCAAGAAGCATCGACTGGGTTGACGTGGCCTGAAATATGTGGAAGTATTGGGCTGGTTTAGGGATGGTGAACAGATTATAACAGGGTAGTTTGGAACAGGGATGGGTGGGATGTCTGAGGGTGATGGATTGTTATCCACAAAGAACAAAAGTACCCAGGCAAATGGAGATAAGATTTGGATCGACGTTGACCTCATCGAATTGCAGATGAATCTCAAGGGCCTGAATTAAGTTTTTATTATGTTGTTATTCCTACTGATAATTAGTGGCCTTTTATTTTCCAGATTTGGAGACTTTGATTAACACTGTCGTTGGAGTCATTGGTGCTACCATCACACTGTTTGTTCTCTGCGTCTGCCTGGCGATGTTCTGCTGGTGTTATTTGAAGGAACGAAGAATGACTCCAGCTGTCCTGGTACGTTCTCCTCTCACTCACTGACAGTTTAGCAAAACATTATATCCAAATTAATTACTGCCAAGAACTCTGATCGAATCTCTCACCTCCAGAGTGAGCCCAGTGGCATAACTCTACCCTGAATCCACACCAACCCATTCCTATAGTTGGCTATCCTCCACACCCCAAACCCGCCTGCCCTCCTGCTCCTCCGACTGACTATTTAGTGCCCCCTGTATTTCCATCAGGGTTACTAAACTAGATCGAGAAACCTAGCAGAATTTAGTTTAGTTTAGTTTAGAGATACAGTGTGGAAACAGGCCCTTCGGCCCATCGTGTCCGCACCGACCAGCGATCCCCGCACACTAACACTATCCTGCACACACCGGGGACAATTGTGTACAGGATAATGTTAATGTGCGGGGATCGCTGTTTTTTTGTATGTACTGAAAATAAAGAGCTGCTTACAGCTACATAAGCAGTTTCGACATCCCTTTCAGAATGTCCCCATGTGAGTTTACCAGATAGTAACATCACTGTGTTAATCCTCATGCCTGGTTTGCTAGCTCAGTATGGTCACATTGATGATTAATAATCTGGATGAATAATTGACAATTTGCAAATCTGAGTTTATTATTCACTCGGATGTTAATCATACACGCATTAGGGCAACAGGGGCAAGACCAGCAATGTTCATTTCTACTTCCCTTTGAGAGATGTACATCTGGGGGGAAAAAAGCTATGCCTAGAAACTACTATGGAGCAATAGAATCGTACAAACGTAACTGGGTCACGTGAGTCTGTCAGAGAAGGAAACGCATCGTTTTAGTCCACGCAGGGTTTATGAGTAGCTGCAGTTTGGAGCTACCCCCTTGAATTGGACTTCCTTGTGGTGTAGTAAAGGAAGCCAGTACAGACAGAGGCTCAGCTGGTACAGCTGCTACCCCACAGTGCCCAACTTGCCCATGCCGACCAACATGCCCCATCTACACTCGACATGTCCCATCTACACTGGACATGTCCCATCTACACTAGACATGCCCCATCTACACTCGACATGCCCCATCTACACTAGACATGCCCCATCTACACTAGACATGCCCCATCTACACTAGACATGCCCCATCTACACTCGACATGCCCCATCTACACTAGACATGCCCCATCTACACTAGACATGCCCCATCTACACTAGACATGCCCCATCTACACTAGACATGCCCCATCTACATTAGACATGCCCCATCTACACTAGACATGCCCCATCTACACTAGACATGCCCCATCTACATTAGACATACCCCATCTACACTCGACATGCCCCATCTACACTAGACATGTCCCATCTACACTAGACATGTCCCATCTACACTAGACATGCCCCATCTACACTAATGCCCCATCTATACTAGACATGCCCCATCTACACTAGACATGCCCCATCTACACTAGACATGCCCCATCTACACTAGACATGCCCCATCTACACTTGACATGCCCCATCTACACTAGACATGCCCCATCTGCACTAGACATGCCCCATCTACACTAATGCCCCATCTACACTAGACATGCCCCATCTACACTAGACATGCCCCATCTACACTAATGCCCCATCTACACTAGACATGCCCCATCTACACTAATGCCCCATCTACACTAGACATGCCCCATCTACACTAATGCCCCATCTACACTAGACATGCCCCATCTACACTAATGCCCCATCTACACTAGACATGTCCCATCTACTCCGGTACACAGCACTCTTTACCTTGATGCAGGAATGTTCAGATGGAATCACGTTGGTGAATGAGGTTTAGGCTGCATTCAGACCTCATGTTGGATGTGCATGGTCTATGCCTGGCACCTCAGGACAGGTTTGAAGCTGGGATGAAACAGGTTTTGATTTCCCTCATTGTGGTTCAGCAGATTTCCCATCTTGTGCTCTCCGTTGCATTGCTTTGCATTTGCATTCACAATTAAACTGTTATTTCCTCTCACAGGAAACCTTTGGAAAGAACGGGAAGTTTTTGAGCAAAATGGACTACCTGAGTTTAACGGAGGATGTGGAGGTACAGAAGGTGTTTGCTGATGGTGCTCATCACCATGTCACCAAGATTCTGGACCAGGATGATCCATGGCCGGAGCAAAAGATGAGGGAGGCATCCTCCGTGGACAGTGGGATCGATATTGGCAGTCACTCGCCTGGACGGATAGTGTTGATTGATGAGGTTATGAATCTCTACAGGCAACAAACGCCAGACTCCAGTGGTGCCCAGAGCAACAACTCCAGTGGTGTCCAGAGCACCAACTCCAGTGGTGCCCAGAGCACCAACTCCAGTGGTGCCCAGAGCACTGTCTCTGAGTGTGGGCAGACCAGTTCCCAGCCCGTCAGTGTCTGCTCGGTACACATCCCGGCTGCAGGGCCGGACCTAGGCGACTGCTCTGGGGGCACGGCTGACTTGGGCTATCAGAGGCAGCTGCCCAGGTTTAACGATGACTCAGTGGCAGCAATGAGCAGTGTCATGCCAGAGCCTGCCCTAGACTTCCCGCCCTGCACCCTCTCAATATCAGGCATCACTGTGGCACCAGACTTTACAAACACATTTCTCACTTTAAGTGATGTCATGTTAATGGATGATGAACTTTAAGCAAAAGATCTTCCTATTCAACATTCTGAAAGTGATTACCATGAGTTTTATAATTAACTATTTATTAAAAAAAGTCATTTCTCCCACCCAATGTAATTTGATTCATTTCTAGATGCACTTTGATAAACAATGATTTCAACGATGCCCCATCACACAGCTGAAGGCAGCTCAAGCTGTTCACAAGGGCACAACTTAAAATCTTCATTCAATTCTAGACATGAGCATCGCAATCGGAGCATTGGCACCACAGGGTCAGAATGTTCAGGACCCACTGCTGAGGTGTGAACATGTAGCCTGACCTTCTCTCTGCATGAAGGTGCTGAATCTTGGAATAGACAGCACTCTAGGGGGACTGTAAGTTCTCTCAGGTAGACTAGTAGATCTCCTCGATCTTACTTCCTGCCCTGATACCCTGGCTGATATTTACCCCTAACCAACATCTGAAGGGTCCTGACCCCAAACGTCACCTATCCACGTTCTCCACTGATGCTGCCTGACCCGCTGAGTTACTCCAGCACTTTGTGTCTTTTTACAGTAAAACAATTAACTGGGCATTATATTTTAGGAGCTTGATCTGTACTAATTGGCGCACACCAGACCACAAGTTCACACCAGAACATTTCTACATTTATAGTCAAGTCAAGTCACTTTTATTTCTATAGCACATTTAAAAAACAACTCTTGTTGACCAAAGTGCTTTACATTGGTGGAGGTACTAACGTTATAGCAATAGCTATATTCCAAAATCACAATTAGTTGCAAAGTACTTGCTGGTGAGATGTAGCTCAGTGCTAGTATAAATGCAAGGCATCAGTCTTTTTCTTCTCATGTTCAAACAATTAAAAAAATATTGAATTAAAAACATTTGCACTCTGGCAAATAAATCTCCGAAATGGGAAAAATGTAAACTACCTGACGATTTTTCCTCACAAAACTCTGAGGTGGGGAAAGATATCAAGAAGCCCCATTGCACTGATGTCAAAGATAACTCACTCCTTTTATGAACTTGCAGCGACTCTAGAGTGGTCACTGTTGGGGGAAATGCAGGAGTCATTTAGTGCCAAGTAAGCCCAGATCAGTACTTTACCCGATCTGTTTCTGTAATAGTGTATTATTATTAATATATGGATAAATATTGGCCAGAATTATCCCTCTTTATTGTCCTCTTAAAACGTACTCTGGGATATTTTATTTCTCCCGAAGAGGAAAGGTGGGGCATCAGTTTAAATTCCTAGCCAAAGGCTGGCACAGATAAAGCAGTCTGGAGGAGACGTCTAGTCTCAAGGGGTCTTGGCCTCCAATCAGCTGGCCATTACCGAGGCAAGGCTGGCTTGCGTCCTCACGGGCAGGCATTGATGGCAACGTCTTTGCCCCGTCACTGACCTTATCCAGAGAGTGGGACAAGCCAGATTCACCAAAACCAAAGATGTGAACTGACTAATTATGAATGAGCAGGAACTCTGGAACATCTTGAACTTGTACAAAGTACGGAATGAATGGCAGAAGCTTATGGTTTCACTCTGGGTTATGTACGCCTCACATGGACACTCCGTACACACAGCCAAGCAGCTATTGAGGGAATGCAGCGTAGGTTCAACAGGTTAATTCCCGGGATCGCGGGACTGACATATGATGAAAGAATGAGTCAACTGGGCTTGTATTCACTGGAATATCCAAGTCACCCTGCATCCTCAATGCTATGAGGATGCAGGGTGACTTGGACAGGTTGGGTGAGTGGGCAGATGCAATTTGATGTGGATAAATGTGAGGTTATCCACTTTGGTGCCAAAAACAGGAAGGCAGATGGTGTCAAGTTAGGAAAAGGGGAAGTACAACAAGATCTGGGTGTCCTTGTTCATCAGTCACTGAAAGTAAGCATGCAGGTACAGCAGCAGTGAAGAAAGCGAATGGCATGTTGGCCTTCATAACAAATGTAACAAACAGACTGGTCATTCCTTCTTCTCCCTGCTGCTGTGAGGCAAAAGGTACAGATATCTGCACCACCAGATGGAGCAACAGCTCCTTCTTACTCTGCACTTTGTTTGTAGATTGACCGGTTGTGTTACTCCAGTACTTTGTGTCTTGTTTTGTAAACCGGCATCTGCGGTTCTTTGGGGATAAACCAATATTGCTAGTGTTTTACGCAGTAGTACCAACGTCTCCCTTTTTCCCTGAACTCATGTTGCCCCCTGGGAGAGTGGACCTTCCCTTGTGTGAGGGGTCACCCTTGGGAGTTGGGGGTCATGAGGACCAGTGTGTGTATTGTCCAACCAAGGAGTTGTTCTGAAGTCCTGACCTCCCTTTCTTTTGAAGCAGCCGACACAAATCCCACCCACCCTTTCAAAGGTCATTGTAACAGCCACCAATAAAGAGCCGTGATCTTGTATATTGGTCTCTTTTTATGTTGAGTCTCTGGAATTCCTGACTCTCAATAGATCTCACCGAAGCTAAGAAATCTGGTTATGGTGCACTGAATCCTGCCGAGGTGAAACAAGAATTTGGTTTTCTTTTGGGAGATGGGAGATGGGTGGGGGGGGGGGTAGAGATGGAGAATGAATTACAGTAAACCCATGCTACAGTGAACCACACTGGGCGGGTGGGGGGGGGGGGGGGGCGGGGGTGAGAGGGAGGAGGGAGGTGGTGCCTGTTATTGCCAATGTTCTGCTGCAGCCGAATAAGGGGCTTAATATGTACAGTTGGAAAAACAGCAAATAAACTACAATAAATAAACAGTAAGGGGCACCAAATACACCACGCCTTGTGCTGGCACAGTGGTACTGCAGTAGAGGAATGTTTATCTCAGTGAAATTCTTGATTCTCTGCATTTCTTTGCAAAACGAGTTGTGATTTGGTGAGAATTACGGCTCATCCTCTTCAGTCCCATTGCGCCCGCATCCCCCTCCCTTCATATTGCGATACTGGAACTGGTCTGAGCTGCGATTTCCCACACTGTTCATCATCCCACTGACAGTAAACGGGGGGTGAAACTCCAGCTGGATGGCGTTCAGCTCCCTGTAAAATAACCCAGCAGTTAGTACATTGCCATTTCCACAGGTCAAGGTGAGTGGGGAAATATTTAATAGGAACCCGAGGGCCAACTTGTTTTACACAAAGGCTGGTGGGTGTATTTTGGAGGCAGCCATGTGAGTTACAATGGATTAAGGAAAAGAGCCGCGTTTAGTGCAAGATTCTTCAGAGCTGCAACGTGAAGCGGAATTGCAATGCAGCTGGCATGCAGCACATTCACTCTGTTCACATATGAGCACAGGTTAACTGAACAACAATTAAACATTGTGGTTTTACAGGGAACAGCACATGCTGCACTCCATTGAACGGCCAGTCTTTGACTTCATTCTGTTTATATGACATAAAACAGGGGTGGAAATCCTGGGGGGGACAGGGGGGACACCCCCCCCCCCACGCTTTGAGAGGTGGGGGACAATCCCCCCCGTGTTTTGTAATCTGTACTTTATCCAATGCTTTCTAAGGGCTGAATCGGCACGTTCGCAGGGCCTTTCGGCGCCCGGCGCGGCTTAAAAACAAACTGCTGCATCGAGGCGATCGAGGCTCCCGATGTTGAACCCCCCCACCGACGGATGAAAAACCCCGTGAACGGGCTGATTCAAGCCCCATGATTCAGGGCGGACGAAGCTGCTATTGCTGGAGTTCGGAGTCGGTCACCAACCGGGTCAGCTCCTGATGTTACCGTCCACAGGGCCCGCGGCCGAAGCCTCCCGTGTGTGTGCGTGCATGGGCGTGCATGCGTGCGGCCGCCAATAAATTGTGTCCCCCCCATGTTTTGATCGTGATTTCCGTCCCTGTCCATGCCCACACTGATAGTGAACTATCCACATCTACACCAATAGTGAGCTGTCCACACCCACGCCAATAGTGAACTGTACCTCAGAATATTCCGATGGAAGTTCATCTTGGGTCCTGTGGACATACAGAAGGAGGAACAATGATTACAACAGTCTTTGCATTGAAGCAACAAGCTGGTCTCATATTAGACACACCCACAGACATCCGTACACACATGCACACACGCACGCACACATGCAGCACACACACACATGCACACATGCAGCACACATGCACACACGCACGCACACATGCAGCACACACACACACACGCACACATGCAGCACACACGCACGCACACATGCACACACACACACACACACACACATGCACACGCACACATGCAGCACACACACACACATGCACACGCGCACACACACATGCAGCACAGTATCCCACAGAAACATAACTCAGCCTTCACAGAAGAGATTTCTGACTGTATTTTTCACGTCCCATTCTCTATCCTAAACCCAGTCATTCATATCTAGGCTCGGCTGTTTAATGACCCAAGTGTAGGGTCCCAGTGCCAGGTCCCTTCACCCCATGTGGGCCTGTTCCCCGGGAGGTCCTATACCGGGAGTGACCACAGCAGCGTGTGACGGGGGGTCAGTGGGCGGGGGGGTCAGTGGGGGGGGGGGGTCAGTGGGGCGGGTCAGTGGGGGGGGGTCAGTGGGGGGGGGTCAGTGGGGGGGGGGTCAGTGGGCGGGGGGGGTCAGTGGGCGGGGGGGTCAGTGGGCGGGGGGGGGTCAGTGGGCGGGGGGGGTCAGTGGGCGGGGGGGGGTCAGTGGGCGGGGGGGGTGTCAGTGGGCGGGGGGGGTCAGTGGGGGGGGGTTAGTGGTTGCAGACACATTGCTGGTCTACGTTTAAAGGAGTATCCACGTCGGTGGTAGAGGATGAAGAGGGCAGCCAGGGACACAACGGTCAGCAGCAACAGGCAGATGGCAATGATGATCCCTCGTGTATTCACACCGCCATCTGAAACAAGAGAGAGGAACATCATCAGAATGAGTATCTCAGCACTGCCCGCAGCACAGACTCGGCCTTTTCATCAACTGTTGGTTTTGTTTGATGTTTCTGATTGGACCTCTTAAATGACAACAAAGACACAAGGACCAGTCTCTGCCTTCTCGTGTCCACAAATCTACCTCATCTCAGCCCATCACCCTCTCTCCCTTACTGTCTCCCTCACACATTTATCATTCTCCCTGTTAAATGAATATAATCCACTTTACGGCAAGTCCCATATTCTACTGAACTAGGAAGACAATTCTCCAGACGTGCTAGTGTGGGGCCGGTTCAGGAAACCTCCACTACATTCACAGTTAGCATTCACCACAGTGATGATTTCAATGAGAATGGAACTGGTATAATTAGCAAGTGAGCAGAAGTCACCAACATTGGTGTATGGTGGACAGTGAAGAAGGTTGTCTAAGATGGCCTTGTGATACAGATTACCCATGAAAGTGGTCAGGAAATGGATGAAATTTAACTTGGGCAAATGCAAAGTGATGCATTTTGGAAAATTAAACTACAAGAGGATGTGCAGAGTGAAAGAGGGACTGTTGTTGATCAGAAAGACCTTGAGGTACAAGTATAGAGTTCCCTGAAAATGGGACCAAGGATGCACAGGGGGTGAGGATGGCCGAATAAGGAACTGCAGATGCTGGTTTACAATTGACATGCTTGCCAACATTGGTCAAGGCACTGACTATATGGGTTGGGTCGCCATGTTACTGCTGCAAGAAAGGTTAGTTAGGTTGCATTTGGAGTATTTTATGCAGTTCTGGTCACTCGCCATACAGTTAGAGGAATCTGATTAAACAGAGAGGGTGCAGGAGAGATTTGCAGGTATGTTGCATGGGCTGGATGGATTGTGTTGTGAGCAGAGATTGGAGACACTAGGTTTATGTTCCCTACAGTGATCGAGGCAGAGAGGTGATATGAAAAATATAAATAGTTCTTCTATTAATATCTTCCATGTTACTATTATTTAGTAATAAAATCGTGCCTTTTGCCAGGTTCACTGGTTTTCTCTCCCATTATTTGTGAATTAGAGACGGACGCTAATCTGCAGGAATCATTCCAGGATGTCTAGAGCTTTGGAAGATTTCAACAAGTGCATCCATTGTCTCCATGGATGGCTCTTTCAAAGCCTTGAGATAAAGTTCATCAGGTCTTCGAAAATCAATATTTTGTCATTTCCATTAATTTTACCAATGCCTCTTTTTTACTTACTTTACGTACATGTATACATTACATGTACCCCCCCCCCCCCCCCCACCCCCTCCCCAATCTTTGCACTTGCTCAATCCTTTCCACTCGTCACTTTATTTCATGTTTCATGTACATTGTGTTTTATGACTGTTGGCTGATCAATTTCCCTCCTGGGAGAAGCAATGTTCTTTCCTATCATATCGTATTGTATAGTGATGACACTACCCTGGTCACATCACACATTATTTTCTTTCAGCTCCTTATTCACTAGATCTGCATCCACCCATCATTCCCCAAGGCTCTCTGTATCACTTCTAATTTTCGCTGAAATTCCCAATATAATTTCTCCTGTCTCCGTCCTTATAGGCTCCCCATTATAATGTACTAATCCTTTCCTTTATGCAAATTTACAGCATCATTTTAAATCTGCTTTTGTTTCTGACAATTACATTTACCCTTTATTTTTACAAGTTATCAATTTGTTATTTGCCCTTTGTGGAATTCTGAACATTCCCCCCAGTCAGGCTCATTGCTCTTTTGGTAATATTATCAAACATTTTCATTCATCTTATGCCAGCTTTAACTTCCCTTCTTAGCCATTCCTGAGCAATTTTTCACTTTCAATTTTTTGCGCCTTAAAATAAATGTATCCGTTTAAAATGGCTTCAAGTTTAGTCTTTCCTTGTTTCCTGTCACATCGTTCAATATAGTTTCCTGAGACACCAGAGGACATTCATGAGGTAGATTCAAGACCTGGCTTAACATTTTTCAGTCACTTTACAACTTTATATAAATTCTAATATATTGCGATCTCTCTTCCTGGAACTATTAGAGTTTGTCTACACTAAATATTTACCGTCCAACCCACGCTATTAGAAATGTAGAATATCTGTTGACGTTAGGGTTTCTGGAAGAATGTTTTGTACTGTGGACGGCAGAGCTACTGCCTTCAGGGCCTGTCCCACTTGGGTGTCATTTGCGCATCATTTACGGGACAGGCCGGTAGTGACTGACGCGCGACAGTTGCGTGAAAACCGTCTAGCAGTACGGCAGTTGCGCGCCAAGTGCTCTTGAAGGCTCTGCTTCTTTTGGGTACCATTTGCGATGTCATTCGTACTTAGTCCGATCTCCATGGCAAGGATTTTCCCAGTGAAAAAATGTCAAAACTACACGCGCTTTATACCCGGGTGGTCACGTGGTGCGGCGCTCAAATGATGCGCAAATGGAGCGCCGACGGCGTACGGGCGGCGCATGGTTACGGACGTTGACGCACGGTGATGCATAATAATTTAGCATAGGCAATGTTTGTGCGTAACCATGCATCACCACGCGCTACACGTACGCCATCAGTACATCAGCGTGCGCCAGGGATACGTCACGCAGGTGGCACACAAAGATTTTGAGCATTCCAAAACCCTGGGGCGCCACGCGTTACCGCGCGTCGCTGTATACACACCCACGCATCACGACGCGCCAAACAAGTTGTAGGGTGTCGGTAAATGACACGCTATTGACGCCCAAGTGGGACAGGCCCTTTACAGCGCCAGAGACCCAGGTTCGATCCTGATCAGGGGTGCTGTCTGTACGGAGTTGGTACGTTCTCACTGTGACCTCGTGGGTTTTCTCCAGGTGCTCCGTTTGCTCCCATACTCCAAAGACGTGCAGGCTGGTCGATTAATCGGTTTCATAAGTTGTAAAATTGTCCCTAGTGTGTGTAAGTTAGTATACGGGGTGATGGCTGGCCAGCACGGTCTCGGTGGACCGAAGGGCCTGTTTCTGTGCTGTATCTCTAAAGTCTAAAGTGACACGGGTAGCTTTAAGTAAAGGTACTTTACAACTCTAAAGCATCCAAGATCATTGGGAACACGCTAATATTGTGCAAGGTAGCATTTAAATGGCATTTCTGCCTTTAGGTTTCAGGTATTGGTTAAACATTTGAGACTCGGTTTATTCGGCAATGAATGGCATGTCGGCACATTTCTCCTTACTATTTCCCGTCTCTGTGTGGTTCGTGGGAGTAAGCAGCCTTTCGATAAGTCGGAGGACATCACCTGAAGGAACGACTGTTGTGAGTTTCCTGTGCGGATCATCTACAGACAAGAAGAGATACACGTTACTGTGGGTTTTGGTGGCGGCCAGGCTCTGGTCAACGCTGAGGTGTGGGCAGCCTGTAGCCTTCACCGTACTGCTGGTGAGGTTCAGGTCTCGATCCACTGGAGCTAGCCACGCTATCATGGATAGTGGTCATGCCTTTGAACTAAAAGCTTCAGTCAGAATCATTTTAAGAAACTTGAGCACAAAATCTGGTGTGTTTGTTGCCAGAACTGTCATCATTCTGATCAGAATTTAAAGCTGGATCCTGTCTGTCATTGACACAGACGGCTGTGGAGACCAAGTCCATGGATATTTTTAAAGCAGATTGACAGATTCTTGATTAGTACGGATGTCAGAGGTTTTGGGGCAAAGCCACGAGAATGGGGCTGAGAGGGAATGAAAGATCAGCCATGAACGTATGGTGGAGTAGACTTGATGGGCCGAATGGCCTAATTCTGCTCCTATGACACATGACCTCACAGATGGTGATTAACAATCTGGCAGAACCATTAACGCGGGGCTCGACTCAGATCTGTGGCCACGTTTAGGACCAGGGAGAACAGTGAAATATTGACGTTGCACCCAGTTGTATTGGTTAGCAAACTTTGCACTCTGTGAATCTGCCGACAACAAGATAACCGCTGTGCTTCCTGCAATTCAACATCAGTGCTATGCTCTAAGATTCCTTACTAAGAGAAACCAGCAGCACCCTCTACAAAGAGGGATTGTGTTCAGCGCGGGCACTGAGACGCATTGCCCAGCAAATCCACTTTGCACACACAAAAGCTGCCAGCGAGACATGGCCCAGATGCATGGATGCCCCTCCCCACATGTCTACAGCATTGGGATATGGGGGACCATCCACCCATTACCTGCAGTGTGATATACCACACAGGGCCGCATGCACAGAGCTCTGGAATTAGGCTCAGGGAGACTTTCAGCCTCTTGGGTAATTGCTCACCTGTTCAATAATAATAATTGCAGAAACATTGCCCCCAAGTTAAAAAGTTCCTGTCCTTTTAATCCGAACAAAGGATAGAGATTGAAGAAACTCAGGGGGTGAGGCAGCATCTGTGGGTCTGAAGAAGGGTCTCAACCCGAAACGTCACCTATTCCTTCGCTCCATAGATGCTGCCTCACCCGCAGAGTTTCTCCAGCATTTTTGTCTACCTTCGATTTTCCAGCAACTGCAGTTCCTTCTTAAACAAAGGATAGAGATTGTTAAGTAATAAATATATTCAGAGGCAGCGAGCATCTCATGTTACAAGCGTACAATCCCCACATTCTTTACAGTTCCATTCCCCTCCAATGCTACGGAGATGGGGGTGGGGGGGGACGGGGCAACAGGAATAAAACGGTTTAAACATTGAAGCAACAAACCCGAGCTGTAAGCAGGGTCCGAGGACCCTAAAGCTTACCCATTATTCCCCCGAGAGACTGCAGCCTGTGCAGCGTTTGCTGTCGAGATTGTGAGCTCCCAGCAAACTCGGCTATGACTGAAACTGGTTTGTCCTGATTCCTGACAAGTCAAGCACAGTGGTGCTCAAAATAAACTGGACCATCAGCTGAGCCGCCCGCGCGGGCAGATGAAGTTAGGGCAAGCATCATACCTTCACCAATATCACCCTGCCCCTGCTTCATTCTCCACACCTCACTTCCCCTAACGTCTCTGTTGCCCTTCCCTCTACATCTCCTCCCCCTCCCCCACCCTTTCTCCTTCTTTATCTTCACACCATTGCTCTCCACTCTCCTTCCCCCACCTCATCCTCCATGAGCAAGAGCAGTGTGTGTGGGAAACCCGACCTTTCTGGTTTTCAGGCACCTGGTGTAGCAGGGGTGGGCTGCTCAAGGGGCTGCATTGTAATATTGTTCCTACTCAAGGATCTAGGCACTGGGCCATCAGGGAAGCATCAGATTACTGCTGGACCTCCAACGTTTATGCATCTCATCCTGGACAGAGCCAGCAAAATACTCGAGACCTTCTGTGGTCTATGGTCACCACATCCTCACTGCTAAAGTTCACACTCTAGTTTGCATCTTTCACATGCTGCGAGTGAAATGAAATGTTATTTTTAATTTTTAAATGGGAACCAGAGGGGACTGCTCTAAGCAAATTTAAAATGTAGATATAGAATTAAACAATGGAATATACTTGCTGAAAATGTACCTGGATAAATCAGTGGGATCTTTGTTGCCAGAGTATCTCCCTGGGGGTTGGTTCAAGCGGGTGTTACGGCTCTGGGGGATTGAAGCAGGAGAGGATTTGTGCGTCTCGTTGGTTGTAACCAGCCTCTTGCTGCACCTTTGTTTGAGGTTATCATCTTTGCCTGTTCTTTTCCTCAGATGAGCAAAGTCAGTGCAGGCAAGAATCACGAGTGTAACACAAAAAGCTGGAGAAACTCAGCGGGTACAGCAGCATCTATGGAGCGAAGGAGATAGGTAACGTTTCGGGCCGAAACCCTTCTGTTCACCTGTCATATGAACCAGACAAACGACGTTCTTGCTGCTGCAGCTTTCCAGGTGCACTGGAAGCCACGGTAAATTCCACTGTTATCCACCTTGTGGAGAATATATGTTTTGTACAATCTGTTCATCTCACACCTTTTCTAATCTCTGGCCTTTGTTTACACCGTCTGCCCATCAATCCCCCCCCTGCCCCCCCACATATTACCCACCTCACTCTGTCATGCCTCTTTCCTCTCCGAGCTTCCCTTCCCCCCCCACATCTCCTACAAACAGTCTGAAGAATGGCCCAACCCAAACATCAACTATCCATCTTCCCGTGAGATGCTGCCTGACCTGCTGAGTTACTCCAGCACTTTATTTCCTTGTTCGTAAACCAGCATCTGCAGTTCTTTATGTCGACACAGGCAAGCTTGATTAGCAAATTGGTTAGCACCAACCCAGTCCCCATATAACGTTCCCAAGGAGGAAAAATGTTCCCAATGTTGGGCGAGTCCAGAACCAGGGGCCACAGTCTTAGAATAAAGGGGAGGCCATATAAGACTGAGGTGAGAAAAAACATTTTCACCCAGAGAGTTGTGAAATTATGGAATTCCCTGCCACAGGATGGATTTAAGAGAGAGTTAGATAGAGCTCTAGGGGCTAGTGGAGTCAAGGGATATGGGGAGAAGACAGGAACGGATTATTGATTGGGGACGATCAGCCATGATCACAATGAATGGCAGTGCTGGCTCGAAGGGCTGAATGGCCCCTTCTGCACCAATTTTCTATGTTTCTATGTCTCTATGTAATCCACTGGCAGATCAACGAACCAACATGAGAGACCTTCATCAGACGAGTGCCTCCAGCAGCCAGGCTTGAATAACACACGGTCAGACAGCTCACCCTCACATGCTGAGTGATGGGTTCCCAACACAGGCACAGTCACAGCTCCACCACAAGGAGAGATCCCCACGTACACAAAGGAAGCATTAACAATTCTCTCAAAGACTCTTTAACAAAATTGAAATGTCCCCACTGCCTGTATTGTCTTTCTGCTGACTGGTTAGCACGCAACAAAAAGCTTTTCACTGTTCCTCAGCACACGTGACAATAAACTGAACTGATGATGGGAACCCTCCTCCCCCCCCCGTCCTCCCCCATCCCCTCCCCCCCCCGTCCCCCTCCCCTCCTCCCCCATCCCCTCCCCCCTCCCCCAGAGAAGGTGCATCCAGTTAGCGAGTGAGAACCTCCCTGATGACCACGCATCGAGGTCCAGTGCAAATGACCATTCGCCAGCAATCCCCACACTGACCACATCAGCCACAATACAACTGCAGGAGCAGCAACCCTTGGCCACTGGGGACTCTGAGAAGGAACATGGGTTTTCCCCAGGTCCTTCCAAAGACATGTGGTTCAGAGGGTTAACTGGAGCCTGTAAATTCCCCTGGTGTGTGGATGTGGTGTGGATCCAGGAGCCGTTGATGGGAATGTGGGAAGAACAGGTTTCAGGGAATATGGTGGTGGTGATGTTGTGTGAGTGGGATAGGCCTGAATATGGGGAAGATGTGTAGCAGGCTGTAGATGGAAGTGTTGACCAGTCCCTGCTGTTGTGGAGTTTGCAGACTAACAGCGGCATTCGCCGGGGAATCCTCGGGCATGCACGGCTAAGAGAGGTCTGGTTGGTTGAGACATGGTATGGAGAGAGTGCCAGAGCAGACCCAGGCCTGGAGTGATGGAGGAGCAGACACAGTGTGTAGGAAGGAACTGCAGATGCTGGCTTTCACTGAAGATAGACACAAAGTGCTGGAGTAACTCAGCGGGACAGGTGGCATTTCTGGAGAGAAGGAATGGGTGATGTTTGGGGTCGAGACCCAGTTTGACTCACCCAATGTGAGGTCCATCCCTGGAGTCACACCGACCGCCCGAGAGAGGCGGAGTGAGGGAGGAGAGGAGTGAGAGTGCTGGCCTTGGCTCAACCCACAATCACAATGAGTTTAGTTTAGTTTAGCTTCGTGTCACCAGCACCAAGGTGCGGGGAAAAGCATGTTTGTTGCCTATTATCCAGTCACTAGAAAAACGATATACGATTACAATCAAACCGTCCACAGTGCACAGATACAGGACAAAGGGAATAACTTCTAGTGCCAGTAAAGTCTGATTAAAGATAGTCCGAAGGTCTCAACTCAGTTCCTCCCACATCCTTGGACATTGGATTCTCCGGCCTCCTCACTACATTTGTGGCCCATCCACTGCCCCAAGCTGAATCCCATTCAGACCCCCCCTGCCCCTCCACCACCACCCTGCCCCAACTTCCTGCCCCCATTCACTCCACGCCTCTCCTGGGGTCGACAGTCACAAACAGTTCCCACGGTAGGATGGACAATGCCTGGTGATCTCTCCGATGGTGACGAGAGAGGAGAGAGGCACAGCTTAAAGGAGGTGTGAGGGGCAATATTTATGTGTTAAAGAAGGAACTGCAAATGCTGGAGAATCGAGGGTTACACAAAAAGCTGGAGAAACTCAGCGGGTGCAGCAGCATCTAAGGAGCGAAGGAGATAGGCGACGTTTCGGGTCGAGACCCTTCTTCAGACCAATATTTATGTCACTGGCGCAGTGCGAGAAGTGAACAGTAGATGGAGCTGCTTGGTCAATCAGTAGGTAGCTGGCAGACAAGGTGGAGATTCCACCACACAAGTGGGCATGGCTCATTGTCTCTTCAATCCAGCCCGGCCGTTCAACAGGATATGCACGTACCTCTCCATGCCGGTCCCCCTTAGCCCTCAACTCCCTGCTCTCCACATACAATATTCCTAATCAGCTGGCTTCCGCAACTCTCTGGGGCATAGAAGTCGCACTCGTTGTTAGACAAAATGGGATTATTCTAGAGTATGCAATGTTTGGCCCCTTACCCTGAAACTTCAGAGATACAGCATGGAAACAGGCCCTGCAACCCGCACTGACCAGTAATCCCCGCACGCTAACACTCTGCTAAACATGAGGGGCACTTCACAATTAACCCAAAAACCTGCACGTCTTTGGAATGTGGGAGGAAACCGGAGCTCCCGGAGAAAACCCACGCAGTCACAGGGAGAACGTAAAACTCTGTACAGACAGATCCTGTAGTCAGGATCACGCCTGGGTCTCTGGCGCTGTAAGGCAGCAACTCTACCGCTGCGCCACCATGTTGCCCCTTATAGTCCCCTCATTCGTGATTCCCCAACTAATGAGCAAGGGTGTGAAAGAACCAGACGACAAAACAATGCAGGTTAAAGTCGATATAAAATGTACACAGGCAAACAAAGGAGAGAGATATAAAGAGAGGGGCAGAGAGAGGGGCAGAGAGAGGGGCAGAGAGAGGGGCAGAGAGAGGGGCAGAGAGAGGGGCAGAGAGAGGGTCTTGACCTGAAATGTCACCTATTCCTTCGCTCCATAGATGCTGCCTCACCTGCTGAGTTTCTCCAGCATTTTTGTCTACCCACACCTGGCATGGTGCTTGCAGTTCTGGCCCCTTATCTAGGAAAGGACATAGTAGCAAAAGACAGTAACTGGTCCATTTGCAGATAAGAGACTATCTTATCACGAGGTACCAAACAATGTTTGATTGGTATTCTTTGGAGTTGAGAAGAGTGAGGGGTGATCTAATGGAAATGTAATGTCCCAAAGAGATGACAGACATCCTGGTCTCTTTCCCGCTGTGTAATGGCTCAGAGCTGGTCCAGGTCCATGTCCAGAGCTGGTGCAGGTCCAGAGCTGGTGCAGGTCCATGTCCAGAGCTGGAGCAGGTCCAGGTCCAGAGCTGGTGCAGGCCTATGTCCAGAGCTGGTGCAGGCCCATGTCCATGTCCAGAGCTGGTCCATGTCCAGAGCTGGTGCAGGTCCATGTCCAGAGCTGGTGCAGGTCCATGTCCAGAGCTGGTGCAGGTCCAGAGCTGGTGCAGGTCCAGAGCTGGTGCAGGTCCATGTCCAGAGCTGGTGCAGGTCCAGACAGCACAATGCCTTTGTCTTTCATCGTCTCCACCAAGCTTTACAGAATTCTCTTGTTGTCAAATTTAGTTCTTCCTGTTCTGTCATTTCTCCCTTCTCTCTCGGTTTTTGCTGATCTCGGTTTCACTTCTTCTATCCACTTCTGGGCCTTTTTTTTCCTGCCCAATTTCTCTGTTTCTCGCTCCGTCGTTCAGTTTCATTGTCTTATCTCAGTTTCGTTTCCATTTCCTGTCGCCCCCCCCCTTCCACATTCTGTACCTGTGATGAGCCTCCTGGCCCACTGTCCACATGTGACACTAACTAACTCATGGACCTGCCTCACTTCTCTCCAGCTCCGCACATTTATACACTTTAAGAGGATTTCACCCACTTCCATTTATGATGAGGGACAATTGACCTTGTTAGAGGTGATCATGGCAAAGGCACCATTGCGGTGACAGTAGACATGTGGGAGAACTAGTTATTGCGATACCCGCGCAGCCACATTCCATTTGTGTTCAGACGGAAGTGATGAACTTGGCCGGCCTTATCAGCACTGACGCATGATGCTCGATACATAAGGTCATAGGTCACAGGGCTATTGTTCCATCAAAGATCTTATAGCAGAGCAAGATAGACCACTCCTGCTAAATGCAATGGGCAACGGAGCGGAACGTGGGCCTTTTTTTTCATCCATTTCCGTAACCGGACCCGACCCGACTCGCAGTGTAACCAACGTTGCAGGGGACCAGTTTGTGTTAATAAATTTAAATTCTGAAAATGAGGAGAACATTTTTACCAAAGTACTTTTATTTTTACGAGGATGTTTCCGTAACCGGCTTCCGTCTCCGCACTAGTTATCTTTGCTCCACTACGGGATCTTTGGTGCGGAGACGGGAAATGGAAATGGGAAGATTACCCATGAATCTGCCCATGACCGGACTATGTCTTTTTCGATGAGTGGACCATCTTGCTCGCTATAGGATCTTTGGTGCCAATGGACAGGGTGACTTGATAAACATCAGTGACGGGCTGATGAGCTGTCTATCAGCTGTCCATGGGATGGTTGAACCATTTCCCCAACTGGATGATATGTTTACAATCCATCGCGTTATTATTGGCTGACACAACTATTATGTTACTATTAATAGACACAAAATGCTGGAGTAACTCAGTGGGTCAGGCAGCATCCCTGGAAAAAAGGAATAGGTGATGTTTCAGGCCCAGACCCCTCTTCAAAACAAGTCTGAAAAATGGTCTCGACCTGAAACGTTACCTTATCCTTCTCTCCAGAGATGCTGCCTGACCCACTGAGTTACTCCAGCCCTTTGTTTCTACCTTTGGTTTAATCCAGCATCTGCTGTTCCTTCCTACACATTATGTTACTATTATAGGTTTGTTATAAACTGTAAAGTTTAACGCTAGTATGTTGGGAGAGGCTGCGCGAGCTGAAAGGAGACTTTCTCCCCCCCGCTCATGAACAACCACCTTTGGCGCTTGAAACAGACACGACTCGAGTGATTCTTTGCTTGTTCAATCATCCCGACAATCTGCATGTCCTGCCCATCCCAGCTCCAAACTTCCTCCCCACTTTTACAATCAGCCTGAAGAAGGGTCCCAATCCAAAACGCCATCTGTCCTTCCTCTCCTCAGACACTGCCTGACCCGCTGAGTTCCTCCATGTTCACCGTTGCTTTTCCCAGGTACGTTGTCCGACAAGCTGAGTGCTTCCTGCATTTTCCAATTTAATTTTGGCATTCCAATATTTGCAATGTTCTGCTCTAATAACCAATAGCCAGACCTGGATAGTTTACTATTGTGGGTATTGACCTTGTTACTGGATGAGGAACAGGCGACTATTGATCCAGTATTATATTTTAATGAGAATTGAACATTATTCAGCACATTTCTTGCAATGGGATCAGATGGATGGATGGAGATTAGTTAGCAGTTGCGTTTAATGTGGTCTGACTTCCAGTTACACCATGGAGCCACATTCATGGACACCGATACCGAATACATATGCAGATGTGGTCAAGATAGAGCCGCTGATACATTCAATGATATCAAGTCTGAAGAAGGGTCTCGACCCGAAACGCCACCCATTCCTTGTCTCCAGAGATGCTGCCTGACCCGCTGAGTTACTCTAACATTTTGTGTCTATCTTCAATGATATCAATATAGATTCTAAAATTAGTTCAGATACTAATGTAAAATATGGCAGTTCATTAATTTCAGTGTAGAAATTGTTCTTCTTCTCCAGTCCAAAAAATCCCAGTCTACCCCCAGCCGCTCCCAGGTCACATGCAGTTACTTCATAACTGAAGTCCGGCGCTCACTTTCATACTTTTAATTTAGTTTAGAGATACAGCACGGAAACAGGCCCTTCGGCCCACCGATCCCACGCCAACCAGTGATCCCCGCACACGAACACTATCCTACACACACAGGGGACAGTTTACAATTATACCAAACCAATTAGCCTACAAACCTGTACGTCTTTGGAGTGTGGGAGGAAACCGGAGCACCTGGAGAAAACCCACGCAGCTCACGGGGAGAACGTACAGACTCCGTACAGACAGCACCCGTAGTCAGGATCGAACCCGGGTCTCTGGCGCTGTGAGGCGGCAACTCTACCGCTGCGCCACCGTGTCACACATGTGGAAAGAGAAAGGACCGTTCCTTATAACTGAGGAAGAGTTACAGACCCGAGACATCGATTCCCTTTCCACAGATACTTCCTGACCTGCTGTGTGTGACCAGTGTTTTCTGTTTTCACACTGTGGGTGGGGGGTGTATGGAGCAAGCTGCCCAAGGTTGGTGGGTGGGAGGGGGCAGGTACTGGAACAACATTTAAAAGACATTTGGACAGGTACATGGATAAAAAACCTCAGAGGTATATGCCAAATATGGGCATGTGTGACTAGTGTAGATGGGGTATGTGGGTCAGCGTGGACAAGTTGGGCCGAAGGGCCTGTTTCCAATCTGTACAACTCTATTTCAGATTTCCAGTATTTGCAGTGTATATTTTAAAACTTAGCCTCATTTTCGTACTTCAATCATTCAATTTAAATCACATTCTGTGGGAATCCTCCCCCTTCTCTTCAGTTCCAAGTTTCTTTCAATTTCAGAGTGCTGCTGCTCCAGCTTAGTTTCAGATTAATTCAAATGAAACCTTTTATTTATATAAAAGCCTTAGTTCCCTTGGGCAGTTCCCAATGATTCAGCAGCTCATCAATCATGTTTGGCAGAGGCTCTGCTGGCCGTGACTGGGCCAGGTAACGTCCACATCAGAGCCCCACACTGACAGGTGACTCACTGAGCTGGCAACCTGGTAGTGTTGCTGCCTCACAGCGCCACAGACCCAGGTTCCATCCTGACCTCTGGTGCTGTCTGTGTGGAGTTCCCACCTTCTCCCTGTGACCACGTGGGTTTTCTCCGGGTGCTCTGGTTTCCTCCCACGTCCAAAGACGTGCGGGTTTGAAAGGTGAACTGGCCTCTGTAAATTGCCAGGGTTACACAAAAAGCTGGAGAAAATCACCCGCTTGCATTTTTGTGTAACCCTCGATTCTCCAGCATCTGCAGTTCCTTCTTTAACACTCTGTAAATTGCCACTAGTGTGTTAGCAGCGATGATTGGCATAGACTTAATGACCCAAATGGCCTAATTCCACGCTGCGTCACTAAACGCAACAAAACATTTGCTGGTGGAAGTCTGAATGTTTTTGAGTTTGTTCCCTCTGCCTCAGGGACTGGGTGAGTGAGGAACCACATTCATCAGAATACAAAGCACACTCAAGTCCTCACTCCAGTGTTCGCTGTGTGTGTGACTGGCCACAAATTGCAAAACATTCTTTAATGCAGCATGAAGCCTTTTATCCAAGACAAGCACACACCCAGTTTCTGTTTATGATTTGTCAGGAAAGGTCATAGACAGGAATCACAACGTGATGCCGATGTTATTGACTGTGAGATCTTCACATCGCATGGGAAAAGCATTTAGTTCAATTTTCAAAAACCCGGGTAATTATTGAGAGAAATACGGGAAAATATAAGCCACATTCCCCCAAGTGCGCTCTGCTAATGTGCAGCTGAGCAGTAGTTCCTGATTCTGCCGTTCATACCTTTACTTGAGGTTGTTTCTGGCTGAGCTCCAGCTCCTGAGTGTTCACAATGTCACATGCCCACAGCCACGTGAATCAATTAGAACATCAAACAGTACAGCACAGGAACAGGCCCTTCAGCCCACAATGTCTGTGCCCAACATGATGCCAAGTTAACCTGATCTCTTCTGTATGTGATCCATATCCCTCTTGTAGCCGCCGTTCCCACACGCCTGTCTAAAAGCCTCTTAAACACCACTGTCACATCTGCCTCCACCACCACTAGGCCCCACCGCTCTGTGTAAGAAAAGCTTGCCCCGTACATCTCATTTCAACTTTCCCCTCTCACACCGTAGTGCCCTCTAGTCTTGGGGAAAAGTATTTCTTCTCATCTCAGTCCAAAATGGCCAACTATATATATCCCAAAACAATGAACATTAGCCCTGGATTCCCGGTAAACAGCGGCTCAAATCATAGCAACACATTAGACTGCTCAGCCTGGCATTAGTAACCAGGGTCTCGACCCAAAACGTCACCTATCCATGTTCTCCACAGATGCTGCCTGACCCGCTGAGTTACTCCAGCACTCTGTGTCCGCTCCTTGAGGCTAACACAAATCCAGAACTCCTGCACACAATGGTACAAATCAAAAAGGCTGCTTAGGAACATGCAAATGCCAGCATGCAAATGTCAGCATGCAAATGTCAGCATGCAAATCGGATGTTACCCCAAAAAAGGGGGAAAACTAAAATAAAGGAAGCAAAGAGAGTGAATGAGAATAGATTAGCTGCTGATTTAAATTGAATTCACAAATGATTTAAAGAGTAAAAGGGCAGTACAGAGGAGCGTGGTTTACTCAGAAGAATAATGGGACCTTGCAGACTGATGCGGAGGGGAGTGTTACAGTATTCAATGAGCTCTTTGCATCTTGTCTTTGCCAGTGAAGAGGGGGCTTTCAAGGTAACAGTGTAAGAGGAGATTATTTAGACACCAAATATTATAAAAATGGAGTAAGAAGGAACTGCAGATGACAGTTTACTCCAAAAACAGACACAAAACGCTGGAGTAGCTCAGCAGTTCAGGCAGCATCTCGAGAAAGGCAACAGGTGATGTTTCAGGTAGAGACCCTTTATCAGTCTGAGAGTTGGGGGAGAGGAAAACTAGAGGTGGGTTACCTGTACCTCCCCCGACCCCTACACGCCTAAAGGAACACGACCCGAAACGTCACCTATTCCCTATAAAAATCGAGGTTTTGGGAAAAGTTGTCAAACTAAGATCCAAGGGATGGTGACCATAGTCTGTCAATGTTGTTTGGGTGCAGGGTGATGCTGGAGGGTGGGAGGGTGCGGAATATTACTGCACACAGAGTGCTGGATTAAACTAGCGGCTCAGGCAGCATCTCTGGAGAACGTGGGTAGATGATGTTCTGGGTAGGGACGAGGAAGATTGTAAACAGCCCGGTCCTGCACAGTTCCTGGCCTGCTCATCATCCAAGGTCCGGCAGTTACTGACCTCCCCACCATCCAAGGTCCAGCAGTTACTGACCAGCTCATCATCCAAGGTCCGGCACAGTTACTGACCAGCTCATCATCCAAGGTCCTGCACAGTTCCTGACCTGCTCATCATCCAAGGTCCGGCAGTTACTGACCAGCTCATCATCCAAGGTCTGGCAGTTACTGACCTCCCCATCATCCAAGGTCCGGCAGTTACTGACCAGCTCATCATCCAAGGTCCAGCAGTTACTGACCAGCTCATCATCCAAGGTCCGGCGCAGTTACTGACCAGCTCATCATCCAAGGTCCGGTAGTTACTGACCCCCCCACCATCCAAGGTCCAGCAGTTACTGACCAGCTCATCATCCAAGCTCCGGCAGTTACTGACCTCCCCATCATCCAAGGTCCGGCAGTTACTGACCAGCTCATCATCCAAGGTCCGACAGTTACTGACCAGCTCATCATCCAAGGTCCGGCAGTTACTGACCTCCCCACCATCCAAGGTCCAGCAGTTACTGACCAGCTCATCATCCAAGGTCCGGCAGTTACTGACCTCCCCACCATCCAAGGTCCGGCGGTTACTGACTCCCCACCATCCAAGGTCCGGCAGTTACTGACCAGCTCATCATCCAAGGTCTGGCAGTTACTGACCTCCCCATCATCCAAGGTCCAGCACAGTTACTGACCAGCTCATCATCCAAGGTCCAGCACAGTTACTGACCAGCTCATCATCCAAGGTCCGGCAGTTACTGACCAGCTCATCATCCAAGGTCCGGCAGTTACTGACCAGCTCATCATCCAAGGTCCTGCACAGTTCCTGACCAGCTCATCATCCAAGGTCCGGCAGTTACTGACCTCCCCATCATCCAAGGTCCGGCAGTTACTGACCTGCCCACCATCCAAGGTCCGGCGGTTACTGACCTGCTCATCATCCAAGGTCCAGCAGTTACTGACCAGCTCATCATCCAAGGCATCTAGAGCAGTTGTTGCTTCAAAACAGCAGCCAGCATCGTCAGAGGCCCACACCACCCTGGCCACACTCACATTTCACTCCTGCCATCAGGAAGAAGGTACAAGAGTCTGAAAATTGTAAAGTCCAGGTTCAGGAGCAGCTTCTTCCCAACAACCATCAGGCTATTAAACACCTGAAACTAATTAGATCATAAGGCCATAACTGATAGGAATAGAATTAGGCCATTCGGCCCATCAAGTCTACGCCATTTAATCATGGCTGATCCATCTCTCCCTCCTAACCCCATTCTCCTTCCTTCCCCCTGTAACCTCTGACACTTTCTGGCACGCTCCAACTAAAGTACAAACGGCCTTGATTGCACCAGGGACTTGGGGGGCAATCTTCTGTCCTTGCACCATTGTTTGCTTGCTTTCATATATTGAACTGTTGTTGATGAAGGTGTCGACTGCATTCTATGTTTACATATCTGTTGTTGCTGCTGCAAGGAAGGATGTTCCGTGTCAGGACCTACGACAATAAAACACTCTCGATTCTCCTGCAGTCTAAGGACAGATTTTGACCCAAAACATTACCTATCCATGTTCTTCAGAGATGCTGCCTGGCCCATTGAGTTACTCCAGCACTTTGTGTCCTTTTGTATAAACCAGCATCTGCAGTTCCTGGTTCTACATGGTGAATCTTATTCCCCTGTTCAAACACAAAGCACCAAGGATGCACAGCAACTCAGCCAGTCCGTTTAAACTCAGAGACGGGGAATGCACTTCATAACATCGATTCGGGACAGAGTTAATAGTAACCAGGAAGAAAATGAAAAAAAAAGCCAACATAGATTTGTTATGGAAAAATTGTGTTTAACCAATTGGATGGAATGTTTAGATGAGGTAATGTTATCCTATCCATGTACCTGTGTAAATGTTTCTTAAACGTTGGGATAGTCCCAGCCTCAACTACCTCCTCTGTCAGCTTCTTCCACACACCCACCACCCTTTGTGTGAAAAGGTTCCCCCTCAGATTCCTATTAAAACCTATGTCCTCTGTCTTTGATATACCTACTCTGGGCAAGAGCCTCTGGGCATCTGCTCAATCTATTCCTCTCATGAGGAAGGTGAATAATTCTACAGGGATCAGTTCCAGGACGTTTATTTTAAAAATAAGAGTCACGAGTCACAATGATTTTATTGTCACGGGACAATGAAATCCTTACTTTAAATTCTTGCTTTACAATAACTCTACATTAATGACCTTGACATGTGGAGCAAACCACATTCTGCAAATTACCAGTTGACACAAAACTTGGCGAAACTTTACTATGAGATATAAAGAAAATACTGATACATTGTCACATGGTTTCAAGAGACTGGTTAAACCGGCAGATGAAGTTTAATTTGAGAAGTGGGAGGTGCTGCATTTCTGCAGGAAGAATGAGAAAAAACAGCATGGAATAAAGGACTGAAATCCAGACTGAAGAACCCTCGATCTGAAACATCACCCATTCCTTCTCACCAGAGATGCTGCCTGTCCCGCTGAGTTACTCCAGCATTTTGTGTCTGTCTTCTATTTAAACCAGCATTTGCAGTTCTTTCCCACACATTCTAAAGGGAGTGTAGGAGCAAAGGCCCCTGGTAAATAGAGGCAAATAAAACCCATTGAGATTGCAGAGTGGCTGTGAAACGTATTAGTGAGGCCAGCATTGCTCTGCTCACATCAGAGAAGTCATTTTGAACCTTCAGGGAGAGTGGCATGGCCTCCACTGTGGGCCACTACATTTTGTACACAATACGGCAGAAATTTACAAAAATAGTTCCTGAGATCAGAGGCAATGACTCTAGTGGGACCGAGAATATTTTCTTTAGAGAAGGTCAAAGGGAAATCTGACATTTTTTTCCTGAAAAGTTAGTCATATTTTACATTTCATGAGGCTGATATTCATATTTATGTTTAAAAACCTTGTTGAAGCCTGCTCAGTTACTTTACAAACACCTGTGATCATTTTTGTTGGTTGGCCTTAACTATGCATTAGTTTCGCTCCCGTCCTTATGTCATGTAGTTGTATATATTAGCAGGAGAGAATGAACACTAGCCAGAACATGTTCCCGGTAAAATCTGGATTCAGCAAATTGTATAGATTTACCTGTTTAACTGGAAGTCAAACCTTGAACATTTGGCATTAACTTTTTTGAAATGAAATGGAGTGGAGAATTTAACTGAAATGGAGAAGCCCTGAACCTTGGCCAGAGTAGTTGTCTTTCCAAAGTGAGGGAAACTGTTGGTGGAGAAACACCTCTTGGCCCCATGTCGAGGCAGCTCAGAAGCGAGCCATAGATAGATTGTAGGTTCTGGAGAAAAGAACAGAAATAGGGATGGGAAGTTGAACAGGAGTGTAGCGTATGGGAGGCCAGGCTTAGCCCACTTCCCAACTTTGCCCCATTGCACGGCAACATATAGTTGTTAAACCGGCCATCCAGGTACTTTATAAAATGCCAGTAAAGTGGTTTTGTTCCACCACCCTTTCAAGGAATGAGGCTCACACAACCACCCCTCACTGAGTGAATTACTGTCGCAACACTTTTCCATCTTTCTACCAATTCAGAACCAGAGCACGTAGGTTTAATGTGGGGGGGGGGGTGGGGGGGAGCCATTTGGTGTATTGAACCAGCTGTCAGAGGTAGTTGAGGCAGGTACTATCACAACGTTTGGGAAACATTTAAACAGGTATGTGGATGGGATAGGTTTAGAGGGATTATGGGCATGTGCGACTAGTGTAGATGGGGCAATGTTGGTCAGCATGGGCAAGTTTGGGCCGATGGGCCTGTTTCCATACTGTAGGACTCTAAGAGATGGATTTATGCTCAATAAATAAACTTACACAAATATACTCACCAGCATGCTGTGAACGAGGTCCCTCATGCTTCCTTGTCGAAGCCTCTGATAATTGTACATCCCCATAATTAAACTCCCTTCACTTTCCCTTGTCCAAACCCCATAGAGTCATAGACTGAAGAAGGGTCTTGATCCGAAACGTCACCCATTCCTTCTCTCCAGAGATGCTGCCTGTTCCGCTGAGTTCCTCCACCATCGGGGATCATGACAGAAGCCTCCTCGTGGCGATCCCCGGAACCGTGACACCATGCACTCTGTGACCTTTCTGGCAACCAAATGTGTCAACATGTTGGACGATGACAGACGCCAACAGCGAGCTATACGTCGCATGACACACGAGTGAACGAACTCCAGCATTTTGTGTCTACCACAGAGTCATTAATGTCCCAACACTAGTAACTCCTCCGCATGGTCTATACAGCCCTGACATGGAGTGGTGATGAAAACAATACATGGTACTCTAAGTGACGACGTGCTGGAGTAACTCAGCGGGTCAGGCAGCATCTCTGGAGAACATGGATAGGTGACGTTTCACAGAGTGCTGGAGTAACTCAGCGGGTCAGGCAGCATCTGTGGAGAACATGGATAGGTGACGTTTCACAGAGTGCTGGAGTAACTCAGCGGGTCAGGCAGCATCTGTGGAGAACATGGATAGGTGACGTTTCACAGAGTGCTGGAGTAACTCAGCGGGTCAGGCAGCATCTGTGGAGAACATGGATAGGTGACGTTTCACAGAGTGCTGGAGTAACTCAGCGGGTCAGGCAGCATCTGTGGAGAACATGGATAGGTGACGTTTCACAGAGTGCTGGAGTAACTCAGCGGGTCAGGCAGCATCTGTGGAGAACATGGATAGTGATGTTTCAGGTCGGGACCCGTCTTCATACACTGTACTCTAACTGAGGCTCAATACAGATCCAACATGGCCTCCGTGGCCATATTCTGTAACTCAGCCAATACAAATTTCTTAAAGTTTGATTTTTTTAAACAATTAACAATTTAAAATTTGTCATAATTTTTAATGATTTTAAGTATCTCTTGCTCAGCCGAATAATTTAGGACCAAGGGATTTTCAGTCAGAGAAGCTGGACAGTGGACTTTGCCAGCTGCCAATGTTTTCATGGACACTCTGTGGGCCAGTGTTCAGCAGGTCCGTGGACACTCTGCCACCATTCAGCTCCACTTCAGCACACGGGCTAGCACAGGGGTAGAGTTGCTGCCTTACAACGCCAGAGACTCGGGTTCGATCCTGACCATGGGTGCTGACAGTACTGAGTTTGTACGTTCTCCCTGTGACTACATGGGTTTTCTCTGGGTGCTCCGGTTTCCTCCCACATTCCAAAAACGTACAGGTTTGTAGTTAATTGGCTTTGGTAAAATTGTAAATTGTAAATAAGTGTAGGATAGTGTGCGGACTCAGTGGGCCGAATGGTCTGTTTCCACGTTGTATCGCTAAGGTCTAAATTCTAAAGGCTTTCCACATCCGGCACAGGTAAGTATTCTCCGCGGGCATTTCAGACAGTGTGCAGCCACCAACAAGTTCAGGTGCACTGTAATCTAATCATTGGATCTAACTGCCCAAACCGGCTCCTTGTGTTGCTGTGCTCACCTGACATCATGATCTATTATGTTTAATCTTCTCTTGCTCAATCCCACAGAGTATTTCTGCCACTGTGGGAGAGGAGACTATCATTGTACCTTCTCAGGCCACGTTCTAAAATAAACTCGACACCCTTCACAAACAGACTAAACTCACCAAGCCTTGGTTCATTTCTCACCCCCACCCAAGTTTCAGCTTTCCAGACTGACATAGTCTCACACTCCCAGTCTGTGCTCGACATGCAGGAGCCACCCCACGTTCAATAACATGGCCAGAAGCTGCACTAATATAGGTCAGTGTCCAGTGTCCAAGTGTCACACCCGCCCAACACCAGCAGAACATCCTGTGATATTTATTGAAGAAGGGTCTCAACCCGAAACATCACCCATTCCTTCTCTCCAGAGATATTGCCTGTCCCGCTGAGTTACTCCAGCATCTTCGATTTAAACCAGCATCTGCAGTTCTTTCCCACACTATTTATTTACTTACTGCCCTCTGGTCAAAAATAGGCCATTTGATTTGACACAGTTGTTCATAATCCACAGTTTCCACCAGATTGAGGACAGATTTCCATTTCTTTGTCAGTTGGTTTTGTTTGATTAATAATTTAGTGCTTCATTGATTGAACTACAACAAGACAGGTGAGCTGGTTGAGTAAACTAACAACTTGATGAGTTTACCTTGCACTAAACGTTATTCCCTTATCATGTATCTATACACTGTAAATGGCTTGATTGTAATCATGTATTGTCTTTCCTGTGACGTTATAGCACGCAACAAAGCTTTTCACTGTACCTCGGTACAGGTGACAATAAACTACACTGTAAAGTTAGTTCATTGAATGAACACATTCTCTGTGAGTTGACTATTGGTCACCATTTGATGCAAGCATGAGTAGTCTGGCCTGGTCATGGCATGAATGGATTCATGTCGCCACCAACTAGTTTTAAAATTACTGTTGTCCTATTCTCAGCTACCCGTTGTTAATAGCAAAACCTGGATTGGATTTTTAACAATAGTATTTTTAAGTAACCGTTGCTGGTAAGTGAACAGACTTTTCATATTTTTAAGAAAGAACTGTCGATGCTGGAAAAATTGAAGGTAGACACAAAATGCTGGAGAAACTCAGCAGGTGAGGCAGCATTTATGGAGAGAAGGAAGGGTCTCGACCTGAAACATCGCCTATTCCTTCTCTCCATAGATGCTGCCTCACCCGCTGAGTTTCTCCAGCATTTGTGTCTATCTTTGGTTTAAACCAGCATCTGCAGTTCCTTCCTACCCCAGATCTCTCTGTGCATCGCTCTGTAAACCTTGCGGCAGTACAGCAGTCAGGTGTTCACCCCCTCTTGCCCATTCCTTCACCAACCCCTTGCTTTGTATTTAATGCCAACAACTGGCATGGCCCGGTTCAATGGGTGTTGCATTTCCCAGTCCCTGTAGTGCCACTACCTATAACTCTTGGTACTCCATTCCAGGCTATGGAGTGCCATCACTGAAACACTTTGACCCCTGAAGCTGATGGTCTTGCACTTTTCACCAGTCTGGTGACCAACCATGGTGTGGCCTTGCGTTCCAGCGTTCCAGTCTGCGGCAAGTGAGTTCCAGCTCGGGTCACTACCCTACAACTTCCCAATGTAGTAGCGAGGGCAGATAGATTAGAAACATAGACAATAGGTGCAGGAGGAGGCCATTCAGCCCTTCGAGCCAGCACCGCCATTCAATATGATCATGGCAGATCGTCCGCTATCAATAAACCGTGCCTGCCTTCTCCCCATATCCCTTGACTCCACTAGCCCCTAGAGTTCTATCCAACTCTCTCTTAAATCCATCCAGTGATTTGGCCTCCACTGCCCTCTGTGGCAGGGAATTCCATAAATTCACAACTCTCTGGGTAAAAAAGGTTTTTCTCACCTCGGTCTTAAATGACCTCCCCTTTATTCTAAGACTGCGGCCCCTGGTTCTGGACTCATCCAACATTGGGAACATTTTTCCTGCATTAAGCTTGTCCAGTCCTTTTATAATTTTATATGTTTCTATAAGATTCCCCTCATCCTTCTAAACTCCAGTGAATACAAGCCTAGTCTTTTCAATCTTTCCTCATGTGACAGTCCCGCCATCCCAGGGGTCAACCGCTGTGGAATTACTGTGGAATTCTGAGGTTTTTGTTTTCTTCTAAAGCTCCAAGTGCACCTTGAAGGTCCGTGTGCAGCACTGGGGAACAGTTACGTTACTTTGGTGTACGAGGGAACTGCAGATGCTGGTTTAAACCAAAGATAGAGACAAAAAGCTGGAGTAACTCAGCGGGACAGGCAGCATCTCAGGAGAGAAGGAATGGGTGATGTTTTGGGTGGAGACCCTTCTTTAGTTATTTTGGTGCTCTGTTCAATCTGTCTCCTTCCTCCAGTTTGAGAATGGGGGAGGTTGTTCTAGCCCTCAAGCCCAGTATCTGTATCTCCATTTGAGGCATAGAGTCATACAGTGTGGAAACAAGCCCTTTGGCCCAACTTGCCCACACCAGCCAACACGCCCCATCTACACTAGTCTCACCTGCCTGTGTGTTTGGCCCATATCCCTCTAAACTGCTCATTCCATTTGGTTGCTATAACTCTCTAATCTCGCGGTGAAGTTGGAATGTTGTTTTGTGAGCTGTCTCAACCCTGTTTGGTGGATTGTATGACCAACTCAGTTTCTCTCCTTTATTTTAGAGATACAGCGCGGAAACAGGCCCTTCGGCCCGCCAAGTCCATGCCGTCCAGCGATCCCTATGCACTAGTACAATTCTACACACTAGGGTCAATTTGCCATTTTTACTGAAGCCAATTAACCTGCACGTCTTTGGAGTGTGGGAGGAAACCGGAGCGCCCAGAGAAAACCCACGCAGGTCACGGGGAGAACGTACAAACTCCGTACAAATAGCACCTGTAGTCAGGATCGAAGCCGGGTCTCTGGCACTGTAAGACGGCACCTGTACCCGCTGCGCCACCGTACCGCCCTCATTGATGCAAGTTCCTTACTCGACTAAAGTGGACAGTGTAGCGAGCAGTTGCTTCCTACACATTCAGTGTCTATCCAGAACAGTGAGAAGTCATTTTTCAGCAAAATCATTGCACACTGTACGCACACAAGTTATAGTTGTGACTCGTTATTAAATACTGATTACAGAAATAAAATGCACTACACTGACCTTGTATATGATATAGAAAGTGCAAGCATGTTTATCTTGAGTTTAAACCATGACAAAATATTTTTTAAATTGCGTACTGTCTTTGATATTCATCGAGTTTGATGCATGATTTACCTGCTCTGTGTTTGTTTTAGGCAGTTAAGTTTTGCAACTGCTGTAAAGTAAACTCTCTCTGCAGCCAACTGGACTGTTGTGCTTTTGTTATCTTGGTGGAGTGGGAGTGTGAGAGTGAAACTGAGATGCCTCTTTGTTTGACTAGCAGGGAAATGGAATTGAGAAGATACTGAAAGGACAGACGTGGCAGGTAAAATCTCTCCGGAATGGGGCTTTTCTAGTTTGGGAAATATGGCAGGTAGTTTTTTGTGGTTATGGATCAACAAGGAAACACAACAGTGGGCATTGGGTGTTGAAATAATCTCGCAGCCTCTTTGTTTTAAATTTGTATTGAAGTTTCAAAGGTGTGCAGTAGTGTTGTGATTGGCCAGCCCCCCATGCATTGGGCTTGTGAGGAGTTGCACGTTGTATATTTCATTCAAAGTCACAGCTAATTATCGCGGATTGAGGCAGCATTTGAATAGTGTCTTTCAAAAGTGAATGCATTGGCCAACCATAGACTCAGTGACCGTTTGGTCTGGCAAGACTTACCAGATCTCTGTTCAGTTTGCCAGTTCAGTCTGAAGAAGGGTCTTGACCCAAAACATCACTGAAGATGGGTCTCGACCCGAAACGTCGCCTATCTCCTTCGCTCCTTAGATGCTGCCTCACCCGCTGAGTTTCTCCAGCATTTTTGTCTACCTAAAGATCTCTGTTGCTGACTGTTTTAACTCCCCTTCCCATTCCCACACTGACCTTACTGTCCTGGGCCTCCTCCATTGTCCGAGTGAGGCCACACACAAACTGGAGGGCAGCTTACAACCCAAAGGTATGACCATTCAATGCTCCAATTGTAAGTAACTTCTAACAACCCCATCCCCAGAGCCCCACCTGGACTTGTACCTATTTCTCCACTCTCCCTCTCTCCCTCCTCTTCCACCTACATTCCTTTTTCTGGTTTAACAATTCACAACTCTTCAATCCTTTTGCCTGCGTGCTGTTTTTTAATCTCTGGCCCTTGACGAACCTATCTGCCTATCAGCCCCCCCCACCCCCCCCACCTGTAGTCAGCTATTGCCTGCCATGCTTCGTCCGGCAAGCCTAATACCCCCCCCCACTCCCACCCCCACCCCCACCCCCACCCCCACCCCCCCCCCAACCAGCAATATGAAGCCTAGCACTGTGTCTTTTTTTAATGTTGCCATTTTTCGTGTAAGTTCCTAGGATGGGGGGGGGGGGGGGGGGGAGGATGGTGTTGTGGGGGGGGGGGGGAGGGGGAATGGTGTTGTGTGTGGGGGAGGGGGGTCAATGGAATTCCAATCAGTGATTGTGAATATTCAGTCACTGATGGTCACACTGATGACGGTCTAGCTGTTTGGACGCTGAGGTGCATGTTCACTGATGGTCACACTGATGATGGTCTAGCCGTTTGGACACTGAGGCGCATGTTTCTGGACCCAGGGAGTTCATGACCGTAGGGCCCTGTTGTTCAGGGGATGAAAACTGCGCGGATACCATGGCACGGTCATGTTGACCCTGGTCTTGGTCCTGGAAAGAGGTGGTACATCAGGAGACTTTGTGCATCATATACTGTTATATCTACTCTTTGAGGGAACTAATTGAATGATGTCAATGCACCACTCTAGCTTGGCTATCCAAACTTAGTCCATCATATTATTATTCCTTTGACCTTTCCAGTCCAGTTGAATCTGATTCCACTTTCTTTCCAGATCAAGACAATGTATTAAATAATCTCCTTTCCACCAATTATCTTCATTCTGAGCCCTCGGATTACCTGTCCTGTTGCCTATGGAAACAGTTTCTTCTTGTTTGGTCAACAGTCCCGCTGGAGACGGCTGCTAATTCCAGCGGATCTGTCTGCCGCCCCATATGCTGGTGTTAGACGTAAATGATTCAGTAGCTCCAGATACCACAGCGCCTAGAACTTTCAGTGTGTATACTGACAGCCTTGGACAATAGACAATAGGTGTTTGAGTAGGCCATTCGGCCCTTCGAGCCAGCACCACCATTCAATGTGATCATGGACCTGAAATGTGATACTGTTTTCACTGAATCAAATAAGGGAACAAAACTATGAATGTTTCGTGGGACTTGAGTGGAAAGGTGTCGGGCAACATGTAGATGGACAAGAGTGAGAGAGTCAGAACCAAAGGGGAAGTGGTGGCGCAGCATGGAGCCTTCAGCTCCACTAGATGAGTGCTGGGTCCAGGGCGATAATATCTGGTTGAGTCAGGTTTGAGTTTTGACAATGTATAGCAGTGTTAACCCTTGCACTGCTGTTACTGATAGAGGGGGTGGGGAAAAAGACACAGTGCTGGAGTAACTCAGTGGGTAAGGCAGCACCTCTCAAAACCATGGAAAGGTGATCTTTCAGGTAGGACCCCTTTTTCAGACTCTGAAGGAGGGTCCTTGCTCGAAACGTCACATGCCCATGTTCTCCAGAAATGCACCCTGACCTGCTGAGTTACTCCAGCACTTTGTGTCTCCAGCATCTGCAGTCCCCTGTGTCTCCATGTCACTGAGAGGCCCTGCTCACTCTGAGAACAACACTGGGGCAGCACATTGGTGCAGCAGTAGAGCTGCTGCCTCACAGCACCAGAGACCCAGGTTCAATCCTGACTATGGGTGCTGTCTGTACGGAGTTCGTATGTTCTCCCCATGACATGCAAGGGTTTTCTCTGGGTGTTCTAGTTTCCTCCCACATTTAAAGACCTACAGATTTGTAGGTTAATTGGCCTTGGTAAAAATTGTAAAATTGTCCCTGGTATGTAGGATAGTGCTAGTGTACGGGGATCGCTGGTCAGCATGGACTTGGTGGGCTGATGGGTCTGTTTCTGTGCTATATCTCTAAACTAAACTCAACTGCAATTTCCCAGTCTGTGTCTCTAATGCAGTGAATGATTGAGGAAGCTGAGTTTCTATGTTATTTTGTTACTAGCTTCCTTGACTCTGAATCAGTAGATTGGAATGACCAAGATAAAGAGTTTGTAATCATGTGATAACCCTCATGTTCCCCACCCAATGATGTTGTCTACGAGTCTGGTTACTGTTGTAATATTGGAAACCTAGCAGCCCATGTGCTGACTAATGGTCTGATCTTGAATTGTTGGAACAGTGTGCGGGGTATATAGTGCAGAGCTCTGCTGGTGTTCACACTGGTGGGATTCTGTGCTGCCACGTGACAGGGCAGTGACAGAGATCTTGGTTTCCTGAGGCATCTTGGATAACGGTGCCTGTCGGGAGAGTCAGCATCTTTTAATAGGTAGGTGAACCTCCCCTCCCCTCTGTAATAACTCCTGAATGTGTTCACCACCGGGGTCAGCCTGATCAATGCCCATAAAGCAGCCCCACTTAGTATTCCTTCAATAAACACACATGCCGGAGACCCTCAGCAGGTTCAGCAACGTCGGTGGAGTGAGGAAGATAATGGCTCAGCCCTGACACTCCTCTCTCTGGATGTTCTGTGGAAGAGGTTTGGATCTGAGTGGTTATTTTGTTTTACTCCACAGTTGCTTCCTGATCTGATGAAGGTTTCTGCCATTTCCTATTTCTACTGGTATACCAAAGTAGAGATGGTTGGAAGCTTCAAGTTCCTCTGTGTCAACATCACCAGCAACTTGTCCTTGACCAGCCGAATCGAAACAATGACCAAGAAAACACACCAATGCCTCAACTTCTTTAGAAGGTTTAGTAAGGTCAGCATGTCCCCAACAACCCTCACCAACTTCTGCAGATGCGCTGTAGAAACCGGGTTGCATCCCAGCATGGTTTGGGAACAGCTCCAACTAAACCAGACCGCAATAGATTGCAGAGATTGTGGACGCAGCCCAGACCATCACACAAACCAACCTCCCATACATCAACTGCATCTACACCTCACGCTGCCTCTGCAAGGCCACCAACATCATCAAGGACCAGTCTCACCCCGGCCACTCCCTCTTCTCCCCTCTCCCATCAGGCAAGAGGTACAGAAGTGTGAAAACACACACCTCCAGATTCAGGGACAGTTTCTTCCTGGCTGTTATCAGGCAACTGAACCATCCTATCACCAACTAGAGAGCGGTCCTGAACTACTATCTTCCTCAATGGTGACCCTCGGACTATCTTTAATCACTTTACTGGACTAACTTACACTAAACATTATTCCCTTTATCCTGTCTCTTTACAATGTAGACGGTTTGATTGGAATCATGTATAGTCTTTCCACTGACTGGATAGCACGCAACAAAAACAGCTTTTCACTGTAGCTCGGTACATGTGACAGTAAACTCAACTATTTCAGATTTCCATAATTTGCCATTTGTTTCATGTTATTTCTTCCTTTATGTCTTGTCCTTACAGACACTCATCTGCTATTCCTTGGTGAGCATGTAACTCGCCAATACAATTCTATTTAATTCTAGGTGATTTTAAGCATCATTTCCCTGGGCAGTCACTTAGAGGAGTCACTTCCACGGTGGTCAGATGATCAATAACACCTGCAGTTGTAGTGGCCAAAGTTTGTTCTGAACACTCTTTATAAACACAGGATCAGTCCCCTGACACTTTAATGCAGCCCTCTGTGAGGTTGTGCCGTCGTTTTCTTCGCCCATCATAGAAACATAGACAATAGGTGCAGGAGCAGGCCATTCGGTCCTTCGAGCCAGCACCGCCATTTATTATGATCATGGCTGATCTTCCAGAATCAGTACCCCGTTCCTCCATTCTGTTAGCCCTAAGAGCTATATCCAACTCTCTCTTGAGCATATCATCGAGGGAGAAAATCTGAGTTTATCAGCATTCAGGAAGGTTGGTGAATGGAAATGATTCCAAAACCTCAACACATTCCATGATGTCAAAGTGATAAATGCGGATGTGGTGACAGGCAGCACAGTTGTTACGTGTGCATTGACTACAGCACAGTGAAGGAAGCAGGGACAACTACCAGATGTCGTTGTGTGGTCTGCCTCCCTGGGTTATGGAGAAGTCTGTCTTGTTCCAGTCTCCACATTACCAATTCTTCCACCGTTTAAATAAAAACCTGGTTCCTGGTGGCGTGCCGGGTGACGAGATTATTTGTGGAGACACAAACTGCCTTTGCAGTATAACAATAACACACACAACATGCTGGAGTAACTCACCGCTCAGGCAGCATCTGTGGAGAAAAGGAATAGGTGACGTTTCAGGTGGAGACCCTTCTCCAGACTGAGTCAGGGAGTGGGATGCTGGAATGGGTGGAAGGTACAGAACAGCCTGCCTCCTCGCATATACGTTTGTCTTGACTTAAATGCATTCTTTCTGCATTTGGCTACCAATTCTATGACTAATTATATGCACAAATTGTAGTTTAGCTTAGAGATGCCTCATAGAAACAGGCCCTTCGGCCCACCAAGTCCACGATGACCCATACACTAGTTCTATGTTATCCCACTTTCTCATCCACTCCCTACACACTAGGGGCCATTTACAGAGGGCCAATGAACTTACAAACCCGCACGTGTGTGGGCTGTGGGAGGAAACCGACGCAGTCACAGGAAAGACTTGCAAACTCCGCACAGCCAGCACTGGAGATCAGATGGAACCTGGGCCTGGGGTCTGGTGAGGCAGCAGCTCTACCCGCTGCGCCGCCCATTAGTCTGAAACCAAAATGATCTTCCACATCAGACATAACGCAGATGTGAGTCACTGTTCTATTTTTAAAATGCCTCTCTACCTGTGGGCTCACGTTGTACTTTGTGCTGGAGGGGTGGGGCTGGGGCTGGCTTAGACCTGTCATGTCAATCTGCATTTCCCACTCACCTGGGCTTTCCCCACAACGCTGTGATCTCACCTGCAACCTGTGCTGCAGTTTAGACCAGCACTTCCTGCTTCACACACGGCGGCAAACCTGTCTGGAACCCCTGCAGTCGCAACTATGGTTAAAAAGTCTCGAAAGGTAATGGGGAACTTTATTGTTCTTGTCTCTGCAACAGTTAAATCGCCTTTTGTGTGTATTATGTAAATGAAGTTTAAACTTGCAGGAAACTTGACACCATGGCAGTTTGCGCCTGCGTTTCGTCTCTTTGTTTCGGCGCAAGATGAGGTTAGAGATAGTTTTGCATTAGTTGGGGCTGTAAGCGTTTATCTATGCCCCATGTCCCCTGACCCGCTCGTCCAGGTCGCCCAGTTGCTGCTCGCCCGCCCGCCCGCTCGCCATTTGTTCTGCGGCAGTTTGTTATTCTAAATAATAAACCCATCTAGTTTCACTTTGAACCTGCAACTTGTCGCCGTGTCTCCACCCCAGGTGTGGGTCCAGGCACCTGAGCAATAGACCGTGCTCACCTTGGGGGCCCAGTGCTTCTGTGTGTACGTGATGTCCACATTCTTTAGAGAACGGGGTTCCCCTCTCCCATTATAGATGATGCCCTCACACGTGTCTCCTCGGTACCCCCAGCTCCGCCCCTGCTCTCCCTCCCCCAGCTCTGCCCTTGCCCACCCCCCCCCCTCCCCCTGGTCCTCACCTTCCCCCCCCCCCCCCCCCCCCGTCCTCACCTTGCCCCCCCCACCCACTCCCCCGGTCCTCACCTTGCCCCCCCCCACTCCCCCTGGTCCTCACCTTCTATCCCCCCCCCCTCCCCCAGCTCTGCCCTTGCCCCCCACTCCCCCTGGTCCTCACCTTCTATCCCCCCCCCTCCCCCAGCTCTGCCCCCCTCCCCCTGGTCCTCACCTTCCCCCCAACACTAGACACATATTCCCATCTCCACTCCTTTTCGCCTTCCGCAGAGACCGTTCCCTCCACAACTCCCTGGTGAACTCATCCCTTCCCACCCCCTCCCCAGGTACCTTCCCCAGCAACCACAGAAGATGCAACACCTGTTGCTTTTTCCTCATCTCCATTCTAAATGTCTTGCCACATATCACAGACACACGATGCAGCGATCAAGAGGAGCAGCCCAGTGTGGTTCTGTTCACTTCCCCCCCCCCCGGTCAGTGTGATGGGATAGTACAGACTGTCCCGGGCCGAACACTGAGACGTGTCTCGCAGGAGAGTAGTGGCTGGGGTGCAATGTAAATACAGCAGCAACTAACCTGCCTGATGTTGTGGTTGTGGCCGGGGGAAAGATTTGCTGCTCACACCAGGACCATCAACAAAGGCCAGGAGAGGGGGTTGGGGAGGCAGCAGAGTGCACGGGGTGTGGGCAAGTCATGGTGAGGTCTGGTAGAGCAGGCGATTGGGGAGGGATGGGAGCACTGAAACGTGGACAGGAGGGACGCTCGGACGCTCAGTGTCTCTAAAATCACAATCTCCTGATCCTTATTTTTAGTCAAACATGTTCTTCATTCCTGAAAGGCATTTTGATCCCGTTGTAGCTGAATGTTCTCCTGCTCTGTGAAGTGAGATGGACTTGCACCGCGATGGTACCTTCATAGGCAATGAAGGACACATTCATTGCTGCTTTATGGTCATGTGCAAAGTCCATACACACAATCCCCGATTAGCAAACTGTACAGCAATGATCTACAGATCCTGCATGGAAGAGGCGCCATGTTTTGGAGCCATTTTCCAAGTCCAACCCGTGCTCTAGTTATTATGAGTGGTGCCCGACCCAGGCTGCTGCAGGGCCTCCAGCTGTGGCCTTCCTTGGACCCACGTCCCTCTCCTCACCTCGCCCGTCCACGGGGGGGTGGGATCCTCCTGCAGCCGACATCGAGGTCGCGGTGGGCCAGACCCCGGTCCCCTCGCCTCTCATCTCCCACTGGCCTCACTGGTCACTGGTCGCGTGTGTCGCTACAGGCTCCAACCTCCGGCCGTGAGCTCGGCTCGGCTTGGCACAGCATGGCTCGGCTCAGCACGGCTCAACTCAGCGTAGCAGGCTCCCTCTTCCTGGTTGTGGTCCACCGGGTTCTCCAAGTATCACTGTTGTAATGTGAGAACTGTGGCCCCCGACTTACACGGCAGGCTCGCTGTAACACAGCGCACAGAACCGGGACATGCCCTGCCATCAAGGTCACTGCTACACAGGTGTACACTCCTCCCTGTATACCGGTCAACACTGGCAACAACTCTGGGTGCTGATATTAATCCTTCAACTAGCATGACTGAAGATGACTAGAAACATAGAAAAATAGGTGCAGGAGTAGGCCATTCGGCCCTTCGAGCCTGCACCGCCATTCAATATGATCATGGCTGATCATCCAACTCAGTATCCCGTACCTGCCTTCTCTCCATACCCCCTGATCCCTTTAGCCACAAGTGCCACATCTAACGCCCTCTTAAATATAGCCAATGAACTGGCCTCAACTACCTTCTGTGGCAGAGAATTCCAGAGACTCACCACTCTCTGTGTAAAGAATGTTTTCCTCATCTCGGTCCTAAAGGAATTCCCCCTTATCCTTAGACTGTGACCCCTTGTTCTGGACTCCCCCAACATCGGGAACAATCTTCCAGCATCTAGCTTGTCCAACCCCTTAAGAATGTGATATTGATCATGGAACATAATCTAGGAGTTGTTCCTGAAGCTGCGAGTGTTGGTCTTCAGCTCTCCATACATCTGATGGTAGCAGGGAGAAGGAGGCCTGGCCTGGTCAGGCTGGTGGAGTTCGTTGGTGATAGATGTCACCATCTTACGGAGGAACATGGTGTTAATGGTGGGTGATGGGCTGGTGGAAGTCTGGCAATGATAGGGCAGTGTTCACTGCTACGTAGAGATGCCAATGCGATTGGATCAAGTCATTGAGTGATACAGCAGTGAAACAGACCCTTCATGGTCCTGTTCATGGTATGCAAGAGGTGGTCCATGGTGTTCTGTTGTTGTGGTGGGATCAGGGCCGTGCAGGTTGGTTCAAGAACCTGATATCTGCAGGAAAGTATCTGATCCTGGATCTGCTGATGTGGGGCTTCAGGCCTCTACCTCCTGCCCGATTATAACAGTGAGAAGTGGGCATGGCCCAGATGGTGGGGCTCTTTGATAGATGTCATCTCTCGAGGCAGTGCCTTGTGACTATGCTTTTGATGGTGGGGAGGTGTGAGCCTGTGATGGACTGGGCTGGTGTAAATATGCAACATATAATTGTCTTCCGAGTCCCTGACAATCTTCACTGGTCTTTAGACTTGCCAAATGTTCTTGGAGATTTATTTCATCGCTTGCTTTCTCTGCCACTGACTCCTCCGCCACACTCCTGGCGCTGTTCATCCTTCACGTATCTACCATCACGTGACGATGAAAATACTCCCATTTGATCATCTACCCATTTAAATGGTGTTCAAAAAAGCAAAAAGTATAATTTAGTTTAATTTCCTCTGATTTGTATTTTCTTCTTACCCCCTCCTCTCCATCACTGCCCACTTTAAACATTGATTGATTGAAGCTGTCTCCTGGTGATGAATCCCAAATTCCTGCAGGGTATTCCTCAAAGGTTTTCCACACATTGCAGAAAGGCCCAAGCAACCTGGGTCCCAGTCACACACTCCCTCTTCCTGACCTTCAGTGTAGTGTGGAATTACCTGCTCGATCTAACACCTGAACTTGCGGCCTTGGCAGTCCCCTGCCTGTGTAGGAAGGAACTGCAGATGCAGGTTTAAACCAAAGATAGACACAAAATGCTGGAGTAACTCAGCGGGACAGGCAGCATCTCTGGAGAGAAGTAAGGAGGGACCATTCAGGTTGAGACCCTTCCTGCTGCCGTATTCGAGGGATTTCTCTTGGAGATTTTGGGCACCTGTTGTTGACATTTGGGCATCCAATCCATTTGGGTTTTTGGTGAAAGCAGAACTCTCCCTTTGACTGTGATTTGTGAATGAAGTCTTGCTTTTGTTACAACCCAACAGATTCATTAGTATCCATCATAAATGTATCTAGCTGGCTTGAAGCAGTCTCATCGTACACATGTGCCTGACCCCAACCAAGATGTTTTCTGAATCACAATGTTCTAAGATAGGGCTGGAATGCAAATGTGTCCTAAATCCAAATCATTTGCATTTAATCTTCTATCCACGGCCATTAGTTTGATCATAATCATTTTACATATTTAATTTTTTTACATACTCTCCTCACGAATACAGATCTAAATTATTCACACCTTTTTTGTTTCTCCTTCAGACTGGGCAAGTTCTGTTGCTTCCACGTCCTGTCCATCCTTCATCCAGAGTAGAATCTGTGGTGATAGATAGTGGCCATTCTGCGCTCAGCTGCCTGGCTTCAAGTGATTTTTGCTTTTATCTTTATAATATCACACAGGAGGACTATTGGTCTGTCGAGTCCCACTCCACATCATTGGTCCCATTTCTCTGTCCCTCTGCGATTTATTGTTACTCGTGTCGTCAACCCTGGCTTCATCTCCTGGCCGCGTAACCTTCTGGGGATCTGGAAGGAATCGGGGACCTGGGGGAATCCCAGGCAATCACAGAGTTTGCAAAACGCCCAACACTGCACACACAGCAATGTTTTGGCTGCATTAAGATCTGATATTCTGGGCTGCTGCAGTCATGACGTGTGGAGGGTTGGAGAGAGGTTGCTGCCTGTTTAGCTGCAGCTGGCTATCAAACTAAGTGAAAGAATCAGTTAGCCCATTGTGTTATTTGTACTCTATGCAAATGGAATAAATGAATAAACATCCTGCCGGTAATTACCTGCTGTGAGTTAACTGATAAGCATGTTTAAGATCACATGGGGGTGAGGGGGTGGGACAGGTGGATGAGGAAATACTGGAAAATAAATTTGTTCAGACAGCTTTGCAGAGTCTGGCAGCTTCCTTGTTGCCCAGTGCTGGTGTCTCAGCCTCCACCCAGTGCTTGTCTCCAAGGCATTTTCCAGTGTTTGTGCCTACGTCAGCTTCTTCTCGCTACTGGCAACGATCTCGGTGTGAATGACAGGGGTCGATGGGAGGAACTGTAAAGTTGAGGTACAGTTGTCAACTCTGGTTGGTATTCCTAACGGTTTAATCCCGTCATCTCCTTCCACCCTCTATCTGCCCTTCCTCCACCATCGACTGTTGCCCCAAACAAGTGCACAGAACGCAAGGATCTTTTTAAAAGATCCCACCCCATAGGGTCAATGTTCGGACCAGTTTCCCCCCCCCCCACCCCCACCCGGACACACACATACTCCTCCTTGCACACTAATGATCCCACTCTGACTTCCTTATCCCATCCATAGGCCGGCCCGCACTTTGTCATCTTTCTGCTCCTGTATTGAATTGGCTCTCTTTAGACTGTGGACTTTAGAGACACAGCATGGAAACGGTCCCTTCAGCCCATCGAGTCCATGCCGACCATCAATTACCCAGTACATTCACATTATCCTATACACACAAGGGACAATTTTTATCACATACTCGCGGTTTAGGTTTAAGGTGAGGGGGGAAACGTTTCAAGGAGATTTGCTGGGCATGTTTTTACAAAGTAGTTGCGGGTTGGAAACAGGGACGATGGTGATGTTGAAGAGCCGTTTAGACAGGCGTATGCATGGGCAGGGGGTGGGTGGATATGGACATGATAGTCGGGTAGATGGGATCGTTTACGTTGCCATCATGGTCATTATTCCCTTTATCATGTATCTGTACACGGTGAACAGCTCGGTTGTCATCATGTATTGTCATTCCACTGACTGGTTAGCACGCAACAAATGCTTTTCACTGTTCCTGGGTACACGTAACAATAAACTGAACACAGCCGTGGTGGTCCTGTCCTTGATCTGCACCGTTCTATATTCTGTTTCTTCTCGTGTTTATCTCTTCAATTCCTCAACCTTCATCTTTGTTCCTGTAATTCTTCCAATATTCTGGATTCCTCTGGTCTTGTTTGTATCCCCTATTTTACTTCTGAGTCACGTGATTGACTACGTGAAGAAGCCCCGCCAGGCGCATGTTCGGCATTACGTCGACGCATGTGGCACCGACAGGGCGGAGAGCGCAGTTCCCACCAGCGGTAAGTTTAACCCGCAGGTAAGTCAGTGTTGAACTTCTTGCGAGTGTTTTTTAAACTCTGCAAGTCTGTAGAGCCAGCTAGAATGTATATGTATTGTGGAATTTTCTTTTAAAAACTTCTGTAAATCTGGCTTGAAAATACGGAGCCAGCTGGAGTATAAGTATTTAAACTGCGGTAATTGAATGGAACGCGCTGAAACCGCAGTTTCCGATTTAGATCGGGAGATAAGGCGGATTTAAAAGCCGGTTACCGCTATTTACATCGGGTTTGGAGATAACGGCTGCGCTAAATGCCGGCTCCAAATACCCACAATTGTAAAATAAAGTCTGCTCTGTATATATGTTACCAGATGCAGTTTTCCTTAATGGAAATGTATATAACCCTGTGTGATACTGAGGTTAATACTAATATTCTGTAAGCAGAATGTGCCTCTCAGAATTATAATTTTAAACATATATGGTTTATGCACAAATACAAAACAGTAAAGAAAGTAACTCTCCTCAAGGGAGGACAAGAATGAGGGGAAGGCTGGAAATGGAGAAAATGCTCCACACTTGACGTAGTCAAGGGTTCTAAGACCCATGTATGTCTCCTGTAAGGCAAGCTCCAAAGGAGTTTCCATACTCTGAGTATGGTGCCTATGAAAATGGAATTCTGATTCTCCAGTACCTTGGTTAGGTCTGGATGAGGTCCCTAGAGCAAGATAAAATGCTCAAAACTCTAATCAGTCAAGGGTTCTAAAGACCCATGAGATTCTAAGGCAGGCTCTGTGGGAGTTTCCATACACTAAGTATGGTTCCTATAAAGAATGAGAAACCAGTGCCTTGCATAGATCTGGATGAAGTCTCCCTAGAGCAAGACTCGGGAGTACCAGGGCAGGATGAAACTGACCCTGAAGCTGGTGTCCCTACTTATGTGTATACACCAGAGCACAATAGAAATGCTCCGGGTGTTCCCGATGTAGCACCAAGTTTTGCTATATCGGTATGGACTGGTGAGGCTATGGATGAACCTGGCGGCCAACATTATTTGGTTTCTCACCTACTCCAAGATACTGTTATGACTGAAACAGTAAATAATATATAAAAATATATAAAACACCCGTCTATTGTGCCTCGCTCAGGGTGCCAACAGTAATTGGGCACTCATGAGTGTAACGTTGCGAGGACAGGAAATGTGTTCCAGCATGTCCTCTAGCTGATATTCAGTTGGCATCACTGCATTTGGGGAAGACATACATGGGTCGATTATGTCCAATACTTTTAAGACATGCTTGCGTTACCCTGCAAAGCATATTCGAACCCAATTGTATGATGAAAATTGCCATTGGCTAACATTATACCCAAAATATGAGGTGCCTCATATTCCGCTTGGGGAGTCTGCATCCTCTGGGCTTAAACATTGAATTTTCTCAATTCTGTTAACCCTTGCTGCCTCCTCCCCTTCCCACCTCTCCCTCAGCCCTCGGCATTCCCTCTCTCTCTCTATCTCTCCCCCACCCAAGTCGCACTAGCTTCTCATTTTCACACTACAAACAGCTTACAATGGCCTGTTTCCTTTATCTTACTTTTTTGCATATCTTTCATTCATTGTTATTTATCTCTCCACATCACCGTTTATATCTCTCGTTTCCCTGATCCCTAGCTAGTCTGAAGAAGGGTTTCGGCCCGAAACGTCGCCTATCTCCTTCGCTCCTTAGATGCTGCTGCACCCGCTGAATTTCTCCAGCCTTTTGTGTGCCCTCGATTCTCCAGCATCTGCAGTTCCTTCTTTAAAACATTATTGAAACCAGCACTGGTGTTAATGAGGGCTCAGAATCACATTGTAATGACTTATCTAGAGGATATGTTAATTGTAAATGGGAGACAGCTGAAGAACTGAGTTCAGCAACCATAAGCCTATTGAAAGACTAAGGTTCTGTACATCCAAACAACATGGAAGTTACAGGCATCCCAAACAATTGATTATTTGGGGTTTGTCTTTAATACAGTTGATATGTGAGTAACTTTATCAACAAATTAAGGTTGGGGATGTTACAAATGCCTGTATTTGTCTTGGTAAAAAACATTATCCCACCATCCAAGAACTAGCTATGGTTACTGGTAAAGTGATAGCAGCATTCATGCTGTCAAATTGGGACCTCTGCATGATCAAAGTCTGCAAAGACCAGAGTATAAGAGTGAAAAGCGTGCAGGTTATTGATTAGGTCCATGCAGTTACCAACTAAAGGTTGAGCTGAATTCAATGATGGATTCTCAATGTTGCACAAGTTACTAGAAGTAAAAATGTGCTTGTTCAGAAGTCTTCAGTGTTATTACAGACTGATGAGAGTGCTCTTGGATGGGGAGCTTAGGACAGCGACACCAGTTGTGGTGGTCGATGGACTGTCCAAGACGATTAATTCTCCAAATACATGGTTGAATTATTTGGGGGTGTTTTATGCATTGATGGCTGTTGTTCTACAATAAAGAACTTGCAAGTTCAATTACGAGTAGACAATACCACAACTGTGGGAGAATACAATATTGTGGTAAGACAACAGATCACGAAAGTGCAATGACAATACAGAATGAATATTAAAATTCAAAAAGTTTCAAAAAGATTGTCAGACAGTATGTGTACCAAATGTTGATCTGTTGTGTCTGGATTAAATCTCCAGTGGTCTAAATGTGTCTCGTGGGAGTCAGACCCAGGAGCATTAGCGGTGGATGCATTCTCGCTACATTGGGGTAGTATAGTCTTTTATGTTTTCCCCATTTTTTCTGATTAGACAATGTGTCACCAAAATAGAGCAAGTCTCCGCCGCAGGCGTTTGGTGGTTCCAAACTGGTATTGCTTCTCGGCCTTTTGGCTAAGATCAAGTGTAGTATCTGTTCTTATCAGTTAATATCTGATACGTCCCTTATCTAGGAACCATTACTACACAGCCATTGTCCCTTTGGTGCTCAGAATGATGATTCAGACATTCATGACAAATCCCAGGTGCAGTAATTGTTGGTACATCCAGTAACAGCAAAAGTCATCCATTACATGACCGTATTAATTGTTAATCTGCAGGTTCTGATGGAATGTCGGATAGGACCATGGATGTCATAACTGCAGCTTGGAGAGATAGCACTAAGAAACAATATATGTGTCATATAAGGAATGGGAAATCTTTTGTATACAGTCAGATATATTTTATCATACTGCAAATATATCGGATGTATTGGAGTTCCTTGTTATGTTGCACCTGAGTTACAGTACCATGAATGGAGCTCGGAGTGTTTTGTCCTCCTATTTAGGACTATTTCAGAACGACAAGTATCGGGTCTCATCTGTTAATATCCTGATTTATGAGAGGAATTTTAATAAACTCCTACCAAACCCAGATATTCAGAAATCTGGGATGTCAGTATAGTTCTCACATTGCTTCGGCAATGGACTCCAATTACGATACTATCTTTTCAGAAGTTAATATTTAAATGTTTGCACAATGAGTACAAACATTACAAATGTTGTGGTTAGATTGTATACAGTTGTCTGTAGATAAAATAACATTTTATGTCAATGATCTAAGCAAGTAAAGCAAGCCAAGAAAGGCTGGAACCGATGTAATCTTTAAGACATACGCTGTCAACTAAACATTGTGTGGGTTAAGCATCTGACCTAATATATATTGAATTAAGAGTCTCCGAGATTGTGAGACACCAATGTTCATTACCCACAAGAAACCTATAAAAAGTGACAGTACAAACTATTTATAGATGGATAAACAGGTTCTGGATTAACTGGAGTAGACACTGATGTATATAAATCTCACTCCACAAGGGCGGTATCAATGTCCGCGGCGAAGGTGCAGGACGTGCCGCTCGACCAAATTCTGGAGACTGCAGGATGGTCTAAAAAAGAAACTTTCCTAGATTTATGATAAACCTGTTGTTACAGTGCCAGAGTTGCACATGCTGTGTTGGGTTCTGTTCAAAATTGTTTGCTTTGTTGCATAACATTTGTTGTTATTTCCCCTGGAATAGAGGGGTTTTTATTTTTCATATTATTATTATTAAAAATATAAATAAATAAATTAAAAATATATATATATAAATATTTATTGCAATATTTCAAGCAATATATATTATTTACTCACTACTGGGTAAACTGAAGCAGTGTGTCATATGGAATGATCTACGGCATGAAAATCACAGAGCTTTAAAATCTTCACGTAGTCACTCACGTGACTCCGAAGTAAAATAGTAAGATTAAATGAGAACTTACCTGTTCGGAGTTTGATCTTTATTTTATAAGGAGTTACGATGAGGGATTACGTGCCCTCCGCTCCCAATCCTCATAATATAAATGATCATCTGGTAGTTCTAATCTTTGTGAGCCTTACTATCTTACTCCGGCTATTGGTTCTGTGTTTTTCACGCTGCTGCTTTGAAGTATGCCGAACATGCGCCTGTCAGGGCTTCTTCACGTAATCCCTCATCATAAAATAAAGATCAAACTTCGAACAGATAAGTTCTCATTTAATCTTACTATTTTAATCCGTTCATTGATAAACCAAGCTGCTAGCTGTCCCAAACCTAAATGCTTATGTTCTTGCCTGAGTTGTTTGCCACATTAATAACTGTTAGAAAATTATCATTGACCACTTTGCCATGAGTTTGTATGATAAGATTCATGTGAACTGACTGGGCTAAAGTTGTAAAGGGAAGACTTCTTTGTCAGATTGGATCGATCATGGTGAACCCATTGGTTTCTTCTCCCATCTCCAGGATTTGTTTTTTAAAGTCAGTAAATTAAAGCAAATAGAAAATAATTCTAATGCTATATCTCTGAAGGCTTAGCACAGTGATCCAAAGATTGCTCTTCCTAGATTCATACAACAGGGAGGAAGGCCCTTCGGCCCATTGCTTCTGTGCTAACCATTAAATACCCATTTACAGCAATCACATTTACATCTATTCTCCTCACAACCCTGACGCCTCCCTGAGATTCTCCCACCTGCCCACACATTTGGAGTCATTTACAGTGACCAATTACGGAGGTGTTTGCAATGTAGGAGGAAACCCGAATACCCAGACAAACCCACGTGAAGACGTGCACACTCCACATTGTCAGCACCGGTGGTCTGCGTTGAATCTGTGTCATTGGAGTGGTGAGGTTGTGGTCCTCCTGCCCCAGTCTCCCACAGAGCCCGAGACACTCTGTATGTTTGGTGTCAGAGCCCAGCTGTCATTATTGATTTGTACATCCAGGAACAAACTGACACAATGCCTTCACTTATGAACAGGCCAGACAGTCATTGAGAGAATGACATTATTTAAAACCATGTTTAAGAACGATCTGCAGATGCTGGAAAAATCAAAGGTAGACAAAAATGCTGGAGAAACTCAGCGGGTGAGGCAACATCCATGGAGCAAAGGAATAGGCGAAGTTTCAGGTCGTGGCCCTTGTTCAGACTGTGCATATGCACTTTAACATCCACTTTGTGCCCGCAGGGAAATTGAACAAGAGATTTACCTTACAACCTTCAACTTTTTGATTACATTTAATTCTCACATTCAAAAACATAAAATCTTCTGTGTATTAACACTGCCTAATCAGTGCCCCAGAATGCATTGGTGTTTTATTATCTTTACACAATTAAAATGCACCCTTTGATTATTTACAAGAAGCTAGTTTTCCAAATTACAAATTGTACATTTGACGATATACTATAAATATTCAATATAGGTTTTGCCTTTTGTTCTCGACTGCGTAAGAGGGTGTTCTGGGAACTATGCAGTTTGATGGGACAGCACAGTGGCACAGTTGGTAGAGCCGCTGGCTTACAACCTGAGAGACCCCGGTTCGAGCCTGACCTCGGGTGCTGTCTGTGTGGAGTTTGCATAGTCTCCCTGTGACCATGTGGGTTTCCTCCTGGTGCTCTGGTTTATTCCCACATCCCAAAGGCATGTGGGTTTGTAGCTTAATTGGCCTTGGTAAAAATTCCCCCCCAAATTGTAGGTAATGGATAAGAAAGTGGGATAACATAGAACCAGTATGAACGGGTGATCGATGGTCGGCGTGGACTCGGTGGGTTGAAGGGCTGTTTCAAATGATCAGCCATGATCACATTGAATGGCGGTGCTGGCTCGAAGGGCCAAATGGCCTACTCCTGCACCTGTTGTCTATTGTTTATTGACGTCTTTCCAAACCGGCAGGACCTCCTCTTCAGACAGAGTGAATCTGAACCCAATGGAACTATGCTCGGTGACACGCTCATATTGTTCTGACATTATGCCCATGGAATTAAAACCCGCTGCAAAATTCAGTAGCAGGTTGATTAATTAACCAGAAAACATAGGTTTACATAATAAGCCGTAGTACCAGAGGTGAAATAGGAAAAGCTTCACTAACATAAGTTATGATCTATGCTTGTTAAATCAAATGTGCAGCAGAAGCCTTAGTTCTGCTCTCACCCTTAACCCCCCCCCCCCACCCCCCGTGCTCAACTTTCACCCTCTAGCCTTTGCATCCAACACTCGATCTTTCTCTTTCCCCATAAGTGGTCTGAAGAAGGGTCCCAAATAGAAAGGTCACCTATCCATGTTCTCCAGAGATGCTGCCTGACCCGCTGAGTTGCTCCAGCACTCTGTCTTTTGATTGAATGGTAATGGTCATTTTAATTGAAAGCTTGAAGGGAGAGCTTTTCATGGGTGTGGGGAGAGAGTTGATGTAGGGTGTTTAAGTGATTGGATAGTGGTCTGGGAGAGCTGGCACGGACGGGCATGGCGGGTGCATTGCTGACCTCCCCACTGCAGATACATTTCCACCCACTAATCCAACAGTTGGTGAAACCTGACCATTGCAAACATTTCCTTTTTGGCATATTTCCTGAAGTTCAAATATGTACAATGGATTATGTGGCAATGTTGTAAAGGGATTCAGTTAATTCTAGTGGTTTAGATTCGATGTGGAAGAGGTTAGGCAAGGTGTCGAGTGTATTGTTGAACAGGTGCACAAGGAACATAGTTTCCTCATTCACAGTGTTCGCTCGTTCCTGCGGTCACTTCTCGGTTTAATGTGAAAGGAAGATGGTTCCCCTCTTCTCTCTTCAACTTTTGTAAATGATTTAGGTGATGACCATTGTGCATTTTCAAACGTTTCGAGGTAGTAAGGTTTGAAATAGAGGTCTGGTGCTAACATGCAAGGGAACATTCTGAGGAAGACGATCTAGAGTAAGTGTAAGTCAACCTAGCATAGAAACATAGAAATTAGGTGCAGGAGTAGGCCATTCGGCCCTTCGAGCCTGCACCACCATTCAATATGATCATGGCTGATCATCCAACTCGGTATCCTGTACCTGCCTTCTCTCCATACACTCTGATCCCCTTAGCCACAAGGGCCACATCTAACTCCCTCTTAAATATAGCCAATGAACTGGCCTCAACTATCCTCTGTGGCAGAGAGTTCCAGAGACCCACCACTCTCTGTGTGAAAAAAGTCCTTCTCATCTCGGTCCTAGCGACTGTTTCTTGTAAATACTGCAGACGTTTTGAAAGTTTCCCAAATATTGGAGCAGAATTCAAATCGTGACTGGACAAATAATTGATAAGAATTGAATCAAAGTGTAATGGGCTGTGCGTGAGCCGGATAATTAGTTTTTCTCTGGTTAGAGCGGCACGCTGACGCAGCGGTAGAGTTGCTGCCTTACAGTGCTGCAGTTCTGGGTTCAATCCTGAACCATGGGTGCTGTCTGTACACAGTTTGTATATTCTCCCCGTGACCTGCGTAGGTTTTCTCCAATATCTTTGGTTTCCTCCCACATTGGTTTATTGGCTTGGTATAAATGTAGATTTTCCTTGGTGCGTGTAGGCTAGTGTTAGTGTGCAGGGATCGCTGGTTGGCGAGGACTCAGTGGGCCGAAGGTGTGTTTCCACGCTGTGTCTCTAAAGTTAACTAAATCTCAAGTGTTGTTTTCTGAAAATGTGAAGCATTGCAATCATGGTAATTTATTCCTGTGCTGGTAGCGTCACAGGCAAGGTGAGTGGTGGCAGCAATAGAGTGGCTTTGGGGTGGATTGTGATATTATAGCCATTACAGAAACAGGGCTGAGAGAAGGACAGGTCTAGCAGTCCGATGTCGCAGGGTCTGGATGCTACAGGCATGGTACAGAGGAGCATAGGGCTGCGTTTTTAGCCAGGGACGACATCTCTGGGAAAGGGCTGCAGATGCTGCTACTTGCAGGCGGGAATTTATTAATGTCCAGTGAACATTTATAACTGTCGTCACCAAAAGGTGGCGCCACCTGTGTACAGTGTAGGTGACGTCTGCTACATGGTTTTACCAGGTTGGATGCAAACCGATGCATTTCACTGTAGCTAGGTACGTGACAATAGAGAATCATTGAATCAATCATATATAGAGGACTCGAATAAAATGGGCGCAACACTGGACCTCCTCTTGGGGAATGTGGTGGGACGTGTCAGTGTAGGACTACCTTGACCAGTGACCATAAATCTGTAGGATTTAAGGTAGTTGGAGACAAGGATAGGTAAGGTCCTAAATTGCAGCATAGCTGAGTTTTTGCTCTAGTGGACTGGGGCAGCCTGTTTGCAGCAAAGGGAACTTCTGGCAAGTGGGAGACTCTGAAGTGCGATAGCAACAAGTATGTGGACAGCGTGTTTCCGTCTGGGTGAAGGGAGAGACTGGCAAGTTTGGGGAACGCTGGTTGATGAGACGTGTTGAGGCTCTGGCCAGGGAGCGTTGCACCCACATAGTGCATCCTTTGTGGTATGGTCACAGAATGGTGTCTGTCTGTCACTGTGCCCTGTGTAAAAACATGTCACTGAATTAATGTTCATGATGGGGTGGGAAATAAATCCCATGTTGACACACAAGGTGGGGCATCAACAGACTCATCCCCTCTGTTATCAGGCTTCTGAACGGTCCTCCCATTAGTAACTGCCCGATTCACATCTACCCGATTGCAGACATTGGACTTTGTCTATGGAACTGATGACTACAACATTGAGAACTATACTCTGCACCCTTTGCTCTGTCTATTGTTCTCCAGTTTGACATTTACTATACTATTTACATATCGTAATATCTGATCTGGATAACAAGCAAAGCTTTACACTTTACCCTGGTCCCGCGATAATGAACCTAAACATAATATTGGAAGTGAATGTTTGTACAGCGAGTGAATCATCCCTTGTACACAGCCACTCCCGCCTTGTACAATAGGTGACATGTGTACACTCGCACTTACATCAACAATTCCCAGCTCAGTCCCTAGTGTAATCAAGATAGACACAAGAAGCTGGAGTAACTCAGTGGGACAGGCAGCATCTCTGGGGAGAAGGAATGGGTGACGTTTCGGGTTGAGCCCCTTCTCCAGTCCATTCCTTCTCTCCAGAGATGCTGGCTGTCCTGCTGAGTTACACCAGCGCTTTGTGTCTTTGGTTTAAACCAGTATCTGCAGTTCCTTCTTACACCATCTTCTTGTGTCATCACGGCAGTTTGTAACTTCTACAGCAGTGTGATCACTCATTTACATTGTAAAGGAGCTGGGATGGCACCTGTGCTTACCCGGTAGGCTGCCCGAGAGGAACGGGATGGAGATGGTGACGCTGACGTGTAAAATCTGCCTGCCTTAATCATTCACGGCATGTAACCCTTGTGTAAGTCGGGAGTGCCTGTAAATGCAAATTTCAATACATTGTATTTCTTTGAAAACAAGATTATGGAATCTGGGTCAAAAGAGTAGCAGACCAGGCAGCATCTGTTGTGGAATTGGACAGTTGGCCATTCACCTGGACCTCCAGGTGAAGCTGCCTGACCACTCACTCCCCTCCACAGATTCTGCCTGATCTGTCAGTTTCTCCGGCAACGTTCCTCTTTTTGGAAAATATTATTAAGGCGGCACGGTGGCGCAGCGGTAGAATTGTTGCCTTACAGCGCCAGAGACCCGGGTTTGATTCTGACTACGGGTGCTGTCTGTACGGAGTTTGTAAGTTCTCCCCATGACCGTGTGGGTTTCCTCCAGGTGCTCTGGTTTCCTTCCACACTCCAAAGATACAGGTTTGTAGGTTAATTGGCTTTGGTGAAAATTGTAAATTGTCCCTAATGTTTAGGATGGTGTTGGTGTATGGGTGATCGCTGGTCGGCACGGACTTAGTGGGCTGAAGGGCCTGCTTGTGCTGTATCTCAAGTCTAATGGAAAGTCCAAAGTGAAGTATTAGGGGCTTCACATGGTGGGGAAATGAGGAACTGCTGGTGCTGTTTTGGGCATCTTCTGCATAGAATGAGATTGTTTTTGCTACATGGGACGATGAGGGGAGATTTAACTGTTGGCCCAAATAGAGTTCATGGAGTTTCGCTCAAAACCAAGGGGCAGAGGTTTAAAATAATGGTGTATGGATATAAGGAATTGGAGCATTGCTTTCACGCATTGGGTATTAGGGAGCAGCTCTGCCAGAGGCAGAAATGGCCAGTGTTTAAACTGTGTCCAAGTCTTTCTACTGAGGGATGTGGGTGTTTTCATGCATGAGAAAATTAATGGTTACTGTGCAGGGAAAGGAATTAATTCTATTGGAAATGGTCCAATTGCCTTTATTGCTGAGGGGCTGGAATTTAAAAATAGAGAAGATGTTATAACAGAGAAGGGTGTTGCTGAGACTTGATGCCCTTTTCTGAAAATGAATGTATTAGCATTGGACACTGTCCAGAAGATGCACTTGACCAAACCTGGGGGGAAAGGATTGAATCACCACAAACAGTGAGAAGGATTAGAGCTCTATTCTTTGGGATTTAGTAGAGTGAGGAGGGCGATCTTATTGAAATCCAGGTTGTCCCGAGGTTATGACAGGACTCCATTCCTGCAAACAGTTCCCAAGTTGGGTGTGTTCGGAGAGTGAGAGGGTCCGGGAAGAGTGGCTGTCAGTTGGCCTTGTGAATGAGCGAGTGTTCGTGAGTCCGCTCAGCTCAACCTAGCCCCCTGCTGTTGTAGCGAGGTGGGGTGGGGGTGGGGAGGTGGGCATGAGGGGGTGGCCTATTGCCCACCTGGTGGGAGAGGCTTCAGCCCTGGAGCAGCCAGCGAACCCACCCATCCCACTGGTCTTCCAAATGATCATTCATCAGTCAGAGTATTGAGGGTAGGAGGTCATGAGTTATATAAGATGTTGGTGAGGCTGCATGTAGAATGTTGTGTTGAGTTCTGGGCCCCATGTTATAAGAAAGATGTTGTCAAGCTGGGAAGGGTGCAAAGAAGATTTACAAGATTGTTGGCAGGACTTGAGGATCTGAGCAATAGGGAGAGGTTGAGTAAGCTGGACTATTCCTTGGAGCGCAGGAGGATGAGGGATGATCTGATAGAGGGGTACAAAATCATGGGAGGAATAGATTGGGTAGACTCACAGAGTCTCTTGGCCAGTTGGGGAATCACGGACCAGAGAACATAGATTTAAGTTGAGGGGGCAGGGGAAAGATTTAATAGGAACCTGAGTGGTAACTTTTTCATGCAAGCGGTGGTGAATGTATGGAACGAACTGCCGGAGGAGGTAGTTGAGGCAGGGACTATCGCAACGTTTAAGAAACATTTAGACGGGTACATGGAGAGGATAGGTTTAGAGTGACATGGGCCAAATTCAAGCAGGTGGGACTGGTTTAGCTGGGACACATTGGTGGGTGTGGGCAAGTTGGGCTGAAGGGCCTGTTTCCATGCTGTATCACTCTATGTGTATGGGCTGTCCATAAGTCGGGGCATTACATTGGACGTCGATGTTTCTACTAGTGGAAGGACATGGAACTGGGAGACCTAGTGACATGATGAAAGGGCAGTCACTTTAAAACTGGGTTGTGTTGAAGTTTATTGTCATGGTGGTAAACCGCTCTGGAATTCTCCACCCAACGATTGTACAGGCAAGATTCTGGTGGAAATTTACAGGGGACCGATAAATGTTTGGTAGGTGCAAGGGCATTGTGGAATTGCTGCTCAGGGTTGGCTAGATCAACCATAATCCTATTGAGTGGTGAGGTAGGCTTGGACAGGATGGTCTACTCCTGATCCTGTTTTCTCGTGTTCTCGTGTGAATGTATACCTCAAGAGTTGTGACTGGCAAGGCTACAGATTAATGCTGAAAAGTGGGATTATGTTGGGTAACTCTCTGGAATGGCAATTTGCCACTGATTCCTTGCTTGTGATGTGCGGCTGGCTTGTGTTGGGTACCTGTCCTCTTGCCAAGAGCTGCACCGTTCACGTGTCACTTGTGACATTGTGTCCGAGCTCGGCAGAACGGATGTGACACCGGTTACTCTCCCTGGTAGGGGGTCTAAAATAAGAAGGTTTCAAGATATGGTACAAGACCTTTTTGAACTGAGATGTTTTCTGTCCTGCAATGAACCTATTTAGTTATCTACCTCAAGATAATGGAGGACAAAGTGCAGAAATTATTGAGAGAGTAGATCGATATCCAGACATCATCTGGTGTCAGCAGGGCCTGTGAATATGGTCTTGTTGCATTTTGTTTAGTATGGCTGTATGGTAATTCGAATTTCACTGTACCTTAATTGGTACACGTGACAATAAACTGGCCGTGGCCTTGACCTTGATGATAGGAAATCAACCCTGATCATTTTGCTTGTGTGAGGAAACTTGACATTCTGAATGGCTTGATTCTGTGAGAACCCAAGTCATCAATCTAAAACTGAAGGAGTGAGTTGGCTTTGTGACAGGGTTGAAACTCCCTGTCACATTATCAAAGGCAATGTTGGTATGGAGACCTAAATAACAGTATAACTGCTGTAAACAAAGTCATTGTTTGGAATGAGCACTAATCACATACTCGCAAATGGCAATTGCTTTCAAGTGGATTAAGAGTATATTTAGATTGATAATTGGGGACTTTAAGCATGGGAGGAGTTGTGGTAAGGTCACCGACCAAAAGTGACAAAGGGATGGAGTGGATGGGGAGAAATCATGAAATTATGGAGAAAGTCATCTTTCATTCAGAACCAGCCTTCCCATGTGGGGCTGGGGCCCACTAGAGAATAAAGGACCACAGAGTCAAGGGCTGATAATTGTTGTTGTTGTATCTTGCTTATGCACAAAGTATGCGGATCTTTACTAGGGCAAGATTAAAGGTGTGTCTGATTTATTCAAGGAGGTTCTGTGCATAATAATATGCAAGCTAAAAAATGTTACAAATTACCTCGCGATGATTCAAGATCAGTTTCCCCAGTGAAAGAAACTAGTTTAACGGCATTTACAAATTGGTGATTAAGTGGTTCACTGGTTTTTAGCATCAGTGTCACTAATGTTGATCTTGGAGTATGTGCAGAAGTCTGCAGTAGAGTCTTGCAATGGACTCACTGAGGGCAGTACGTCTGTGTTCATGCAGTGTGTTGAAACCTCATGAGTTTCCAAAGGGATACAACCGAGGCATTCGCTGCCACAAATGTAACGCTCTCATTCAAGAATGGAAGAAGCATCAGCAGGAAATGATGGCCAAGGTAGTCTGTCTCTGTGTCTGTCTCTGTGTCTGTCTCTGTGTCTGTCTCTGTGTCTGTCTCTGTGTCTGTCTCTGTGTCTGTCTCTGTGTCTGTCTCTGTGTCTGTCTCTGTGTCTGTCTCTGTGTCTGTCTCTGTGTCTGTCTCTGTGTCTGTCTCTGTGTCTGTCTCTGTGTCTGTCTCTGTGTCTGTCTCTGTGTCTGTCTCTGTGTCTGTCTCTGTGTCTGTCTCTGTGTCTGTCTCTGTGTCTGTCTCTGTGTCTGTCTCTGTGTCTGTCTCTGTGTCTGTCTCTGTGTCTGTCTCTGTGTCTGTCTCTGTGTCTGTCTCTGTGTCTGTCTCTGTGTCTGTCTCTGTGTCTGTCTCTGTGTCTGTCTCTGTGTCTGTCTCTGTGTCTGTCTCTGTGTCTGTCTCTGTGTCTCTGGTAAAAGGTGCATATTGGGGTCTGTGGTGGCAATGGGTGGTAAAAATGATATCTGTAGATATAGTGTTCAAGAATTAACTGCAGATGCTGGAAAATCGAAGGTAGACAAAAATGCTGGAGGAACTCAGCGGGTGAGGCAGCATCTATGGAGTGAAGGAAATAAATATATAGATAGATATAGTGTGGCCTTCATTGTGGCTGGGACCCATCTTGAGGTGATGTATTAATATAGATGCCATAGAAGTGGCGAGCTATCATTGTCGGGGTAGATGGGTTAATTTGAACTTGGCCAGGTTTGTAACTGAGCGTAGTGCTGTGACCACAACTGTTTACAATCTACATGAATGAATTGGATGAAGGGACCAAGTGTATTGTATCCACACTTGCTGGCACAGAGATAAGTGGTGCAGAAGATGGTTTGCAGAGGGATATTAGAGCGGTGAAGCAGGTGGGCAGAATTTTAATGAGCCGACTGATGCTGCCTGGTTTCAATAGTTTGCAGAAGTGGATGAGCAGGAATCTATAACTCTCGGGCTGCTCCTTTAAATATTTCTTAAACTGCTGTTGGACATTGAAACCTAATACTTATTTAATTGAATAGTCTCGCTCAAGCAAAGGGCTTACAATGACTTGAATGACTATCCAGGAACTTAAAGTGTCTGAAGAAAGGTTCCAACCTAAAACAACCTAAACCATCCTTTTTCTGCAAGATGCTGCCCGACCGCCTGAGTTACTCCAGCACTTTGTGTCTATCAACTTGAAATGTCCCTTGGTTTGAAATATAGATACAGAAAGGTAACTTTGAGGGTATGAGACATCCATTGGCCAAGATAGACTGGCAATTGATTCTTAAAGGGTTTACGGTGGATATGCAATGGAAGGGATTTAAAGACTGCATGGATGAACTACAACAATTGTTCATCCAAGTTTGGCAAAATAATAAATTGGGGAAGGTAGTGCCTCTGTGGATAACAAGGGAAATCAGGAATAGTATCAAAACAAAAGGTGAAGCGTACAAATTAGCCAGAAAAAGCAGCCTACCAGAGGACTTGGAGAAATTCAGAGTCCAGCAGAGGAGGACAAAGGGCTTAATTAGGAAAAGGAAAATAGATTATGAAAGAAAACTGGTAGGGAACATAAAAACTGACTGCAAATGTTTTTATAAATATGTGATGACAAAAAGATTAGTTAAAACAAATGTAGGTCCCTTGCAGTCAGAAACCGGTGAATTTATCATGGGGAACAAGGACATGGCAGACCAATTGAATAACTACTTTGGTTCTGTCTTCCCTAAGGAAGACATAAATAATCTGCCGGAAATAGCAGGGGACCGCGGGTCAAATGAGATCGAGGAACTGAGTGAAATCCAGGTTAGCCGGGAAGTGATGTTGGGTAAATTGAATGGATTAAAGGCCGATAAATCCCCAGTGCCAGATAGGCTGCATCCCAGAGTACTCAAGGAAGTAGCCCCAGAAATAGTGGATGCCTTAGTGATAATTTTTCATAACTCTTTAAATTCTGGAGTAGTTCCTGAGGATTGGAGGGTAGCTAATGTAACCCCATTTTTTAAAAAGGGAGGGAGAGAGAAAACATGGAATTACAGACCAGTTAGTCTAACATCGGCAGTGGGGAAACTGCTAGAGTCAGTTATTAAAGATGGAATAGCAGCCCATTTGGAAAGTGGTGAAATCATTGGACAAAGTCAGCATGGATTTATGAAAGGTAAATCGTGTCTGACGAATCTTATAGAATTTTTCGAGGATGTAACTAGTAGAGTTGATAAGGGAGAACCAGTGGATGTGTTATATCTGGACTTTCAGAAGGCTTTCAACAAGGTCCCACATAAGAGATTAGTATACAAACTTAAAGCACACGGTATTGGGGGGTTCAATGTTGATGTGGATAGAGAACTGGCTGGCAGATAGGAAGCAAAGAGTAGGAGAAAAGGGTCCTTTTCAGAATGGCAGGCAGTGACTAGTGGGGTACCGCAAGGCTCAGTGCTGGGACCCCAGCTATTTACAATATATATTAATGATTTGACGAGGGGATTGAATGCAACATCTCCAAGTTTGCAGATGACAGGAAGCTGGGGGGCAGTGTTAGCTGTGAGGAGGATGCTAGGAGACTGCAAGGTGACTTGGATAGATTGGGTGAGTGGGCAAATGCATGGCAGATGCAGTATAATGTGGATAAATGTGAGGTTATCCACTTTGGTGGCAAAAACAGGAAAGTAGACTATTATCTGAATAGTGGCCTATTAGGAAAAGGGGAGATGCAACGAGACCTGGGTGTCATGGTACACCAGTCATTGAAAGTAGGCATGCAGGTACAGCAGGCAGTGAAGAAAGCGAATGGTATGTTAGCATTCATAGCAAAAGGATTTGAGTATAGGAGCAGGGAGGTTCTACTGCAGTTGTACATGGTCTTGGTAAGACCACACCTGGAGTATTGTGTACAGTTTGTCTCCAAATCTGAGGAAATACATTTTTTTCCATAGAGGGAGTACAGAGAAGGTTCACCAGACTGATTCCTGGGATGGCAGGACTTCCATATGAAGAAAGACTGGATAGACTCGGCTTGTACTCGCTAGAATTTAGAAGATTGAGGGGGGATCGTATAAAAACTTACAAAATTCTTAAGGGGTTGGACAGGCTAGATGCAGGAAGATTGTTCCCGATGTTGGGGAGGTCCAGGACAAGGGGTCGCAGTTTAAGGATAAGGGGGAAATCTTTTAGGACCAAGATGAGAAAAACATTTTTCACACAGAGTGGTGAATTTCGGGAATTCTCTGCCACAGGTAGTTGAGGCCAGTTCATTGGCTATATTTAAGAGGGAGTTAGATGTGGCCCTTGTGGCTAAAGGAATCAGGGGATATGGAGAGAATGCAGGTACGGGATACTAAGTTGGATGATCAGCCATGATCATATTGAAAAGCGGTGCAGACCCGAGGGGCCGAATGGCCTACTCTTGCACCTATTTTCTATGTTTCTAAACACATTCCCAGTGTAGGGGCTGCTTCTGCTAGACTGGTCTCTGTCGCCCATTTGCTTGTTGACCTTGAGGTGGTGGCACTGAATGTGCGACTGGGAGCATGAATGAAATTCTCTCCACTTTTGTGTGCTGGCAAGGTGGTCAGTACCCAAAGGAAGAGGGTTGTGTGGCAGACGGGAGGCAGAGGTGGACTGATCGCGGCCATTCCTGGCCACCCTTGGTGATCGAATGGCATGATCGGATTTGTTGGGGGAGCTGGTTCAGTAAATATGGGGTTAGAATAAGAAGCAAGGAAGAGCAAACTTGTTGTGCATCAACTGTTATGACAGATCTCTGGGTTTTTGCCATGAGTCAGAGGTTTTCTTGAATAATTATCATCCTGGGGTAAATTGGCATTTAAAGTTATTGATGTTGCGGCAGCAAGTTGTGAAATATTGCTAATGCCAGGAGACTTAGCGACAGGCCCAGTGCTTGGAGGGTAATACCTCAGCAGCTAGCTGTATTCCAAGTGATTTTGGGTGAGGTTCTTTAGTGGAAATCAATTATATTCTTGCAGAGCAGAACACTGTGGTTGTTGACTCAGTGATGCCTAGTGTCTCAGGATATCATTTTTCTGGGGATTCAACGATAGTGATGGGTTGTGTAGAAAGTGGGCATTTGGCCCAATTAGTCTTGCTCATGTATCTGCCCCACACGAGGTTCCTCCAATCCTGTTGTTTTTTATCTCGCCCCTTTGGAATCCTTTTTTTTCCCATTGGCTGTGCCTAAATGGTTTCAATGATGTGCATCTTGTAGATGTGTACTAATCCAGCACAGAAACAGACCCTATGGCCCTAATCCGTCCATACTGCCCAATCTGGCCAGCAACACTAATCCCATTTGCTGGCTTTGGCCTATGTTGCTTGAAACCCTTCCTGTCTATTTATCTGTCCATATATCTTTTTAACATTGGAATTGTGCCGACTGCTCCCTCTAACTCTGGAAGCTCGTTCCATGTATCCACCACATTCTGTGGAAAAAGTTGCTTCTTCGATTCCCTTTCCCCTCTCATATAAAGCCTCTGCTCTCTACTTTTAGATTCCTCAATCCCGGGGTAAAGACTGAGAGACTTTCTACCCTAACAATACCCTTGTGATGTTATAAGCCTCCTTCCCAGCCTATCCAATCTCAATGTAACGCCAGCTCTCGAGCAGGCAACATTCCTGCAAATGTTTCCCCACTCTCTCGTCAGCTAGTCTCAGTGTAAAGTTCCACATTCTAACCATTCTCTCGGTTGCGGTCTCTTGCCTTGGAGGTTTCTACTTAAATGGAAATGTTTTCTCCATTACTGAGTTGTAAATTCTTTCATAATTTTGAAGAACTTCCGTCAGGTTATCTGTGTTTGCTGTGAGCCCCAGGTTCTTCACCTAACTCATGAATATTTACCTTCTCCAATTATCTTTTATAATAGGGTGATCAGGACTGTGCACAATGTTTAGCCTAATTAAAGTCTAATATATTATCACAACCTGCTTTCCATTCTTCCCCTTAAAGCCACGAAACACTACCTGGTTATGATTCCACAGATCACTTTCCCACTCCACACTTCAGCTTTCGTATTACCTTGAATTACTGCTATTACTTTATTCATTTTTTGGATTATATTTTATGTGTGTATTTCATTTAGATGCATGTTGAACTGCTGAAAGTAAGAATATCACAGCTCTGCTGTCAGTACGTATGCCAATTAAACACCTCTGCCTCTCGGAAACAATCAAATCAAATTCAACATTTCTGTGAAGTTAGTTGTGCACTTAAGACCACGGCATGAATCTGCTTTACCTGGTCTACTTGTCCAAGCACTCAAAGTCTCTCTCTTTTTTCAGACTCTACTGCCACATGATTAAAAAAAAATTGAAATGACCGTAGTCAATTTTCTGCACTGTATGGAACTCTTGTCTGGAGATGGGACGGGTTAAATTTCTGTCCATGGTGACTAACCCCTGATGCCAGCTCGTTTGGTGATTCCCACCAACAGCACTTCTTCCAATCCCATGGCATCACAGGATTAGGAAGGGAAGATCTGGGTGCAGGTGTCGTGGTCTTCCCCCCCCCCCCCCCCCCAACGCAAGGTAGACTCCGCTCCCTTAGTGCATAACTAACTCCCCAGAAAAGTTGTTTTGGATTTTGTTGTATTTAATTGTGATACTAACTGAACAATGAAATTCTTACTAGAAGAAAATGTAATATGTTAGGAGCAGAATGAGCATGTGGCCAGAGTGGTGTGTGTCTTTGGTATTGGCTGCTGCTTTGAGGTAGTGCCTCCTGCAGAACTCTTGGGTTGGGAAGTCAGTACCTGTGAAGGGTCAGGAAGTGTCTACCACTCTCTGTAATCTTCTCCATTCATGGGTGTTTGCATTGCCAAACCAGGCCATGATCCAATCAGTTAGTGTGGTCTCTACTGCACACCTGTAGATGTTCACGAGAGTATTTGTGGACATACCAGATCTCCCTTTGAAGGAATACAGCAGTTGGTGAGCATTCTTTGTGACTACATCAATATGCAAGGCCTGAGGCAGATCTTCAGAGATGTGCACGTCCAGGAACTTGAAGCTGTTGACTCTCTCACTGTTACCAGTTGTAGACCGGTATCTGACCATCTCTCTTCATTTCTTTCAGGCACAAGAAAGAGCGAAAGTCAAGGGAGAGGCAGATGCGTTTGTGGAACAACGTCCAATAAACACCACCATTCCAGTAGATCCAGGTGCGACAAATGACTCTAATACTTGTATTTGTATAAAGTGTGTGGATAGAATCTCACTTCGCCTGCCTTTCATTGAGAAGCGTTGTTTAACTTTATCCTCCGCCTCCTCTGTTTTGTGAAAGAGGGAATGCTTGAGCTGATGTCATAAGATTATGTGATAGGAGCAGAATTAGGCCATTCAGCCCATCTAGTCTGCACCACCATTCAATCATGGCATCTATTTCTCCCTCCTAACCCCATTCTCCTGCATATTCCTGGAAGATATTGAGATGAAGTTGTTGGGTAAAGAGAGGAAAGATAATATTACTATTTTAATAATCTATTTCTCATGTGGATCATTGCAGTCACTCGCAGGTCTGATGGTCCCAACTGCTTTCCTTTCTCTGTAATTAGAGGGGGGGAGAGGGGGAGGGGGGGGGTATTTGTTTTCTCCCTAACCTCAGACTTCCAACCCTGCCGCGGTCTTTGGGAGGGAAAAACGTGGCTCTGTTCCTTTGTGCTATTTCTCGCTCGATCTTTCGATCTTGCACCCACATAAATTGGAAGTCAACAGCACTCCTGACTATCTGAAGGCCCAATTAAAGTGAATCCAGGGCCAGGCCCTGTGTCTGATCCCAGCTCCTTCCTGGAGTTGTTAATGTGGGGATGGGTGAAGAAGCAGACTGCATCACAAGCATTGCACTAATACATTCTCCAACCTCCAGATGACTCTAATGCATCCAGATGTGCCATGATCAACAGGAAGAAGATCATCGTAACTGTCCTTGTGGTGTTTACTGTCTTAGCGATCATTGCTGTTGGAGCTTATTTTGGTAAGCTGATTTGCTCATTTATGCAAAACATTTTTAGAAAGTGTTCCTCCTCTGTGTGCTTTGAATTTGCCGAAATTCTGACGTTGTTCTGCACTGCTTGTTTCCATTGTTCACAAACAAGTCTGGCATCAATGTCCACTAGACGTTTGGTTGCCTGAGGCATCATATGTGCAGTTTATGACACCCCTCACTCCACAGTGGGGTGAATTGTGAAACACCCCTCATTACAGCTGATTGCATGATTCCCATGCCCTTGATATCACTCCAAATGATTTTATATGGGGTGTAGCAGGCCACTGATAATGAAAGGAAAGGGAATGTTATTATAAATGGATTAAAAACAAGAGACCAATTGGATTTGGATGATCGCGGAGAAAAATAAAGACATTTCATGAAACGTAGATTTAACTCTGGTGAATGGAATGAAAATAATTGAGGGGGGGAAAGATTTAATAGGAACCGGAGGTGTAACTTTGTGACACAAGGGGTGGTGGGTGTATGGAACAAGCTGCCAGAGGAGATAATTGGTGCAGGGTCTATTACAACTTTTAAGAAACATTTAGACAGGTGCATGGACAGGTTTAGAGGGATATGGGCTAACTGTGGGCAGTGGCACTAGTGTAGGTGGGGCATGTTGGTCGATGTGGGTGAGTTGGGTCACAGAGTCTGTTTCCACACTATAAGATTCTATGACTAATTGTTTAGGAGCACTTGAATTAGATCTTGGATCCTCAACTATTCCTTGCCTTGGAACTTAAATGTCCTTGTGTTTAAAAATACCCACTTAACTAATTTGAATATATAATTGTCTCTCTTCCTCAAGCTTTTCTGGAAGAGCATGCTAGAATGTCCCTGTCCTTTGTGTACAGATGGTTCCTACTGGCAGTTATGAATGTCTGTGCTCCAACTGTATCACCATGTGCCCCACTCTGCCATCTCCTGCTCCAGGAAGTGAATTCTCTCTACCTCGTGATTGTTTAATCATTCCATTCACCACAGTAAAATCGCCCTGTATTTGGTCTCGGGGGTCTGGTCTATTTGTTTAAAAGGTGAGGTTGATTTTGGCTATTTTTATCCAGAGACTGGTTGTCAAATCTACATGTTGGCTCATCAGTTTCAATAACCGTTCCTGGTGATCAGGTACTTCCAATCCAGCAATGTAGTTAGCTCTGGCTGTTCCTCTGCACATTTGTTCCAGAGGTAGTCACTAGATATTGTTTGGTAGAAGGGAATCTTGGTTACCATCATCTAACCCCAGGGATGGGTCGGTTTTTGTCATTTCCTTGGGCTGGTTTTCAGCTGGTACATTGATGATTTGTCCTGTTGTGGTTTGCTGTGAGGATCACGTGAGGAATCGCAGCTTAAGCAAGTTATTAGATCTTTTACTTCATTTTGTGAAGCATTACCTTAACTGGTAGGTTGGAGCCACTGCTTGGGATTCCTGAACCATCCCATTGGCCACAATAGGCAGTGTTGAGCGAGTTGCCCTTGTGTTGATATCTGACCAGCATTGTCCTTTCCCTTTGCAGTGAAGGTTGCCATCGACACGTACTATTTCTTCTGCTCCAAATCTTTTAAGTTCATTTCTGCGGATTTGCAATGCAACGGGATCAGAGACTGTTCCGATGGTGAAGATGAGATTGACTGTGTGATGAACATTACCTTCCAAAGAGAATATCCAGGTAGGCAAATGATGACCTCAGCACAGTACTCTTCAGTGCTCCCCCTGCTGAATGAATGAACTCCATGGTGCTGTTCTATGTTCCATTTACAGTGCGCATTTATGGACCCAAGTCCATTCTACAGGTGAAGGATTCAGCATCTCGACAGTGGGAGAGTGTGTGTTATGAGAACTGGAAACCCAAACTTGCCCACATCGCCTGTTCCCAGCTCGCCTTCACCAGGTACAGAGCAGCAGTGAGATCTTAAACACTAAATAAACTGCTGATATCAGAAATCTAATATTTATTATGTATATTTATATAGATATAGATATAGATTTTTTTTTTTAAAACAACAGAAAATGCTGGAAGATTCAGCAGGGCAGGCCAAATCTGTGGGAAAGGAGACAATTAATATTTTTAGAACAAAGACCAAAATAGTGGAAGGCCTGGATAGAGTGGATGTGGACAGAATGTTTCCACTAGTGGAAGAGTCTTGGAACAGAGGGCGCAGGCTCAGGAAAAAAGGATGTACCTTTAGAGAGATGAGGAGGAATTTCTTTAGTCGGAGGGTGGTGAATCTGTGGAATTCATTGCCACGGATGATTGTGGAGGACAAGTCATTGGGTATTTTTAAGGTGGAGATTAACAGATTGTTCATCAGTAAGGGTGTTGGGGCAGAAGAATGGGGTTGAGGGGGAAAGAAAGACCAGCCTTGATTGAATTGTGGACTAGCCTTGATGGGCTGAATGATCCAATTTTGCTCCTATCACTTATGAACTTATGGCTAGAATGTTTGAGTGTAAATTAAATGGGCGGGTGATTAGCCCATGCACGTACAATTCAAGTTACTGTATCATCTGCAAGAAACGATGTACTGTCCCTCTACTGGAAGCTGAGAATCGGACCATTTGCTTGGTGTAAGTGGCTGCAGCAGATATGAGCTCCTCCATCCTATGATGTTGAACCTGCCGCTGTTTGTCCTCAACCCAACATTGCACTGTTGCTGTTTAGTTCAGTTTATTGTTGCATGTATCGGGGTACAATGAAAAGCATTTGTTGCGTGCTAACCAGTCAATGGAGAGACTATACATAATTATAATCAGCCATTCACAGTGTGCAGATATATGATACTCTATCAAATTATGTTGTTAAGTCATATCCTCTTGAATCCTTAGCTGAGAGTTATCCCGGCCTGTGGGTCTGTACTGTTCTGGCCACACTTGCAAGGATTATGTTTATTTAATGAGCATTGTTTCTACGCAGGGATCCCAAAGGTGTCCCGTTGACCTTAGACGAGTGGCCCAGGCACAAGATCATCAATGTCAACCACGCTACAAACCCTAGCTCCATCCAAAGTGTACTAAAGGAAGGGTGAGTAGCATCTTGTGGCCTCTACTCCTGTCATATTCAATAAGATGTGTGGACTTCATTTAAACCTTGTCCAGGGGATCTCATGACTCTGAAAGCTGATCCAGGAGATTAAAGCACACGCAATGTGTGCCAACTTGATAGATTGGATCCAAAATTGGTTTTGACAGAGGGTCTTGGCGGGTGGGTGGTATTCTGACTAGGGGTATAGGGCCAGTACTGACATCTCTGAGTTTGTCACACAGAGAGTGGTGAGTCTGTGGAATTATCTGCTTCAGAGGGCGGTGGAGGCCGGTTCTCTGGATACTTTCAAGAGAGAGCTAGATAGGGCTTTTAAAGATAGTGGAGTCGGGGGATATGGGGAGAAGGCAGGAACGGGGTACTGATTGTGGATGATCAGCCATGATCACGTTGGTGGCCAATTAGGAAAAGGGGAGGTGCAACAAGACCTGGGTGTCATGGTACACCAGTCATTGAAAGTAGGCATGCAGGTGCAGCAGGCAGTGAAGAAAGTGAATGGTATGTTGGCATTCATAGCAAAAGGATTTGAGTACAAGAGCAGGGAGGTTCTACTGCAGTTGTACAGGGTTTTGGTGAGGCCACACCTGGAGTATTGCGTACAATTTTGGTCTCCTAATCTAAGGAAAGACATTCTTGCCATAGAGGGGGTACAGAGAAGGTTCACCAGACTGATTCCTGGGATGGCAGGACTTCCATATGAAGAAAGACTGGATGGACTCGGCTTGTACTCGCTAGACTTTAGAAGATTGAGGGGGGATCTTATAGAGACTTACAAAATTCTTAAGGGGTTGGACAGGCTAGGTGCAGGAAGATTGTTCCCGATGTTGGGGAAGTCCAGAACAAGGGGTCCAGTTTAAGGATAAGAGGGAAGTCTTTTAGGACTGAGATGAGAAGATCATTTTTCACACAGAGAGTGGTGAATCTGTGGAATTCTTTGCCACAGAATGGAGTTGAGGCCAGTTCATTGGCTATATTTAAGAGGGAGTTAGATGTGGCCCTTGTGGCTTAAGGGATCGGGGGTATGGAGAGAAGGCGGGCACAGGATACTGAGTTGGATGATCAGCCATGATCATATTGAATGGCGGTGCAGGCTCGAAGGGCTGAATGGCCTACTCCTGCACCTATTTTCTATGTTTCTATGAATGGCAGTGCTGGCTCGAAGGGCCGAATGGCCTACTCCTGCACCTATTGTCTATTGTCTATTGTGATTTTATATATACAAATCAAGTCACATTTATTTATATAGCACATTTAAAAAACAACTCTCGTTGACCAAAGTGCTTTACATTTGTTATAAGAGTAGTATACACAAGCAGGCTAAATACATACATACAAATAGAGGAGATAAATGTGTGGATGATCTTTTCGAGGTCGTCAAACTGGAGGAAATTTTATTTTAGCTATCGTCCGAAGCTGAAAGAAGCTAGAAATATATAATAGAAATATATATTATATATAAATGTATAAATAAATGATTTCGATGAAAATGTAGGTAGGTGATGAGTAATTAACTAGTGGGTTTTGGAAGGTGCAGAACGGACTTGCTAGCATAGCTCCAGGGATGAAGGACTTCAGGCAAAGATTTGGATTGGTGAAGCAGGTTAGTAAGTGGCCCATCTACTTGAGCCTCACAGCTCCAGTGATTCCAGGTATAATCCTCACCTTGGCTGCTGTATGTGTGGACTTTGGCTATTTTCGCCATGAACCCATGGGTTTATGCTGGTGCTTGAGTTTCATCCCACAAAATAGTTTGGGTTGTTAACTTAACTGGCCATTGTAACTTGCCCGGGTATAGGCGAGCAGGTAGAATCAGGAGCTAGTTGATGGATATGGGGGAGATAAAAATGGGCTTGGTGTGATTGGGCACTTGTTGGTCAGCATAAACATGATGGGCTGAAGGACCTGTTTCTGTACTCTTATCACCATGACTCCTTGGAGCACAGAAGGGTGAGATGATATTTGATAGTGGTGTACAAGAGCGTGACCGGTCAAGATGGGGTAAGCAGGGAAGGAATTCCCATTAGCAAATGGTTCATATGACGAGGTCATGGGTTTAACGCAAAGGTCATAGATGCAGAGATTCCTGTTGGCATTGAACCCACTGCCACTGTCAACCACTATCAAAATGTTGATCATTAATTACAGATAATGTTCCCTAACAGATATGCAATGAGGAAGATGTAGGGAGAGGAGTTTCAATTTGAGAGTCACAGAATTGCAGGATGTTAAAGCACAGAAGATCAAAGCAAGCAAGCAGTGGGAAATGCGCAACCATTCCTGCGGTTTCTACATTAGGGCAGGAATTTCAGGTCAATGACGTTCTATCAGAAGGAGGCATATTGGTTCATTGAGTCTGTGTTAGTTTTGCAAAGAGTAAACCGGTTAATCCCACTCCATAGTTCCTCTCACTAAACTTTCCTCCTAAGTATTTGTCCGTTTCCCTTTCAGAAAGCTCCTCATCCCACATCCCATCATGTGATTGGCCCTTGGTTGTTTGAATTTCCTCGTTCCAGCGCCAATCATCTTAAACTGGCATCCTTCACAATCTGACTCTAGCCGCCAGAAATGCTCGCTCACAATTTACTCTGTCTAAGCCCTTCACGATTTTAGTTTAGAGACACAGCGCAGAAACAGCCCCTTTGTCCCACAGAGTCTGCATCGACCAGCGATCCCCACACATTAATGCTTCCCTACCCACACTAGGGACAATTTTTACATTCATATCAAGCCAATTTAAATTTGTACATCTTTGGAGTGTGGGAGGAAAGCAAAGATCTCGGAGAAAACCCATGCAGGTCACGGGGAGAACGTGCAAACTCCATACAGACAACACCCGTAGTCATGACCAGTTTTTTGTATCTTACCTGGTTCAGCTCTGAGTTAACATTGAACCACAGAAGGTGGAAGCAAATCAAGATAAAGAAACTCAAACAAATGTTTATTTCTGTTTTATTTTCAGGACTTGCACTTCCAATCAGATTGTGTCCCTTGTCTGTGCACGTGAGTTATTTAATTAGCTAGATATTAAATAAGTAAATGTGTGTTTGATGTGTCCGTGAAGCTGCATTGTTCTCATGATCGGCGTGCAGGGATATCTCCAAGATAAGATTTATTTGGTTTCTCTCCTGGCAGTTGTCTCGTAACCAAAGACAATTGAGTTGATCAATCACAGTGAGTCTTCTCCACGGCTAATCTAATGCTGGCTCGGACATTGGGTCTGAATGGTTCAGATTGGCGGTTGGTTATTGGGGCATTAGGGAGAACCAATTGTCTAAGGTCACTAGCCTTGGTACAGCTTCATGGAGATCATGACTGCTTTACTCCCCAGATGCTTACTGACAGATTTTTTTTTCTGCTCATTGAGAAATTCTTGCCCAGTTTCTCAGGCTCTCATCTGCAACTGTTTGTTTATTCATTCATGGCATGGGCCATTGATGGTCTTGTAAATGCGAGCACCTCTAGCCCGTCTCTAATTCCCCCTGATAGGTGTGTTGGGGGGGCATAGTCCACATGGTCACGGTCCACTCCCCCTCCTGTAAAGCATGAAGTTTTTAATTCAGACCCGGTGCTGCAGAAGCAATCTCTCCACTTCAGGATGGTCATACATTGTGACTTGGACCCATGCACTTGCCACTTTGTCCACCTTGATGTGAACAGAGCTATGGCAAGTGAGTGCTCAGCAGTCCATCTTGTTGATAAAACTCTTTGGAGCAAAGGAGGAAGTGGATGTTGAGAGCAGAGTTTACTGAGGCCCTTGGGCTGGGTTTACTTTAAAGCTGGGCTCCACGTGCAAATGGTCTCGTCCAAAACAGATTTTAATATTTGTAATTCCTGTTGATGAAGCATCGGCTGATGATCCTCAGATTCCGACTTTCTCAAGTAGCCGTGATGTTTGTGGTAAAGTTAATATGGAAAAAGGGATGAGCTATAAAATGTAATGAGCTAAAAGGTACATTTGAACGAGAATTAGATATGTTTCTGCTGTCACCCCCCTCCCCTCCCACCCCCACACTCCCTCATTCATCCCCATTATCCCCAATGCATTGACAGAAACATAACACACCCACTCCTCCCCAATCACCACTTCACACCCACTTACCGCCTGACTCCAGTTTGCAAAGACTGGGCCCTCGTCCACTGCCCCCTCCCTCCTTGCTGCCCAACATCAGTCTGGCCACTTCTTCATCACTAACAATAGCAGTTGAGGAGGTGGAAAAACTATTCAGAAGACAGAAAAGCTGGAAATCTCCAGGACCGGACAATGTTTCCTCCTCTACCCTCAATCCCTGTGTCAAACAACTGGCACCGGTCTACACAGACACTTTCAATCTGTCACTGCAAACCTGTACTGTCCCTGCCTGCTTCAAAGTCTCCACTATTGTTCCCGTACTGTCGCACTGACCTGTAATCATGAAAACCCTTGAAAGACTTGTGCTGGCCCACCAGAAAAATATCACAAACCCCCTACAGTTTGCATATTTGATCAGTCGAGGAGGTTACAATCTTCCCCCCCATCAACGAACTGTACACTGCAAGGGCCAGGGAGCGAGCGGGTAAGATCATCTCTGACCCCTCTCACCCTGGTCACAAACTCTTTTGAATCACTTCCCTCTGGAAGGCGACTCCGGACTGTCAAAGCTGCCACAGTCAGACATAAAAACAGCTTTTTTTCCCCACGAGTAGCAGCTCTACTCAACAGCTAAACGTCTGTAGCCTCCTTGTGCTCTGGTATTTTATTTAATTCTTCACATGTTTAAATTATAATGTTTAATTTTAATTGTCTACTGTATATCGTGTTGTTACTTGCGAGCAAAGCACCAAGGCAAATTCCTTGTATGTATACGTACTTGGCTAACAATGTATTCTCATTCAAATTTCTATTTATTCAAATTATTTAAATTTAAATCCATAATCTCTGCGTATGTACCTGATGAGTTGTTGCTTGGTTTGGATTCTGATATGTCCCTACGTGGGTGGTTTCAGAGTGTGATCGGAGTGCTACCGAACGTATTGTGGGAGGGACAGATGCCAACATTGACGAATGGCCGTGGCAGATCAGCCTCCAGTACAAGAACCAGCATCTGTGTGGAGGAAGCATCATAAACCCCCAGTGGGTGATCACTGCTGCACACTGCTTCCCAGAGTAAGTACGCACTCCACTCCACTCCCCTCCCCTCCCCTGCAGCCCCTAGTCTCTGCACTATTCATTCTACAGCTCGGTTAGAAATGGAGTAAAGCTGCTATGAGACCATTGTAGGTGAAGAATGTCCTCTCGACCTCGATCTACCTCACTGCCGTCCTTGCACCTTTTACATGTGCATAGATCCAACACTCTGTAACACTGTAACACTCTGATGCTGTAGCAATCTAACACTGTAGCGCTGTAACACTGGCCCAGTGAGCAAGGAGCAACGCCACTCCACCTAGGGTCCACAAGGGGAGGAGTGGCTCTGCTGTCAGTGACCGAAGGACTGGTGATGGGATCCAGGGAGTGGGCAGGGCTGAAGATGTCCTGGTTGAGTTGCTCCTAGGCCTGGATAAGCTGACCATCCACGAGTCACGGAGCCAGGCGGATGAGGGATTTGCCCGAGCCAGATGCTTACCCCTGGGGCTGTATTGTAGTCATTAGAATATTTGTAAAATAGTTTTTTGATGATTTTGTAACTTGGTAGTGGCCATGTCACCACGGTTTTGTTTTTTTGGTTTTTGTATAGTGTTGAAATTAAATACATTTATTTTTTGATACAAAAACCCCACTAACACTCTGACGCTGTAACACTATTCTGCACGCTGGTTACTTATCTCCGCACCGCCTGCTGAACTTCATTGGACACGTGTATGGTACGATTTAACTGAATAATGTTCAAAACAATGTTTGTCACTGTGTCTCCGTGCACTCCTCTAGTGCAAGCACAACATGGGCTACAGAGTGCATGTGTAAACACAGGCGGGGAAGGTGGTTCAGCAGGCATGTGGGATACTGGCCTTCATTAGCTGGGATGTCCGTGTACGGACAGGGTACTTTATGGAACAACTACACAAAATATTAAAGAAGGAACTGCAGATGCTGGAGAATCGAGGGTTATACAAAAAGCTGGAGAAACTCAGCGGGTGCAGCAGCATCTAACGAGCGAAGGAGATAGGCGACGTTTCGGGTTGAAACCCTTCTTCAGACTGGCTAGGGATCAGGGAAACGAGAGATATTATTGTGTACACACAAAATATGAGTTGGATTTCACTGAAGTTTTGTGTTCATTAGAGGGGATGATGCCAGGAATGAAGTGCTTCAGCTATAAGAAGACATTGGATAGGTTGGGTTGGTTTTCTGTGGAGCAGAGATAGCTGGGGGCTGCCCTGATTGAGGTACACAAGATTCAGGCGGAGTGGAGATGGGGTAGGGAGTGAGATATTTTCCCCTGAAGTATTTAGATGCCATGGTAATAGGCCGTGCTGTTCAATGCTCCTAGTATAGAGAGTTACTCGGTGGTTAGCATGGAGATGGGCCAAAAGGACTGTGTGTGGTGTGTTGCACTTTCAAACACTCCCTGAACAGCAACAGATAGATCCAAATTTAAGCCCATTCTTAGCCACACCATTGACCAATGTCTATATAAGGGCTAGTCCTTCAATTTGCTGAAGGGCTGGTGTCACAAGTGCTGTGTTTTGGGATCATTTGTTGATGGGCGTTGTTTGTTGCAGAGAATATCAGCAGATAGCAAACTGGAAGGTGTTTGCTGGAAGTGAGACCCTGTACTCTGGAGGGAACACCTATTCTGTCAAGAAAATCATCACAAACGGGAATTATGACTCTGGGACCAGTGACTTTGACATTGCGCTGGTGAAAGTGAGATCATCCTTGCCCTACACAGGTGAGGAGCGGTCTGCATTAACAATGGACCACATGAACTACTGTACTATTAACCTCCAGCAAGTGAGTGTTACCCTTCTCCAGGGAACCCTTCCCCATTCACAACCAAATTCATGCTATCTTTCCACAATGTTTATCTTGCTGCCAATAGTTGATCAACTTTAGGGTGGGAGGTTCTTGGTGTAGTAAGCATCTACCTTCTGTGGGATTGGGTGCGCCAATTGTCAGTAGAATGGTAAAATGGCCCAAATCATTCACGTTATCCCAGCCATTTTGAGCTTTGGCGATACAGTGTGTAATCGGCCGACCGGCGATCCCGCACACTTACACCAGGGACAGTTTACAACTTTACCGAAGGCAATTGGCCTACAAACCTGTGTGTGTTTGGAGTGTGGGAGGAAACCAGAGCGCCTGGAGAAAACCCAGGAGGTCACAGAGAGAACGTACAAACTCCGCACAGATAGGACCCAAAGTCGGGATCAAACCCGGGTCTCTGGCCCATAAGGCAGCAACTCTACCGCTACACCAACATGCCGCCCCATTTTTGGCAACTAGCGTTTGATCCGAGCCACGGTGCAGTTGCCGCTGCCTAGTTACAACATCCATCAGGTCATGGTTCCCCAGAGCAAGAGTGGATACATCTAATTACAGAGCTACTGAACCACAACTTGGTTGAGAGTATAACCGTTTAAGGAAGCAGCCTAAAGTGTCAATGACACCAATTTATCATTTCAAGAAAGGGAACGGTTTGAACATTCTGCCGCTATGCATGAAAGAGGAGCAGAGTGAAAGTTTTACTTTTTCCCCAAAAATCTGACTATTTTCAAACTGGCCGCTTCAATGTTTTGGGATATGTAATATCAATTTGCAATCTCTTTCAGACATTGCCCAACATGTCACCGCCGTTGAACAAGATGATGTTTGTCTGGACTTCACTGCCATTTATTTTGCTCTGAGCACAATTTCTTCTTTTATATAATTCTGTTCATTTCTTTCCTCAGATGTCACCCGTCCTGTTTGTTTACCCAACTATGACATGCCCATTCAGGCGGCGAAACCATGGGTCACAGGCTGGGGTTACAGGAAAGAATTTGGTAATTATACAGTAGCCTGGTTACTGTTGACTGTGACGCAGGGGTAAAAGTAAGCGGAATACTAAAAATAACTTGAATACAAAACCAGGGATGTAACGCTGACCATCCTGACCACCAGTGTAGTCCATGTAGAAACTGCAGGTTCTTCCTGTGACTTCCCAAAGCCACGCTGATGGTCAATGAGTTGCCCACTATAAATTGTCCCCGGTGTAGGTGGGTGGTGGGTGAGAGATGGAGAATAGATGCAGGAGGGGGACTGATGTTGATGGGATTTTTTGACAACAAACACAGGCTTGGCGAGTTGAATAGTCTACATTGTTGTCAAACATTTCAGCTCGCCAATAATTTTCAGTTATTTCCTATTACATATTTTACACATAAAGCTTAAAAGCTATTGAGGTAATGAATAAAAATAAAACTTGCTATGGCAACCTTTCCTCAATGGATTGTAAGAAATGCTACTGAGTAAATCTTCAATAGCATGTCTGTGGCAAATACAGTAATGATGCAGTGTGTGGCATGTATCGGTGTACATTACGCATCATGTATGCGTTGTGTAGCATGTTTCATGTATCGGTATTCTTGTTGCCGCCGTTCTCAACCACTGTTTCATGGTATTTATCATTTACTAGACCTTTGTACAACACAATTAATTCACTATTTAATGACTATTTCATGAATAGAGGACTCAAACTGCAGTGACTTCTGAGTAAAAGCAAAGTCATTTCCGCATTAATTAGACTATAGATAGTTATTTGTGCATAAAGTCAACATTGATCACTTGCTGGAAGGTGGCCGCTCAGAAGCATTTCCGCTCCGCCTTACAGCGCAGTCATCTTGAACGTCTGAAGTGACTTGGCATAATAAATTAGAAAGATTTCCATTCCTTCCTGTGCTGTTAAACACCACGAATGTCATGATATCCCGGTCCTTCCGTGTCACTGCTCTGGGCTAAATGTCACGAGGTGACACGTATGGATGAATATCGACATTATTATCATATCTTCATGCCCTTTTCAAACATTCCTAATGGCAAATGAGGTGATTTTGAAGCACATAAAGCATTGTGATGAGGCCACGTGATGTGCTTTGGTTGAGCTGGCTCAAAGCCACAATGGAACATTCCAGTTCTTCCCAAGGGAGAGGGTGCATGGGTCATCACCTCGATCTGAGTGCACAGTGCAGCCTCCCTGTGTCACTAGGAGAGTTGTCTGAGTTGAGTTTATTGTCATTGTACCGAGGTAGAGTGAAAAGCTTTTGTAACGTCAGCAGAAAGACAATACGTGGTTATAATCGAGTTCTTGTCTTGGCTGGATAGTGTATGCGGGCGTGGTTCCTGCTCTGACTTCTTGTGTTTTTATTTTTATACAAAGGTGAAGTGTCTTCCATGCTGCAGCAGGCCAACGTCACAGTAATTCAGCGAGCTGTTTGCAATCAGAGGAAGTATTACTCTGGAAGGATCACGAAGCAAATGTTGTGTGCAGGTTATCTGACGGGCGCAGTGGATGCATGTCAGGTACGTGTGTCACATGTGTTGACACCCGATTCCCATGTGCATTTGATGCATTTCTGAGATATTTTGCAAGATTAGGGCAGCAGAGTGGCACAGCGGGTAGAGCTGCTGCCTGACAACACCAGAGACCCAGGTTCGATTCTGACTCCGGGTGCTGTCTGCGTGGAGTTTGCACGCTCTCCCTGTGGGTTTCCTCCAGGTACTCTGGTTCCTCCCACATCCCAAAGATGTGGGGGTTTGTAGGTTAATCGGCATTTGTAAAATTGCCCCAGATGTTTAGGGAGTTGATGTAAAAGTGGGATAACTTTGAACTTGTATGAAATATAGACACAAAATGCTGGAGTAACTCAGCGGGACAGGCAGCAGCGAGAGAGGGAGAGGGAAAGGGAGAGGGAGAGAGCGCTGATACAGGATGTGAAACTTCTCAACAATCTTTCTCATGAGGGGAGTATAGACCTTGGTTGCAAAATTAGGGATCACCTCTTTAAATCTGTGGGGACATTTTTCTTTCTCTTAACAGTTGGGTCTGTGGAATTCTCTTCCTCCGATGTTGAATATTTAAAGATAGATGTTGTCAGATACTTGGGGAGGAAGGTTACCATATGCTTAACAATCATGATCTGATTAAATGTTGAGCTGGTTTGGGCTGTGTAACTTGTTCTGGCTCCTGATTTGTACTTGTGTATGAAAGCAGAGATCTGTCATCTAACTGAACCGTTTAAACAATTGATTGAGCTCAGCATACAATGGAGCAATGTGATGTAATTACCGGTAAAGTACATATCTCCACGAAGTCCATGGCCACGTCCCAATGTGAAGGGCTTGCATTAATTTCTCAACAGAGAAGCTATTTACGGTCTCCAATCGCCTTCCACCCTTGCCCTTTGTTTCCCAACTCCTTCGTGGAAAATCAGTAGCGAGTCACGAGTGTTTTATTGTCACATACCAAAACAGAACAATGAAATTCTTACATGCAGCAGCACGACAGATTTGTAAACACGTGTAGCAATGAACCGCCGATGCTGGTTTAAATCGAAGAGACACAAAATGCTGGAGTAACACAGCAGGACAGGCAGCATCACTGGAGAGACGGAATCGAGACCCTTCTTCAGATTTGTAAACTCAATAGATATTATAATAAACTGAAAACAGTTCCCTAAATGAAAAAGCCCAAAACAGTGCAAATAAACAAAGCCAAGCCTGAAGGAAGTTTGAATCTCCCGTACCTGAGGTAAACGTGCTTCACAAGTGGCGTATGAGGCCAAAGTGGAAACCATGGACTGACTGCCTCCCTTGGAAAGGAGCTGCTTGACAGGACGGGCAGCAGCTGGTGATCTGGTGTGCTCCATTAGCAGTTTGCGCAGAGCTTCTACAGTATGTGCGCCCATTTGCAACACCATCTTTGTGGGTCATTGACTCGGAGTCAAAGTTCCCAGGAGTCTGAATAGCTTCTTCTGTCTTTTGGTGCTAGAAGTTGGTATAGAATGTCTGTTTTGGAAATGAGGTTCTGAGTAAGCCAAATATGCTTTTTAGAAAGGAAGGAAATGCAAGAGGATGGTTAAGTCTGTGTTGATTCTCCATCTAACTGCAATTAAGGACTTGGAAAAACCAATGTAAAAGCCATTATGTAGAACCAAAGAACTGCCGATGCTGGTTGATACAAAAGATGGACACAAAGTGCTGGAGTAACTCGGCAGTCAGGCAGCATCTTTGGAGAAAAAGGATAGGTGATGTTTTGGGTCGAGCCCATTCTTGCCCTACAAGGGGGTATTTGTCCATTACGTTGCTGGCTAAGATGCACATTCATTGGTTAATATCCCAAAAAATCTCACCGTGAAGAATTTGAATTTGGTGTTTAAATAGATGCACTTGGTGATGTTGGTCACCATCATTATATAATGGATTTTGATTGTTTGGCAGTCTATTAATGTAACTGGTTCATTAATATTCTTTAGGGAAAGATATTTGTAATTTTGTTTTGTCTGTCATCTAGCTGACACTCCCTGTTCAGGCAGGTGTTCAACTACCTTGGTAGTTGCCGACTCGAGTGCCCAGCAACCTTGGCAGAGTTGTGTCACCACTTGTGTGGGAACAATGGATGTGCTGTAAATGTTGGCCTCGTGTCAAGTCTGAGTTAGACAATGTTGAGACTATTTCATGTCATAACTTGAGTGGTAGGCTGCACGTCCATTCAACACTGATGGCAGATCAGATGAGTAGACTACCTATGGTCCAGGGAGTTGGACATTCTCGCCAATGTAAATCGAAACAGATAAAAACAAGGTGACTGAAATCCACCTTGTGATCTTGGTGTTTGTTGTGTGTTGCAGATAGCTGAGTGGAATAGATCCCTATGTGTGGGTGGGTGGGTGGTACATCTACAATCCAACAGACGGTCTATCTCCACCAAGACCGTCTGCTGTGATGCACATGGGAAATCAAAGTCCCAGATGAGTAAAGTTGGTCTGGGGAGGGAGGTGCTGGGGAGGGGCTTATGGAAGCTGGTGAGAAGGGGACATGAATATTGAAGACGGGGCCATAATGTTATTGGGCAAGGGTATTGAGAAGTACATGTAGATTGTTAACAGATGGGGATAGATAGTCTCAAGGGACCAAATGGCCGCCTCCTGTTCCTTGATCCATGTTTGGTATTGTACACTGTCACCATCAAGGCACGGTTCTCATTAATCCGGTGAATTTGCCGTTCTTTTCTTCCCAGGGAGACAGTGGAGGCCCGTTGGTCTACCGTTACCGGTATTGGCAGCTGATTGGCATCGTGAGCTGGGGCACGGGCTGCGCCCGCGTGGGCCGACCCGGGGTTTACACCGATGTGACTGCTCTACTGGACTGGGTCTACAATGCCATGCATGTAAGTGTGTGGACGGGTGTGGGGCCAAGTCCTCTCAGCACCTGTCGACATCCCCCCCTCCTTCCATCAACCCCTCTCGAGACCACTTCATTTCTCCTTCATTACTCTCCTTTCTTCCACAAACCACTCCCCCTTTTCAGCCCAAATCTCTCCCTCACTTCCTCATTCTTCACTCTTCTTCTCCCCCCGCCCCCACTCCACTCCCCCCCGCCCCCACTCCACTCCCCCCCGCCCCCACTCCACTCCCCCCCGCCCCCACTCCACTCCCCCCCGCCCCCACTCCACTCCCCCCCGCCCCCACTCCACTCCCCCCCGCCCCCACTCCACTCCCCCCCGCCCCCACTCCACTCCCCCCCGCCCCCACTCCACTCCCCCCCGCCCCCACTCCACTCCCCCCCGCCCCCACTCCACTCCCCCCCGCCCCCACTCCACTCCCCCCCGCCCCCACTCCACTCCCCCCGCCCCCACTCCACTCCCCCCCGCCCCCACTCCACTCCCCCCCCGCCCCCACTCCACTCCCCCCCGCCCCCACTCCACTCCCCCCCGCCCCCACTCCACTCCCCCCCGCCCCCACTCCACTCCCCCCCGCCCCCACTCCACTCCCCCCCGCCCCCACTCCACTCCCCCCCGCCCCCACTCCACTCCCCCCCGCCCCCACTCCACTCCCCCCCGCCCCCACTCCACTCCCCCCCGCCCCCACTCCACTCCCCCCCGCCCCCACTCCACTCCCCCCCGCCCCCACTCCACTCCCCCCCGCCCCCACTCCACTCCCCCCCGCCCCCACTCCACTCCCCCCCGCCCCCACTCCACTCCCCCCCGCCCCCACTCCACTCCCCCCCGCCCCCACTCCACTCCCCCCCGCCCCCACTCCACTCCCCCCCCCCCCGCACTCCACTCCCCCCGCCCCCACTCCACTCCCCCCCGCCCCCACTCCACTCCCCCCCGCCTCCACTCCCCCCCCCCCGCCCCCACTCCACTCCCCCCCCGCCCCCACTTCACTCCCCCCCCGCCCCCACTCCACTCCCCTCCCCGCCCCCACTCCACTCCACTCCCCTCTCCGCCCCCACTCCACTCCACTCCCCTCTCCGCCCCCACTCCACTCCCCGCCCCCACTCCCTCCCCGCCCCCACTCCCTCCCCGCCCCCACTCCCTCCCCGCCCCCACTCCCTCCCCGCCCCCACTCCCTCCCCGCCCCCACTCCCTCCCCGCCCCCACTCCCTCCCCGCCCCCACTCCCTCCCCGCCCCCACTCCCTCCCCGCCCCCACTCCCTCCCCGCCCCCACTCCCTCCCCGCCCCCACTCCCTCCCCGCCCCCACTCCCTCCCCGCCCCCACTCCCTCCCCGCCCCCACTCCCTCCCCGCCCCCACTCCCTCCCCGCCCCCACTCCCTCCCCGCCCCCACTCCCTCCCCGCCCCCACTCCCTCCCCGCCCCCACTCCCTCCCCGCCCCCACTCCCTCCCCGCCCCCACTCCCTCCCCGCCCCCACTCCCTCCCCGCCCCCACTCCCTCCCCGCCCCCACTCCCTCCCCGCCCCCACTCCCTCCCCGCCCCCACTCCCTCCCCGCCCCCACTCCCTCCCCGCCCCCACTCCCTCCCCGCCCCCACTCCCTCCCCGCCCCCACTCCCCTCCCTCCCCGCCCCCACTCCCCTCCCTCCCCGCCCCCACTCCCCTCCCTCCCCGCCCCCACTCCCCTCCCTCCCCGCCCCCACTCCACTCCCTCCCCGCCCCCACTCCACTCCCTCCCCGCCCCCACTCCACTCCCTCCCCGTCCCCACTCCACTCCCTCCCCGCCCCCACTCCCTCCCCGCCCCCACTCCCTCCCCGCCCCCACTCCCTCCTTCCCTGCCTCCGCCTCCACTACCTCCTGCTCTTTGAACCTTAACTGAACCCTTCCATGAGGTGGTAGTGTGTGCTTTAAGGCAGGCAGGCAGGAGCACTCTACACCTGTGTGTTCTAGGCTAACGTGGTCCTCTGCTGCTACCTGGTGTCTAGCATTAGAAATGGAAAATCATCAGACTGCAATTTTGTTTGTTCACCTGCAATTCGTTTGATATCAGATGAGAAACGTAGACAAAGGGATTTTGTAATAACTAAGTGAGGTGCATAATACTCAGGGTAGAGTAGCTCTGATCACTTGCCGCTTCTCTCCATAAATTCACACAGAGTGGTGAGTCTGTGGAACTCTCTGCCTCAGAGGGCAGTGGAGGCCAGTTCTCTGGATACTTTCAAGGTAGAGCTAGATAGGGCTCTTAAAGATAGCGGAGTCAGGGGATATGGGGAGAAGGAAGGAACGGGGTACTGATTGGGGATGATCAGCAGAAGTCAAGACTGAATGTTGGTCACTGGAGGTGTGGTGTGGCTACTGGGCCAGAGGCCACTATACATCCTGTGCGATCCACACTGCGTTTGCAGTTGACACAGCCATCCTGTTTTCAATGGGTTTTCTCTAGAAATTAGTCCAAATGCTTTGTACCATGAATATTTATTACATTATCCTCTCTATCTTCCAAAATATGTTTAAAACAAAATTGTTTTTTTCCCCCCCCCCATAGGTGTAAGGTTGAGGCTTTGGGTAAATTTTCACGCCAGTCCTGCGTTTCATTTTCTGGGATCCTGGGAGAACATTGCCCCAGCATGACCATCGGCAATGGACTCTCCGACTAGATCTGAACTGCTTGCGTGAGATGCTGCTGAGGTGTGGCCTGGACTGGCAGAATACAAGGAACACAGCCCCAGCCCACTCACAGGCCCTCGTCAAAGCTCACACCCAATGGGGTCTAAAGCCAACATGTGGATCATTGTTAAGATTGTATATTGAAGATTGAATACAATCCGACAGCAGTTTGTTTTTTGCGGTTTTGATATTTAAAAACATAAATGTGTATTGGGGGGATTGACATATTACTTGAGATGCCACAATGAGCCAAATGTAAATCTTTGTCTGTGTTCTCCAAATCGCTTTTAAAATGTACATTAACAATATTGCATCAAAAATATTTACAGAGCTAGTTTATTATTTCAGTCTTCTTGATTTAATCATGAATGTCAAATGTGATTTGCAGGTTTTTGCAAAGAGAATTTCAAGATTGCCAATAAAAAAAAATGTTGGAAATGAAGGTTTGATTGCTGGACCTGACGGGTCGGTGATCACAACTCTTTATATCACCCAACTTTGCCACCATAATTCAAAAAACCATTTTATATGTCTGTTTTGAAACTATATATTTGAGTTGAGGATTGTTGGCGTCCAGATATGCAGTCTTGCCTTGTTTTATGCACTGTCTTTATCATAGCCTTTATATACAACACCCTGTGATATTGGAGCATCTATGCAAGGATATATTTTATTGTGCAAGGCAAATATTGCAGGTTCTCAAACATTACATGCAGGGTTCAACATACCTCAAGTTGTCCAACACACAAGTTTTTAGTTTCTGTCCATGTGAGACTTGTCAAAGTCAAATTGAGTTTTGGGCTGCGTATTTGTGGTTAGAAACTAGACCCAACTTGCACAGAATGATGAACCGCACACCAGATCTAGATTTCACCCCAGGCCTGGAGCTGAACATCTGTGTAGAGGCCTTCTACAGCTGGATTAAGAGGTAGCAAACCTTAATCTGGCACAGCCTATCCTCGGGTGAAGTCCATCCCTAATGTCTTTATGCCAATTTCTGTTGCTCCAAAACCCGTATTGTGGAAACTTGATGGATTTTTCATTGTGTTCTTCCAGAACAAAATATTTTTTTATGACATTTTGTTTTTGTAAAGACATTTATTTAAATGGAAGCCATTCTTTTGTTGACATTTTATAAAATTGCACAGGCAAGGATGTGAAAGGTGTAGTGTCCAGGCTTAGTGTGAGAGCATTGTTGTGGTGCTTGTACCCATTTACCAGCCAGCTCCTCAATCATTTCAGTGGGAGCTGATCGCTGCCAGAACAGTGGGGAGGGGAGCAATGAGTGTTGGGCTACAAGGAGTTTCAGTGCCCTTCGATCAAAGAGCGGAAAAAGCATGCCAAGATTTCCAGTGGATCCTAGTGGACATTTGGCATAGGACAAGTTGAGGATCAGGCTGTGATACATTCCCTTCTCTCCAGACATCCTGTCTGCTTGTGCTAACTGAATAGCCCGTGTTTAACAGCCAAGTGTAATGCACGTTCAGATGGCAGCAGGTGAGGACTCGAGTGTCTACAAAGCATTCTTGGCTACAAAGCATTTTCTACATATTTATATTGTGCAAAACAATCGACTTCTATTCACTGTAAGTGGTGCCTGGAGGAGGTTGCCAATGCAAAGAACCTTCAGTTTACTCAGTTTGTCTGCTTCTCCATCGCTTGTTTCTTCTGTTGCTAATCAGCTACAAGAACAATGGTTAAAGGCTGGCATAATCCTCCTGGACTTTATTCCTTTGCTCTGCGATGTGGCTCTCGTTTGACCTTGATAGCTTGTGAAAACTTATTTGTCAAAATGAGATTGTTTTGGATTGTTTAAAATAAATCGATAATTGTAAGATCTGTCCATGATGTATTTTTCCGATGCATTGAAGAGGGAAGTATATGAAACCATTGTAAACCAACGTTCCTGTTCATTTTAGTTGTATCTCGACCCACCCCATCGCAACGGATGATCCAAATTCTACAAGAAGATTCCCTCCCCCACAGAGCTGGTTTAGCTAGAGAGAATGATTCAAATACTCAAAACTAGATTGAAATGTGTATATTTAATTTGTGACAGATTCTCAGTATAAAATAGATCTATTACCAGCATACAAAATTAAATATAATCTAGAATGTCAATCCTTTATACATTAGCAAGACATGCATAGTTTGTATTTGGCATCTAAATCAAAAATAGGCAATGCATACTTCATTGAAAGAGTTTGAGAATCACAGTTACCTGATGACTATCATTACCATGTTGAACCATTCCTTGCTGCAGAGTGTCTGTCACCAGAGGGGACCACGCACTCTGCTACCTACAAGGCGCAGGAGTTAAAGAAGGTGGGGTGGGGAGAAAGGACCAAGAGGGGATGTTGGCTTGGCTTACTGAAATATCAATGTGGTAAAGTGCTGGAAACAGGATGAAGGAAGGAGCTGCAGATGCTGGTTTGCCCCATAGACAGCAAGTGCTGGAGTAACTCAGTGGGTCAGGCAGCATCTCTGAAGAAAAGGATAGGTGACATTTCGAGTCGCCTATCCTGACCCAAAACGTCATCTATTCCTTTTCTCCAGAGATGTTGCCTGACCCGCTGACTCGAATGCTTTGTGTGCTTTGGGCAGCTGTACCATCTCATTCAAGTGATATCCGACCTGCAATAATCATTGATTGGTCAACAAAGAGGAATATCAGGGGTTCAGGCAGCATCTATGGAGGGGAATGGATAGACAATGTTTAGTATCAGGACTCTTCATGGTGTGAGGGGCATAACTGGTAAAAGGAAGAGGGCAAAGGGTCGGGCAAGAGCTGGCAATGATGGCTGGATCCAGTTCAGGAGAGGTTGGTTGGCAGATAAATTGGGTGGGGAGAGAAGGATGTAAGTAGACACGATAGCTGATGATGCATGGTGATGACATTGGGCTGCAGATGTGGAATCTGATAGCGGAGAGGAGTGCAATGTGGGGGAGGCGGGGGTGGTAATTACAGGGAAGGTGGAAGAAGGGGACATGGAGAGAGAGTGAGTGGATGATGAGTGAAAGGAGGGGTTAGGAATGGGGGGAGTGCAAAGAGAAGTGTATAATTCAGGAGAAGGGGTGGATTCAATCTGAAACTGGATAATTTAATGTTCATGCTGTTGGGTTGTGGACCACCCAAGATGGATATGAGATGCTGTTCTTCCAGTTTACATGTGGCCTCGCTGTGGCAGTGGGAGAGGCTGAGGCCAGATGGGCCGAATGGGGAAAGGAATGGAAGTGGTAAGCAACTGGGGGCTTATGCTGACCCTAGTGGACAGAGCAGTAGCGTGCAATGGATCTTGCCCACACTGCACCTGGTGTCACTGATGTGGAGGGGACCATATTGAGAGCACTGAATGCAGTGGTCAAGGATTATAAATAACTCAGCGGGCCAGGCAGCATCTCTGGAGAGAAGGAACGGGTGATGTTTTGCGTCGAGGCCCTTCTTCAGACTGGATTCAGGATTACGAATGCAGATTATGCTCATAATTTGAGATACATGGACAGCTCCAGGGTGTCTCTACCCCTCTCGGAATGATTTGCTGGGATCCCTAGGTATGGTCACCTGTGGAGACTTGGGAAGGAAGGACAAGATGTGAAGGTGCGATCGACCAGCAAACCTGTTGGCTGCAGACACTCGTCGCTTTCTTTTGTGACGCCTGAGATCTTTGGAAACTTGTGACTCGGTGTCAGGTGAGCATATCCAGTAAGGTATGTCAGGTAAGGCATGAGGCATTACACCATCCAGCTGACGCACGCTACATTCCATTACCAATGGCTATTCAGCAATATCAGGAAGCATCCAATATATACAACTGCCCGGAATGGTTACTGGGTGGAAACAGTTAGCCCCCTGTGTTACGGTACCCAGAGTCATTGAGTCCCTACTCCACAGGGTGCCTTTGTGTGGAGAAGGTCTCTTCACTGACAGAACTCTGCTTTGTCTTTATCCCCAGCATTCATAGCTCAGAGTTTAGAAGGATGAGAGGGGATCTCATTGAAACATATGAGATTGTTAAGGGCTTGGACACGCTAGAGGCAGGAAACATGTTCCCGATGTTGGGAGAGTCCAGAACCAGGGGCCACAGTTTAAGAATAAGGAGCAAGCCATTTAGAACGGAGACAAGGAAACACTTTTTCTCACAGAGAGTAGTGAGTCTGTGGAATTCTCTGGGCGGTGGAGGCAGGTTCTCTGGATGTTTTCAAGAGAGAGCTAGATAGGGCTCATACAAATAACGGAGTCAGGGGATATGGGGAGAAGGCAGGAACGGGGTAGTGATTGGGGATGATCACATTGAATGTCGGTGCTGGCTCAAAGGGCCGAATGGCCTACTCCTGCACCTATTGTCTAAACCCCTGCTCCACTCAAGTCCGAAGCTGGACATTTTTCTCCAATCCCAACAGTGTGTCAGTATTGCCAGAGTGATCTCTATGTGGGGATGTCTTGGGCTGACTCAGCCAGTGATCAGCTCTTTGGTTCAATGAACAGGGAACCAATGTGTATCAGCAAGGTTGGGCGAGAGTTCTCAGATTCCCCAGTCGGGACACGTTGCCAGACAAGGCCTTCATCTGGGTCATGGATCAATCAATAACTACTTCAGTTCCTGTGATACTCACAAAGGGAGCACCATTCTGAACAAGAGCAAGTATGGATCATCAATTGAAAGGCAGCAGTCAAGTTGGATGCTGTTTGTTCATATTACTGTACATTTTTGATGCCTACATTTGCCACGGACTCCTCTGCTTCCCTCCCCGGCCACACTACCTGGCAGTTCCATACACTTTGGATGCTTCCTGTTTACATGAGGATGAAAAGATGTTCAAAAAAGTTAAACCTGGCAGCTCTGCGGTGGATCAGAGTAACTATGTCCCAGCAAAAGCTGTGGACCGGTCACTCTGCCTACATCACCCTCCTCCCCAATCCCTCATCTTCACACCCCACCCCTACACAAAGGCAATGGAGCATAACAAAACGCATCCAGAACTCATAGGTGGGCAAGGTTGCTCAGCAAGTGAATGGTGGTGCTGCAGACATTGCAAGGTGAATAGCAGGGCTATCTCTCTCTGTACACCTCTCACTGGCACAGCATGAATATAGGTCTTGCTGGTGGCCTTCCTCTGTACATTCATTGGGGCGTGGGCAGGGTAGGCTTAGGGTGGGAGAGGGGCCAGGAGGCAGTGGAAGGTTAGTAGAGAGAGAAGAGAGACATGGAAAGGGCAAGAAGAAGGTCTAGAGGAGGGGGGAGGGTTCAAACTGTGGGAATGAGAGAGGAGATAGGGGAGAGGGAAGTAGGAAGCAGCCAAAGGCGGAAAGGTTCTGATGAGGAGAGGGGGGAATCGGGGCTAGAGGGAAATTAAGGAAGAGGGATAGAGGGAATAGGATAGGCCAGGTGGGAGAGTGAAGGAGTGTGGGAGAGCAAGGATTGGTTATTCTCTGGAGGAAAGAGCAAAGATAACATTCAGAAAGAAACCCTTTTAGGATTGGTCATTTGATATTTGAACAATATATTTGCATAATGAACTCCAGGAGAGCAGTGGTCATCAAAAACATCGTAATTCAGCAGGAAGTGATTGTATTTCTGAGGCATAGTTTTGATATTTGGCTAATATTTATCATCAGAACACACTTGGGTTCCTATGTTGTGGACAATCTATGACGTATGTGGAGAGATACTGGTTGTTATCGGTGGACTAGAAGTTTATTGTCACGACCTTGGTAAGAACACAATAGCTTTTGGTAGTTGGGTGTCTCTGCGGCAGTAATCCAATCATTATCTCACTCCCATTCATATGTATCGACTTAAAGGCTAATAACAGGATGTAGTTCCAATCTCAAAAGCACCAATTTTATAGAACATGCTTAGTGTGTTCATGTTATGGGTGGTTCACTGAAGTGTGACAGGTGTTAGTACACGCTTGCATGCGATGTCAGTGTGACATGGACATCCCTCGTCCTTCACAATCTGTGCAGATTTCATTCAGAATGACCCGGCCTTTTGGTTTCTGCTGGATGTGAAGGCTTGTTTACATCGGACAGCAATGGTGGCCTCTGTTGTTACAAAAGGCCCCAGGCTGTTGATTTACCAGCACCAATCTAGCGGGCCTGTCACTAGGAGGTTTGCCCAGCGAGAGAGCGTTGTTCAGTTAGAGTTTGGAAAGGGAAAGAAGGAATATAACAGACCGATGGCTGAGAATGGATCCCAGGCTGAACTCAAAGCTCCAAGATGTGTGGTGGAATTCCGTGGGAGCGGCCTTTCTGCCAATCTCATGGAGACTAGGGAGAGGTATGGTCATGTCATCCCAGTAACTCGAACCACAATTTCCATAGATTTAGTTGGTGATTAATTTGTAATAAATTATCCTTAATTGATTGCAGGCGTCATGCATGATTGGGTTCACATTTGCAAAGTGCACAGTGCAGTTTAGTGTGCACCATGTATTGACATGGGCTGTCACAGCAGCAAACAAGCTGTCAGCTGGTTCACAATCACAGTTCAATCAGCAGTTGTCCAACTGAAGCATGTGAAGGTCTCTGTGACTGACAACATGCATGAAGGCAAGTCACTTGAGACATCCACGAGACAGCCAGTGGGATAGGAACGTCTGAATGCCCAACATCCGTATGAACAGATCTTGAATCCTCGAGGCAGCAAGGTGGAACATGCATGCAGGTGAAAGCTCATGCATTGTTGTAGTCTGAAGCAAGCATTACGTGGGCTATCGTGTGAAATGTTTTCCAAGTGTAAAGTTATCAGTATTACAGTACAGAAAGTCACTCGCTGATTGTCAATACCTTGTGTTTCTGGAGTGGGAAAATTGAAATGAAAATTAGTCCAACAGATTAAACCATTTCTCTTGAACACAGGTGAGTTAATTAAAGATGGGAATTTGTCAATGGATCAAACATTGTAGCTGAGGAACATATCCCTTCATGATTCCCATTCAACCACGCATCATTGGTAGTGCTGTAGACATAAAGGTCTCGTACACCTGTGGTTCCTGGGAGCTGGTGCATATGCAGGATTCTGGTCCTCTAAGCTGCTCAAGGGCCTGACCGCCTAAGTTAATTAATACATTTTCACATAACACATTGCCATGATCACATTGAATGGCGGTGTTGGCTCGAAGGGCTGAATGGCCTCCTCCTGCATCTATTGTCTACTGTCTATTAAAAAATGGTTAGTAATCTTTTAGTAATATTTTTTTAAATGTAAAAGTGAAAACCCAGTTGCGAACTGTTTGCGGGTGCCAGTATGATGCACCGCCACAAGAAATTACTCCCAACATCTGATGACCAGTAAATAGAAACTGGGAGAGATGAATGGAATATTGCAATAGTTCAGGGTGCTTGTCAACCATGTTTCATGTAACTCTCCACATGCCCACACTACACTGCCCATGAATTACATTGTACAGAAGCTGAGCTCTAGTAACATCACATTAAGGTTCCACCTGGCAGGCATCATCTCTTGATTAATACTGTTGCACATGCAAGTGAATGGGTGCCAAGTCTCCCAGTCTTTAACCATTGGGCATATATTTATACTAGTAATGGTAAAGCAGCCATGAATCTCTTTTTCTGACCTGTGAAGCAGTAAATAAAGTTGGCAGTGCACTGGTCTCAGGCCCTACAGATCTCGTATAGGACACGGATGATGCGCAAGGATTATGCACATGCAGCTTCTGTAGGTACAAGTACGTTTTGGCTCCAGTGGCAATCATAACCAGCGTGCAGATGAACAGTAGCTTTTGCCTGGTTAGCTCCTGTCTATTTGTGCCCTACACAAGCCAAAGGCCAAATGGATGATCAAACACTGTGGGATGGTCAAACTCTGTTATTGTCAAGGATAACGAGAAGGATCCACAGTGCCAAGCTCCTGTTGCATTTACAAACAACTGCAGCATAACATCACTCGACAACAGGGGGTGCAAAGTCACCCAGTGTTTTACTTGGATCATTTTTCCACCTTTATATTCAGTCATATGTTCTCTCATCCCTATCTCCTATCTGATTAGCTAACCTGCCCATGCATGCTTCAATAACATGTATTCCTATTCTTCTCATTCCACGTTCTATCCACTCAGAGTTACGCTCGATTGACTCCCTGCCTACTGGCTTCATCTTGGGTAGAGTGGATATGGAGAGGATGTTTCCAGTAGTGGGAGAGTCTAGGACCAAAAGGCACAGCCTTAGAATAATAGGAGGTACCTTTAGAATGGCGAAGAGGAGGAATCTGTTTAGCCTGTGGGTGGTGAACCTGTGGAATTCATTGCCACAATGATGATTGTGGAGGCCAGTCATTGGATATTTTTGAAGTGGAGATTGATAAGCTTGACTAGTAAGGGAGCCAAAGGTGATGGGGAGAAGGCAGGAGAGTGGGGTTGAGTGGTAAAATAGATCAGCCATGATCAAAGGCAGAGCAGACTTGATGGGCTGAATGGCCTAATTCTGCTCCGATGTCTAATGGCTTCTGGCTAATGTGGAGTATATATTCCTCAAGAGCAGCAACCCGTCCCATTTACCCCATGCACGTCAGTGAATCTGAATTAGTGCTTTATGGATTAAACATAGAAAACAGGTGCAGGAGTAGGCCATTCGGCCCTTTGAACCAGCACCACCATTCAACATGATCATGGCTGATCATCCAAAATCAGTACCCCATTCTGTGTTTCCCCATATCCCTTATTCCCTTAGCCCTAAGAGCTAAATCTAAGTCTCTCTTGAAAATTAAAGGAGATGTGTCGTGCGTTTAAAAAAAAAAGAAAATGGTGTGTGCCTGGAACGTGCTGCTGGCGGTGGTAGTGAAAACACATATAACAGTGGCATTTAATTGGCTTTTAGATAGGCACATGGCTATGTAGGGAATCACGTGCAGGCAGAAGTTAGTTTAACTTGGCATCATGTCCAGCACCGACATTGTGGGCCGAAGGGTCTGTTCCTGTGGTCTATTGTTCCATGTTGTATGAAGATGGTTCCGTGTAATGGGCAGGGAAGCAACGAGCTACCTGGTACAGGGAGTGTCACTGATGATATCAGCTAGCACCGACATGTTTAATGACTCGACCTAGTGAAATCAAGGTGATGGTATCATGTCAAGCTATCGTGTGGTCATTAAGCACATCAGAAGTTTTCCCAATGATTAATCTAACAGTTGTGAAGACAGTGTGATGAAGTTATTTTCTTCCCCTTCAGTCCTGTCACACCTGGTTGAGGTTATCCCAGGTGCATTCACCGGTTGGAAACACTGCGGTAATATTCCTTGTTTATACTCAATGCCTACATTGCCAGCCAGGGATGGTTGCATCCCCAGAGCAAAGAAACACAACTACTTCCAGGTATCATCATTAAAACCAACCATTAAGAAATAAAATCAGAATACACCTTTTCACACAAATGGTGGGGGAGATGTGGAATCCTGACTTCACTGAGAGCTTCTGTTGCTTAATGTAAGGGGAGGATATCAGAACTATGAAGCAAAGGCAAGGGGAAGTAACTGAGGTGGAGACGAGCCATGAGGAATGGCTAATCTTGCAGATGGATGAGGATAAAGTATCATAGATATAAAAATAGTCATGGGAGATGTCCAGATTAATGACATGGTAACCGGAAAATATAGTTAACTAGATCTAGAATGTAACTTAAATTGGTCATGACAAGACAGGAGATTTAATCCTTTCACATTGAACTGGAGTTCAGAGACGGATGAAGGTAGATTCCATTCTAGCTTTCAAAAGGCAATTTGGTAGATACTGGAGAATATCCAGCAGTGAGATGTTACATGACACTTGAATTAATTGGCCTTGATCCATGATATGCTTCTGTGATTTCTCTTTTATAGAGGTGTATCTCATAGAGGTGTACAACATCACGAGAGGAATAGGTCGGGTAAACAGCCTTTTGCCCAGAGTAGGGGAATGTAGAATCAGAGGACATAGGTTTAAGGGGAGGGGGAAAATTTTACTGGGAACCTGAGGGGCAACTGTTATTTGTAATAAAATTTGGAAACCATGTATCATTTTCCTTCCACTTCACAATTATGCGCCACTTTGTGTTGGTATTTCACGTAAAATCCCAATAAAATACATTTACGTTTGTGGTTGTAACGTGACAAAATGTGGAAAAGTTCAAGGGGTATGAATACTTTTGCAAGCCACTGTATACAAGATGTAGTGACCAAGGAACATTGAGCGATGCACCTCCATTCCCCACCAGACTAGGAGAGGATGCTCCGGAGATGTGCTTGTGAATGCGCCGGGTAAACAATCCGCAGAGATGCCTCACAATACGAATTCCTGATCACCATTGCTGCTCAATCCAACTAGCTGGGCATGAACACCAGTTAAATTAATGAAGGAGACGAAATATACCCTATACCCTGGAAACCGATTTGTCTAATAGTCTAGTTTAAGAAGCCTGGGATATCTTGCAGAAAAACATCTACTTATTCATTATCCGACAGTGCATTTTGAACTGGCAAAGGACTATCTCCTTGTTCACACTAGACTCACAATGCCTTCTTTAGTCCACTTTCAGAATAGTCAGGAGCAAAGCGTTACCTTACAGGTTCTGACTGCTGTGGATGTGATTAGTTCGTTCAAGTTCAATTAAGAACAACAACTGTAATTCAGAAGACACTGAGCTAAAAAGAAAATAAATTAAAACGACAGTAACATATCAGGTAAATGCCGCACCTGATACAAGACTGGTGTCGACCCCTGTACGAACAGCGTGTGCATGCTGCAAGGCAGATGAGGCACATGCCCTAATGTCTGAGGGTTTGAGATGACAGTAGTGAGGATTGAGGAGATCAGTGTGTGTCTGGGACAAGTGTATCTCCATACCCGTGGTATCTCATGCTGATGGCCCATGTCTCCAGCACCCCCGCCCCCTCCCATTTTGTTGTGTGTAGTAGGGTTACCTTATAATGTATGTACTTGCTAGTGTTTTAATAGGCACATCCCATGTCTTTAAGCACTGATGCTAAAATTGGAGCAATCTTCATGCCTTTGGTGCACTTTTGAGGTCGGCCTTGGAACCATAATGTCCATGTTGAGTGGTGGCGCAGGAGTTTACCAGGCACTCCTTCCTAGAGAAACCACAGCAAGCAGCATCAATACAACCACCTACCCACCAGTTTCACCCAGTCAACACTTTACTCATGGGGATACAAACAAGCAGTTGCTTCACCAATCAGTGGAATGACATCGCCCCCAAGCTTCCTCGGAGGGCAGCTCCACTAACAGCGCTGCTGCAACGTGGCCAAAGCTGGTGAGATGCCATCGCCCGCACGGGGCAATGCCGATGGATCAGGTCCCGGAAACTACAGCTCATGCTGGAGTAGTCCGGCCTTGCGTTTGGCTTTGTGGCATTAGGACAATCAGTGTTTTGTAACGACTTTTGGAATGTAGTCACTATTGCAACACAGGAACACAACAAGGTCCCACAAACAAAGCTGACATTGACAGAATAATTCTGTACTGACACTGAGAAATTAACACGAGCTAGGACTTCAAGAAAGAAATTCCTGCTTCTCTTTGGTTCGTATTAATGTACGAATGTAGGGTAGCTAATGTAACCCCACTTTTAAAAAAAGGAGAAAGAGAGAAAATGGGGAATAACAGACCAGTTAGTCTAACATCCGTAGTGGGGAAACTGCTAGAGTCAGTTATTAAAGATGGGATAGCAGCACATTTGGAAAGTGGTGAAATCATTGGACAAAGTCAGCATGGATTTACGAAGGTAAATCATAGAATTTTTCGAGGTTGTAACTAGTAGAGTGGATAGGGGAGAACCAGTGGATGTGTTATATCTGGACTTTCAGAAGGCTTTCGACAAGGTCCCACATAAGAGATTAGTATACAAACTTAAAGCACACGGTATTGGGGGTTCAGTATTGATGTGGATAGAGAACTGGCTGGCAGACAGGAAACAAATGGTAGAAGTAAACGGGTCGTTTTCACAATGGCAGGCAGTGACTAGTGGGGTACCGCAAGGCTCAGTGCTGGGACCCCAGATATTTACAATATATATTAATGATTTGGACGAGGGAATTGAATGCAACATCTCCAAGTTTGCGGATGACACGAAGCTGGGGGGCAGTGTTAGCTGTGAGGAGGATGCTAGAGGGCTGCAAGGTGACTTGGATAGGTTTGGTGAGTGGGCAAATGCATGGCAGATGCAGTATAATGTGGATAAATGTGAGGTTTTCCACTTTGGTGGCAAGAACAGGAAAGTAGACTATTATCTGAATGGTGGCCGATTAGGAAAAGGGGAGGTGCAATGAGACCTGGGTGTCATGGTACACCAGTCATTGAAAGTAGGCATGCAGGTGCAGCAGGCAGTGAAGAAAGCGAATGGTATGTTAGCATTCATAGCAAAAGGATTTGAGTATAGGAGCAGGGAGGTTCTACTGCAGTTGTACAGGGTTTTGGTGAGACCGCACCTGGAGTATTGCGTACAATTTTGGTCTCCAAATCTGAGGAAAGACATTCTTGCCATAGAGGGGGTACAGAGAAGGTTCACCAGACTGATTCCTGGGATGTCAGGACTTTCATATGAGGAAAGACTGGATAGACTCGGCTTGTAATCGCTAGAATTTAGAAGATTGAGGGGGGATCTTATAGAAACGTACAAAATTCTTAAGGGGTTGCACAGGCTTGATGCAGGAAGATTGTTCCCGATGTTGGGGAAGTCCAGAACAAGGGGTCACAGTTTAAGGATAAGGGAGAATTCCTTTAGTACCGAGATGAGGAAAACATTTTTCACACAGAGAGTGGTGAGTCTCTGGAACTCTCTGCCACAGAAGGTAGTTGAGGCCAGTTCATTGGCTATATTTGAGAGGGAGTTAGATGTGGCCCTTGTGGCTAAAGGAATCAGGAGGTATGGAGAGAAGGCAGGTACAGGATACTGAGTTGGATGAACAGCCATGATCATATTAAATGGCGGTGCAGGCTCAAAAGGCCGAATGGCCTACTCCTGCACCTATTTTCTATGTTTCGATGTTTCTATGTACATCCAGGTGAGCCCATGGCTTAAAGTATCACCTAATAAAGGCCACCTCTGACAGAGCAGAATTTCATCAGGAAAACTATTATGCACCGTTCTCTAGAGTGGGGCTTGAACTGATAACCTTCTCACTCAGAGATGGGAGAGTTCAGGCGAGTGTAACACAGGACAAACCATTGAAAGCGAGAGATGCATTGCTCAGAACGCACAGGTTTGGTTGAAGGACAAGGGGTGGGTGATCTTGCATGACTTGCCAAAGTAAACCTTTCATTTTGACGTTCCCCAAGTTCACAGAAGCAAATGGGAATGCACAAATTTAACAATGGAATTAGTATTTAGGCTAGTTTAGCCTGACCTAGCCGGCTCCATTTGTGGGGATCACAAGGATAATGGGAAAGGGTAAAGAACGATGTACCAGAAAATGGAAGGAGGGAATCTAAAACTGAAGCAAACATGAACTATCTTGAAGGAGGAACAATGCACTGTCAATATTATTGCAAGCCGCTGAGCGGCTGATAAACAGAAAGAGAAAATTTTTGACACGGTGCAAATTGCAGATAAATCCCTGAAGATATGCCCTCCCACCCCGAAATGTGGTTCTGTTACCTGATTAGTAAAGAGTTTTACACTGATTCTCAGTTCATTCACAATTTGGATGACATCAACATGCACAACTACTCTGTGTAACTCTACGACATGAGCATGGGTTACCCACCCAAAGCAGCCACTTGAGTCATCACTGCGCAACATGGTGTTGTGTCGTGTGTCGCTGTAATTGCATCTAATGCACCTGTAAAGCTGCAGCAAGGATTTCATTGATCCAGCTAATATCCATTGCATATGACAAATAAACGCTGTTGGCTCTTGTTACATTGAACCTGTCTGATCTTGTCCTATTACAAAGCACAAAGTCTGACACACGCACTACTTCTTTTGCATAGAATTAGCAAAACATAGACCCTGCCATAAACACCGAGGATTGCATCTTATTCGTTGCTTGATATCTCTGCGGTGACGGAAGAGTTAAATACTGTGTTAGAACGATACCACACAGATGAAGACCATGGCCTTATCTGGTTGCCCTGCGCTCCTTCTAGCAACTCAACTAATTGAGGCATTACAATAAAACTATAGGCATAGACTATAGGCACGGGCTACGGAGAGGTATATCAAAGACTATTCTAGATCACCAGCTTGTTCATATTCCCATCTTGCAAATTGCTAACTGGAAACATTCTCTTTAAACGGTTTGTAAATAAGGATGTTGGATAATAATCTTGTGCACATTCACATCTTACTTACTTCTTTTTTCCAACTTGCTTAATTATAAACATTATTAGCTTTTTAATAATAAATAATAGAATGAGGAGTCCTATCACTCCTCCGACAATGGAAGCAATGAGAACTGTCAATCTGTTGTCCACTGGTAACACTGAAATACAAAGAAGATTTTTACAAATTAGCACAGTTTCACCAGTAGTGTGCATATACAAGTACAGTGCAGTTACAAGAGGGGCAAGAGAGGGAGTAAGATGCTGTTTGCGAGGACAGGCACTTGTCCCTACAATGACAGTGTAATGGTCAGTGTTCCAGTACCAGACCGCTGGATCCACAAGTCATAGGATCGAGTCTACTCTGGCATTCAATCATGGCTGATCTATCTTTCCCTCTCAACCCCATTCTCCTGCCTTCTCCCCATGACCCCCGACACCCGTACTAATCAAGTATTTGTCAATCTCCGCTTTTGTTACTGATGGGGACCAACCAGAAACTAATTCTCCTTCCCATTCCTACACAGACCTTTCTGTCCTCAGTCTCCTCCATTGTCAGAGTGAGGCTAAATGCAAATTGGAGGAACAGCATCTCATATTTCGCTTGTGCAGCTTACAGCCCAGTGGTATGACGTTTGATTTCTCTCACTTCCGGTAGCCCCGGCATTCCCTCTCTCTCTATCCCTCGCCCACACAAATCGCACTAGCTTCTCATTTACACCCAACAAACAGCTTACAATGGCCCAACCGGAAGAACATGTCATTGGCCTGGGATAGTTCAGATAAGGTGAAACGGCTGCAAGATAATCAACAGGTAGTTCTTTGCCCATGTTGGACCTCTTGCAGGGACTAGAGCCATCGTTGCTCATGTCTTGGACAATCTCAATTATTCACCGCCATCATGTCTCTTCTGTTGGACCTGCCTTAATTGGGACAGGGGGCACCAAGAGCTTGTACAGGCAATGGAGAAAAGGCATGACCTTCTGACTACATCAGGTTGGTACTAGAGTTATTGAGAATCATACAGCATGGAAACAGGCCCTTCAGCCCAACTCATCCATACCAACCAACATGCCCCATTTAAACTGCTTTGATTTGCCTGTATTTGGTCCATATCCCTCCAAACCTTTCCTATCCATGTTCCTGTCCAACTATATTTCAAATGTTGTTATCATACCAGCCTCAACTACCTCCTCTGGCAGCTCATCCAATATACCCACCGCCCTTTGAGTGAAACACTTGCCCCCCATTAGTTCCTATTAAATCATCTCTCACCCTTCTCACCTTAGCCCTATGTCCTTGTTTCTTGATCCCCCTACCTGGGTAAATGACTGTCATCATTTTATATACCTTGATAAGATCACCCATCAACCTCTTGTACTCCAAGGAATTAAGTCTTAGTTTTCCCAATATCTCCCTATAGCTCAGCTCCTCAAATCCGGACAAAGGTGTTGGAAATCATCTCTGCACTCTTTCCAGTTTAATGACATCATTCCCCTAGCAGGGTGGCTAAAACTGAACACAATACTCCAGATGCAGCGTTGCCAATGTCTTGTAGCACTGTGACATAATGTCCCAACTTCTACACTCAATACCCTGACCGAGGAGAGTCAATATATCAAAAGCCTTCTTCACCATCCTACCTACCTGCGACGCCACGTTCAGGGAACAGTACACCTGTACTCCTAGATCCCTCTGCTCAACAACACTAACCAGGGCCTACCATTCACTGTGAAGGACCTCCCCTGGTTTGGTTTCTAACGTGTGGGGTTGCACGACAAATGTTGACAGGACCCTGGGTTGAAGAGGAAAGTTCAGCAAGGTTGGCTGAGTTGGACATCAGCAGTGTATGTGCCTCGCCCCTCTCCCACCCCCCCCACCCCTCACCACCACCCCCACTACCACCATCACCACCCCCCCCACCACCCACCACCACCCCCCCCCACCACCACCACCCCCCCCACCACCACCACCCCCATCACCACCATCACCACCACCACCACCCCCCCCCCACCACCACCCCCACTACCCCCCCACCACCACCACCCCCCCCCACCACCACCACCACCCCCACCACCACCACCCCCTCCACCACCACCACCACCCCCTCCACCACCACCCCCACCACCACCACCACCACCATCACCACCACCCCCACCACCATCACCACCACCACCACCCCCCCCACCACCACCACCCCCCCCACCACCACCACCCCCACCACCACCACCACCCCCACCACCACCACCACCACCCCCCCACCACCACCACCGCCACCCCCACCACCCCCCCACCACCACCACCACCACCACCACCCCCCACCACCACCACCCCCCCCACCACCACCACCCCCCCCACCACCACCACCCCCCCACCACCACCCCCACCACCACCACCCCCACCACCACCACCACCCCCCCCACCACCACCCCCCCCACCACCACCCCCCCACCACCACCACCACCCCCCCCACCACCACCCCCACCACCACCACCCCCACCACCACCACCCCCACCCCCACCCCCTCACCACCACCCCCTCACCACCACCACCACCCCCTCACCACCACCACCACCCCCTCACCACCACCACCACCCCCTCACCACCACCACCACCACCACCACCACCACCACCCCCCACCCCTCACCACCACCACCCCCCACCCCTCACCACCACCACCCCCCACCCCTCACCACCACCACCACCACCACCACCCCCACCACCACCACCACCCCCCACCACCACCACCCCCCCCCCCACCCCTCACCACCACCCCCCCCACCACCACGATGCTAATCTCTGTGTCTAATTTTATCAGCTTAACCCTTTATCTTTTCTCTTAAGTAAATCTACATTATTGACCTCGGCTATGCCCCAGCTTTTAATGCTCATTCGCAGCATCTCGATGGCTATCTTGCTCAATGTTATTTGAGACAGTGTCGAGTTATTGAGTGTGTGAACTAATGTACACCAGGTTTAAGGTGAGATGCCATCTACATATAATGTTTGCGTTGTCAATCATCTCAAGAAACAACAGTGTACTTACATTCACTGACGACAAACAGCTCCAGCGTGGAATTGGCTTGTTGATTGGCTTCATTAGGGTTTTGGAAGGAACATGTGTAGAGGCCTGTATCCTCAAATTCCACTTCCTCCAGTAAAAGGGAGATATTCTTTGTTTTAATGTCCCCGATGAGCATAAATCTGCTTAATTCTGTGGTGACAAAGGGCCTCTTTCCTTTTAGTTTGATAGAAATAATCTGCATAGAAGAGAACGGATGTTAAAGACTTATTGGAAGCAAAAGAATTATTTTATTTCCACTCTCCCTCCCCCATGAATCCATACCTAAGGAAAATAAACAGATTTCTCCAGCACCTTTCAAAACATCAGCATGTTGCGATCTGTTGCACAGTCAACGATGGACTTGTGAAGTGCATCAATATTGCCATGGAAAAATAACAAGTCCCCAATGTGTATGCAGCAAGATCCTGCTCTCACCAGCGTGACATGGACTAGGGCATCAGTCTCAGTGAAGCTCAGCTCCTACTGAGACCACACACAAATCAACAAGTATATTCCGTTGAGGAAGCCTTCACCCCAAAAACATTAACATTCAATTCTCTAATTTAAGACTAAGCCCCTCCCAAAAAACTATTTTTCAGCACTCTGTCCCCTACACAACCCCCCCCCCCCACCCCCCGCTCGGAATGCGCGCACCATTCTGCCACGGACCTAACTCCTTCCTCCGTCCACTCATCTCTCCACATACTGTATCTCCTTTAAACATTGCCCTCTCACCTTAAAGCAATGTTCTTTTCACACTTCAACACTGGGGAAAAGGTTCTGACTGTCAACCCTATCTGTGGCTCTCGTCATTTCTCTATACTTCTGTCAGGTCTCACCTGAACCTCTGATGTTCCCGAGAACACAATCCAAGTTGATCCATCCTCTCCTTATGGGTAATAAGCTCTAGTCCAAGCAGCATTCTGCGCCCTCTCCAAAGCAACCACATCTTTCCTGCCATGGAGTGACCAGAACTGCCCACAATGCTCCAAATGTACTTTAAACAAGCTCTATAGAGCTGCAACATGACTTCTTGAGTCTCATACTGAATGGACCTACCAATGAAGGCCAGCCTTACGTCCACTTGACCACCATAACTACTGGTGTGGCCACTTTCAGGGAGCTATGGATTTGGATCCCAAGATCCCTCAGCATCAATGCTGTTCAGGTTCCTGCCATTAACTGAATAATTTCACTTTCCATTCAACCACCCAAAGTGCAATCCCTCACAGTTCCTCAGATTAATTTCCAAATGAGATTTTAGCTCTGCCTCAATAACAAACACACCAACAACTCATCCACAGTTGACATTAGATCAGATGATTTTAGTTTCAACACAGTAAGTTGGTGGGAGGCAATGGAGTTGAGAATGGTAAGCAGAGTGAGGTGGAGACTGAGTCACAGAATGCCCTTCCTTCGTTGCTGTACCTTTGTTGAAACCATCTCTCTCTGTCTAAAGCACCCGCTGTCATTAATTGTGTAAGTGAATTTTACAATGAGCGTAGAAATGAAGATCCAATGCTCACTCTCTCTGCTGGTGATGTTTTATTTTTCTGGTAACTCCACCAGAAGGAGGAGTCAGAGTAATCCATGCAGCTGGAGAAAGTGCAGGGGAGCATGACGTCGCTGCCATTCAAGACCGTAATTGTTGGCAACTTCCCAATGTTCACCTCAACCCCGAAAATCAGGTGAAATTGAACGAAACCTGCCAAGAGAGAGAAAGCCACGTTAAAACATCACGTTGGCATCTTTCATCGGTTGTTCTGATTTCACTCATTTCATTCCTGCCAACCCCGTGAAGAAATGGCTACTCATGCTTCAGAAGCCCCGTTGTCACGAGCTCTCTCGTGCCTTGATAATGATGGCCCAGTGAGGCTCAGGGACACAGGTTGCTTCTTGCAGCTCAGCTCTGTGCCTGTCTCAGTTTAGTTTTGTTTACATTAGATACAGCTAATGTAACAAATTTCCATAAAATGTTCCCGTGATTGAAAGGAATTAAAAATATTAGGATTAAATAAAATTAAAAAGAAAGGGAGCCGTGTTTACCTTTGCAGTGACGTTGTGCAAATGGATGGGTCTGTCCCACATAGACCTGGCGTGGTTGGTTTAATACCATAGATCTGCATGTGAAGGGCATCCTGCCCCTCTTTGAGGCTGGCAGAAGAGTGGCAGGGCAGGTGTGTTGGCATCTGATCTCCAGTTTCTTCCAAATGCTCTTGTTGCAAAGCTGAGGAATAGACCCACTGGCGATTGTCTCTGCAGCTTGTGTGTAGGGAGGAACTGCAGAAGCTGGTTTACACCGAAGATAGACTCAAAAAGCTGGAGTAACTCAGCGGGACAGGCAGCATCTGTGGAGAGAAGGAATGGGTGACGTTTCAGGCCGAGACCCTTCTTCAGACAGAAGAAACGTCGCTCATTCCTTCTCTCCAGAGATGCTGTCTGTCCCTCTGAGTTACTCCAGCATTTTGTATCTATCTTCTTGTCTCTACAGTGACCTCAGTCCACAGTGGAGCACAGTGGACAGCACAGCTGTAGATTACTGAGGAGGCATTAATCTCTGTGACAACAGAACGCAGCTTTCAATTCATCATCAGAGCAAGAACTTGTCAACGAGTTCTGGGATTACTCAGCAAGATAAGGAATACACACATTGTGCAGAAGGATCACGTTGAAGGTAAGAATTATTCACATGTAACCTGTACTAAATTGCAGATATAAGCAGGATAAGAATTGTGCTAATAATGCAGAGTTCTCTATTATTTGCAAGGGTAAGCACTATTCACAATGTAAATGGGCTGCAGTTTACCTTAGTTATTGAGGTGTTAACAATAAAAGGTTTAGAACATTTTGCATGTTAAGAAAATAACCTGCGCAGCCCAGTGGCGCAGTGGGTAGATCTGCTGCCTCACAGCGCCAGAGACCTCGGGTGTTGTCTGTGTGGAGTTTGCATGTTCTCTCTGGGACGGCATTGTTTTCCTCTGGGTTCTCCAGATTCCCCCCACTTCCCAAAGACGAGCGGGTTTGCAGGTTAATTGCCTCTGTAAATTGCCCCCAATGTGTATGGGGTGAGTGAGAAAGTGGAACATTCTAACACAGAACTAGTGTGAGTGGGTGATGAATAGTCAGCGTGGCGTCAGTCAGCTGAAGGGCCTGTTTCCATACAGTATCTCTAAACCAATGACTCCTGGTGTAACTGAAAGAGCTTTGTTTCTATGGTGAACTAATGGCACAGGACAGGGTTTATGGAACGGCCGGTTAGAAGTGAGATAAACAGAGTGATACAAGTCCACTCTGGGTTACGGACATCTGACTGCTGGACAAGGGGATGGAGATGGCGGAGTGGGGGGGGGGGGGGGAGGTGGAGTGGTGGAGGGGGTGGGGCTGGGGAAGGGGAGGGGGGTTGGATGGGGATGTGGGGGAGGGGAGGGGGATGGGGATGTGGGGAGGGGGATGGGATGGGGATGGGTATGTGGGGGAGGAGAGGGATGGGGAAGTGGGGAGGGGGATGGGATGGCCATGGGTATGTGGGGAGGAGAGGGGGATGGGTATGTGGGGGAGGGGAGGGGGGTGGGGATGTGGGGAGGGGGATGGGATGAGAGGGATGTGGGGGAGGAGACGGGGATGGGGGGGAGAGAGGGATGAGGTTGGGGAGGGTGGAGGGATGGGGAGGGTGCAGGTGACGATAGCTCTGCCAATGTTGTGGGACTGCGGGCATCCTCTGCTGGGTGGGACATGGAGTAGGATATTTGGGCCATTAGTCCACACACTGATCAGGATAACAAATATTCAGAAGGACCTCACTGAATGATATGTATAATGTGTAGAAAGGAACTGCAGATGCTAGTTTTCACCAAACATAGGCACACAATTCTGGAGTAACTCAGTGAAACGGGCAGCAACTCCTGAGAGGAGTGGGTGACGTTTTGGGTCGAGACCCTTTTTCAGACTCATTGTAACCGGAAATGCCACCCACTCCTTCTATCCAGCGACGCTGCCTGTCCCGCTGAGTTACTCCAGCATTTTGTGTCTATCTCCGATGATATGTATAATATTATTTTTTAGATGACAATCTACCAATGGGTCACAACATACACTATGGAGATGTGAACTTACGACCTTCCAGCATCATTGACCATTATGTCCATGATAGAGTATTATAGAGCATTGGGGACCATCGTAGAGCATCGTCCTGCAATGCTGAGTTAGAAGGTCAAGAATTGCACTCGTTCCAATGAGGGCTGGGCTGCCCCGTCCAGCCTGTTCATACGGAGTGATCTCAGAATCCTTATTTTAGGTGAAATATCCAATCAGAGTCTCATCTGCCCGCTTAGATGACAGGAAGGCTCATCAATGGCACCACTTCCAAGTATTTCCCTAGTGCCCCAACATCATTTATGTTTCAATCAATATCACAAAACATAAATGATCTGATCATTATCTCCTTGGCGTTGCCGAGTCCACTTTGGCTACTATGTTTCCGTTACAACAGTGATTAAACATAAAAAACACATCACTGGATAGAAACTCATTTGGGTCATTTAGTGATTATGAAACATTAGCATTCCTGGCCCAGGATAGATGTATCGCACTAATACAGGTTTGTGCTGGAGTTGGATGAGATGCAGCATTATTGGCGCTGAGTTATGAATCCACGGCACTGAAACGTTTCGGAAGCACAGACTGCACGAGCCCCTCTCAGTCGGCAGCAGCAAGCCTGGCCATCTCAGTCTACATTACTGCAGCTGAGCTGCCCTCTCCTGCACCAGGTTCCATTATGGAACAGGAACACAAGCTCTATTCCATCTCTCCCTCTCAGCTTGCACCATCTCTTCATTGTCTCACTACCTTTCTTTCATCTACAATCATGTTCCTTTCAAAGATGTACAGCTATCTGCTTAATATTCCACAATACACTCCTAAAGGAACGCTGGCAAGGCCAGGGTCACTGTGTATTTACCAATTTGAGATAAAGTCTCACAAACTTCCTGTGCCAGTACCATGAATGCCTGCTCTTAATTTGTCTCAGTCGAATGTTAAAATAAGTTAACTGCAACGGGCAGGCTAGAGAGTGGGTGAAGAGTGAAGGTTAAAGAGTGACTGTCCCTTGCTGTCATCCAGCAACTCTCACTAGTCCAGAGCCAGGGGCCACAGTTTAAGAATAAGGAGTAATCCATTTAGAACGGAGACGAGAAAACACTTTTTCTCACAGAGAGTGGTGAGTCTGTGGAATTCTCTGTCTCAGAGAGCGGTGGAGGCAGGTTCTCTGGATGCTTTCAGGACAGAGCTAGATAGGGCTCTTAAAGATAGCAGAGTCATGGGGATATGGGGAGAAGGCAGGAACGGGGTACTGATTGGGGATGATCAGCCATGATCACATTGAATGGCGGTGCTGGTTCAAAGGGCCGAATGGCCTACTCCTGCACCTATTGTTTATTGTCTATTGTCTATTGAAAGTACATATCCATGAACTCTCAATCCTGTTTTAACTCACACAGCAGAAGGTGATTCAATCTATTGGGCTTGCTCTACACGTTCGAACTCCCCTCAAGTCAGGTTTATTGTTACAAGCACAAGTACATAAGGTCATATGTTCTAGGAGCAGAATTAGGCCATTCGGCCCATTGAGACTACTCCAACATTCAAACATGACTGATCTATCTTTCCCTCTCAAACCCATTCTCTTGCCCTCTCCCCGTAACCTCTGACACCCGCACTTATCGAGAATCGGTCGATCTCTGCCTCAACAATATCCATTGACTTGGCCTCCACAGCCTTCTGTGGCAATGAATTCCACAGATTCACCACCTGGTACAGGTACAATGCAACTTTTGAGCCAAAGCCAAAGTGCTGGAGGACCTCAGCGTAAATCGCATTGAGTTCCTCCAGCACTTTGTATTTTCCCCCAAGATTACGGCATCAGATGCTTCTTGTGTCCACAACGGAAATCTTACACGCAACAAGCACAGAAAACATAAAACATACATACATTCCACATGAAATCTGCAAGTCAGTAACAAGAAATGGTATAATAAAAGCAAGGCGTTAATGCAAAATAAATTAGAAAATAAGTCTATGGTAGTACAAGAGGTGGTCCATAATGTTCCACTGCCATGCCAACAGTAGAGTTGTGAGCGCTGTATTTCCCACTGATATCACTGAATTTGCACTGATTTCACTATCTCCCACTGAATCCCTGATTTCACTGAATACACGACTGTACACTGACAGAAATTAAACATGATCATCAATTAACCCCCCCAGGAATGTGGTAAAAACATGGACCAAATTACCCAAACTTGTACTTAGACCTGTGCCCTGAATCTCACAATCTGTGAAATTCCCTCTCCAAGAATGATCAAGATTCACACATTGTTCATGTTGACAAATCATGATTCTCTGATTTAGGATTTATTGAACACCAGGTCAACAGTCATTTCACCCTCAAGGTTCATATAATACAAACAGCAGCAAAGTACATTTATATAATGCCTTTAACACGGGACAAATCACTGGAGCATAATTAGGAACATTTATACCAAGCCTTATTTGGTCACAAAGTAAGTATTTCAAAGCATGGCAACGGGTGATGGAGTGATAGGGATTTTAGTCTCCAGGCCATGCGCCCACTCACAGGTCACCAAAGGTCAAGTGATCACAATGGGAGATGTACCAGGTGGGAGATTAGGATGAACATGGAATCACGGTCTCACCAGGGACTCGTTTACTGTTGTGTCGTTTTAAAATTGCTGGGGTTTACTAATATGTAAATACTGATTCTGTTCTGTAGTTTTTGCACAATCCGAGGCATCGCCACTTTCATTTCACTGCACACCTTGCATGTGTTTGTGACAATAAAGTTGACTTGACGACTTACCAGGATAAAGAAGACCATAGGAACTGTGGATGGCACGACTGCAATCATGCACCGTCTTCCTGCTGACTGGATAGCTCACAACAAAAGCTTTTAATTCGACCTCGGTGCACGTGACAATAAACTAAAACTGACCAGAAGAGTTATTTGGGCTGAAGATGGGCATGAATCCGTTTGGCCAAACCCCTAGTGTTGGACGCCACTCACCTTGGTGACAAGTATTAGATGTCTTCAAGACTTATAGACAACCACGAACAAACCAAAGAAACGGGCAGAGTGAGGCCACAAAGCCAAGTACTCCTGAAGAAGGTCTCGACCCGAAAGGTCGCCCGTTCCTTCTCCCCAGAGACGCTGCCTGTCCCGCTGAGTTACTCCAGCATTTTGTGTCTACCTGTGGTTTAAACCAGCATCTGGAGTTCCTACACAATCTCTACATTTTGTTATAAAACTTGTCGGTTTGCGCTGTCTGAATTGCCAACGAGTGCCTAGTCGATCGCTGCAAACTTAAGCTGCCTCGTCAGTGAAGGAAGATTCAGGATTCCGCACAAGTGAATGTGAATCGATTATATTATATAACATGGAGAATATAGACCGTGAATATAGAACACCCGCCGTGTTTCAAGATCACAGCCGTTATTTCCATCCAAGCCTGGCTATCTCTCACCTTCCCCAAACTCAATCGTGGATTTTTATTACAAACTGAAACTGCCAATTCCACCTTTCTCGAGGAGGCGCGGGTGGGATCCGCTCAGACAGAGGTCAGTGCGGATAGGCCGAGGCCGAACCGCCGCGTTGGGACTTAACCCGGGTTATTTGTGGAGTTGTGGCGGGACTGTGCTGCCTGCGGGACTCGCCCGGCCTCCGGGAACAAACTTCCAGCCCCAGCCCCGCTCTGCCCAGTCCAGCCCAGCCCCAGCCCAGCTCTGCCCAGCCCAGCCCCAGCCCCAGCCCAGCCCCAGCCCAGCCCAGCCCCAGCCCCAGCCCCAGCCCAGCTCTGCCCAGTCCAGCCCAGCCCCAGCCCAGCTCTGCCCAGTCCAGCCCAGCCCCAGCCCCAGCCCAGCCCAGCCCCAGCCCCAGCCCAGCCCAGCCCCGCTCTGCCCAGTCCAGTCCAGCCCAGCCCCAGCCCAGCCCCAGCCCAGCCCCAGCCCCAGCCCCAGCCCCAGCCCCAGCCCCACCACAACTTTGGTCAAAGTTACTGGGACTTCATCAAATGGTGAGATTTTCTGATCTAAACCCCATCCAGACACAAATCCAAACTAGAACAGTCTATCACCAACAGGGCAGTGGCCGGGGCGGGCGGCGAGTGTTTTTACCAACACCAGTGACCATGAAGACACAGACTGTGTGGAGCCAGGACTGGTGGTCGCTGCCTTACCCGTCAGGAGCACCAGCAACAGGGCGCTGGGGGGCATTTTGTGGGGGTTCCCCCAGTTGTCCGCAGCTCCTGCTGTGGCCATGCTGCAGCACTAGCGGATGCTCGGCCCTACAGGCTGAGTCTAGCCCCGGAGCCGACAAGCAGGGAGCTGGGTTGAGCTGCTAATATTCCGTTAGCGCAAAGCACAGGCGCAGTTGCAGAGAACTCGCCGTCTCTCCGCTCTCTCCTGATATCCGCTGTATCCCAGAGTCGGCGCACACTGCGGAACTGTGAGCGGAATCCACAATCTGCTGTGTGATTCTGCATTGCAGTCACACCGCTGCTGTCGTCATCAGCCACAGAGGCTGGGCTAAACAACAGCCCTGCAACCCTGCAGCCCGCTCCACTTACTACTAGCGACCCCCCCCCCCCCCCCCCCCATACATACACCAGGGCCGCTACACATCATACAACACACAGCCCAAAACAGCCCGCTACACGACACACGCATCCCTCATACATGACAAGCCCGGGCAGGCGGGCGGGCAGGCGGGGCACACATTCCAAGTGATTCTAAAAGTTATCAAACTTTGTGAACTTTCCCGCAACTTGGTGCGACGTGAAGTTTGTCTCCCCTGTAGGTCAGCACTCCTCGAGTTACCCCGAGGCATCCATCCCGTGGCAAATGCTTCATGAGGTGTTTATCCCCACCCCCCCACACACACACACCTCCTCTCTCCCTCTCCGGCAACGCGGGGACCATATTTGCCCTGGCAGCGAATGATGAAACTGGCCCGGGAGTGGGGCAGGGAGTGTTCAGACGCGGGCTGACGGTTCCCCAGGGCTCGGCTCGGCTCGGGTCGGCTCGGCTCGGCTCGGCTCGGCTCGGCGCTGCCTGTACTCGCCGTGTTCATGGTCTAGGGTTACACAAAAAGCTGGAGAAACTCAGCGGGTGCAGCAGCATCTAAGGAGCGAAGGAGATAGGCGACGTTTCGGGTCGAGACCCTCCTTCAGATCTACATCTGTACGCAGGAGTAAGCGTGCAGCCCTTTACACCGGCTCACTGCACAAGTAGAGACGTTAGGAACTGCAGATGTCGGAGTTTTGAGCAAAACACAAAGTGCTGCAGGAATGCAGCGGGTCAGGCAGCGTCTGTGGAGGGAATGCAGCGGGTCAGGCAGCGTCTGTGGAGGGAATGCAGCGGGTCAGGCAGCGTCTGTGGAGGGAATGCAGCGGGTCAGGCAGCGTCTGTGGAGGGAATGCAGCGGGTCAGGCAGCGTCTGTGGAGGGAATGTTTCGGGTCGGCAGCTTTCTTCAGATTTATTCTTCAGTTTCATTCAGGTGGAGGAGAGGTGAGGTTAGGACAAAGCCCGGCAAGTGATAGGTGGAGAAACAGCGAACTTTGGTAAACCAGCAACTGCAGTCCCTCTAGAAACACGTTCCCTGTCCACCTTCTCCAGAGACGCTGCCCGACCCGGTAAGGAGCACACGGAGGAGAATTCCTTCAAAGAGTCTCGACTTCATCACAAGAGGAGGGGACACAAAAGCTGGAGAAACTCAGCGGGTGCAGCAGCATCTAAGGAGCGAAGGAGATAGGCGACGTTTCGGGTCGAGACCCTTCTTCAGACTGGTCAGGGATCAGGGAAACGAGAGATATAGATGGTGATGTGGAGAGATAAAGAACAATGAATGAAAGATATGCAAAAAAGTATCGATGATAAAGGAAACAGGCCATTGTAAGCTGTTTGTAGTGTGAAATGAGAAGCTAGTGCGACTTGGGTGGGGGAGAGATAGAGAGAGAGGGAATGCCAGGGCCCAGGGCTGAGGGAGAGGTGGGAAGGGGAGGAGGCAGCCTGGGTTAACAGAAATGAGAAAATTCAATGTTTAAGCCCAGAGGATGCAGACTCCCCAAGCGGAATATGAGGTGCTGTTCCTCCAACTTGCGGTGTTGCTCACTCTGGCCGTGGAGGAGGCCCAGGACCGAAAGGTCGGATACGGAATGGGAGGGGGAGTTGAAGTGCTGAGCCACCGGGAGGTCGGGTTGGTTATTGCGGACCAAGCGGAGGTGTTCGGCGAAACGATCGCCCAGCCTCCGCTTGGCCTCACCGATATAGATCAGCTGGCATCTGGAGCAACGGATGCAGTAGATGAGGTTGGAGGAGGTGCAGGTGAACCTCTGTCGGACTTGGAACGACTGCTTGGGTCCTTGAATGGAGTGGATGGGGGAGGTGAAGGGACAAGTGTAGCATCTCTTGCGGTTGCAAGGGAAAGTGCCCGGGGAAGGGGTGGAGCGGGAGGGAAGGGAAGAATTGACAAGGGAGTTGCGGAGGGAGCGGTCTTTGCGGAAGGCAGATGGGGGGGAGATGGGAAGATGTGACGAGTGGAGGGGTCACGTTGGAGGTGGCAAAACTGGCGGAGGACTATGTGTTGTATGTGCCGGCTGGTGGGGTTAAAGTTGAGGACCAGGGGGACTCGGCCTTTGTTGCGAGTGGGGGAATGGGGAGAGAGGGTAGTGTTGCGGGGTACGGAGGAGACCCTGGTGCGAGCCTCATCTATAGTGGGGGAGGGGAAACCCCGTTCTCTGAAGAATGAGGACATTTGTGATGACCTGGTGTGGAACACCTCATCCTGGGAGCAGATGCGGCGTAGACGGAGGAATTGGGAATAGGGGATGGAGTCCTTACAGGAAGCAGGGTGGGAGGAAGAGTAGTCCAGGTAGCTGTGGCCTATCTCCTTCACTCCTTAGATGCTGCTGCACCCGCTGAGTTTCTCCAGCTTTTTGTGTAACCCTCGATTCTCCAGCATCTGCAGTTCCTTCTTTAACAACAAGCTGTGGGAGTCAGTTGGTTTGTAGTGGATGTCGGTCAGGAGTGTATCACCTGCAATATAGATGGTGAGGTCAAGGAATGGTAGGGAAATGTCGGAAATGGTCCAAGTGTATTTGAGTGCCGGATGGAAGTTGGTGGTGAAACGGATGAAGTCAGTCAGTTGTGTGTGTGGGTGCAGGAGGTGACACCAAAGCAGTCGTCGATGGAACGGAGGTAGAGGAGTTGTGTATAGGAGCAAAGAGGTCCTCCTGCAGTTGTACAGAGCCCTAATGAGACCACACCTGGAGTATTGTGTGCAGTTTTGGTCCCCTAATTTGATGAAGGACATTCTTGCTATTGAGGGAGTGCAGCGTAGGTTTACAAGTTTAATTCCTGGGATGGCGGGACTGTCATATGCTGAGAGAATGGAGCGGCTGGGCTTGTACACTCTGGAGTTTAGAAGGATGGGCGGGGATCTTATTGAAACATGTAAGATTATTAAGGGCTTGGACACACTAGAGGCAGGAAACATGTTCACAATGTTGGGGGAGTCCAGAACCAGGGGCCATAGTGTAAGAATAAGGAGTAAGCCATTTAGAACGGAGACGGGTTGTGAGTGTGGAATTCTCTGCCTCAGAGGGCGGTGGAGGCCGGTTCTCTGGATACTTTCAAGAGAGAGTTAGATAGGGCTCTTAAAGATAGCGGAGTCAGGGGATATGGGGAGAAGGCAGGAACGGGGCACTGATTGGGATTGATCAGCCATGATCACAATGAATGGCGGTGCTGGCTCGAAGGGCCAAATGGCCAACTCCTGCACCCATTTTCTATTGTCTATTGACATGAAACGTCACCCATTCCTTCTCTCCAGAGATGCTGCCTGTCCCGCTGAGTTAGTCCCAACTTTGTGTCTGTCTAAGGAATTTCAGATACCAAAAAGACACCAAGTGTTGGAGTAACTCAGCAGGTTAGGCAGCATCTCTGGAGAACATGGCTAGATGTTGAGACTGAAGGAGGGTCTCGACCTGAAATGTCACCTATCCATGTTCTCCACAGGTGCTGCCTAACCAGATAAGTTACTCCAGCAACTTGTTCTACAAGGGAATATCTATTATTGGCTTCAGGTTTGACAGAGATTGTCCCACCAGAGGGAACAAAAATGAGTAAGATTTATAAACATAAAGGGGGTAGCAAGAAGTTTTAAAAATAGAGAATATTAATTATATTTACTAATGAAACAATGTATAATTCATTGGCAAATGGACTAAAACTGTTCCATCATTGGCACCAACGTCGCCAGTGAAATGTCAGTAATATATATTTCATAGGTTGTTGCAGAGACAAATGTAGAGTTAGAGTCACAGAGTGATACAGCTTGGAAGCAGACCGTTCAGCCCAACTTGCCCACACCGGCCAACATGCCCAGCTACACTAGTCCCACCTGCCTGTGTTTGGTCCATATCCCTCCAAACCTGTCCTATCCATGTACCTGTCTAACTGTTTCTTAAATGTTGGGATAGTCCCAGCCTCAACTACCTCCTCTGGCAGCTTGTTCCACACACCCACCACCCTTTGTATGAAAAAGTTACCCCTAGGATTCCTATTAAATGTTTCCCCCTTCACCTTAAACCTATGTCCGCTGGTTCTCAATTCCCCTACTCTGGGCAAGAGACACTGTGCATCTACCTGATTTATTCCTCTCATGACCTTATACAATGGCGGTTTTGGATACTTGTTTTACCAATATGAATATGATATTGGTTGGTACCACTTTAAGGTTTAAAGCATGTGCCAATCAGGTTCTATATCTAGAGATGGTCAAACTCCACTGAAACGTCTCAAAGCTAGCCGCAAACAGGCACTGTTGGAAATGTTTAAGACAGAACTGCAGATGCTGGAAAAATCAAAGGTAGACAAAAATGCTGGAGAAACTCAGCGGGTGAGGCAGCATTTATGAAGCGAAGGAAATAGGCAACGTTTCGGGTCGGGACACTATTACAGGTCAAGTCCCGAAACGTCGCCTATTCCTTAGCTCCACAGATGCTGCATATTACTTGCTATCCTCTAATAATTTAGGGACACTGAGATGATACGATATAAAAAGGGGAACTTTCATCTTACGCACTTATTACGATCAGTGGCTTAACTTTAATCATGTATAGTCTCTCCGCTGACTGGATAGCACACAACAAAAACTTTTCACTGTACCTCGGTACACGTGACAATAAACTAAACTGCTCAACAAGGCCATTCATCCCATCAGACCCTGTCTGGTTCCCAACAGAGCAATCCCATTCCCACCTTTTACTTGTGATTTTAGTTTGTTATAGAGGTTTGAAGACAGAGATAAGTTAGTTTTCAGTTTGGAGGGGGAATATTGAGTCTTGGTGCAGTAGCACTGTCCCTTTAATAGTATCAAGTAACAATCTTGAATGTCTGCTACATCTCAGTGGCAGGTTAAAATAGAAAGCTGGACAAAATATCCACTATCTCATCTTTCCACTTCCAGGAACATATTGCAAGACATGAGGTTACTGTGAGGTTGCAGCTGGACATTTCTGCCGTCTCCACTCACCTGGTGTCACTGGATGAATACTGAACTACTGTCCAAAGATCATCTGATGAAGGGTCTCGACCCAAAACGTCACCCATTCCTTCTCTCTCTAGAGATGCTGCCTGTCCCATTGGGTCTATGACTGTGATGTTCTCTTGGTTGCATCTGCCTGTGCGCGTACTCTATATGGGGTCTCTGGGCCTAGAGGACCGACTCATTTTGCCCAATCCTAGTTTAGCGATACTGGACTGCGGGGAATGGCCTCTGCCGACAAAATTTAAGTACGGTGCGGTGGTGCAGCGGTAGAGTTGCTGCCTTACAGCACTTGCAGGGCCGGAGACCCGGGTTCCATCCCAACTACGGGTGCTGTCTGTACGGAGTTTGTATGTTCTCCCCTTGAGCACGTAGGTTTGCTCCAAGATCTTCGGTTGCCTCCCACACTCTAGACGTACATATTTGTAGGGTAAATGACTTGGGTTTGTATACTTGGTATAAGTGTCAATTGTCCCTAGTGTGTGTAGGTGTGTGCGGGGGTCGCTGGTCAGTGTGGACTCGATGGGACGAAGGGCCCTGTCTCCGCGCTATATCTCTAAACTAAACTAAAATTCTCCACAGCTCATTTCAAGTTGGTGCTTATTCGTGACTAAATGTCATCTTCACGATTGCACTGAGTGTTCTCCTATGGTCAAGGATCTCTTTAGAATCTACAGCTGCTTAGAGTGGGATGATGATGCGGAGTTTGATATTTGTGCATTTGAGAGGATCCGCCACAGTTATAGTCAGTTCCAATGCATGATTAAATCATCAACACATATTTCAGGTCAGATATCTCTGAGCTCTCCAGTGAGATCGCTCATTATATTCATGTCCTTTGCTTTAACGTACTAGAGTTCCAGGATGCTAGCTGACTCAGAATTCTGGAAAAGATATCCTGATCTACCCTGCTCTACGAAAGAAATGTGATTCACTGCAGTAATTTATCTGAAGAATTTCAGTCCAGCACATTGAAACAATCATTTGAATGCGTACTAGAAGACGGCAGCAGAAGAACAATATTGGTGCCGAACATGATGCCAAGTTAAACTGATCTCCGTTTGATCCATATCCCTTTATTCCCTGCATATCCCTGTTTTTCAAGATTCTTTGCAGACAGGGCTAACTCTGTGAGTCTTAGTGTTGGTATTTCACTCAAGTGAAGTTTGATCCCCAAAATGTCACGGCAATTAAGTAAAAGCTCCTTAAACACCACTATTGTATCTATCTCCAAGCCCACCCCTGCCAATGTGTTTCAGGCCCCCAATTGCCTCACAAACTCCGTTAAACTTTCTCCTTCTCACCTTCTAGCCAAGCCCTCTAGAGTTGAAGAGTTGCACCCTGGGAACAAAGTTCTGACTGTCCACTGTGCTTGTGCCTCCCACCATTTGATGTACTGGAACAAGAACATCATCACACACTAGTACTATTGTGCACTGGCTCAACAATACACTTCATCTACGATGTAATAAAAGCAGAAAATGTGGAAAACACTCAGCATGTCGGGCAACATCTGCGGTGGGAGAAACAGTTTCAAGAAGGATACAAGGGTTGTCTGAACTGAAAGGTTAACTCCTGATGTACTGAGTGTTTCCAGCAAGTTCGGTTTTTATTTAAGACTTCCAGCATTTTTTAAAATTCCAACTCAGTAATGCATGTACTGGTACGACAGAACTGTAATGCAGTGATCGCTTGCACTACAGTGCACTAATATCAGTGGTGCATTAGCCCAGTCATACACAGGACTCTGGTCACATTTCACACCAATTGCCTGATAAATCTTCCTGGTCAACTCCACAGTCCCACTCCCAGCAATTAGCCACGCTCTGTCCCTGGTAAATATTGCCGTGTGCCCTGAGAAACACAGCCAGCACTGAACACAAACTGGTGAGTACCAACTAATCAGTTGAGGTTTGCGTCAGTTGAAAGGAGAAGACATCAAACCTATTAACTGTTCTTTATCTCTCTACATCACCGTCTATATCTCTCATTTCCCATTACCCTGACTAGTAGGAAGAACGGTCTTGACCCAAAACGTCACCCATTCCGTCTCTTCAGCGATGCTGCCTGTCCCGCTGAGTTACTCCAGCTTTTTGTGTCTATCTTTGGTTTCAACCAGGATTTGCTGTTCCTTCCTACACAAACCAATAGTATCAGGGTGAGACATTGCGGGCACCTTGAGAGCAGCTTTGTAAAGGTCAGTGAGTGATTCTGCAGCTGTGCCTGTCACTCTGAGCCGTCATCTCTCTTTACTCCAGCAATTGTCAGCAGGCCAGGCCAGGATTTAAAGGCAAACGCTAAATTGCTGAGCACCCATGGACGTCATGTTCAATGATCAACTCGGTAGCATTTTCCCTCCTTCCTTCAGCCTGCTTTGCTCAAATTAAAACACACAATCCACTCTCTCAACCTTTACTGGGTGTCAGCCCAGGTGGCGTGAAACAGGTCCTGACCTCACCGACGTGCTGAGGCAGATACATACTCAACAATATTTATCCTTCAAACAAACTAAAGCCTTCTGCTCATCACTTTGCTGTGCCACAATTGGCTATGACATTAGGTTTAGGGTTATTGTTGTCACCTGTACTGAGGTAGAGTGAAAGGCTTTGTTTTGCATGCTATCTAATCAGATCAGATAATACTGTCCATGAATGCAACCAACCCACACTCAAGTACAATAGGTAGAGCAAAGGAGAGGATGCTGAATGCCGAAGGGTCTCGATCCAAAAAACGTCACCCATTCTTTCTCTCCAGAGATGCTGCCTGTCCCGCTGAGTTACTCCAGCATTTTGTGTACCTGTGGAATATATTTCTCAGCACAAAGTCCAATGTCCGTACTGGGGTCGAGGCTAATTGGACGGTACCCTAGCTCATGGACTGCTCAGAACAACATTTTAGGCAAGCACAATAAATCTCATTTTGTCCATTTATTTACAAATTGGGCTGAATCTAATGGGAGAGCAGAGCAGTTAATGAGAGAGGTGGGCTGTGGATCAGTGTCTCAATGTAACCACACCGGCCTGAATGTGATGTAACATTATTTTCACCTCACAGTCTTCTCTGAATTACCTGTCACTTATTGCATAAGTCATTTGTCAGCAGGTGTGATACTCGAAGAGTTAATTTCATTGTAATCTTTGGCACCTTTCTGTTCATTGCATTATCAGTGTAGGAGATATAAATGAGTTAATGCAAACATTGGACGGTGAATCAATAAACAACTTGCAGGTTATTAACGTCTCATAAATAAAACCACTATTTAACATCATATCCACACAGAGTATTCCCTTTTGATGCCTTCATTTGGTTCAGGGTGTGATTTTATTTCATTATTTAGCTGAGCTCCACTTGCTTTCTGATGGTTCTGACAATATAATTCCAATATATGATGAACCTAAAGGGGAAGATTATGCCCCACAAATGTCCCAAACCTGTCAAATGCTTTAACTCAGACAATGTGTCAATTATAGGAATCTTATGGACAACTAGAAAATGGGGAGAACTTCAGACAACCGGTACTGGAGCAAAAGCCTTGACTGAAATGAGAGCAGAAATGTTGTTCAGATTCTCCAGAGTGAAGACGGGTCCCCACCCAAAATATCACCTATCTTTGCTCTTTAGAGATGCTGCCTGACCCACTGAATTACTCCAGAACATTGTGGGGTTTTTTGTTGTGAACCAACATCTGCAGTTCCTTGTTTCAACCTCTAACCTTCTGCCATATTGCCTTGCAGCTGTAAAGCACCTGAGGAGGTGCCCAAGACCGGAGGATTTCACTGTGGGGTCTGTAATAGTGTCCTCGATAGCTGGAATAAAGTGCCAAGAGGATGTTGCCAGGACTTGAGGGGCCTGAGCTAAAGGAAGAGGTTGGATAGAATCGGACCTTATTCTTTGTGATAGTCCCTGCCTCAACTATCTCCTCTGGCAGCTCGTTCCATGCACCCACCACCCTCTGAATGAAAAGTTGCCCCTCAGTTGCCCCTGCCCTGGATAAAAGACTCCGTGCCTCTACCCTATCTATTCCCCTCATGATCTTATACATCTCTATAAGATAATCCTTCGGTCTCCTGCACTCCAAGGAATAAAGTCCAGCTTGCTCAACCTCCACCTTATTGCTTAGGCCCTCAAGCCCCAGCAACATTTGGTGTCAGGGGTTATGGGGAGAAGGCAGGAGAATGGGGTTAGGAGGGAGAGATAGATCAGCTATGATTTAATGGCAGAGTAGATGGGCTGAATGGCCTAATTCTTCTCCTATTCCTTATGATGTTACCAACAGCCTCGTAAATCTCGTAATTCTTCTCTGCATTCTTTCCCGCTTAGATGTGATCTGTGTACAATAGGAGAAGGTGGGATCAGGATAGTCCGATGTACTCACAACCCTCTACATCTCCACACAGCCTAGTGACCGTCACATTTCAGACTCAGCAAGGAATATTAAGCGGTGACCATCGTCAACATCAGGTTGAGCCGTTTGAAGGCCAACTGGATGAACTGGGGAAATGATGAAAATAAATTGGAAACACCACCAAGATTTATTTCAATCACATGTATTTTATTTTTAACTAAGTTACAACAAACAGATATCCAGAATCCCTGGCAATTCTTTCATATAACTCTGGCAAAACTGAAACCTCCCAAAGGAGAAAAACCATGAAAAATATATAAAAACATCATCATTTCTCAACTGCAACCCTCACTTGTCCCACACACCATTCTGTAGTGGGTCAGTCCGTCAAGGAAGGGAAATGCTATGGGTGTGATCACAAGCTCACTCTGTGGAAATCCATTCACAATTCTGCTAGAAATTGGAGGGGAGAGAGATCTCTGTGTGCGTTCAACGTCACGGGCAGAGTAACAGGCAGATAGATCATCACCACCGACACAAGAGTTAGTCTGTGGGATTATCTCACTCATTCAGAGAAGAGGCTGAGCAGGTCCTTCAGGATTATCCTGGGATGTCCACGTTAAGATTCACCTGCTCGGCCAACAGTCACTCAACGCATCATCTAGTGAGTGATCTACAAGATCTGGAGACACAAATGGCTTCAAATGCTGGAATGTGGAGCAACCAATAAACTTCTGAAGGAACTCAGCAGGTCAAGCAGCATCTGTGGGGGAAGGAGTGCTGGACACTTCTGCATCAGTAAAATGTGAAGAGTTTGCTTGTTTTTCAATGGGATGATAAAACATGGGAAACTGTGAGGATGGATGTGTTAGACTCCAAAGGCAGGAATGTAGGCAGGGTGCTAGCCAAGTTACACCACATGTAAAATATACAAATGCAAACTTGGCAACTGAAGTGAAGTCACAGCGCATTCAATGTTAGACATAAATGCTGGAGAAACTCAGCGGGTGAGGCAGCATCTATGGAGCAAAGGAATAGGCGACATTTCAGGTCGAGGCCCTTCTTCAGACTGATGGGGCGGGAAAAAGAAAGGAAGAGGCGGAGACAGTAGACTGTGGGAGAGCTGGGAAGGGGGGAGAAAGCAAGGACTACCTGAAATTGGAGAAGCCAATGTTCATACTGTTGCCACGAGGTGCATTCAATGTCGATGTGATGATCAGGAGATGGGACCACGCTTTAACCACGAGAGCCCAATCATCTCTCATCCCCTTTTCATTTCTATTCATTGTCACCATCTCCATTCACCTGCTAAACACCCCCCCCCCCTCACCTGGATACACCTATCATGTTAGCTTTCTCCCTACTCTGTGAGTCTGAATAAGAATCCTGACCCGAGATATCACAGGTCCATTTCCCTCCACAGATGCTGCCTGACACATTGAGTTCTTCCAGTACTTTGTGTTTTGCTCCGGATTCCAGCATCTGCAGTCTCTTCTCTGTCCATTGAATGAACCCTGGGCTTTTGGACGATGGGCATGTGCATTCCCGGTCAGAGTGGCATTAACAGCACTGATATTGTAACAATGACCCCATGATGTCCAACTAGGAACAACGGAGCTAAACTCAGGGTCTGGGTGGGGAAGTTTGGAACGGGGTCTGAAGCAAAATAACCCGCTTGTTGAGAGATTAAACGTGTCGAAGTACTAAAACTTGACAGAACGATCAAAGTGCAGTAGTGCAGGGAAGATGAGGAGCTTGTGGAGGTCTGTGTTGGTCCAGGCGTTATAGTCCATGGTGAAATAGGCCATGGATGGTCCAATGGAGATCAGGAACATTGACATCACACAATACCTGACCATGTGATGGTTGATCAAATTACACTACTAAACAATCAATTATTAACTCCGTTCATTTTGAATTGATGTTCAAGCCTGCAGGTCAATATCCATAGACACTGCATGTATGTCCAGGAGGTCCTGGTTAAACTAGTTCCCCACTGCCCCATGGTTTCCACCAGATTCCCCATTCAACAGAGAGGCAATGTTCCCAGTTTATCCAGATCACCAGGTACAGTCTCCTCTTCGCTGCGGACTGCCCCCATCCCCAACCCCACGCCCACGCCCACCCCCACCCCCACCCCCAACCTGCCCCCATCCCCACCCCCGCCCCTACCCCCAACCTGCACCCACCCCCAACCTGCCCCCACCCCCAACCTGGCCCCACCCCCAACCTGGCCCCACCCCCAACTTGCTCATTCGGCTCCAAAGGTTGAAATTGAAAAAAAAACTCCCCCTCACCACTCACAGTCCTGAGGCAGGGTTTCAATCCCGAATGTCGACCATTCCTTCCCCCTCCACAGATGCTGCTTGACCAGCTGAGTTCCTCCAGCATGCAGCTTGTTGTTGCAGATGCCAGCGTTTGCAGTCTCGTGTCTGACCACTTGCACTAATCCTGCACTTGTCCAATGTTACTCTCCCTACATATCCATCATCACCCCCTGCCCCCCCACCACCCCCCTGCCCCCCCCCCCCCCCACCACCCCCCATATACACAGATACACAGATACACAGGGCAAGTTGCCGTTAACCTTCTGTCCAGCACACCTTTGGGTTATGGACGGACACTGCAGCACCCAGGGGAAACCATGTGGCCACAGGGAGAACGTGTCAACTCCATACAAACAGCACCCGAAGAGATGACAATTGAACCCAGATCGCTGGAGATAAGGGGCAGTGGCTCGATAAGTGGTTCCACCCAATGTAATGCTGACTGATGTTGTACCTGAGACTGAGGCTGCTGCCATAGCTGTGGGCCGGGCCATGGGGCAGAACCTCTCCACGGGCCACATGGGTGCCCACCATCTCCAATGGTCTGGGTTAGTGGAGGCAGTGGTGAGTATGGCCACTCTCAGGTCCCAAACTCCGGGACACACCGGGTAAGTTGGGAACCCAACCAGAAAGCCTCACGTCAGCCCCAGTGATTAGGATAGCATGCTTATCCCGTTAGTTGGCAGTGTGGGACTTCAGATTGCCCTCATAGTTACAAAGCTCCTTTTCCAGTCTGTAGCTAGCTCCATTTCTAACCACAAAATATCCCACATTTGGCACAAAGAAACTGGATAAAAAGTAGGCCATTTTGTGTTGTACAAAACCTATGTTTCTGGAATGTTCCCTGCCACTGATTGGTGGACTTGTTGTTGCCTCTTTCCAGGGGGGGGTGTAAAGATCTCACATGGATCCAGTCAAAGCTATTTCTGAGAATTTGCACAATCTTGGATTATTTGGACAAATGCGTCCCATGAATAATTGCAGGATTCAGGAACACCCACGCTAGAGTTTAGAGTCTCCGGAATCATCACAATGGATATTTTGAGGTGTTATTACTGGGTTTTACATGAAGTACACCTTCAGCCACTTTGGGCCAACGTTAACCGAGGCAGCCAGTGGGAGGTTGTGGCTGGTGATGAAGCTGGGTTCCATGTCTGCTCGGTGGCAGGATCGGGTGGGGAATGTAGAAACGGCAGTACACCTGATCTGCTGGGACACCTACTGGACAATGTAGGTCCACCCTGCCACACCACTCACCAGCTACATCTCAGCCACAATGGGAGCAGGGAATTGACTGGGGGCTTTGCTGGCAATACTTAACTCCCCAAAAAAACTAATTTAGAGAAAAGATTCCATTACCATTCCCCTCAACGGGCAAACAGCCGAGGTGGACATTATGTTTTACCAATGTGCCACCTTCCCATTGACACCCATTTAAAAACATGCACATTTATAACAATAGCCTTGGTTATAATTCACCACACTCACATGGCACTGGACAATAAGCGCGGTATTTACGCTGATGCAGCAAAGCTGGTGCCCCTGCTGGGTGCTGCCAGTTTTGGTGATGACACCTGCACACAGTTTGGAGCTGGATGGCATGCATGATGAATCAACAGTAGGTTCACGAACAGCACGGCAGAAGGTGAGCTCGTGTTAATGTGTAGCAGCACGTGGAGAGCGTAGAGGAGAACCAGTCTTGTCCCAGGAAGCATGATGGTGACAGCTGTCACCAGGGGCTGGCCGGCCAAGGCAGCCATCTCTCACTGGCTCTAGTGCCGCCTGCAAACGTAGGAAGGAATTTCAACCTCAATACCAGAAATTATTTTACATTATCTAAATGGAGGCCGATTAGGAAAAGGGGAGATGCAGAGCGACCTGGGTGTCATGGTACACCAGTCATTGAAAGTAGGCATGCAGGTACAGCAGGCAGTGAAGAAAGCCAATGGTATGTTAGCTTTCATAGCAAAAGGATTTGAGTATAGGAGCAGGGAGGTTCTACTTCAGTTGTATAGGGTCTTGATGAGACCACACCTGGAGTATTGCGTACAGTTCTGGTCTCCAAATCTGAGGAAGGACATTATTGCCATAGAGGGAGTACAGAGAAGGTTCACCAGACTGATTCCTGGGATGGCAGGACTGTCTTATGAAGAAAGACTGGATAGACTCGGTTTATACTCTCTAGAATTTAGGAGATTCAGAGGGGATCTTATAGAAACTTACAAAATTCTTAAGGGGTTGGACAGGCTAAATGCAGGAAGATTGTTCCCGATGTTGGGGAGGTCCAGGACAAGGGGTCACAGCTTAAGGATAAGGGGGAAATCCTTTAGGACCGAGATGAGAAGGACTTTTTTCACACACAGAGTGGTGGGTCTCTGGAACTCTGCCACAGAGGGTAGTTGAGGCCAGTTCATTGGCTATATTTAAGAGGGAGTTAGATGTGGCCCTTGTGGCATAGGGGATCAGAGGGTATGGAGAGAAGGCAGGTACGGGATACTGAGTTGGATGATCAGCCATGATCATATTGAATGGCGGTGCAGGCTCGAAGGGCCGAATGGCCTACTCCTGCACCTAATTTCTATGTTTCTATTATAGCCTTACAGATTGGAAACAGGCCCTTCGGCCCAACTTGGCCATGCTTTCCTGCTTCTTCCACACTGTTAGCACGAAAGGAGAAAATGAGCTGTCACATGGACATAGGGCTTGGACCCTTGCGCCACCTTTAATGAAACCATGGGTGATCTGACTGTAACCCCAGCATTGTATTCCCACCCATCCACTGCATCTTTTACCTCCGTGTCCATGAAGAGTCTGTCTACATTGACTTCTTTCCACCACCCTCTCAGAAAGTTCCAAAGAGTTTTGATCATCTGCGATAAAAAAAAACAGTTGCCCCATCCCTCTCCTAAATGGGTGACTGCTTATTTTTAAATTGCGACCCCCATTCGCAGGTTCTCCCACAAGAGAAAACATCCTCTTCACATCCACTCTGTCACGACAATGAAGCATCTTATTTGCCACGTTTTCCTCACTAGTGTACTTCCCCATTCCAGGTATTTGTCCAGTAATCCCTCTCTGAATGCTTCCGCCATTCTTCCTTACATGAGGAGACCGATGTGTATGCAGCACTAAAATATCATCTCCCCAAAGCCTTGTGTAACCGCACCATTATCTCACGACTTTTGTATTTATTTGCCCAAACATGAAATAACACAATTATTAGTGCTCATAATTACGTACAGTGCCTGCAAACATACTACATGATGGTCAACCCCTCTGTATTTCACACCTCTGCAATCCTACACCAGTTCAACATTATTTATTTTAATCTCCTTTGCCCTTATTATACTTTATATGGCTGATGTTTGCGTGTCTTAATGTATTTACTTGCAATCTCCTGATGTCCTCTTCCCAACTTACTTTCCCACCTCTCCATGTCTAATTTGCAAGTTTAACAATTGTATCTTGGTGCCTTCATCGAGTAATTGACATAAATTGTAAAATGCTGTAAACGCCAATAAACATCTTGCCAACTTGTAAACGATCCATTTGCACCGATAATCCATTTCTTGTTAACCAACCAATCTTTTATCTACAACAACCCATCCCCTGTACCATGAGTTTTCACGTGGAAATATATTCCTGTTTCTTCGAGATTGATCCCTGGGATGGCGGGACTGTCATATGAGGAAAGATTGAAAAGACTAGGCTTGTATTCACTGGAGTTTAGAAGGATGAGGGGGATCTTATAGAAACATATAAAATTATAAAAGGACTGGACAAGCTAGATGCAGGAAAAATGTTCCCAATGTTGGGTGAGTCTAGAACCAGGGGCCACAGTCTTAGAATAAAGGGGAGGTCATTTAAAAGTGAGAAAAACCTTTTTTACCCAGAGAGTAGTGAATTTATGGAATTCCCTGACACAGAGGGCAGTGGAGGCCAAATCACTGGATGGATTTAAGAGAGAGTTGGATAGAGCTCTAGGGGCTAGTGGAGTTAAGGGATATTGGGAGAAGGCAGGCACGGGTTATTGATAGCGGACGATCAGACATGATCTTATTGAATGACGGTGCTGGCTCGAAGGGCCGAATGGCCTCCTCCTTCACCTATTTTCTATGTTTCGATGTTTCATTGATGGTGCAAATCCCAGTCCATATACGACTGTGAGATTACCTTTAGCAGAAAGACTGCAGAGATTGAAGCTCACACCTCCCACTTCACAAAGGCAGGTAGGGACGGGCCTCACCAACAACACGACACCCAATGAAATGAATCAAGTTGGACACAAAAAGCTGGAGTAACTCAGCGGGACAGACAGCATCTCTGGAGAGAAGGAAAGGGTGACGTTTCGGGTCGAGACCCTTTTTCAGACTGATGAGAGGTCTCGACCGGAAACGTCATCCATTCCTTCTCTCCAGAGATGCTGCCTGTCCCGCTGAGTTACTCCAAACTTTTGTGTCTAACTTTGGTTTAAACCAGCATCTGCAGTTCCTTCCTACAAAATGAATCAAGTGTGGGGAGTGGGTCTTGAACCCGCCATGTCCCAGACACGAACGCTGTTACTATACCCAATCCTCCTTACTTCTCCTCTCCTTCCTCATTGCCCTCCCCATCGGTCTTTCCTTCCTCTTCAGTTTTCTGTTCTTCGGACTGATTATCCTGTTTCTTTTTCCTCCTCACACACTTCACAACGACCAAGGAGAGGATGAGGACAGCGAGCAGCCCACCGACAGTTGCGCCGATGATGACGGCCACGATGGAATGGTGCTCAGGATCCACTGGAAGAGAGAGTTGGCGTTAGGAACAGTTTGCTGCCTCAGGCAGACAGCTGGACGTGCCCTTCAGCCCACCGTGTCCACCCTGCCCAGCGATCCCCCGCAGACTAGTTCGATCCTACACACACTGGGGACAATTTACAATTATACTGAAGTCAATTAGCCTACAAACCCACACGTCTTTGGAGTGAGGGAGGAAACCAGAGCACCCGGAGAAAACCCACACGGTCACAGGGAGAACGTACAAACTCTGTACAGGCAGCACCCGTAGTCAGGATCGAACTCGGGTCGCTGGCGCTGTGAGGCGCCAACTCTACCGCTGCACCACTGTGAGTCGAGAGGGATAAATATTCTAAAACTCATAGAACTGAGGGCTCTGAAGAAATGGCACACATGAAATCTGGGGCAGATGAACTTATTGATTGCAAGGCAAGAGTAAAGTGGCGTCACTGACCTACTCGTGCTCCAATCCTTCATGTCTTTGGTCGGGAAATAAGCTGCCTTTGAATTCCTGAATGGCCACTACATGGCCATATAGGCATGGTGGTCCCCACCCCCCACCCCCCACCCTCTCCAGAGAATAGAATGGGATTGGTATAGGATTAGTGTGGATGGGTATGTGTTGATGGATGAGGATCCAGACTGTGTGGTTGATGATGGAGCGGGCTTGGGATAGTGGGACTCTGCTCTGGAGTGTGGCAGTACTGATGATGATGTCTATCCACAATACCTTCTGTCACCACACTCAGCTGAATGATTCCCAGTCCTTTGTGCCGGTCGGGTGGGTTTAAGACGTAACACTTGTAAAAGCCATCGTCGTTGGTCTGGATGTTGTGAATGGTGATGGAGACATCGTTCTTCTTTAGGTTTCCCGACCACTCCACCCGACCCCAGAAAGGTTCCGTTCTGGAGAAGATCAGCCTGTGACGGAACTGCACAAACTGCCAGAGAGATGAGAAAGGGTTTAGTTCGCGGGCACAGGCACATGTAATAACTGCAAGGACCAGGCAGCCAAACAAGATCTGTGGAGGTACAGGAATGGTTCATGCATCAGGACGTGAGAGTAGAAGGAAGATGGTCAGTATGTAGGGGTGAGAGGAGGGCGAGACGCAGGGAGGTTCGTTTACTTGTGCTTATTTGTGAACTCATTGACTCTTCAGTAGAATTGGGGTGGGACATGGTGTTTATGAATTTTCAGAAGGCTTTCAATAAAGTCCCACATTGTAGCCTGGGGAACATGGTTAGAAGATGAAGAGTTTGCGGTAATATACTGACATGAATGTTTATTGGAAGAAAACAGAGTGTAGGAATAAATGTAGATACAAGGAAGAGCAGACACTGGTTTAGGGAGTGGTGGGTGGATACAGCTGAGGCAGCAGCTCTTCCAGCTGCTCCACTGGACGTGGAGGCTTGTGAGAGAGAAGGAAGTGGGAGAATGAGACTGACGAGATCGCTGTGACAATATCTAGATTCCTCCATCCCATTACAATCAGTCTGAAGAAGAGTCCCGACCTGAAACATCATTTATCTATGGAATCCTCCCTAAATCTACCAGCTCCATTACAACTCTCCTTAATATCTCGTCTTTGCCCATGCATTGCCACCTGCCTTATCGTAGCAATGTTACAACATTTTGCCATTTTAAAAATCAAGTCTGCAATTTATCCCATCCGATAAAGCATAAAAAGAAGTTTAATTTGACACCTAATTCACTTTCATATCTTCAGTATTAAGAAAGTTATGACCATTTTCATACTCAGAAATTAGCATCTTGTTCCCCATTGCCTTTCAATTGACTAAAGCTGTGATCTAGAACCGTTAAAAGCCCATAACTTTCTTAAAAATTGAGAGAACTCAATGAAATTTTCAGTTATTATAGATTGAAGCATTCTGAAACAAATATGAAACAATCTTACTTGGATGACCTGAAATTAAAGCATATAATTAGTTATCTAATTGTAGCTAATTACAAAATTCAATGAGTAGATCTAAACATCTATCCATTTCTTAAGAAAAGATAAACTTTTTTTAAATTGCCTAAGTCCAAATAACACAATAATCCACAATATAACATAATTTTTAAATCTTATTTTCATGAATTTCTGGGCCAAATGGAAGGAATTTAATGTTTAATGCCTGTAAATTAATGGCCATTTAAATCAACAAGCGAGTGGGTTTTAGTGGAATGCGGTGGATTGGAACGTTGTGGTTTGCGGTGAAGTCGGGAGGAAAAATACTGTTGGTTCATACATTTTTTTTTGGACCCCATTTCGCAACATGAAAATATTATTAAAGCCTCCATAAAAAACAACTTTTAATATGAAAATAAACTGTGTACCTTTTTTTCTCCCCTACGCAAAATCCTTCCCGTTGTAGGCGCTCACGGCTTTTGAAGGTGATTTTTAAATTATTCTAGATAATAAATAATCTAGCGTAATTTAAAAATACCTTCATGAATGAAATGTCGGAGCGATTTTTCTTCCGCGACGAAATCGCCCGACATGGATCGATTTTCCCTGTCTGTGGAAAAATGGCACTTTAAGCCCGCGCTCCCGCCCCCCTCTGAAAGGCGCCAAAGTCACGCACACGGGGAGCGGCAGAACTGCAGCGCTGCTCAAGGTAAGTTTTGTAACATACCTACTTATCGGGCTGGAGAAGATGCACTGCCCCAGGTCTCAATGTGTTCCCTGCCCCCTGTGAGTGTGCTGAGAGGCTGGTCTGGGGACCAGGACTGGACCATGTCTCAAATACCCTCTCCAAATCTGTGTACGTATTAGTTTTTATTATTCCATAGCAAGTAATGTGAATGGGAATGGCATTTGAATTTAACAGTTTTCAAACGCCATTGACATTTAGAGACTTTAAATATTTTTATAAAACATGAAGTAATTAATAACCAACAAATTGTTTCCTAGCTGAAAACTTACATAATTTTTAGAAATAATGCCAAATATTAACAAAGGTAAAATATTTAAACAGGCATCTTTCTTTCCATTCACTTCCTGATCTGCGAGCCTAAAATCTCCATTAAACATGTGGAGTTTCGGATCCCATGCTTGGTCCAAGAAACCACAAGATATTGGGGCAGAATCAGGCCATTCAGCCCATCATGTCCACTCGGCCATTCAATCACGGCTGATCTTTTTTCCCCTCTCAATCCCATTCTCCTGCCTTCACCGTTTAACCTTTGACATCCTTACTAATCAACCAAAGTCTTTGTGGAAGACCCCAGTGGAATCCTGTTGCTGGTTTCTCTGGGAATCTGGGAATGGGTGTCAGATTTGATGGAGACGGATGTCAGATTTGAACCCAATCCTGTCAGTGTGTGTCAGCTCGGTCTGGCTCAATGACTTCTCTTTGACTCAGTGTCTAATCTTGTCTGATGAGCAGCTGAGGACAATGTGCAGCCTTGAAGGTGATCTATAGAAGTGCACTTTTATTATTAGAGAATTATGGATCTTTGCCACAGTTGACCCCCTGACATTCCGAGATCTTCTGACAAGGCCACACAGAGACATCTCTTCAATTATTGCATCAAATATCTGACCTTCACTCTTTATCTCAACTCCATTTCCAAGCCCGTCTCAACGTGCTGCTGTATCGATCCCGGGCGCCAGGCAAACACTTGCATTGAAACTTTTATTTGGACAAAGTTCACAGGATAATAATGCGACAACAATAAAATCCCAGCACACCAATGAAGGAGACATGAGGACAAGCGGACAGCAGCTCAGTGACCTTCCCTTCAAAATATAATTTTAAAGGAGGAAATTAGATTTCATTTATTCATTCACAGGGTGTAGACATTGTTGGGCAATGCTGCCAACATCTGTCCATCCTTAAATGCCCCAGAACTAGGGAGGCAGTTAAAAGTCACCATTTTAGCAAATGTCCTTGGTTGAAGTGTATCAGTGAATCAACTGTGCTTTTTTTTTGTAACAATTTATTTTTAATTCCTGGATTTAGTTTTTAAAAACCCAGGTATCATTGGATTGCCTCTGTATAGATATGCTAGACTACCATGATGGGATTGGACTCATGATTCAGGATCAAAGTCCAGAACTCTAGTTCCCACAGGACGAGGGCCAGAACCTTGTACTCAGGGTTGAATTGTCAAAGACTAGAGGCCATAGCTTTCAGGTCAGAGGGGGGCAAGGGGGGCAAGAAAGGAGGTGTGTGGGGAATTCTTTCACACAGAGGGTGGGAGGTGCCTGGGCTTCAGTGTAACAGTGCAGGAGGCAACAGATAGAAAGATCTGAGGTTTTAGATTGAGGTTTTGGTGTACTGAAGGATGCTTGCATGTCATCTAATCAGATCACATGATACAATCTAGGCAATCTCAAATGCCATAGGTACAGCAAAGGGAAAGATACAGAGTGCAGAGTATAGATCTCAGCTTCATGGTGCATCAGACAAAGTCCAATGTCCGCGATGGGGGTAGAAGTGAATCGGACAGTACCCTAGCTTATGGAAGAGCCGATCAAAAGCTTGATTACGGAGGGGAAGAAACTGTTCCTGAGTCTGGTGGTGCGCGCTTTCAAGCTTCTGTACCTTCTGCCAGATGGGAGCAGGGAGACGGAATGACCGGGGTGGGACAAGGTGGTGAATTACAGAGCCAGGACATGCAATCAGCACCTCAAGATCACTCCAGCACATTGACAGGATGTGACCTTTATCAGTCCATCGGTCCTGACCTGAAACATCATCTGCCCACTTACTGTGGCTGCACGGATGCTGCCTGGCCTGTCCTTCTCCCAGCACACAGACTGTGTGTACAAGAAGGCACAGCAACGCCTGTTCCTGCTGAGGAAACTCAGGAGCTTTGATGTCAGACAGGACATTTTAACAGCTGTATATAAATCACTTATAGAATCTGTACTCACCTTTAACATCACATCCTGGTTCACCCTCACCTCTGTCAAAGACAAATCAAAGCTTTCCCGGATCATCAATCAAGCAAGCAAAATAACTGGCAAAACTCAAATTCAATTGTCAGTACTTCACACCCAGGCAGTTAAAAGGAAAGCCAACCTCATTACACAGGATCCCACCCACCCCCTGCACAAGTCCTTCCAACTTCTGCCATCAGGCCGCCGATATAAAGTCCCCCTATCCAAGAAAAACATCCACAAAAACTCGTTCATACCCATTGCCATAAATAGTTTAAATAATACATGATCAATGGACAAATTAACCCTGACGCACTGTCACTTTACACGTATCCACAACTTTCAACTTTTATCTTGTCTATTTTTACAGTTTCTAATCTTTATACTTGTTTTTAAGACCTATACACACTGAGTGTGCCCGCAGAAGGCTGTGTCGTATGATGACTGTTGTATATTGTCTTGTTGTATGTTGAGCCACGTCAAAGAAGATTTTCTGCTACGACAGACAATAAAGTTTTCTGTACTGAGGTAGCAGCGAATGTAGTCTTGTGTCTCCACCCAATCAGTGTTTGGCTTCACCTGGTAAGTCAATCAGTCCAGGGGACAATTCAGGAACAACAACAAACTGCCTGCCTGTCTACAAATGTATAAAATCACAAAAGGAATAGATCGTGTAGATGCACACAGTCTCTTGCCCAGACTAGGTGAATTGAGGACCAGGTTTAAGGTGAAGGAGAAAAGATTTAATAGGAATCTGAGGGGTAACCTTTTCACACAAAGGGTGGTGGGTGTATGGAACAAGCTGCCAGAGGAGGTAGTTGAGGCTGGGACTATCCTAATGTTTAAGAAACAGTTAGACAGGTACATGGATAGGACAGGTTTGGAGGGATATGGACCAAACGCGGGCAGGTGGGACTAGTGTAGCTGGAACATGAAAGGGCCTGTTTCCACGCTGTATCGCTCTGTGACTCTAGTTCTATGTCTACATTTGTCTCTGCAACAACCTATTAAATATATATCACTGAAATCTCACTGGAGTTGTTGGTGCCAATGATGGAACAGTTTTAGTCCATTCACTAATTAATTATAGATTGTTTCAGTTGTAAATACATTTCATATTCTCCAAACTCACTTCCCCCTTTACGTTTATAAATCTTACTCATTTTTATTCCTTTTGGTGGGACAATCTCTGTCAAACCTGAAGTCGATAAAAGATAGTCCCTTCTAGAACAAGTTGCTGGAGTAACTCATCTGGTCAGGCAGCATCTGTGGAGAACACAAACAGACAATGTTTCAGGTCGGGACCCTTCTTCAGACCTGATCCATTTGTTCACATCTCCACAGGCGCTGCCTGACCCGCTGACTTAATCCAGCACTTTGTGTTTTTTATTTGTAAACCAGCGTCTGCAGTTTATCTGCAATCCCTCCATTAATATTGCTTTCATCTGTGACTCACAGAAAAGAACACTCCCAGTGGTCAGCTGAAGGCCAGGGCACGATGGCCATAATTAAACACTTTGCTAAGATTAAATATTAATATCTTTTTATCACCAATTTTCTTCATAAATTTGCAGCAAATTAGGAGTTTGATAGCAAATTGACATTAGTTCCTTTTATAATATATTTACGATGTCTAGAATGGGTTAAATGAGGAGATTTTCACCAACACGTCAATCACTGGGGCAGAGTGAAGAGTTTTTCATGTTGATTCAGCCAAAGGAACAACACAGCTATCAGTCCAACTGTCCTTCAGTTAGCCTGCAGACAGTTGAAGTGGCCACGGATTCAGTAACATGTCCCCCTCTATCTCATCAACGTTTACTGTTTCATTCTCTTGAATGAAGCATTGAATCAAAAGAGCGGGAACACTCACGGTGTCTTCTGTGCAGTTCTCACATTCCTGGTAGGTCCAGTTTAAGGAGAAGTGTTTGTTGTTGACATCATAGCATGAGTTGAAGGTGCATTTCAGCTTGACTGATGTCCCATTCAGCTTGATGAGGTGCGGAGTGACCATGACATCCATTCCTGAACCAAGGGGAACAACAGCAAGGGGAAGGAGAACAAGCCATCAGGAAACAAAGTGTAGCACAGACACAGGCCTTTCGGCCCACCGAGCCCACGCCAACCGTCAATCACTCGTTCACATGATATCTCACTTTCCCATCCACTCCCTACACACGAGGGTCAATCTACAGAGACCGATTAATGTGGAAACCTGCACGGGAGTAAACCCATGTAGTCACAGGGAAAACGTGTAAACTCCACACAGACAGCACCTAAGGTCAGGATCGAACTCCAGTCGCTGGAGCTGCTGTCCCAGCTGTGCCACCGCTGTTTCCAAACTGAAGAACAGAGACAGTTTTCACAACCATGAATTTAGGGGCAGTTTAATTAATGAGGAGGCTGTGAACATCCTTGCCCAGTATTTGAAGCTACAAAGGGTTAATGATCTTATATTAGTGAGGCCACAGTATACAAGGCAACAATAATAAAGAGGCTCTAAAAATGATCTTTTAACCCCCAGTCTATTTCATTGGGGAAATGACATAGCCATGAAGCTTTTCACAGTCTCTCGGTAAACGTGACACTAGACTTAACTGTAGTAACCATATAATGTGATTATTAGGCCTGATGACAAAGGTCTGTCTATATTTACAATAGGGAGAGGCAGCCTACCTGTGGGGTCTGGTAGACCACCCTGTGTCAAGGTATCTGCATCATCAGCCCTCCCATTGCAGGCTACATGCAGCATTAACTGCACCAGGTTCTCTGCTGCTGTCATCCTGCACTTGTGCCTTTGCCCATTGCAGCTTTATTTACATATTGCTGCACTCGAAAAAAAGCTCAGTGTCTCTCTCTCCCCATCGGCATCAATGAGTGTCCAGAGCTGCCGCTGGACTGCTGACTCTGCAACTTGTACCCACTGCTGCTACGCGGGGCCTATCCCCAAACTGCTGCAATAGACCAGCCAGCCACTCCTCACTATATACTTAAAGCAATCGCATCCTGTCTTTCAGCTCCTACTGTCTAATGTCAGCTTTCTGGTGAACAGGGCTTCGGATGAGAGTTGATTTTTTCAGGAGAGACTCAGGAGATATTCTGGCAATGTGTGTACTCTCTTACTGCAGAGACAGTGAACGATGAAGGACCCTTGTGGAATTATGGACCCTTGTCTCCCACAACCCGAGAGAGGATGGATGTATTTCACAGACGACTGGTAGTGCCAATGCAGGGAAGTGTGGATAAACGTGATGCCTCAGTCAATATAAAGAACCTGTGCTACCAGATTATTCTGAACTGGGAGGATGGAGCTGGATGCGTTAAGAGCGATTCTCTGTAACCCCCGTGGGCTGTTCTCCACACATACTCAATCAAAAAGTGATGGTACTGCAAGAAAACTACCAGAAAGTATCTGAATGACAAAATACTGTCACAGCTCCCCTCCATGTCCACTGGATGAAGAACCAGTCGGGAGAGTTAATTGCCAGTGACATCGACCCTCCTACATTGGACGCTGACTCACGGAACAAATGGCCTCAGTTTCTTCTCAGCCTCCCCTCTGGACACCAGGCCCGTCCCCACTGGCAGTGGACAATGAAGCAGGTTGAAAACCTCCATTGCTGGTGTCCCTGTCCATAGATAAATGATGGTGCAGCAGGAAGGTGAAGGTAAGTGGTGGCGTTACCAAAACGTCTAAGGGGTTATTAATAACAATAATGAATACAGTGTTTGTAAGTCATCAAATATGGTCTAATTGGACGTTACTGGACTTTAACTTTAAACGTTATTCCCTTTATCTTGTATCTGTACACTGTGGACGGCTCGATTGTAATCACGTACGGTCTTTCCACTGACTGGATAGTACGCAACTAAAAAGCTTTTCATTGCACTCTGGTACACGTGACAATAAAGGAAACTAAACTACAGTGAGCTCATGGACTTGTTTCACAGATGTCCCTGAGAGAGATATCACCATAATCGCGTGGCCTCATCAGGACCGGCAGCATTGTCAGGGTTAACGCTGGGATTGCTCTGTTTCTAACTGATCCTGTTCCTACTTTGATCATAAGCTCATAAGTGATAGGAGCAGAATTAGGCCATTCAGCCCATCAAGTCTACTCAGTAATTCAATCATGCTGATCTATCTCTCCCTCTTAACCCCATTCTCCTGCCTTCTCCCCATAACCTCATGATGGAACAATGTGGAAGGGTGTCCTGGTTACTAGAGGTGCTGCCTCACAGCTCCAGCAGCCCATGTTCAATCCTGACCTCTGGTGCTGTCCGTGTGGAGTTTGCATGGTCTCATCTGATCATGCATGTGTCCTGTGAGACCCCCCGTTTCACCCATACCCCATAAATATGGCGGCCTGTAGGTCAAATGTCCACTGTACCTTACCCCTAGTGACTCGATGAGTGAAGGCATCTGGGAATATGGGAGAATAAAGATGGGCTGAAGGGTGCATTTCCTGCATCTCTCTATCAGCTTTAACCTGTTTCTAACAGAGCATTAACTAATACTTGGATCACAGACAGAGGCATCTGGCCCAGCAAGTCCATGTTGGTGTTAATGTTCTGCACATCTCCTCCAACCCTCCAAATCCAACCCACCCAGACATCTCCTGCTCTATTTCCCCCAGTGTCAGTTATACCGGTGGAGACTGGCACTGGTTGCAGCTGCATTTCTCTACATCCTTATCCCGCTGCCCCTGATTCTGCTCAAGACCTGATTTACTGTGGGAGCAAGTTCCACATTCTGACCACTGGATAACAAATTGTTCCCAATTATATTTATCCATGATTACTATTGGCATAACTGGGAGCATTCCGAAGGAGCTGAGCACAAGAACTGTGGTGAGCATGGAGGTTGCGAGGTCATGGGGCGGTTATATGAGACGTTGGCGAGGCCACATTTTGCGTTCAGTTTTGGTCACCATGTTATATGAAAGATGTTGTCAAGCTGGAACGGGTGCAGAAAAGATTCACAATGATGTTTGCCAGTACTCGTGGGCCTGAGCTATGGGGAGAGGTTGAGCAGGTTAGGACTTTATTAGTTGGCGTGCTGGAGGACAAGCGGTGATCTCATAGAGATGCATAAGGTCATGAGGGGGACAGGTCAGGTAAACCCACAGAGTCTCTTGCCCAGAGTAGGGGAATCTAGAACCAGAGGACACGGGTTTAAGGTGAGTGGGGAACAGTTAATAGGAAACTGAGTGGTAACTTTTTCACACAAAGGTTGGTGGGTGCATGGAACGAGCTGCCAGAGGAGGTAGTTGAGGCTGGGATTATCGCAATGTTTAAGAAACATTTAGACAGGTACATGGATAGGACAGGTTTGGAGGGATATGGACCGAATGCGGGTAGGTGGGACTAGTGTAGCTGGGACATGTTGGTCGGTGTGGGCAAGTTGGGCCGAAGGGCCTGTTTCCATACTGTACCACTCTATGATTCCTTTCAAGTTGCAGGAGCAGCCTCTAATTGGTGCATTAAATGCCACTGGTGTTCAATGTTCAGATAGGAATTGGATCCTCTGCCCTGACCTGAAGCCCAGGCTCCGAGTTTGAGTTGTTGGAAGGGAACACGGATTTCACAGGAAAAACTCATATTTTTGGACATTTTTCTAAATTACCACAGACTCCAGGATAAACCTGGACCGTTGCCTCTTAAAACCACCTCTATACTCACAAACATCTCAGTCAATTCTATCCAACTCATTCACCTTTAGACTTCAGAGTGGCAGCGTTGCTTGGCAGCTGCGGCTCACCTGCAGTCCGTCTGTTTTTTTATTTTATTTTTGTCTTCGTGTCCGTTTTTAGTGATTATTTTTGGATTATTAGGTTGTGTGTGGGGGTGGGGGGGGGGGTGGGGGGTGTGGGGGGTGGGGGGTGGGGGGGAGAAACAGGGTTTTAGTCTCTCCCTTCGGGGGGATACGACTTTTCTTGTCGTGTCCCCCGTCACCGTCTCCGTCTGTGCTGAGGCCCTAATGGCGGAGCTGGCGGCCTCCAGCTTCCAGCGGCGGCGGCACGGCTTTCGGAGCTCCAGTGGCGACCTGGCTTTCGGGGCTGCGGAGCTCCAGCGGTGACGTGGCTTTCGGGGCTGCGGAGCTGCAGCGGTGACCTGGCTTTCGGGGCTGCGGTGCTCCAGCGGTGACGTGGCTTTCGGGGCTGCGGTGCTCCAGCGACGACCTGGCTTTCCGTGCTGCGGTGCTCCAGCGACATTCCAGCGGCGACCTGGCTTTCCGTGCTGCGGTGCTCCAGCGGCGACCTGGCTTTCCGTGCTGCGGTGCTCCAGCGGCGACCTGGCTTTCGGGGCTGTGGTGCTCCAGCAACGTTCCAGCGGTGACCTGGCTTTCGGGGCCGTGGTGCTCCAGCGACGTTCCAGCGGTGACCTGGCTTTCTGTGCTGCGGTGCTCCAGCGACGACCTGGCTTTCTGTGCTGCGGTGCTCCAGTTGCGACCTGGCTTTCGGGGCCGTGGTGCTCCAGCGACGTTCCAGCGGTGACCTGGCTTCGGGGATGCGGTGCTCCAGCGACGTTCCAGCGGCGACCTGGCTTTCGGGGATGTGGTGCTCCAGCGACGTTCCAGCGGCGGGCCCTGTGGCGGTGCTCCGGCGTTCCGGTGGCGGCGGCCCGGTTTCGGAGGCTCGGCCACGGGCCTGGTGGACGGCAACATCGGAGGCCTGGATCTTCTCAGCGCAGAGGGAGAACAAGGAGGGAAGAAGACAGAGACTCTAAGACTTTTGCCTTCCACCACAGTGAGGAGGTGTTTGGTGAACTCACTGTGGTGGATGTTAAATTTGTGTTTATTGTGTGGTTTTTGTTATTTTTTATATATTTATGACTGCAGGCACGAAATTTTGTTCAGACCGAAAGGTCTGAATGACAATAAAGGTAATTAATTCATTCAGAGGTACATTGTACTGAGTCTGTGACAACCAGCGTACACTAGCCCTATCCTACAATCTAGGGGACTATTCACAATTAACAGAAACCAATTAAACTACAAACCTGTACGTCTTTGGAGTGTGGGAGGAAACCCATACAGTTCCAGGGAGAACATTAGTTTAGGATTGGTGTAAATGGGTGGCTGATGGTTGACATGGGCTCAATGAGCTGAAGGGCCAGTTTACATGCTGTATGTTTCTATGGGGCTTTGACTGAGGCTGTGAGAGAGCAATAAAGGAGGAAATGTCAATCTGATAGTTTGGAGCAAAGGCTTGTGGGGAGGGTAGGGAGTGGGGGTGTGAGCTTCAAAGGTGGGTGATGCTGAGGGGGAGAATGTGGACAGGAGAACAGGGGAACATGGGAGAACAGCAAGGGAGGTGTGTAACTGAGTTTGGAGGGATAGAGGGAGGGGGGAGAAGGAGGGGGGGAGGGGGTGGGAGGGGGAAGGGGGGAGGGTGTGAGCACCTTCTCCTCACGCTGTGGCGACACGCCAGCAGCAAGCAGCGTCATGTTTTGATTCCAGTAGTGGACTAATTATAGTCTGTATCCTGTTTATATAATAAAAGCAGTGGGAAATGTGTTACAATAGAGGCGGGGGCGGGGGGCGGGGGGCGGGGGGGCGGGGGGGGGGGGAGGGGGGGGCTGTATTGGAACTGCTGTTTATACCAAAGCTGGAGTAACACAAGCGGGACAGGCAGCATCTCTGGATAGTGGGAATGGGTGACGTTTCAGGCCAAGACCCTTCTTCAGACCTGCTGTGTTTTGCTAGTTGCCCCATCCCCTACAGCTGGGACTGGACCTTGCTCTGTGTGTGACCATGCGTCAGACTGCAGAAGGGTCTCAGCCTGAAATGTCACCTATCCACGTTCTCCACAGATGCTGCCTGACCTGCTGAGTTACTCCAGCACTTATGTCCTGTTTTGCACTAAGCAGCATACACAGGTCCACCATTCTCCTCAATATGCCTCTGTAAAGTAGATCCCTGTATTCCTCTGTGATTGTGTTGCCACATCTGATGCTGCAGTAACACATGGTCTGTAGAAGCTGTACAGCCATCTAGTGGTTATTCCACATCGATCAGCATTAAATATTCCAGATGAAGGATTATTACTTTGTTGGCGAATGAACACGTTCTAGGTTCCCAAGCAGATCAGAGTTAATCTTATATGGTGATTCACCAAGTACATACTGAATGTGACCTTATTTAAACAAATCCTCGGATGTTGACGTCCGGGGCAATGGACAGATTCCACGCTGACCTTGTGATAACAAGCGTTAAAGAAGGAACTGCAGATGCTGGAGAATCGAGGGGACACAAAGTATGGAGAAACTCAGCGGGTGCAGCAGCATCTAAGGAGCGAAGGAGATAGGCGACGTTTCGGGTCGAGACCCTTCTTCAGACTGGTCAGGGATCAGGGAAATGAGAGATATAAACAGTGATGTGGAGAGATAAAGAACAATGAATGAAAGATATTCAAAAAAGTATCGATGATAAAGGAAACAGGCTATTGTAAGCTGTTTGTAGTGTGAAAATGAGAAGCTAGTGCGACTTGGGTGGGGCAGAGATAGAGAGAGAGGGAATGCCAGGGCCCGAGGGCTGAGGGAGAGGTGGGAAGGGGAGGAGGCAGCAAGGGTTAACAGAATTGAGAAAATTCAATGTTTAAGCCCAGAGGATGCAGACTCCCCAAGCGGAATATGAGGTGCTGTTCCTCCAACTTGCGGTGTTGCTCACTCTGGCCGTGGAGGAGGCCCAGGACCGAGAGGTCGGTTACGGAATGGGAGGGGGAGTTGAAGTGCTGAGGACTATGTGTTGTGCGAAACTGGCGGAGGACTGGCGGAGGACAACACATAGTCCTCCGCCAGTTTCGCCACCTCCAACGTGATCCCTCCACTCGCCACATCTTCCCATCTCCCCCCCTGTCTGCCTTCCGCAAAGACCGCACCCTCAGCAACTCCCTTGTCAATTCTTCCCTTCCCCCCCCACTCCACCCCTTGCCCGGGCACTTTCCCTTGCAACCGCAAGAGATGCTACACTTGTCCCTTCACCTCCCCCCTCCACTTTCAGGGACCCAAGCAGTCGTTCCAGGTCCGACAGAGGTTCACCTGCACCTCCTCCAACCTCATCTACTGCATCCGTTGCTCCAGATGCCAGCTGATCTATATCGGTGAGACCAAGCGGAGGCTTGGCGATCGTTTCGCCGAACACCTCCGCTCGGTCCGCAATTACCAACCCGACCTCCCGGTGGCTCAGCACTTCAACTCCCCCTCCCATTCCGTATCCGACCTCTCGGTCCTGGGCCTCCTCCACGGCCAGAGTGAGCAACACCGCAAGTTGGAGGAACAGCACCTCATATTCCGCTTGGGGAGTCTGCATCCTCTGGGCTTAAACATTGAATTTTCTCAATTCTGTTAACCCTTGCTGCCTCCTCCCCTTCCCACCTCTCCCTCAGCCCTCAGGCCCTGGCATTCCCTCTCTCTCTATCTCTGCCCCACCCAAGTCGCACTAGCTTCTCATTTTCACACTACAAACAGCTTACAATGCCCTGTTTCCTTTATCATCGATACTTTTTTGCATATCTTTCATTCATTGTTCTTTATCTCTCCACATCACCATCTATATCTCTCGTTTCCCTGATCCCTGACCTGTCTGAAGAAGGGTCTCGACCCGAAACGTCGCCTATCTCCTTCGCTCCTTAGATGCTGCTGCACCCGCTGAGTTTCTCCAGCCTTTTGTGTACTCTTGTGACAGGCACGTGCCATCAGGGTAGGCAAGGTAGGCACTGCCTACCCTGACTAAAATTATGAAATGGCAATTATTAAATATAAATAGTAAAGGCATGGGAGAATTATGCCTGTCTAAGAGATCGATCTCCTAGGTAGGCATAATTCTCCGTGCTTTTCATCCGCAGCGCTTGTGACACGGGAAGCTCCGTGCAGCCCACGTGCCGTCAGCGCTGCCTGAAGCCGTCAGTTTCAAGGGGAGCTGAAGGCAGCTGAAATTCTGCCTTTGCAGCACTGCGCATGTGCATCATCCTTCTGCGCATGCGCAGCGCGAGTTTCTTGGCGGGATTTTCAAATATGGATTGCCATTATTTTAATAGTATCTTAGCAAACAAAGAGTTAAGAATGCACTTAATGTACCAATAATGTGGTAAGTGCATTTCTTTGTGCTTTATGTTTTTAAATACTATAGTTCCCGGGGTGGGGGGAGAGCTCCGTTCACAGTGTTTGGGCAGTCTGGCGTTGTGAAGGAGGTGATTGGGGTCAGTAACCCACTTGCCACTCTCCGGTCTGAGTGCAGGTGGATGGGACTAGGTGAGAGTAAGTGTTCGGCACGGACTAAAAGGGCCGAGATGGCCTGTTTCCGTGCTGTAATTGGTATATGGTTTTATTGTGGCCGGGGAGTGAATTAGCTCAGCTGGCTGCCGCAGCACTCCGGGCACGGACAGCAGAATGGACCGCCACTTCCGAGGAAGGAAGCAGCTCAGGTGACTGCGGGTGGCCGCCGGGACCCTGCCACTTCAGCCCCTTCTGCTGGTCCCCACTCACCTCTGGCAGTGCCCTCCGTCTGAACATCTCTCACCTGCCGCTCGCCGGCCGGCTTCCTGCAAATCTTTAAATTCCGACAGCGCGATCACGGGTCCAGTTGAGGTTACTTGGCTGTGGGAATTTAAGGATTTGCGGGGTGCGGTTGACATGAGCGAAGCCAGCGAACTGCAGGTGAGAGATGTTCAGACGAAGAGCACTGCCAGAGGTGATCAGAAGGCGCTGAAGAGCAGCCGGTTCTGGTGTCGGGTCCTGGCGACTGCTCGCACCCGAGCTGCTTCTATCCCCGGAAGTGGCGGCCAGTTCTGCTGTCCGTGCCCGGAGAGCTGCGGCAGCCGTGAGTGAGTCTGATATGATCTCTGACCCCCTCCTTCTCAAAACTTCTGCCTTCTCGCATATTTAACCCCTGCCGCAGGCTCCCCACACGCTGTGAAAGGAACTCCCCCTCCAATTGGACCCTTGAATTAGTATTGTCATTCAATAAGATGACAACTGATTCAACGTCCCGGTGTGCTCCCGTTTTTCCCATCATCTCTCCACCTGCCTTCATCCTCCGTCCCCCACCCATTCAGTAATTAAAAAATGAAGGAGATTTAGAACCGTTGGGAAAATTGAATTGTTACTTTTCTTTTTATGAAGAGAACAATCTGCGCATGCGCGGTTTAAAGATTTTTATTTGGAAAGCCGGCTGACTGCCTACCCTGAGTAATTACTCACGGCACGTGCCTGTCTTGTGATAACAAGCTATTAATGAAGGAAGACCATTTGTTGGAGGTGGAGCCTGAGCAAGTCCTGCTGCAGTCCCCATGGGCTGGGATCATAAGCCACAGCATCCAGGTGTGCAACGTATGACTTGAACCATCGCATGTAGAGGGGAGGGGAGCAAGGTATTCTCACCCTCCTTGTTCCACCAGACTTACTTTGCTCCCCTCCCCTCCCCTCCCCTCGACACTAAATATCCCTTTAGTTCAACTGTCCAATTTTAGCAAGACTACTTGATGCCACAGTTGGTGTCAAGGACAGTCACTCCCATTTCACCTCTGGAATACAGCTCATTGAATCATATTTTATTAAAGGATGTGAAAGGTTTGGAGTTAAGTGGGTCTAGTGAAAGCCAAACTGAGATATTGGTGAGGTGCACTACTGAGTTAGTGCAGTTGATGTGGACGATTGGGCCATAGTTAGTTAATAGTTGCTCCTCTATTGTGAAAACATCGACAGTGTAGTCATTCCTAGGGTGATTGAAAAGTGTTGTCTGCAGAGTAAAACTGTATCTCACATTGGCTCTCTGCCCACTACATTTAAAGTTCACCATCTACATAGTCTTGCCCCTTCCTGCCTGCAGACCCTAATTCTACAATTCCCTTCACGACTGGGGCCACTGATGATTCAGCTCTGGTGAATCTGCCTTCAGTCATTAGGCCTCTGCTCTCGAATGTTTCCCTAAAATTCTCTGTAATTCTATCTCTCTCCCTCCCTTTTTTCTAAACTCTTTGAACATTTGGTTAAATATCAACTTTTGAATAATTTGTTCTCCACTTACTTAAACCTTCATTTCTTCCATTAGTTGTGGGTGCCACTGACATGGCCAGCATTTGATGCTCATTATCCTTAAGAAGGTGGCGATAAGAACTGTTGGTGAATGTATTGGTCTCCTAATCTGAGGAAAGACAGTTTTGTACAGTTTTGGTCCTCTAATCTGAGGAAAGACATTCTTGCCATAGAGGGAGCACAGAGAAGGTTCACCAGACTGATTCCTGGGATGACAGGACTTTCATATGAAGAAAGACTGGATAGACTCGGCTTGTACTCGCTAGAATTTAGAAGATGGAGGGGGGATCTTATAGGGACTTACAAAATTCTTAAGGGGTTGGGCAGGCTAGATGCAGGAAGATTGTTTCCGATGTCGGGGAAGTCCAGAACAAGGGGTCACAATTTAAGGATAAGGGGGAAGTCTTTTAGGACCGAGATGAGAAAATCATTTTTCACGCAGAGCGTGGTGAATCTGTGGAATTCTCTGCCACAGAAGGTAGTTGAGGCCAGTTCATTGGCTATATTTAAGAGGGAGTTAGATGTGGCCCTTGTGGCTAAAGGGATCAGTGGGTATGGAGAGAAGGCATACTGAGTTACTGAGGATACTGAGTTGGATGATCAGCCCTGATCATTTTGAATGGCGGTGCAGGCTCGAAGGGCTGAATGGTCTACTCCTGGCACCTATTTTCTATGTTTCTATGTTTCTATGTATGATGGCCATAATCCCACAGGCATGATGTGCAATGGCGGATTTGGATACAGTCCCAATGAAGGGACAATGATGCATTTCCATATCAGGATGATGGGTCTCGAGGAGTTGTCATCATTCCCAAGGACCTGATGCTCTTGTGGTAAAGGTTACAAGTGTGGAAAGTGTTAATGAGGAAAGTTGCAGGAATATATTCTCTAGAAGGTAGACACAAAATGCTGGAATACATCAGCGGGACAGGCAGCATCTCTGGAAAGAAGGAATGGGTGCCATTTCGGGTCGAGACCCTTCTTCAGACTGATGTCAGGGGAGTGGGTGGGACAGAGATAGAATGTGTCGGAGACAGTAAGACTGGTGGGAAAACTGGGAAGGGGAAGGGGATGGGGAGAGAGAGGGAAAGCAAGGGCTATTTGAAGTTAGAGAAGTCAATGTTCATACCGCTGGGGTGTAACTGAGCTGCCCAAACGAAATATGTGATGCTGTTCCTCCAATTTGAACTGGGCCTCACTCTGACGATGGAGGAAGCCCAGGATTGAAAGATTCAGTGTGGGAATGGGAGGGGGAATTAAAGTGCTGAGCAACTGGGTGATCCGGTAGGTTTAGGCGGGCTAAGTGGAGATGTTCAGCGAATCGATCGCCGAGCCTGTGCTTGGTCTCGCCGATATACAGGAGCCCACACCTGGAACAGTGGATACAGTAGATGAGGTTGGAGGAGATGCAAATGATCTTCTGCCTCACCTGAAAGGACTGTCGGGGTCCTCGGACAGAGTCAAGGGGGGAGGTATTGGGACAAGTGTTGCATCTCTTGTGGTTGCAGGGGACAATATCTGGGGAGGGAATGGGAAGGGACGAGTTGTGGAGGGAACGGTCTCTGCAGAAAGTGGAAAGTGGTGGAGATGGGAAGATGTGGCTACCAGTGGGATCCCGTTGGATATCCAGTGAAAATCCAGGATGGTAGAGGGGCTGACAGTCAAGTAGGTTGATCTCTTTTAGATTATATCAAGTTTCTTGAATGTGTTTGGAAATGCACTTAATCAGATAGTGAAGAAGCCTCTCACACATCGCTGACTTGTTGCTCATGCAGGCTGGGAACAAGGAGTTGCATCACTCATCATATAATAGCCACCATCCGACCCGCGCTTGTAACCATTGTATTCATCGTTCTGTCGCCATCAATCTCTGTGTCCAATTTAATTCTTGTAAAGTAACGGAGTACATTAAAGGTGGTTTATAAATGGAAATTGATAAATGGAAGGTTTACAGTTCGATCAGTAAAATGTTGGTGTGGAATGGAAGAAAGCCACAGCTAATAGTCCTTGGTGTCTGACAAGGAGAGTGTACAAGGCCAAATACATTCAATTCTTTTATGGTGGGTATGTTGAAGAGACTATTGGAAAACCAGGAATTGGAGAAAGGAAACAGATCACCACTAAATGAGTAATATAAATTAGATAGACACATCCCCAGGATGTAGGTTATTGAAGGTCGGTGTCATATCAATAGTTTAATTTTGTGACGGGCACAATGAATGTTGTACAACATCTTCCACAGACCTGAAACTTTAACTCCGTTTTCCTCTATTGACATAGATTTTCACTATATATTGATAAACCTGGTTAGTACCCAGGGTGGGGGGTGGGTGCGATGTGGGGAATTAGTGAGTCAGAGAGGAGTCAATAGATTAAATTAATACTCCGTGGAAGTCATTGCACGTCAGAGAGAGATCAATAGGTCTGGTGATTTTTGGAAGGAATGAAAGTGTCATGGAGAAATCAATAGATTAGATCAGTCCCTAGGGAAAAATGTTGCCAGATAGAGAAAAATCAAAGGAATATTAATTTCCATGTAGGAATTATCAAGGGAAAGACAGGGATCAATAGGTTTGATTATTTCCAGCTGGGAAAGAGCGAGAGAGATATCATTCAGTGTGAGGGAGTGATTGAGGCCAATATATGTAGATTGTGGAAGGAGCTAACGTCAATGGCTTAATGTTCGCTCCAAGCTTTCACAATTTTTCAAAAAGGTTTACCAAGGATAATTATAATCAGATTACACTTTTATAATCTATACACCAAAAGGAAAAATGATGTACTGACGTTAGCAATTATGTATGCAAATTCCCACTATTTAACTATTAAGAATTGTAATGTGGACTACTTTTGAAGCAAATTTGTAAAAAGGACATTAAACTAAATTCAGCTGCAACTGCTCTTCCAATCCCATAGATGGAAAGGAAACAATTACAAGTGTTATCATTCTAAGCACCATCGACCTGAAATAGTATCTGTTTCTCTCTCCACAGATGCTGAGTGTCTCCAACAGATGGAGCTGCATCAACTTCTGGGACCTGATCGGCACTTCAATAGTACTTGCTTTGACCGGTGGAGATTCCTAACAATTCACATCTTTATAAAGGCAACACAACAGCCAATATACACACAGCAAGGCCACACAGTCAAATAGTTGCCTAGAAATTCAACTCCCAAATAAACGCACCATTGCCACCTTGTTTCCCCCAACTTCTGAGCGGTTTGCTACCCTATAACACTTCAAATAACTGGTGTTATTCTTGTTTTATTGACGTTAGTTCAGAGCTAAAGATTGGCCAAGAACCACAGAACAAGTCTTCCTGCTGTTCACCTGAGAGTTTAATATCTCAATGAAAAGGCTGCAATACCTCAATGAAAAAGGGTCTCAACCCGAAACGTCACCCATTCCTTCTCCCCAGACATGCTGCCTGTCCCACTGACTTACTCCAGCTTTTTGTGTCTATCTTCGGTTTAAACCAGCATCTGCAATTGCTTCCTACACAAACCTCAAGACACCCTGAGTACTGCACCAAGGGCATCAAATTAGATCATCTCTGAATTCAGATTTGAACCACTTTGGACTTAATTGTATCGGGACAAATAATGTTTCTTAACAGGGAGTTTTATTATCTTAATCTGTATTTCTATACTACCATAATTCAAACATTAAGAGTGAACAAATCTGTTTTCATTTACTCATGTTAAGGGGCGTCACTTTTAGGAATTTATTATTTAGTAGACTAATCGATCACTTGGGTTGTCAGGGAAACCACATCATAGCTGCCTGCTACCAGGCCTGAGATTTCAGCAGCAACTCCCAGGAGCGATATCAAACGTTCAACACCATTCCATATAAAGAGATACAAAGACAAGCCCAAAAGCAGAGTCAAAGAGGCAGGAAGATGGAGTGATGAGGGTAACTGTTTCAGGCTTACGGTGGTAAGGACGTGGTTGCTGAGGCCAGGTGAGGACAATTGGGATTGTGTCCGCCCATTCCAAGTGTCGCTGCACACAACTATATGCAGTGGGTCAGTGTCAATGGAAACACTTCAACAGGGCCATGGATTATTGACAACCTCTCCATGATGTGAAGGTCTTGAGGGTCTTGTAGGAGCTTCAGTCTCAAGCAAAAAGCCACAGATTATTAAGGACTTTAAATTATGTAGATGTACAAAAACAATAGATGCCTTTGACTGTGTTTTCCCATTTCACCACAGCTAGTCCTGTCACATCAACCTCTCCCACAACAAGAAGGGTCCACATACAAACACATTTGCCACAGGTTGAGTTTCATTGGCAGTTGCTCAAAGATGCAAACACAGAGAAGGATGAAAGTGTCGGTGAAAATCCAAAGTGCAATTCAGTCACTTTTATTTTGCTCTGTCCATCAGTTGGACATGTCCGTCCCTTTAGTTCAGGTTTCAGCATTGGCAGGAATTCATCTTTTATTCCCTCCTGCAGACTCTGTCAAGGCACACAACCACACTCCCACTCTGGAGAAGGTAGCAATTCAGGAAAAAACATTCAGTACATTTCGGAATTACAGCCTTCTGCGACACTGGTAGCTCTACTTGAGAACGGTTCCTGAGGGTGAAGACATTTTGTCATGTCAGCCTGAGCAAAGGCAAACAAATGTGTGTGTGTGTGTGTGTCTCTCTATCTGTCTGTCTGTGCCTCTGCCTGTGTGTCTGCCTCTGTCTCCCTGTGTGTGTGTGTGTGTCTGTGTGTGTGTGTCTGTGTGTGTGTGTCTGTGTGTGTGTGAGTGTGTGTCAGTGTGTGTGTGTCTGTGTGTGTGAGTGTGTGTGTGAGAGTGTGTGTGAGAGTGTGTGTGTGAGTGTGTGTGTGTGTCAGTGTGCACAAAACAATTTAAATAGCTCAGGTGGTTCACAGCAACAATCTCTCAGATTGATACATGCATGGATCACCATAATCTAATTATTATGAATGTAAATAGTCCAAGAAATGAAGTGGAAATCAGACAATTTCATGGCCATTGCAATCAGTTGGAGAAGGCGATTCAGATATTCTCGCATTATATATTACCCTTTAATGTTGTTCTTTGTCAGAAGGTTGAGATGTATTTTGCCTTCACTCTCCACAGTGATTCAGACCGCCTTGTCCGTCCACCCACCTATCTACTCGCCCCTCTCTCCACTACACCCTCCCCTGCACCATCCTTTTTGTTTTTTCCCTTTCACCAGATAGCTTACAAGATGCAATGAATGGTTTGCAACTTACCCCAGCCGCCGGACGGCAACATGAGCCCGACCAGGGCAAAACGAAGCAGTGGGAGAACAGGTCTGGCTGGAACTTTCATCCTGAATTTCCTAAAGATGGAGACAGTGATGATGGAGGCGAGGCGGGGGACGGAACTCTCGGCGCTGGGCTGTTTTAATGTCGACTGTTCAATATGGCTGGGTGTGTGTTTGCAGGGAGGGGAAGAGGTTTATTCTGGGCTGTGGAGGAGGTGAGAACGGTTCTATGTTACTGAGCGGTCAATGTGATGCCGGGCTCGGTATCATTAACGGCGACGCTGTCACCGGCAGCTGCAATTGTTCATTTTCAAACAGATTTCATCTCTATATTTGGATTTACCAGTGGGGGGAAAACTAGGAAATCCACCATTTCAACTGTATTAGCATCGATACGTTGAAGAAGATCAATGAACGCACGGGAGAGAGGAGGGAGGGGTTTTACTGACAGGGCTCAATATTAGGGTGCGGCTGAAGGGATTATTGCTGTCATAGTCAATATATTTTGAAATAAATAATACAATATAATTAGTTCTTTCCCATTGAGAATTTGTTTGTGTATGTTCCTTTTTAACCCCTCATCTGGGCTGATAACGGTCCTTCTCGCCCCGTGATCCAGCTCCATATATGCAGTGTCTTGTCTTTTGCATTCCCCTCTCCTGCCACCCATCCTCTCTCCCTCCCCCCACTCTTCCCCCTCTCCCCTCCCCTCTTCCCCCTCTCCCCTCCCCTCTTCCCCCTCTCCCCTCCACTCTTCCCCCTCTCCCCCCTACTCTTCCCCCTCTCCCCTCCACTCTTCCCCCTCTCCCCTCCACTCTTCCCCCTCTCCCCCCTACTCTTCCCCCTCTCCCCTCCACTCTTCCCCCTCTCCCCCCTACTCTTCCCCCTCTCCCCCCTACTCTTCCCCCTCTCCCCTCCACTCTTCCCCCTCTCCCCTCCACTCTTCCCCCTCTCCCCTTCCCTCTTCCCCCTCTCCCCTCCACTCTTCCCCCTCTCCCCTTCCCTCTTCCCCCTCTCCCCCCTCTCCCCTCCACTCTTCCCCCTCTCCCCTTCCCTCTTCCCCCTCTCCCCCCTACTCTTCCCCCTCTCCCCCCTACTCTTCCCCCTCGCCCCCCCACTCTTCCCCCTCTCCCCTTCCCTCTTCCCCCTCTCCCCTCCACTCTTCCCCCTCTCCCCCCCACTCTTCCCCCTCTCCCCTTCCCTCTTCCCCCTCTCCCCCCCACTCTTCCCCCTCTCCCTTCCACTCTTCCCCCTCTCCCCCCTACTCTTCCCCCTCTCCCCTCCCCTCTTCCCCCTCTCCCCTCCCCTCTTCCCCCTCTCCCCTTCTCTCTTCCCCCTCTCCCCTCCCCTCTTCCCCCTCTCCCCTCCCCTCTTCCCCCTCTCCCTTCCACTCTTCCCCCTCTCCCCCCCACTCTTCCCCCTCTCCCCGTCTCTCTTCCCTCTCCTGTCCACCCATCCTCCCCTCCCCTGGTTCAGGTTGATCACTGCAAACACCTCATCAGTGGTCACCTCGCGCAGGTCGGAGTGAGCAGAGTAGTGATTACATTTTGAAGTGGGCCTTTTTGACCAAGTTGAGGACATCTAGTTGCTCATCCCCTTTTTAAATGACTCTACATCGGGAGCAGCGCGTGTGTTGAGTGGTAACATGTTCCATTCCCTTGTCGTCCTTGGGGAAAGGGAATATTGGCCAAGCTTATTGACATTTAGCCAGTTTGTAGGGACCGTTATGTTGTCGTGTCATGGCAGTTGGTGCTCTGGGATGACGGGAGATTTGATGGTGTGATTTTGTGAATCTCCTTGTAAATTGCAATAAGTCTTTGCCTGACTCTGCGGAGATCTAGAGTATCCCATCCGAGAAGAAGAATCCAGCATATTCTTCACGCTTGATGTCATTGCATACAAACCGGGCTGCTCGGCGTTGCACCTTCTCCAGAGTGATCTTGTTGTTGTTGAAAGGATCCCATTCGGTTCCACAATACTCCAATTTGGGTCTGACCAAGGACGTGTAGGCATTCTCTTTGACGGATGTACTACATGCGTGAAAATTTATTTTAAATTGGCCGAGAGTTCTATTTGCTTTGTTGGACACTTGACTAATATGCATGTCCAACTTAAATCTTTGCTTAATTCGACTTCTAGATATGGGTGATGGTCGACAGCAAGCAATGTATGGCTACCCATGTTGTATTCTGATAATAGTGGTTTGGTCTTGTGTGGGACATGCATGGTATGACATTTGGTTGTTTTGAATGATCTAGGTTTCCCCCACTCACAGAGAGCATGCAGATCCTTCTGTAAGGACAAGCTGTCTTCTGGTGTTTTAATCTCTCTATAAATTATGGCGAAGAGTCGAACTCTGGACAAAACTGCATTTGGAATGTCATCGATATACAGTAGGACGAGCAATGGACCTATGACAGTCCCCTGTGGTACACCTGATGTCACAGAAGTTTCAATAGACGTCTCTCCCTCCAAGAGAACTCACTGGTGTCTCCTTGTCAAAAAGATCACAATCCATTTTAAGAGGTTGAGCTTGTACAGGGGCCGCTGATGGGGAACCTTATCAAAAGCCTTACTGAAGTCTAATATAATCGGGTCAATCTGACCCTTGTTATCGAGTGACCTGGCTAGATCATCGATGAGTCCCGCCAGTTGGGTTTCACATGATCTACCCTGTCTAAAGCCATGTTGGTGGTTTGTTAGTACCTTGTGGAAATCGATATGGTCCATAATATGTCCTTGAATTATATGTTGCAGAATCTTGCATGATATGGAGGTCAGTGAAACTGGGCGAAAATTTCCAGGATTTATCCTATATCCTTTTTTTAATAGATGGGGACAATGTTAGCATTCAGCCAATCTTCTCGAAGTTCTCCACAAACCACAGACTTCTGAAAAATCTTTTGGAAGAGATGGAGCTAAGCTTGCTGAACAATTCTTTAAAACTCTGGCTGGTATCTGGTCTGTCCCTGATGCCTTCTTTGGTTTTACTTCTTCCAATAATTTCTGCATCCCGTTCGTTGTTACCTTAAGATCTGCAATTTTTGGAGTTTGTTGTGATTTCAATGATGGGAATTCATCTAGGTTTTCTTCAGCAAAAAACAAACAAAACTGCTGGTTTAACACTTTGGCCTTGTCTGCTGCCAAAGATACTTGACCCAGATTTTCTTGCTCCGTTACAAAGCCTTTGTTTTTTCCTAATTGCACGCCTCATTGATGAATTTACCCATGGTGAATTATATCTGTTGGAACACATTTTTGACGGAATAAAACGGTCCATGGTCCCGTCTCCTGTCCACCCATCCTCCCTCCCTCCTCTCTTCCACCTCTCCCCTTCCCTCTCTCCGTCCACCAAGCTTTCCTTTCCCCTAGTCTTTCTCATTCACACTTCCCCTATTTAGTTTATCAAAACCCCCTTAAAACAAGGAAATGGCAGAAGAGTTGAATAGGTACTTCGGATCTGTCTTCACTAAGGAAGACACAATCTCCCAGATGTACTGGAGGACAGAGGATCTAAGGGGATAGAGGAACTGAAATAAATTATCTTTCGATGGGAAATAGTATTGGGTAGGCTAATGGGACTGAAGGATGATAAATCCCCTGGGCCTGATGGTCTGCATCCCAGGGTCCTCAGGGAGGTGGCTCTAGAAATAGTGGACGCATTGGTGATCATTTTCCAATGTTCAATAGATTCAGGATCAGTTCCTGTGGATTGGAGGATAGCTTATGTTATCCCACTTTTCAAAAAAGGAGCGAGAGAGAAAATGGGGAATTACAGACCAGTTAGCCTGACATCGGTGTTGGGAAAGATGCTGGAGTCAATTATTAAAGAGGTAATAATGGGGCATTTGGATAGCAGTAAAAGGATTAGTCCAAGTCAACATGGATTTATGAAAGGGAAATCATGCTTGACTAATCTTCTGGAATTTTTTGAGGATGTGACAAGTAAAATGGATGAAGGGGTGCCAGTGGATGTAGTGTATCTAGACTTTCAGAAAGCCTTTGATAAGGTCCCGCATGGGAGTCTGGTGACTAAAATTAGAGCACATGGTATTGGGGGTAGGGTGTTGACATGGATAGAAAATTGGTTGACAGACCGGAAGCAAAGAGTAGGAGTGAACGGGTCCTTTTCAGAATGGCAGGCAGTGGCGAGTGGAGTGCCGCAAGGCTCGGTGTTGGGGCCGCAACTGTTTACCATATATATTAATGATTTGGAAGAGGGAATTAGGAGCAACACTGGCAAGTTTGCGGATGACACAAAGCTGGGTGGCAGTGTGAACTGTGAAGAGGATGTTAGGAGGTTGCAGGGTGACCTGGACAGGTTGAGTGAGTGGGTAGATGCATGGCAGATGCAGTATAATATAGATAAATGTGTGGTTATCCACTTTGGTGGCAAAAACAAGGGGGCAGATTATTATCTTAATGGGGTTAGGTTAGGTAAGGGGGAGGTACAGCGAGACCTGGGTGTCCTTGTACACCGGTCACTGAAAGTTGGCGTGCAGGTACAGCAGGCAGTGAAGAAAGTTCATGGAATGTTGGCCTTCATAACAAGAGGATTTCAGTATAGGAGTAAAGAGGTTCTTCTGCAGTTGTATATGGCTCTGGTGAGACCACATCTGGAGTATTGTGTACAGCTTTGGTCTCCTAATTGGAGGAAGGACATCCTTGTGATTGAGGCAGTGCAGCGTAGGTTCACAGGTTGATCCCTGGGATGGTGGGACTGTCATATGAGGAAAGATTGAAAAGACTGGACTTGTATTCACTGGAGTTTAGAAGGATGAGGGGGAATCTTATAGAAACATAAAAAAATATAAAAGGACTGGACAAGCTAGATGCAGGAAAAATGTTCCCAATGTTGGGTGAGTCCAGAACCAGGGGCCACAGTCTTAGAATAAAGGGGAGGTCATTTAAGACCGAGCTGAGAAAAAACATTTTTACCCAGAGAGTAGTGAATTTATGGAATTCCCTGCCACAGAGGGCAGTGGAGGCCAAATCACTGGATGGATTTAAGAGAGAGTTGGATAGAGCTCTAGGAGCTAGTGGAGTCAAGGGATATGGGGAGAAGGCAGGCACGGGTTATTGATAGGGGACGATCAGCCATGATCACAATGAATGGCGGTGCTGGCTCGAAGGGCCGAATGGCCTCCTCCTGCGCCTATTTTCTATGTTTCTAAAATGACCATTTGTAGCGGCACCTCGTGGTGGGGTAGAGAGGGCAGAACTCGCGGGGTTTGGGTTTTTGCGGGCGTTTGTGGCGTGTCCATTAGTCAGCGCTCCTCCCAGCAACAGGAGCTTATTATAGTTAGTGCAGACACTTGCAAACTTCAGGGGTTTTTGTTATTCATTTTTAATAAAAATAAAAAACCTTTTCTCTCAACCTGTCTGGTCTCACTACATATTGAACTTATTCGGCTTTCTTTGCGAGAATGCAAAGCAATTGGTAAAATAATGGATAGCTGCCTCACTCTCCATATTCTAGGCGTAAATGTGGCATCTTACTGCTCCTTGTCAGCGACAGCCTACAAACAACTTAGTACAAAAGCCTCATTTACCTCAGAAAGGTCTCAACCTGAAACGTCACCTATGTATGATCTCCAGAGATGCCGTGTGACCTACTGAATTACTCCAACACTTTGTGTACCAACCAGCATCTGCAGCACTTTGTTTCTAACCTCATTCACTGTCTGTGCTCCATTTATTAAACTTATAATTGGCCATTTTGTGAATATCTACCCATATTTACTTCTTTAGCCAACTATATATTTGAACACTTATGTCTCTGTTCCATCCAAGGTCGACACAAAATGCTGGAGTAACTCAGCGGGACAGGCAGCATCTGTGGAGAGAAGGAATGGGTGACGTTTCGTGTCAGACTGGCCCTTCCCTGTTTCTCTGTCCCATGTCTTGTCCCTTGACTGATTTGCTTTCCTGTCCATAATAGCTCATGTCCATATCAGTTTACATCCCCACCCTCAACCAACCTTTTATCTATGTAGTATCTGTTTGTTTCTCAGAGGCAGATTTTGTTGGAAGGCTTTGAAACATTCCGAAGTAGGTGGAAATATTCGGAACATTTTCCCAGATTTCGTTTATCACAGGAGTCATTCTTTTCTTTAAAAATATCAATTTGTCAAACACATCTTGTCTTTAAATATAAATTAAAACTCCCCCCCGCTCCGATCCTCTGTGACCTCCTGCACTGTCACAAGACCCAACACATGGTCAGGAATGTCACCTCATCTTCCACCTGTCGATGTTAACAAGAACAGTATAGACCAGGATCAGGCCCTTCAGCCCACAACATCTGTACCAAACATGATGAAGGGAGAGACTAACTCCATGTTGCAGCCCTCCAGATTTAACATTAAATTCTCAAACTCTAGCTAACATGTCTAAATAAGGACAATTTCCACCTGTCATCCTTGTTTCCATTCCACTTTGTGCATTGCCTGACCTGCTGAGTTCCTGCAGCAGTTTGTGTCTACCTGCTGAATATGTTCCTGTATGGCACAACCACAGTAGCTGCAAACTACACAGCTGTGGTACTTTGGCCCGTCTGCTCAATGCGTTCACCCCACGAGGGAAATCCCACTGGGTCCACGGGCAATTCCCATTTGCCTGCTACCCACACCGACCTGTTCCTTCTCTGGCGTGATGAACGGCCCCTCATCTGAAACGTAAATTCTTTCATTTTTCACTGATCTGCTTAGTTTATCCAGTGTTTCCATTTTCTGTGGGGTTTTTTTTCCCCATCTTACCACAAACAACTTATTGCTTAGTAACTAATTACTCACTCACTAGTCTAGTTACTTAATGTGCTAAAAACTGTCTCCTCTAAGCCATTTTGAGTCAACCTATCATCATGTGTTCTTCACATTTCTCCCAACCATCTCACTTGCTGAAATCCTACTCACATTTCCACCTGACGATGGGACCCAAAACACCAACTGTTTCTCTTTCCACGGATGTTGCCTGATATTGATTTTCATCAATATTTTCTGCTTTCTTCGCCAGTAATAGATCGACATTGGTTGAATGATTGATAAACGTATTGATTTGATAGTCATTTAAATTACTACTAATGGATTCAATTATCATTAATAATAGATTTGGCCAAGATCAAGGTTGGACAATGTTTATGGATTACCTCCGCTGTTGGATAAAATCAATAAGATTATTAGCGTCCATTATCACTATTCAATATTTAATTTTGAATAGTGCCCCAACATTTTCCAGTCACCAGCCAGGTGTATATTGTCAGACCTTAGTAACGTGCCACCATGAGTTCTGCTATTTGTATTCAGAATCATTTCCTTTTCTATAATTATAATCTTATCCTTCTCTGTAAGATTTTATCTCACTTCCGCCATTATTCCGCCAATCATGTCTGCTGGTGCACAAAGTTTTAACCAAATCAACAATCTGCAAGATGGCATCAGCATCAGTATGGCAGAGAAGCAGAGACACGATTTCTGATTGCTGTCCAGTGACCTCTTTTGGAAAGTAATCAGAGGGGAGGGTATGAGCAAATAGTATTCAGGCTGAGTGGAGAGCACTCTCCATCAGCAACTTGGTCATTCACCCCATTCCTGAGATTTCACAACAGTTCCAGGGCCATTCTGAGGAAATGCTACACTCAGACATGCTGTCCAATTATAATCCAGATACTACATTCCAGATTTCTATACTTCCAGCTAAACATAACTACTCTCAAGATGCTGCTTGTAGGGAGATGGGGTTGTGGGGTCATTTCATGGAGCCCCTTTGCTTGCTGGCCCATGCCGGCTTCAAGTTAAGGAAGGTCATGATTTTAGAATTTTAATTCTTGTTTAATTCTTGTTTTTAAATGCTTCTGTAGCCTCAAACTCTTTAATTTTTTGGTATCTGCAACCTACCAGCATTCCACTCGCCAAGATAACTAGTCATCTATTTACAGTCATCCAAGCTTTTAGTCATCTGTCCAAATGGGCCTTATGTTTTATTTTGTTAGAGAGCATTCCTGTGAAGTGCTTTGATGTGGTTTGAAGCAGTAAATATATTGCTGTTCATATGGCAAATATTGTGGAACCAGTATTAAAGTGTATTTGGTCTTATCACTGAAGCATGCTGTACACAGAAGGTTAATGGATATCGCATCAATGCATACATTTCAATGTATTCCTTTGATCATAAAATGTATTAAATGACTCAAGGTTAAAGTCAAAACTCTGACACACAAATTTCCTCTTTGACATTTACACTCACAATTCACACAGATAGGCACAACAGTGACAATATAGTATACAGTACAATTTCCATGCAAGTTTTGAGACGTCTTTGCCTAACTTTAAGTGTCCCAATTGAATAGTAAGTAGATTGAAAGGTGTTGTTTAAACACACACAGACACAACGAACCAACTTGTTCATTCCCTTCAACCTCTATTCCATAACAGAATTCATTACCATATTTTTAAAGAATATGTTACCCACTCCAAATTTAAGAGACAGATGAAACACAGAGCATGATTGATTCATAATTATTTCTTCACAAACCCCATGGTAGAGGTTTGTAAAACTTTGACCCAGAAGTGCTTTCCCTCTTCGTGTGATAAAACAGAATGAGTCCGGTTCGAGGTGACTCGAAGTAAAGCAGGAAGGTTGAGAAACAAGGCTTGAGAAATAATCTGTCACTCGCTGTGTCAAACTAGACCTGACAGATATGTTCTTGAATAATTGTTGGTAGATGTCCTTGGTTACTAAAACGACAAATGAACAGTGCCTCAAAATCCCAACAATCAATGAAAAAACCAATGACTGGAACATTGGGTTTGTTAGAAATATTCTTGTTGAGTCACTGTTCCATGATTGGGTTGGGAAGTTGATTGTCTGATTTCCTGGTTCCTAAGAATGCATGCTGGAATCAAAAGAAGGACAGTGTAAGAAATGGGCTAGGGTCAGTAACAATACAATTAAATCAACGGCATATTTTCTAGAGTCATAGAGAGATACAGTGTGGAACCAGGCCCTACGACCCAACTTGCCCACACCGGCCAACATGTCCCACCTACACTAGTCCCACCTGCCTGCGCTTGGTCCATATCCCTCCAAACTTGTCCAATCCATGTACCTGTCTAACTGTTTCCTAAACTTTGGGATAGTCCCAGCCTCAACTACCTCATCAGGCAGCTTGTTCCACACACCCACAACCCTCTGTGTGAAAAGGTTACTCATCAGATTCCTCTTAAATCTTTCCCCCTTCACCTTGAGCCTATGTCCTCGGGTCCTCGATTCCCCTACTCTGGGCAAGAGACTCTGTGCATCTACTCGATCTATTCCTTTCATGATTTTATACACCTCTATAAGATCACCCCTCATCCTCCTGCGCACCAAGGAATGGAGATACGGCCTATTGAACCGCTCCCTATAGCTCACACCCTCTAATCTTGGCAACAACCTCGTCAATCTTCTCTGAACCCTTTCAAGCTTAACAATATCGTTCTATAACAAGGTGCCTAGAACTGAACACAATATTCTAAATGCGGTCTCTCAACGTCTTATACAACTGCAACATGATCGCCCAACTTCTAACTTTGCATTGATTGAAGCATGCTAATTACAATAAATAACCATACACTTCCAAGACATTATTTCAGGAATAAATTCCAGATTACCTTGAGTAAGAGAATTATTAAACTGTGGTTGTTCAGTTGTTGCACAACCTCACCATCACTGGTACATTTTGAAGTAATAATGAAGTGATGATCTAAGCAATCTTACCCAGTGAGTCATCTTCCATTCTATTATTACAACACCAGAAACGTGGGAATTGGTACAAAATTGAACTCCAAATCTTGCTGCCACAAATAATAGCTAAATCACACGGAAATTAATTAAAGATGGAAAAGTGTGAAACCTCTCAGAGCTCAAATTATCGGAACAAGTAATTAGTAGTGCATGTGTTTGGGATCATAGAGGCTAAATCACTGGCCTGGATCATTGATGGAGACATTAGTTTGGATCCCATCGTGAGAGTCAGCAAAGTTAAATTCAAGTGATTAAATAAATCTGGAGTAAAGGATAATGATGATCAGATTGTTGTAAAATCCACCTGGTTCACTAACTGTTCTCACCCAGTCTGCTTCTTAACTCCCCTCTCAATGGCTTCACAAACCTTTCACATGGAGGCATTTAAGGATGGACACAAACTTGCTGTCTTACTTGTGATATCTACAACCCAGGAATGCATACATTAAAAAAATGTGTAAATGCATATAAAATATACCTCAAAATGGTACATAAGGTGAACCAAAGGATGATGTCAGAAAAAATGCATAAATTGTTGGAGTAACTCGATGGGTCAGGCAGCATCATTGGAGAACATGGATAGGTGACATTTGCAGTCAGGACCTTTCTTCAGGCTGGGAAGAAGGGTCCTGACCTGAAACGTTGCCTAGCCATGTGTTCCGCAGATGCTGCCTGAGCCGTTGAGTTACTCCAGCACTTTGTGTCCGTTTTGTAAACCAGCATCTGTAGTTACTTGTATCCTGATGATGTCAGAGATAGTTAAGGGGAATTGGCTGGTCCAACTAGAAGGCAGTAAAATGTGTTGTAAACTACTGCATAAGCATTGATAAGAGAATAGTGGTATCTAATGCAATTACTTGCGGTAATTAGAGTGAGAGCACATGAGATCAATATCTTGCTTCACCCGGAAATTTGAGGATTCAAATTCTACTCCAGGAAGAATTGTAAATTCAGGTTCAGTACTGTGGGAGTGCCATCTTCTGGATGAGATGTCAAACTGAAGCACCATTTGCTGCTCAGATAGCTAAAGGTTCTTTAGCAGAAACTCAGGAAAATATCCCTGGCAACCTGTGTACCAAACATGCCTGATAATGATCACATTGCTGTTCTGTGAGCTGCCTGTGACTAGGTGTCTGTTGCATTTTCTAGTGTAAAAGTGACCATTGACAAAGTGTACTTCAATGGCAGTGAATTCATTTGTAATGTCTTATTATTGTAAAAGGCAGCAAAGATATGCAAAATCCTTCACATTCTTTAATTAAATATCCATCCATGTGGTCAAAGAGCCATGCACCTGCCCTACCATTCTTCACCATTTAATTTAGTTTAGAGATGCAACATGGACACAGGCCCTTGGGCGTACCGAGCCCTCAACAACCATCCATCACCTGCTCGCACTAGTTCTATGTTATCCCACTTTCTCGCCCACTCCCTAAACACTTGGGGCAATTTTACAGAGGACAATTAACATACAAACCCGCAAGTCCTTGGATTCTGGGAGGAAACCGGAGCATCTGGAAAACACCCATGCAGTCACAGGGAGAATATGCAAACTTCACACAGACAGCACCCGAGGTCAGGATCGAACGCGGAACTCTGGCGCTGTCAGGCAGCAGCTCTATCCGCTATGCTGCCTGCTGCACAGTTATATTTATATTATTTTATTATTCCTATCTATTTCTATTAGTTTTCTATATAATTTTCTATTATTTTTATAAAAATAATATTTACTCAAAACATTAGAATTTTCTTTATGTCCTAATGATGTTTCTCTGGTATTTCTCACAGTAGTTAGTATTTACATTGTGGATACTGTAGTACCCTGCTAGAGGTATGGGGATTCCTGGCCTCGGGAACTAGTTCATTAAAGTAGTTTGAGTTGAGGATTGAGTGGGAATTGGATGCATGAGGTTGTGCTTGGTATCATTTGGTAAAATATTTTCACATAATTTGTGCATTCAAGGGATGGATAACATTAGTGAGCCTCCCTCTATTATGTGTAGGAAAGAACTGCAGGTACTGGTTTAAACCGAAGGTAGACACAAAATGCTGGAGTAACTCAGCGGGACAGGCAGCATGACGTCACCCATTCCTTCTCTCCAGAGATGCTGCCTGTCGCGCTGAGTTACTCCGGCATTTTGTGTCTATCTCCCTGTATCATGTTTTCTACTTACATCAGGCTAAAGGAATGACACCCCCAATTATCTTACCATTGTTACATAGATTTCATTTTCATCATTTTTTGGTTCCGTATTGTCCTGTCCGTCCACAGGTGCAGTTGCCGTGTTGCCTGGAAGTGCTGGCTGTCGCGTCATGGTGAAGTACATGTTCTGCTCCTGATTGTTGGCGAATATATTTCATTAATCAACTGACTTTCCTTCCTCCAAATTCTAAATTAATTTATACAGGTCCTAACTTATTTTGCTTATTGAACCAAGGCAGAATGGAACTTGATAACATTCACTGCTGAAGCTCATTCACAAATAACGGGTGCTTCGGTGAGGTAGGCAAGCCTTTGGCACCAGGGCAAGACGATGCTCAGGAGATGCAGATAAAGCTATAAAACAACTATCTCTGAATCACGCTAGTTTCCAATGCCAACCAATATCTAAGGAAGTCAAGCAAATGTGATTAGTGAACAGTTCTGAAAAACTGGCTACAAATACAATTATATTACTTAGTGAATAAGCCACTGTACTTGATTATATTATCATAGCAGAATAATTAAGGAGAAAATACCATTGGACTAATAAAGCCTACATTTTTAGTTAAATCACCTCTCACTGGCCCGACTTCCAGTATTGCAAACCTTGTAGCGAGCCATCCCTGTAGCAGCTTGACTCAAATACCTGAACTCTGTCATTGAAGCGCAGGCCTGAAAGATCCTTATTGTCCTAATGAACACTGTCCCTCTTGTACCCTAACATTATCATATAAATGCTCTTGCACTAATGATCCGTCAGCAAATGATAGTGACCATTATATTCACAAACCACCCATCTCATTCTCACTCAACCCAATCTCTCACGGGAGTCGGTCTCTAGTTTCCCATCTCTTTGATGGAAGGCTAGCACTTCCACTGACATATGACATATCAGTATTCCACAAAAATATAATCTGCTGACGCTCAAGTCATCGCAAATATTTGTCCTCTATGTCACAATTGTTTCCAATAGATTATAAATATACAACCTCGGTCTCTGTAACTCTGACTCATGTATAACTCTCAGTTTAATTTCTTTCCTGGAACAGCAGTGCCTCTGAAGTGTTGAACAGAAAGATGGCACATAGTAAGACAGGGTAGGGGCAATGTGTATGGGCATACCTGCCCTCATTGCTGAAGCATTGTTTAAGTGTTGGGACATCATGTTGCAAGGGTGGAGAATGTTGCTGAGGCCACACTTGTCTGGAATTATGGCTGTCATACTGTAAGGAGGATGTAAGTACGCTGGAGATGGTGCAGAAATGATTCACAAGGGCCGTAGCTTAGCAAGTGGTAGTGGTGTTGGCAGATACGAAAGTGACATTTTAGAGGCTTTCAGATGGGCAGGGAACGGAGGGACATGGATCACATGCAGATATCAGCATCAAATCAACAGAGGCATGTATAGGTTAGATAGCAATGTCTGTTTCCCATGGTGGAGGTGTCTAACATATAGGGCATGCTTAAGGTGAGGGAGAAGGTTTCAGGTGGATCTGAGGATACATTTTTCATATAAAGAGTAGTTGGTATATGGAATGAGCTACCTGAGAAGGTGGTGGAGGTATGAACAGTAACAGTAAGTGGCATCTGCACAGGTATTTAAAGCTAAAAGTAGCAGGGTATACGTGGCAGGGCATAGAGGGGTAAAGGAATTAGAACATACATTGAACCTAGCACAGGACAGCACTGGGGCATGCCCTTCAACCAACCATGATGCTAACCCAAACTAAAGTTAACTGCTTGCATATGCTCTTTATTCCCAGCATATCCATGTGCCTATCTAAATGCCTCTTAAACATTGCGATCTGTTTCCCCTACTTCCCCAGCAGCACCTTTCAGACACCTATCATTTTCTAAAAACTTTCCTTGTAGAGTTTCTTGATTAGTTTAGTTTAGTTCAGAGATACAGCATGGAAACAGGCTATTCGGCCCACCGGGCCCATGCCGACCAGCGATCCTCGCTTATTAACACTATCCTATACGTACTAGGGACAATTTTTTACATTTACCAAGCCAATTTACCTACATACCTGTACGTCTTTGGAGTGTGGGAGGAAAGCGAAGAACTCCGAGAAAACCCACGTGGTCACGGGGAGAACGTACAAACTCTGTACAGACAGCACTCATAGTCGGGATCAAACCCGGGTCTCCGGAGCTGTAAGGCAGCAGCTCTACTGCTGCGCCACCGTGCCACTCTTATAGCGTGCCAGTCACTGGAAGATCCCTCTCATTGATCGGGATCATAATAAATCTAGGCCTAAAGCAGCCCTTACCATAACACTCTGAAGGACACCTGGATCATTCCTTGCAGACACATCACTGGGTCTGGGGAGAAATGTTCAGCATTATACATTGTTCAACAGGTGGAGTGATGCAATTCCATTCATATCTGTCTCCAGAAAGACTTTACCTTTGATCCCTTGGTGCTGTTCTAGATGAACACTTCCGTTTGGTTACAAGAATTATGGCGAGCACAACAAGGAGGATGGAGACCCCAGCTGTCGTACTTATGATGAGATCCATTGGCATCACCTTCTCAGACTTGTGAATGTGGATGGCTCGTGAGTGCTTGCTATCTGTAGGAGGTAGAAGAGGGTAAAAGTCAGAGAATCTCTCTCGGCTAGACACCTTTACCATGAGAAACAGACATTGCTATCTAGCCTATCCATGCCTCTGTAAATTTGATATTGTTCCATCATGTCGTCTCTCAGCCTTCGTCACTCCAGGGTGAATTTATAGCACTGGGAGTGCGACAGTGACGATGGGGGCCAAGATATTTAGATGTAAGAAGAGAAGAAATTACCAGACGAACCATGACCAATTCACCCGTTAATGATCAATGATTTAACTCCACTCCACAGAGGTGCCGTTTACAAACTAGACGATCGCTTCGCGGAACACCTTTGCTCAGTCCGCGTGAACCAACCAGATCTCCCAGTTGCTGGATACTTTAATTCCCCTTCCCATTCACACACAGACCTTTCTGTCCTCAGTCTCCTCCATTGTCAGAGTGAGGCTAAACGCAAATTAGAGGAACTGCATCATATTTCGCTTGTGCAGCTTACAGCCCAGTGATATGGATATTGATTTCTCTCACTTCCGGTAGCCCCGGCATTCCCTCTCTCTCTCTCTCTCCATCCCTCCCCCACCCAAGTCGCACTAGCTCCTCATTTTCACCCTACAAACAGCTAACACTTTCCTGTTTGCCTTATCATCGTTACTTTTTTGTATATTTTTCATTAATTGTTCTTTATCTCTCATTTCCCTTATCCCTAACCAGTCTGAAGACGGGACTCTACCTGAAACATCACTCATTCCTTCTCTCCAGAGATGCTGCCTGTCCCGCTGAGTTACTCCAGCTTTTTGTGTCTATCTTTCATATTCGTCCCTATTTTTGCTTCCCAAGAGATCATTTCCTTCCCTTTCACTTAATCTCAAAAGATCACTCCCTCCCCATTTAGTTATTTTGTATTGAATCCCTCATTTGCTTATGTCCCACCAAACCATCCAACTCTTTCCATTCAATCCAACTGTGTACCATCGCAGTGGTTGTGTTTATACCTTCACACAAAACCATTAAAAGGGTCTTGCTTCGGTGGACTTTGCTCCACAATCTAGGGATGCGCAGATCGCAGATGAAGTTGCCATTGTCAGAGCACGTCACGTTGGTTATGAGAATGGAGCCATTTTTCTTCCTGATGTCACCTATCCACTTCAGCCTCTGGGTGAACCTGTTGCCTTGCACCACTGCACTGTGGTCTTGGAGGTAAAACAAAATCTGTGTTGGAATAAAGAAGGAAAATAACTAAAAGGAAACAGTTCGCCATCAATTTCACCGATGAAAATTGCTCTTGTTAAATGCAGAGTTGGATTATCCCTGCCCTATCTTTATTAACAATTCCCAGAGGTGATACTTTTTAATATGATATCCAATAGATGCCACACTGACAATTCCTGTATGTGTTGTCCATTTCTAATATTGCTGATATTGTCTTCTTGAACGGCGAGAATGCATATATCAGATTTGCACGAGTGCAGCGATGTAGAGTTTAGACCTAGCAATCACGAAAGATGACAATTTTTTTCAAAATCTGGAAGGCACGTGACCTGGATGGGAACTTGCAGCTGATGGAAAACTCATGTACCTGCTCCTAGTTCTTCCTGGATGGTAAAACATGCAGGACTGGGAGGTCCAGTGGAAGCAGATGTAGTTGTTGCAATGTGTTCCATAGGTGGCAGGAGAATGGGGTTGAATGGGATAAATAGATCAGCCATGATTGAATGGCGGAGTAGACTCGATTGGCTGAATGGCCTAATTCTACACGTTTGTCATTGGCCTTTCAAGTGGACCGTTTTCATTGGTGAGGGTTGGCAGAGGCAGCAGGGTTTACACTCACCACGTTCTCTCCAGTGCCGTTATAAGGGGTGTACAACCATTCCAGCTTGATGTTGTGCACATCAGTGTGTTCGTGATAGTGAAACATGCAGTCTAACCGTAGATCCATTCCCTGTTTCACAACCAGGTACTCTGGGGTATAGATACCAACAGCTGAGACTGGCCAGACATCTACAAGGTAAAAGAAACCATCTGAACTCAGACATCGACACACAGTGACACACAGACAGTGGCAGACAGACAGACAGACAGACAGACAGTGACAGACAGACTGACAGTGACAGACAGACAGAGGCAGACAGACAGTGGCAGACAGACAGTGGCAGACAGCGATAGACAGACAGTGGCAGACAGACAGAGGCAGACAGACAGACAGTGGCAGACAGACAGACAGCGGCAGACAGACAGCGGCAGACAGATGGTGGCAGACAGACAGCGATAGACAGACAGTGACAGACAGACAGAGACAGACAGACAGCGGCAGACAGTGGTAGACAGACAGCGGCAGACAGACAGACAGTGACAGACAAACAGCGGCAGACAGACAGACAGCGGCAGACAGTGGTAGACAGACAGCGGCAGACAGACAGACAGTGACAGACAGTGGCAGACAGACAGTGACAGACAGACAGTGGCAGACAGACAGCGGCAGACAGACAGCGGCAGACAGACAGCGGCAGACAGACAGCGACAGACAGACAGCGACAGACAGACAGTGACAGACAGACAGTGACAGACAGACAGTGACAGACAGACAGACAGTGGCAGACAGACAGCGACAGACAGTGACGGACAGACAGACAGACAGCGACAGGCAGACAGCGACAGGCAGACAGACAGTGGCAGACAGACAGTGGCAGACAGACAGTGGCAGACAGTGGTAGACAGACAGTGGCAGACAGACAGACAGTGACAGATAGACAGTGACAAACATCGCAGAGTCAAGTTGAGCTGGGTTAATTCCCATCAAAGAGGATGCTGCACCTACTATCTGTAATTCTATTTATAGGACACTTAAACCTCTTGATTCGAGTTCAGCATGTGACTCACTCAAGGATATCTCTTACTCTATATATAATAACCAAAACATGGTTAGCTTTCATCTCTTTCCATCTCCTGATACCGGATATTCTGTATTTATGCACAATTATCACTCTGTAATTCACTCCTAAATGTTTATGAGTTTATACAAGGTAGACAGAAATGTTGGAGAAACTCAGCGGGTGAGGCAGCATCTCTGGACTGAAGGAGTAGATGACGTTTTGGGTCAAGACCCTTCCTCAGACTTTATGCACAAACCCCTGAGCTTCTCTATTACATTCTGATTGGCAATACATTTTAGCGTATTTGTTATTAACAACCTGCTTCATTTCAAGTTATCTGTTATAATCCACAAACGCCTTGATTCTAGCTGATAACTTTTCATCATTCTATGTGTAACCCCGACAAACCCCAACATTATATTCCGTAGCCCAGCCCCAGATCTCCAGGCATAACCCCCCCCCCCCCCCAAAGCATCTTTAGATTCTAGCTTCTGGTCTTTGATGGACATACTTGCAATTCCAGAGCATTGATGCAAAGTAATATTTGAAGTGTTGTCACATTTCTCCTAGGGTCTGATAAATGACAGCTCACTCTATGTAGCCAAGTGACCATTGCAACTTTAATCTTGGGGATTTTAATTTTGCTAACATGTCTATTATATGGTGTTTGTTCACAAACCTGTGAAAGACCATGTTAACCACATCGACAACACTACTCTTTACAATCCTCTTTATTGTTCTTCTAAAAATTATATTAAATGAGTAAAGAGAATTAGTCCTGAACAAATTGGGACTGGCTTGGTGTACTTATTACTTAATTGAGAGTCCGCTTGGAGTGTCCATGCCACCAGTACAGGAAGAAACAAAGACAAACTCTAAATTGGTGTTAGAAGCACATACATTCGCAATGTTGAAGTGACATTTAGACAGGTACCTGAACAGGCAAGGAATAGAGGGATATAGATCAAGTGCAGGGAGATCATGGTAGTTTAATTTGGTGTTATGGTCGCTGATGACACGGTGGCCTTAAGGGCCTGATCCTGTGATGTACTTTGTATAAGCTTTGTTCCCAATAGAATTTAAAGGCAGCTGGAATCTCCCTACATAGACAGTAAGTTTAGTTTCCAAATAAGGCTCTCTTTGAAGAAATGTAATCACTCCTTGTTTTAACCTGAAGTACTTATTCACATTAAAAGTTAAATTGCTCTGCAGCAAGCTAGTTGTTGTTGGTAAAGTTCAGGTGCATGCAATGGAAACTGCAGGTGGTTTGTGGTTGGGCGAGAGGAAGGCATTTTGTGAAGTGATTTCCCCTTTATTGTAAATTACTGCTGCAGATCTGCAGTAAAGTGTTCAACCATGTATGGTCAAAGTGTCCACACAATTACAATTGAGCTAGGATTCACCATCATGTGACTGTCCACAGTCAAGTGGACTTTAAACCCAGCTCCTGAAGGTTCCCCGTGGCTAAAGAGTTCAGAAAAAGGGAATGTGGCTGACATTCAATACTGAGGGTTTAGGTCAGGGAGCAGGGGGTAGTTGTGATGCTGTATAATAGGTTGTATACATCATTACAGGGAAATGGGTAAAGGGATATGAGAATGGGCAGGTGTGAATGAGAGGGTGGGGTAACATGCTCGCCCTGAGGTCAACATTGCAGGTAAAGTCTAGTCCAACACACCATGTATTATACTCTACATGGATCCCCCTTGCACTGATGCACCTTGCTTGCACTCCATTCCACCTGAGACACTAGAGTGGGGATTTCATTGACTTCTCATTGGGATTGAAATATTCTGTGGCACTATTTGAAGGGTGGCTAGGGAGATTTTGTCAACCACTTGGTAGTGTTGTAGGTCGTGAGAAGGGTTATCTAAGGCTAGAGAATGAAATAAGACAGTTGGAAAGTTAGGCAGAGGCCCAAAACATTTCCTATTTCCATCACTCCATAGATGCTGCTGCACCCGCTGAGTTTCTCCAGCACTTTTGTCTACAGATGAATTTAATGCTAGCAAGTGTGAGGTGAACACTTTGATAGGACAAACACGGGTTGGGCATACATAGTTAAAGGTAGAGCCCTAGGGTGTTAATAAACAGGGGGAGTAAACGTCCATAAATCCATGAAAGTAGCAGCACATGTAGAGAGAGAGAGAGACGGGTGAAGCAGGCAAATGGGATGCTTGCCCTCACTGGGCATGCGTAGAACAAAACGTTGCAACTTCATAAAACAATGGTCAGGTCATATTTGGAGTACTGTGTCTAGTCCTGGTCACCACAAAATATAACGGGTGTGATGGGACTGGAGAGGATTGACGGACGATTCACCAGCATGTTGCTTGGTTTGCAGCATTTCAGTTCTGCAGAGACATGGGATTGGCTGGGTTGGTTTACCCTGTAACAGAGGAGGCTGAGAGATGACTGATTAAAGGTATTCAAATATATTAGTGAGATATATAGGATAAATAGTAAGAATCTTTATTTTCCACGGTGGGATTGTCTCAGGCAAGAGGGCATGGGCTTAAGGGGAGAGGTGGGAGATTTTGAAGGGATTTGAAGGGGGAATTCTCCCATACAGAGGGCGGTTGGAATCAGGATCACTCTGAGAAAGGGGTGGATGCTGGTACTGTCACAGTATTTAAGAATCATTTGGACAGGCGCATTAATTGGCAAGGTATAGAAGGCTATCAAGCTAATGCAGGTAACAGGGATTAGTATAGATGAATGCAGCAGTCAATATGGATGTAGTGGGTCAGAGCACTTGCTTCTGTATTGCAAGACCCTAAGGCTACCACTGGAAAATCAGATTATCTAATTTCCTCATTTTGGTGTGGAAACCAGTTACTGTAGTTAAGTATGAGTCTGAAGAAGGGTCTCGACCCGAAACGTCGCCTATCTCCTTCGCTCCTTAGATGCTGCTGCACCCGCTGAGTTTCTCCAGCTTTTTGTGTAACCCACTGTAGTTAAGTACTTCATTTGTCTCCTGAGGTTGAAAAATATAAAGCATGAAAGCAAGTTCTTTCTTTCTGCTACTTCTGCCTGGAGTGTGGTGAGCACAGGCTCATGCTTGGAGCCGACACTTCTCTGGCCATAGCGGCAGCTCTTTCTAAACTTCCTACTCGACTGTGCCTGGCATCACACATTGACCCGAGACCTGTCATTGACCTAAAACTGTATCTGTGTTACCCTCTCCACAGACATTGCCTGTGAGCATGTCGAGATTTTTCTGCTTTTATTTCAGATTGCCAGCATTTCCCGGTTTTGTTTGCAGATTTCCACCATCTGCGAGTTTTTTTATCCTTTACACCTCATTTCCCGCTGTGCTTCTGGGTTGAAGTGGCTGTGGAGCCGTGGCTGAGAGACACGAAGCTGGAGATAGTTGGCTCGCACGATTACAGGTTGGTGCTGAGGAATTCTCAGCAGGAACAGAGTGCAAGTTAATGGTTATCATAAGCTCCATACCTCAGTTAAGGTTGTCAGCTCTTAAAGATTGTTCTGTAATCTTCAAGATTTAAAATTTAGTCATTTAGTAACTGACCTGGGGAAAACAAGGTTTATTTTACATTCTTTCATTGAAAACGTAAACATTTGGGTTATGGGTAGTGAAAGCCTGTTCGATGGGTCAATAGTCTGATGTTTGTTTGAAGTTTTCCAACTTAATGGCAATGCATCTTAAACACGAATCATGGTACCAGTGTATATATCACTCAGCATTCCACTATCTCTACTTTCAATAGACAGAACACTTACCATTAAATATGAGAATCGTGTGGAGGAAGAGCAGTCCTGTTCTGCTAAGCATTATCTGCAGAGAGGACAGGAGATTATAGATAGTGGATGCAACACCTTGTATTTATAAAGCTTAAATCTGATACAGTGCTTTACAGAAGTGATATCAAACAAAACAAAATCACTTCTGGACATGTTAGCAGAGGCAACTAGGTTGGTCAAAGAAGCGGCTTTAAGAAACATCTTAAAGGAGTAAGTAGAGAGGGTGGAGAGATGAAGTGGAGTATTGCAGGACTTGGGCCTGAAGAGCTGAAAGCCACTGAAGGTGTTCAAAGGGAATCAGGGATCTGCGTGAGTCTCCAGGAGTGCATCAGCCATAGAGTGCTGGACAAGGTCACAGAGCCAGAGAGGACAGCGTCATTTAGTAGGGTCAGAAAACAAGGGTTAAAGGGTTAAAACTGAAATGAACCTGGGGTTTTGGGTCAATTCGACACTCATTCTGTCAGTCTGTCCAGTCAATTGACAATGTAATTCACCATTAAACAAACCTAACAGCAGCGTCACTCACTGAGGAGAAGCCTTTTTAAAGAGGAGGAGGGGAAGTATTTTCATGTTTTTAAATTCTTCTACTTTCAGAGAACTGTAGAGTAGCTAATAAGCTCAGAATTCACCAAATCACTCCTTAATGTTGGGATGTGGTCAGTTTAGACCTTAAAAAAATCACAGACTTTCAAAAGAATCTTAAACTAAGTATACCTTTGCATTAAACTTGTGATTTGCTTCATTCTTTCATTGTAAATATTCACCCAGTGTTGATAATTTATTGTTCCCTTGTTTGAATTGAAGAAGCTGTTCTGTCTAATCACTATTACAATTCTCTCTTGGCCAGTCTCACCCCAGCCACCTTCAGCACACATCCGACACGCCACTGGGTGTACCCTAACTTCATCATTCCCCCCCATTCCACTGTTGTACATTTCTACAAACTCGTCCAACCCTGTAACCTCTGTTTTTTCCTCTGCAGATGCTAGAATCTTAAGCAAGAACTACAGATGCTAGAATCTTAAGCAAGAACTACAGATGCTAGAATCTTAAGCAAGAACTACAGATGTTGGAATCTTAAGCAAAACACCAAGTACTGGAGGAACTCAGCGTGAGGATCTGGTAAGGAATGAATGGACAGGCGAGTTTCAGGTCGGGACCCTTCTTTAGACTGAGTCTGAATATAAATTTGAATTAGACCAAGTCTAAAGATGGATCCTGTCCAAAAACATGGCCTCTCCATTTCGGCCTCAGTTGCTGCCTGACCCCTGGGTTCCTCCAGCACTTTGTGTTTTGAACTAAATTAGAAACTTTTGTAATTAAAACAGAAGTCTCTGACCATGAGATGATCTTCATGAATAATGTTTCAGAGCAAGGAAGAACTTACTAGAAGTTGGTGACTCCACCAAAGATGGTGCTGTAGAACGGCCACAATCCCCTGCTGGTCCAGCTGCTGTGGGCTGTGTGCTGCGTGGCAACCTTCTCTGTGTTCCTCACTACGTTGATTCTCATCTGCAAGGTAGCCAATCGTGTTACTGTGCTTCCGTTACTGGTTCCCGAGTCCAGGAAACCACACTGAAGAAGTGAAGGAGATGGTTTTAGTTGCACTTTTCTCGTTTTTTGAAAGTGGTCGCCTCATTACCGAAGAGCTGAGCTCTTTGGAATAAACCTTTTTTAATGTTTTAGAAAAAATGTCATCAAATTAAAAGCCAATATCTATATGGTGTGTTTTACTTCCCTATCAGGATATCCAAAGTGCTTTACAGTCACTGCTGCATTATATTACACCATTTTTCAAACAATTCTATCAGACCAAAACACATCAGTGAAATCAGTTTGGAACCGGCAATGGGGAAATTTCCGGGTGACCACATCAGTTTGTCTCCGCTGCCTTCAGGTACACCAACACTGGTTTCAGTTACACCACAACTCATTGAAACCAAAGCTTACATCATAAGCGTATATTACCTTGCACATCACGAAAGGGAAACAGAACAGAAAGGTATATAGGAACGCTTTATTAGCAACACTGTTAAATTGCAATGGAACCAAGGACTGGAATAAAGATGGATTCCAATGTAAAACATACAACTAAAGTCTAAGATAATTTAGAGTAGCTATTCTATCATGTTTGAGAACGACATGAGATCAAAGATCTCTTCTGTAAGGAGTGAGAGAGAAGCCATCCATTTGAAGTAAGATAGCTCAGGATCCATGCCATTGCTCAGGACTTCCAATGCTTTAATCTGAGCTTCCTACATTGGCCATAACATCAACATGGAAGCAAGATATCCCCAACACTCAAAGAAAACAAATGTCAAACTGACTAACAAAGCAAAAGGCTGCTGATACCAACAGTCTGAAATACAAACAGGAAATGTTGGAAATACTCAGAAAACTGGGCAGTAAGTGCAAAGAGAGAACCATTTTCTCTTGCTCCTTCTCCAAGATGCTGAAACAGGAAGATATGTCTTGTTAATTCTGAGGCAATCTTTAATCCGGTCCATCTTCCCCCTCCCATTTGACCTCTTCCACTCATTTCACTCCTCCTCTTCTCTCTTTATGGACAATAGACAATAGGCGCAGGAGTAGGCCATTCGGCCCTTTGAGCCAGCACCACCATTCAATGTGATCATGGCTGATCATCCACAATCAGTACCCTGTTCCTGCCTTCTCCCCATATCCCCAGACTCCGCTATCTTTTAGAGCCCTATCAAACTTTCTCTTGAAAGTATCCAGTTAGGCTGTGGGCCGAGTAGCTTTTTTGTTCAAGTTCGTGACCCAACTCACGGAACTACATGAATTTTTAACATATTATGTAAAAATATTATATAAATCATACCTGAAACACGTCAAGAAAAAAACCTGCAAATCTTTTTAAAATATGAGAAATGGCTCCAATTTTCCGAGTAGTAATTGTTCAATAAATGCGCGTTTGACATCAAGGTCGGTCGCAAATTGACCAACCCGCGCTTTGTTTATGGTCGCTTGGCAGGGACGACCCTCGGATCATGGCTGCCTCCTCATTACATCAAAACAATAACAAGGTTTCCAAGGACTAAAGGTAATGCTCACCTTGCTGATAATTTTGTTTTTCAATTGATTTATCTTTATAAAGTTATGATGTGAACTGCTAAATAAAAATGATAAATAATAAATGTAGAGCTAGCGTTAGGATTAGGGTCGGTCGGTCGGTCGGTCAGTCAGTAAGTCAGTCAGTCGGTCATTCAGTCAGTCAGTGGGTCAGTCTGTTGCTCGGGCTTGTCGGTCAGTCTGTCGCTCGGGCTTGTCGGTCAGTCTGTCGCTCCCGGCTTGTCGGTCAGCCTGTTGCTCGGGCTTGTCGGTCAGTCTGTTGCTCGGGCTTGTCGGTCAGTCTGTTGCTCGGGCTTGTCGGTCAGTGTCGCTCGGGCTTGTCGGTCAGTCTGTCGCTCGGGCTTGTCGGTCAGTCTGTTGCTCGGGCTTGTCGATCAGTCTGTCGCTCGGGCTTGTCGGTCAGTCTGTCGCTCGGGCTTGTCGATCAGTCTGTTGCTCGGGCTTGTCGGTCAGTGTCGCTCGGGCTTGTCGATCAGTCTGTTGCTCGGGCTTGTCGGTCAGTGTCGCTCGGGCTTGTCGGTCAGTCTCTCGCTCGGGCTTGTCGGTCAGTCTCTCGCTCGGGCTTGTCGATCAGTCTGTGGCTCGGGCTTGTTGGTCAGTGTGTTGCTCGGGCTTGTCGGTCAGTCCGTCGCTTGGGCTTGTCGGTCAGTGTTGCTCGGGCTTGTTGGTCAGTCTGTCACTCGGGCTTGTCGGTCAGTCTGTCGCTCGGGCTTGTCGGTCAGTCTGTCGCTCGGGCTTGTCGGTCAGTCTGTCACTCGGGCTTGTCGGTCAGACTGTCGCTCGGGCTTGACGATCAGTCTCTCGCTCGGGCTTGTCGATCAGTCTCTCGCTCGGGCTTGTCGGTCAGTCTGTGGCTCGGGCTTGTCGGTCAGTCTGTCGCTCGGGCTTGTCGGTCAGTCTCTCGCTCGGGCTTGTCGGTCAGTCTCTCGCTCGGGCTTGTCGGTCAGTCTGTGGCTCGGGCTTGCCGGTCAGTCTGTGGCTCGGGCTTGTCGGTCAGTCTGTTGCTCGGGCTTGTCGGTCAGTGTCGCTCGGGCTTGTCGGTCAGTCTGTTGCTTGGGCTTGTCGGTCAGTCTCTCGCTCGGGCTTGTCGATCAGTCTCTCGCTCGGGCTTGTCGGTCAGTCTGTTGCTCGGGCTTGTCGGTCAGTGTCGCTCGGGCTTGTCGATCAGTCTGTTGCTCGGGCTTGTCGGTCAGTCTGTCGCTCGGGCTTGTCGGTCAGTCTGTCGCTCCCGGCTTGTCGGTCAGCCTGTTGCTCGGGCTTGTCGGTCAGTCTGTTGCTCGGGCTTGTCGGTCAGTCTGTTGCTCGGGCTTGTCGGTCAGTGTCGCTCGGGCTTGTCGGTCAGTCTGTCGCTCGGGCTTGTCGGTCAGTCTGTTGCTCGGGCTTGTCGATCAGTCTGTCGCTCGGGCTTGTCGGTCAGTCTGTCGCTCGGGCTTGTCGATCAGTCTGTTGCTCGGGCTTGTCGGTCAGTGTCGCTCGGGCTTGTCGATCAGTCTGTTGCTCGGGCTTGTCGGTCAGTGTCGCTCGGGCTTGTCGGTCAGTCTCTCGCTCGGGCTTGTCGGTCAGTCTCTCGCTCGGGCTTGTCGATCAGTCTGTGGCTCGGGCTTGTTGGTCAGTGTGTTGCTCGGGCTTGTCGGTCAGTCTGTCGCTCGGGCTTGTCGGTCAGTGTTGCTCGGGCTTGTTGGTCAGTCTGTCACTCGGGCTTGTCGGTCAGTCTGTCGCTCGGGCTTGTCGGTCAGTCTGTCGCTCGGGCTTGTCGGTCAGTCTGTCACTCGGGCTTGTCGGTCAGACTGTCGCTCGGGCTTGACGATCAGTCTCTCGCTCGGGCTTGTCGATCAGTCTCTCGCTCGGGCTTGTCGGTCAGTCTGTGGCTCGGGCTTGTCGGTCAGTCTGTCGCTCGGGCTTGTCGGTCAGTCTCTCGCTCGGGCTTGTCGGTCAGTCTCTCGCTCGGGCTTGTCGGTCAGTCTGTGGCTCGGGCTTGCCGGTCAGTCTGTGGCTCGGGCTTGTCGGTCAGTCTGTTGCTCGGGCTTGTCGGTCAGTGTCGCTCGGGCTTGTCGGTCAGTCTGTTGCTTGGGCTTGTCGGTCAGTCTCTCGCTCGGGCTTGTCGGTCAGTCTCTCGCTCGGGCTTGTCGATCAGTCTGTGGCTCGGGCTTGTTGGTCAGTCTGTTGCTCGGGCTTGTCGGTCAGTCTGTCGCTTGGGCTTGTCGGTCAGTCTTGCTCGGGCTTGTCGGTCAGTCTGTCGCTCGGGCTTGTCGGTCAGCCTGTCACTCGGGCTTGTCGGTCAGTCTGTCGCTCGGGCTTGTCGGTCAGTCTGTCGCTCGGGCTTGTCGGTCAGTCTGTGGCTCGGGCTTGTCGGTCAGTGTTGCTCGGGCTTGTTGGTCAGTCTGTCGCTCGGGCTTGTCGGTCAGTGTCACTCGGGCTTGTCGGTCAGTCTGTGGCTCGGGCTTGTCGGTCAGTCTGTCGCTCGGGCTTGTCGGTCAGTCTGTGGCTCGGGCTTGTCGGTCAGTCTGTCGCTCGGGCTTGTCGGTCAGTGTTGCTCGGGCTTGTCGGTCAGTCTGTCGCTCGGGCTTGTCGGTCAGTCTGTCGCTCGGGCTTGTCGGTCAGTCTGTGGCTCGGGCTTGTCGGTCAGTCTGTGGCTCGGGCTTGTCGGTCAGTGTTGCTCGGGCTTGTTGGTCAGTCTGTCGCTCGGGCTTGTCGGTCAGTGTCACTCGGGCTTGTCGGTCAGTCTGTGGCTCGGGCTTGTCGGTCAGTCTGTCGCTCGGGCTTGTCGGTCAGTCTGTGGCTCGGGCTTGTCGGTCAGTCTGTCGCTCGGGCTTGTCGGTCAGTGTTGCTCGGGCTTGTCGGTCAGTCGGTCGCTCGGGCTTGTCGGTCAGTCTCTCGCTCCCGGCCTGTCGGTCAGTCTGTCGCTCGGGCTTGTCGGTCAGTCTGTTGCTCGGGCTTGACGATCAGTCTCTCGCTCGGGCTTGTCGATCAGTCTCTCGCTCGGGCTTGTCGGTCAGTCTGTTGCTCGGGCTTGTCGGTCAGTGTCGCTCGGGCTTGTCGATCAGTCTGTTGCTCGGGCTTGTCGGTCAGTCTGTCGCTCGGGCTTGTCGGTCAGTCTGTCGCTCCCGGCTTGTCGGTCAGCCTGTTGCTCGGGCTTGTCGGTCAGTCTGTTGCTCGGGCTTGTCGGTCAGTCTGTTGCTCGGGCTTGTCGGTCAGTGTCGCTCGGGCTTGTCGGTCAGTCTGTCGCTCGGGCTTGTCGGTCAGTCTGTTGCTCGGGCTTGTCGGTCAGTCTGTCGCTCGGGCTTGTCGGTCAGTCTGTCGCTCGGGCTTGTCGATCAGTCTGTTGCTCGGGCTTGTCGGTCAGTGTCGCTCGGGCTTGTCGATCAGTCTGTTGCTCGGGCTTGTCGGTCAGTGTCGCTCGGGCTTGTCGGTCAGTCTCTCGCTCGGGCTTGTCGGTCAGTCTCTCGCTCGGGCTTGTCGATCAGTCTGTGGCTCGGGCTTGTTGGTCAGTGTGTTGCTCGGGCTTGTCGGTCAGTCTGTCGCTCGGGCTTGTCGGTCAGTGTTGCTCGGGCTTGTTGGTCAGTCTGTCACTCGGGCTTGTCGGTCAGTCTGTCGCTCGGGCTTGTCGGTCAGTCTGTCGCTCGGGCTTGTCGGTCAGTCTGTCGCTCGGGCTTGTCGGTCAGACTGTCGCTCGGGCTTGACGGTCAGTCTCTCGCTCGGGCTTGTCGATCAGTCTCTCGCTCGGGCTTGTCGGTCAGTCTGTGGCTCGGGCTTGTCGGTCAGTCTGTCGCTCGGGCTTGTCGGTCAGTCTCTCGCTCGGGCTTGTCGGTCAGTCTCTCGCTCGGGCTTGTCGGTCAGTCTGTGGCTCGGGCTTGCCGGTCAGTCTGTGGCTCGGGCTTGTCGGTCAGTCTGTTGCTCGGGCTTGTCGGTCAGTGTCGCTCGGGCTTGTCGGTCAGTCTGTTGCTTGGGCTTGTCGGTCAGTCTCTCGCTCGGGCTTGTCGGTCAGTCTCTCGCTCGGGCTTGTCGATCAGTCTGTGGCTCGGGCTTGTTGGTCAGTCTGTTGCTCGGGCTTGTCGGTCAGTCTGTTGCTCGGGCTTGTCGGTCAGTCTTGCTCGGGCTTGTCGGTCAGTCTTGCTCGGGCTTGTCGGTCAGTCTGTCGCTCGGGCTTGTCGGTCAGCCTGTCACTCGGGCTTGTCGGTCAGTCTGTCGCTCGGGCTTGTCGGTCAGTCTGTCGCTCGGGCTTGTCGGTCAGTCTGTCGCTCGGGCTTGTCAGTCAGTCTGTCGCTCAGGCTTGACGATCAGTCTCTCGCTCGGGCTTGTCGATCAGTCTCTCGCTCGGGCTTGTCGGTCAGTCTGTGGCTCGGGCTTGTCGGTCAGTCTGTCGCTCGGGCTTGTCGGTCAGTCTGTCGCTCGGGCTTGTCGGTCAGTCTGTCGCTCGGGCTTGTCGGTCAGTCTGTGGCTCGGGCTTGTCGGTCAGTCTGTGGCTCGGGCTTGTCGGTCAGTGTTGCTCGGGCTTGTTGGTCAGTCTGTCGCTCGGGCTTGTCGGTCAGTGTCACTCGGGCTTGTCGGTCAGTCTGTGGCTCGGGCTTGTCGGTCAGTCTGTCGCTCGGGCTTGTCGGTCAGTCTGTGGCTCGGGCTTGTCGGTCAGTCTGTCGCTCGGGCTTGTCGGTCAGTGTTGCTCGGGCTTGTCGGTCAGTCGGTCGCTCGGGCTTGTCGGTCAGTCTCTCGCTCCCGGCCTGTCGGTCAGTCTGTCGCTCGGGCTTGTCGGTCAGTCTGTTGCTCGGGCTTGACGATCAGTCTCTCGCTCGGGCTTGTCGATCAGTCTCTCGCTCGGGCTTGTCGGTCAGTCTGTTGCTCGGGCTTGTCGGTCAGTGTCGCTCGGGCTTGTCGATCAGTCTGTTGCTCGGGCTTGTCGGTCAGTCTCTCGCTCGGGCTTGTCGATTAGTCTCTCGCTCGGGCTTGTCGGTCAGTCTGTTGCTCGGGCTTGTCGGTCAGTGTCGCTCGGGCTTGTCGATCAGTCTGTTGCTCGGGCTTGTCGGTCAGTGTCGCTCGGGCTTGTCGGTCAGTCTGTCGCTCGGGCTTGTCGGTCACTGTCGCTCGGGCTTGTCGGTCAGTGTTGCTCGGGCTTGTCGGTCACTGTCGCTCGGGCTTGTCGGTCAGTGTCGCTCGGGCTTGTCGGTCAGTCTGTCGTTCGGGCTTGTCGGTCACTGTCGCTCGGGCTTGTCGGTCAGTGTTGCTCGGGCTTGTCGATCAGTCTGTCGCTCGGGCTTGTCGGTCAGTCTGTGGCTCGGGCTTGTCGGTCAGTCTGTGGCTCGGGCTTGTCGGTCAGTCTGTTGCTCGGGCTTGTCGGTCAGTGTCGCTCGGGCTTGTTGGTCAGTCTGTTGCTCGGGCTTGTTGGTCAGTCTGTGGCTCGGGCTTGTCGGTCAGTCTCTCGCTCGGGCTTGTCGGTCAGTCTGTTGCTCGGGCTTGCCGGTCAGTCTGTGGCTCGGGCTTGTCGGTCAGTCTGTTGCTCGGGCTTGTCGGTCAGTGTCGCTCGGGCTTGTCGGTCAGTCTGTTGCTTGGGCTTGTCGGTCAGTCTCTCGCTCGGGCTTGTCGGTCAGTCTCTCGCTCGGGCTTGTCGATCAGTCTGTGGCTCGGGCTTGTTGGTCAGTCTGTTGCTCGGGCTTGTCGGTCAGTCTCTCGCTCGGGCTTGTCGGTCAGTCTCTCGCTCGGGCTTGTCGATCAGTCTGTGGCTCGGGCTTGTTGGTCAGTCTGTTGCTCGGGCTTGTCGGTCAGTCTGTCGCTTGGGCTTGTCGGTCAGTGTTGCTCGGGCTTGTTGGTCAGTCTGTCGCTCGGGCTTGTCGGTCAGTCTGTCGCTCGGGCTTGTCGGTCAGTCTGTCGCTCGGGCTTGTCGGTCAGTCTGTCGCTCGGGCTTGTCGGTCAGTCTGTCGCTCGGGCTTGTCGGTCAGTCTGTCGCTCGGGCTTGACGGTCAGTCTCTCGCTCGGGCTTGTCGGTCAGTCTGTGGCTCGGGCTTGTCGGTCAGTCTGTCGCTCGGGCTTGTCGGTCAGTCTGTCGCTCGGGCTTGACGGTCAGTCTCTCGCTCGGGCTTGTCGGTCAGTCTGTGGCTCGGGCTTGTCGGTCAGTCTGTCGCTCGGGCTTGTCGGTCAGTCTGTCGCTCGGGCTTGTCGGTCAGTCTGTGGCTCGGGCTTGTCGGTCAGTCTGTGGCTCGGGCTTGTCGGTCAGTGTCGCTCGGGCTTGTCGGTCAGTCTGTCGCTCGGGCTTGTCGGTCAGTGTCCCTCGGGCTTGTCGGTCAGTCTGTGGCTCGGGCTTGTCGGTCAGTCTGTCGCTCGGGCTTGTCGGTCAGTCTGTGGCTCGGGCTTGTCGGTCAGTCTGTCGCTCGGGCTTGTCGGTCAGTGTTGCTCGGGCTTGTCAGTCAGTCTGTTGCTCGGGCTTGTCGGTCAGTCGGTCGCTCGGGCTTGTCGGTCAGTCTCTCGCTCCCGGCCTGTCGGTCAGTCTGTCGCTCGGGCTTGTCGGTCAGTCTGTTGCTCGGGCTTGTCGGTCAGTCTGTGGCTCGGGCTTGTCGGTCAGTGTCACTCGGGCTTGTCGGTCAGTCTGTGGCTCGGGCTTGTCGGTCAGTCTGTCGCTCGGGCTTGTCGGTCAGTCTGTGGCTCGGGCTTGTCGGTCAGTCTGTTGCTCGGGCTTGTCGGTCAGTCTCTCGCTCGGGCTTGTCGGTCGGTGTCGCTCGGGCTTGTCGGTCAGTCTGTCGCTCGGGCTTGTCGATCAGTCTGTTGCTCGGGCTTGTCGGTCAGTGTCGCTCGGGCTTGTCGATCAGTCTGTTGCTCGGGCTTGTCGGTCAGTGTCGCTCGGGCTTGTCGGTCAGTCTGTCGCTCGGGCTTGTCGGTCACTGTCGCTCGGGCTTGTCGGTCAGTGTTGCTCGGGCTTGTCGATCAGTCTGTCGCTCGGGCTTGTCGGTCAGTCTGTGGCTCGGGCTTGTCGGTCAGTCTGTGGCTCGGGCTTGTCGGTCAGTCTGTGGCTCGGGCTTGTCGGTCAGTCTGTGGCTCGGGCTTGTCGGTCAGTGTCGCTCGGGCTTGTCGGTCAGTCTGTCGCTCGGGCTTGTCGGTCAGTCTGTTGCTCGGGCTTGCCGGTCAGTCTGTGGCTCGGGCTTGTCGGTCAGTCTGTTGCTCGGGCTTGTCGGTCAGTGTCGCTCGGGCTTGTCGGTCAGTCTGTTGCTTGGGCTTGTCGGTCAGTCTCTCGCTCGGGCTTGTCGGACAGTCTCTCGCTCGGGCTTGTCGGTCAGTCTCTCGCTCGGGCTTGTCGATCAGTCTATGGCTCGGGCTTGTTGGTCAGTCTGTTGCTCGGGCTTGTCGGTCAGTCTGTCGCTCGGGCTTGTCGGTCAGTGTTGCTCGGGCTTGTTGGTCAGTCTGTCGCTCGGGCTTGTCGGTCAGTCTGTCACTCGGGCTTGTCGGTCAGTCTGTCGCTCGGGCTTGTCGGTCAGTCTGTCGCTCGGGCTTGACGGTCAGTCTCTCGCTCGGGCTTGTCGATCAGTCTGTCGCTCGGGCTTGTCGGTCAGTCTGTCGCTCGGGCTTGTCGGTCAGTCTGTCGCTCGGGCTTGTCGGTCAGTCTGTCGCTCAGGCTTGTCGGTCAGTCTGTGGCTCGGGCTTGTCGGTCAGTCTGTGGCTTGGGCTTGTCGGTCAGTCTGTGGCTCGGGCTTGTCGATCAGTCTGTCGCTCGGGCTTGTCGGTCAGTCTGTCGCTTGGGCTTGTCGGTCAGTCTTGCTCGGGCTTGTTGGTCAGTCTGTCGCTCGGGCTTGTCGGTCAGTGTCACTCGGGCTTGTCGGTCAGTCTGTGGCTCGGGCTTGTCGGTCAGTCTGTCGCTCGGGCTTGTCGGTCAGTCTGTGGCTCGGGCTTGTCGGTCAGTCTGTCGCTCGGGCTTGTCGGTCAGTGTTGCTCGGGCTTGTCGGTCAGTCGGTCGCTCGGGCTTGTCGGTCAGTCTCTCACTCCCGGCCTGTCGGTCAGTCTGTCGCTCGGGCTTGTCGGTCAGTCTGTTGCTCGGGCTTGACGATCAGTCTCTCGCTCGGGCTTGTCGATCAGTCTCTCGCTCGGGCTTGTCGGTCAGTCTGTTGCTCGGGCTTGTCGGTCAGTGTCGCTCGGGCTTGTCGATCAGTCTGTTGCTCGGGCTTGTCGGTCAGTCTCTCGCTCGGGCTTGTCGATCAGTCTCTCGCTCGGGCTTGTCGGTCAGTCTGTTGCTCGGGCTTGTCGGTCAGTGTCGCTCGGGCTTGTCGATCAGTCTGTTGCTCGGGCTTGTCGGTCAGTGTCGCTCGGGCTTGTCGGTCAGTCTGTCGCTCGGGCTTGTCGGTCACTGTCGCTCGGGCTTGTCGGTCAGTGTTGCTTGGGCTTGTCGGTCACTGTCGTTCGGGCTTGTCGGTCAGTGTCGCTCGGGCTTGTCGGTCAGTGTTGCTCGGGCTTGTCGATCAGTCTGTCGCTCGGGCTTGTCGGTCAGTCTGTGGCTCGGGCTTGTCGGTCAGTCTGTGGCTCGGGCTTGTCGGTCAGTCTGTTGCTCGGGCTTGTCGGTCAGTGTCGCTCGGGCTTGTTGGTCAGTCTGTTGCTCGGGCTTGTTGGTCAGTCTGTGGCTCGGGCTTGTCGGTCAGTCTCTCGCTCGGGCTTGTCGGTCAGTCTGTGGCTCGGGCTTGTCGGTCAGTCTGTGGCTCGGGCTTGTCGGTCAGTCTGTTGCTCGGGCTTGTCGGTCAGTGTCGCTCGGGCTTGTCGGTCAGTCTGTTGCTTGGGCTTGTCGGTCAGTCTCTCGCTCGGGCTTGTCGGTCAGTCTCTCACTCGGGCTTGTCGATCAGTCTGTGGCTCGGGCTTGTTGGTCAGTCTGTTGCTCGGGCTTGTCGGTCAGTCTCTCGCTCGGGCTTGTCGGTCAGTCTCTCGCTCGGGCTTGTCGATCAGTCTGTGGCTCGGGCTTGTTGGTCAGTCTGTTGCTCGGGCTTGTCGGTCAGTCTGTCGCTTGGGCTTGTCGGTCAGTGTTGCTCGGGCTTGTTGGTCAGTCTGTCGCTCGGGCTTGTCGGTCAGTCTGTCGCTCGGGCTTGTCGGTCAGTCTGTCGCTCGGGCTTGTCGGTCAGTCTGTCGCTCGGGCTTGTCGGTCAGTCTGTCGCTCGGGCTTGTCGGTCAGTCTGTCGCTCGGGCTTGACGGTCAGTCTCTCGCTCGGGCTTGTCGGTCAGTCTGTGGCTCGGGCTTGTCGGTCAGTCTGTCGCTCGGGCTTGTCGGTCAGTCTGTCGCTCGGGCTTGACGGTCAGTCTCTCGCTCGGGCTTGTCGGTCAGTCTGTGGCTCGGGCTTGTCGGTCAGTCTGTCGCTCGGGCTTGTCGGTCAGTCTGTCGCTCGGGCTTGTCGGTCAGTCTGTGGCTCGGGCTTGTCGGTCAGTGTCGCTCGGGCTTGTCGGTCAGTCTGTCGCTCGGGCTTGTCGGTCAGTCTGTCGCTCGGGCTTGTCGGTCAGTGTCCCTCGGGCTTGTCGGTCAGTCTGTGGCTCGGGCTTGTCGGTCAGTCTGTCGCTCGGGCTTGTCGGTCAGTCTGTGGCTCGGGCTTGTCGGTCAGTCTGTCGCTCGGGCTTGTCGGTCAGTGTTGCTCGGGCTTGTCAGTCAGTCTGTTGCTCGGGCTTGTCGGTCAGTCGGTCGCTCGGGCTTGTCGGTCAGTCTCTCGCTCCCGGCCTGTCGGTCAGTCTGTCGCTCGGGCTTGTCGGTCAGTCTGTTGCTCGGGCTTGTCGGTCAGTCTGTGGCTCGGGCTTGTCGGTCAGTGTCACTCGGGCTTGTCGGTCAGTCTGTGGCTCGGGCTTGTCGGTCAGTCTGTCGCTCGGGCTTGTCGGTCAGTCTGTGGCTCGGGCTTGTCGGTCAGTCTGTTGCTCGGGCTTGTCGGTCAGTCTCTCGCTCGGGCTTGTCGGTCGGTGTCGCTCGGGCTTGTCGGTCAGTCTGTCGCTCGGGCTTGTCGATCAGTCTGTTGCTCGGGCTTGTCGGTCAGTGTCGCTCGGGCTTGTCGATCAGTCTGTTGCTCGGGCTTGTCGGTCAGTGTCGCTCGGGCTTGTCGGTCAGTCTGTCGCTCGGGCTTGTCGGTCACTGTCGCTCGGGCTTGTCGGTCAGTGTTGCTCGGGCTTGTCGATCAGTCTGTCGCTCGGGCTTGTCGGTCAGTCTGTGGCTCGGGCTTGTCGGTCAGTCTGTGGCTCGGGCTTGTCGGTCAGTCTGTGGCTCGGGCTTGTCGGTCAGTCTGTGGCTCGGGCTTGTCGGTCAGTCTGTGGCTCGGGCTTGTCGGTCAGTGTCGCTCGGGCTTGTCGGTCAGTCTGTCGCTCGGGCTTGTCGGTCAGTCTGTTGCTCGGGCTTGCCGGTCAGTCTGTGGCTCGGGCTTGTCGGTCAGTCTGTTGCTCGGGCTTGTCGGTCAGTGTCGCTCGGGCTTGTCGGTCAGTCTGTTGCTTGGGCTTGTCGGTCAGTCTCTCGCTCGGGCTTGTCGGACAGTCTCTCGCTCGGGCTTGTCGGTCAGTCTCTCGCTCGGGCTTGTCGATCAGTCTATGGCTCGGGCTTGTTGGTCAGTCTGTTGCTCGGGCTTGTCGGTCAGTCTGTCGCTCGGGCTTGTCGGTCAGTGTTGCTCGGGCTTGTTGGTCAGTCTGTCGCTCGGGCTTGTCGGTCAGTCTGTCACTCGGGCTTGTCGGTCAGTCTGTCGCTCGGGCTTGTCGGTCAGTCTGTCGCTCGGGCTTGACGATCAGTCTCTCGCTCGGGCTTGTCGATCAGTCTGTCGCTCGGGCTTGTCGGTCAGTCTGTCGCTCGGGCTTGTCGGTCAGTGTCGCTCGGGCTTGTCGATCAGTCTGTTGCTCGGGCTTGTCGGTCAGTGTCGCTCGGGCTTGTCGGTCAGTCTGTCGCTCGGGCTTGTCGGTCACTGTCGCTCGGGCTTGTCGGTCAGTGTTGCTCGGGCTTGTCGGTCACTGTCGCTCGGGCTTGTCGGTCAGTGTCGCTCGGGCTTGTCGGTCAGTCTGTCGTTCGGGCTTGTCGGTCAGTGTTGCTCGGGCTTGTCGATCAGTCTGTCGCTCGGGCTTGTCGGTCAGTCTGTGGCTCGGGCTTGTTGGTCAGTCTGTGGCTCGGGCTTGTCGGTCAGTCTCTCGCTCGGGCTTGTCGGTCAGTCTGTTGCTCGGGCTTGCCGGTCAGTCTGTGGCTCGGGCTTGTCGGTCAGTCTGTTGCTCGGGCTTCTCGGTCAGTGTCGCTCGGGCTTGTCGGTCAGTCTGTTGCTTGGGCTTGTCGGTCAGTCTCTCGCTCGGGCTTGTCGGTCAGTCTCTCGCTCGGGCTTGTCGGTCAGTCTCTCGCTCGGGCTTGTCGATCAGTCTGTGGCTCGGGCTTGTTGGTCAGTCTGTTGCTCGGGTTTGTCGGTCAGTCTGTCGCTCGGGCTTGTCGGTCAGTCTGTCGCTCTGGCTTGTCGGTCAGTCTGTCACTCGGGCTTGTCGGTCAGTCTGTCACTCGGGCTTGTCGGTCAGTCTGTCGCTCGGGCTTGACGATCAGTCTCTCCCTCGGGCTTGTCGATCAGTCTCTCGCTCGGGCTTGTCGGTCAGTCTGTGGCTCGGGCTTGTCGGTCAGTCTGTCGCTCGGGCTTGTCGGTCAGTCTGTCGCTCGGGCTTGTCGGTCAGTCTGTCGCTCGGGCTTGTCGGTCAGTCTGTGGCTCGGGCTTGTCGGTCAGTCTGTGGCTCGGGCTTGTCGGTCAGTGTTGCTCGGGCTTGTTGGTCAGTCTGTCGCTCGGGCTTGTCGGTCAGTGTCACTCGGGCTTGTCGGTCAGTCTGTGGCTCGGGCTTGTCGGTCAGTCTGTCGCTCGGGCTTGTCGGTCAGTCTGTCGCTCGGGCTTGTCGGTCAGTGTTGCTCGGGCTTGTCAGTCAGTCTGTTGCTCGGGCTTGTCGGTCAGTCGGTCGCTCGGGCTTGTCGGTCAGTCTCTCGCTCCCGGCCTGTCGGTCAGTCTGTCGCTCGGGCTTGTCGGTCAGTGTGTTGCTCGGGCTTGTCGGTCAGTCCGTGGCTCGGGCTTGTCGGTCAGTGTCACTCGGGCTTGTCGGTCAGTGTCACTCGGGCTTGTCGGTCAGTCTGTGGCTCGGGCTTGTCGGTCAGTCTGTCGATCGGGCTTGTCGGTCAGTCTGTGGCTCGGGCTTGTCGGTCAGTCTGTTGCTCGGACTTGTCGGTCAGTCTCTCGCTCGGGCTTGTCAGTCGGTGTCGCTCGGGCTTGTCGGTCAGTCTGTCGCTCGGGCTTGTCGATCAGTGTCGCTCGGGCTTGTCGGTCAGTGTCGCTCGGGCTTGTCGATCAGTGTCGCTCGGGCTTGTCGGTCAGTGTCGCTCGGGCTTGTCGGTCAGTCTGTCGCTCGGGCTTGTCGGTCAGTGTTGCTCGGGCTTGTCGATCAGTCTGTCGCTCGGGCTTGTCGGTCAGTCTGTGGCTCGGGCTTGTCGGTCAGTCTGTGGCTCGGGCTTGTCGGTCAGTGTCGCTCGGGCTTGTCGGTCAGTCTGTCGCTTGGGCTTGTCGGTCAGTCTGTTGCTCGGGCTTGCCGGTCAGTCTGTTGCTCGGGCTTGCCGGTCAGTCTGTGGCTCGGGCTTGTCGGTCAGTCTGTTGCTCGGGCTTGTCGGTCAGTGTCGCTCGGGCTTGTCGGTCAGTCTGTTGCTTGGGCTTGTCGGTCAGTCTGTCGCTCGGGCTTGACGATCAGTCTCTCGCTCGGGCTTGTCGATCAGTCTGTCGCTCGGGCTTGTCGGTCAGTCTGTTGCTCGGGCTTGTCGGTCAGTCGGTCGCTCGGGCTTGTCGGTCAGTCTCTCGCTCCCGGCCTGTCGGTCAGTCTGTCGCTCGGGCTTGTCGGTCAGTCTGTTGCTCGGGCTTGTCGGTCAGTCTGTGGCTCGGGCTTGTCGGTCAGTCTGTCGCTCGGGCTTGTCGGTCAGTCTGTCGCTCGGGCTTGTCGGTCAGTCTGTGGCTCGGGCTTGTTGGTCAGTCTCTCGCTCGGGCTTGTCGGTCAGTCTGTCGCTCGGGCTTGTCGGTCAGTCTGTCGCTCGGGCTTGTCGGTCAGTGTTGCTCGGGCTTGTCGGTCAGTCTGTTGCTCGGGCTTGTCGGTCAGTCGGTCGCTCGGGCTTGTCGGTCAGTCTCTCGCTCCCGGCCTGTCGGTCAGTCTGCCGCTCGGGCTTGTCGGACAGTCTGTTGCTCGGGCCTGTCGGTCAGTCTGTGGCTCGGGCTTGTCGGTCAGTGTCACTCGGGCTTGTCGGTCAGTCTGTGGCTCGGGCTTGTCGGTCAGTCTGTCGATCGGGCTTGTCGGTCAGTGTCGCTCGGGCTTGTCGATCAGTCTGTTGCTCGGGCTTGTCGGTCAGTGTCGCTCGGGCTTGTCGGTCAGTCTGTCGCTCGGGCTTGTCGGTCACTGTCGCTCGGGCTTGTCGGTCAGTGTTGCTCGGGCTTGTCGATCAGTCTGTCGCTCGGGCTTGTCGGTCAGTCTGTGGCTCGGGCTTGTCGGTCAGTCTGTGGCTCGGGCTTGTCGGTCAGTGTCGCTCGGGCTTGTCGGTCAGTCTGTGGCTCGGGCTTGTTGGTCAGTCTCTCGCTCGGGCTTGTCGGTCAGTCTGTCGCTCGGGCTTGTCGGTCAGTCTGTCGCTCGGGCTTGTCGGTCAGTGTTGCTCGGGCTTGTCGGTCAGTCTGTTGCTCGGGCTTGTCGGTCAGTCGGTCGCTCGGGCTTGTCGGTCAGTCTCTCGCTCCCGGCCTGTCGGTCAGTCTGCCGCTCGGGCTTGTCGGACAGTCTGTTGCTCGGGCCTGTCGGTCAGTCTGTGGCTCGGGCTTGTCGGTCAGTGTCACTCGGGCTTGTCGGTCAGTCTGTGGCTCGGGCTTGTCGGTCAGTCTGTCGATCGGGCTTGTCGGTCAGTGTCGCTCGGGCTTGTCGATCAGTCTGTTGCTCGGGCTTGTCGGTCAGTGTCGCTCGGGCTTGTCGGTCAGTCTGTCGCTCGGGCTTGTCGGTCACTGTCGCTCGGGCTTGTCGGTCAGTGTTGCTCGGGCTTGTCGATCAGTCTGTCGCTCGGGCTTGTCGGTCAGTCTGTGGCTCGGGCTTGTCGGTCAGTCTGTGGCTCGGGCTTGTCGGTCAGTGTCGCTCGGGCTTGTCGGTCAGTCTGTCGCTTGGGCTTGTCGGTCAGTCTGTTGCTCGGGCTTGCCGGTCAGTCTGTGGCTCGGGCTTGTCGGTCAGTCTGTTGCTCGGGCTTGTCGGTCAGTGTCGCTCGGGCTTGTCGGTCAGTCTGTTGCTTGGGCTTGTCGGTCAGTCTGTCGCTCGGGCTTGTCGGTCAGTCTCTCGCTCGGGCTTGTCAGTCGGTGTCGCTCGGGCTTGTCGGTCAGTCTGTCGCTCGGGCTTGTCGGTCAGTGTCGCTCGGGCTTGTCGATCAGTCTGTCGCTCGGGCTTGTCGGTCAGTGTCGCTCGGGCTTGTCGGTCACTGTCGCTCGGGCTTGTCGGTCAGTGTTGCTCGGGCTTGTCGATCAGTCTGTCGCTCGGGCTTGTCGGTCAGTCTGTGGCTCGGGCTTGTCGGTCAGTCTGTGGCTCGGGCTTGTCGGTCAGTGTCGCTCGGGCTTGTCGGTCAGTGTCGCTCGGGCTTGTCGGTCAGTCTGTCGCTTGGGCTTGTCGGTCAGTCTGTTGCTCGGGCTTGCCGGTCAGTCTGTGGCTCGGGCTTGTCGGTCAGTCTGTTGCTCGGGCTTGTCGGTCAGTGTCGCTCGGGCTTGTCGGTCAGTCTGTTGCTTGGGCTTGTCGGTCAGTCTCTCGCTCGGGCTTGTCGGACAGTCTCTCGCTCGGGCTTGTCGGTCAGTCTCTCGCTCGGGCTTGTCGATCAGTCTATGGCTCGGGCTTGTTGGTCAGTCTGTCGCTCGGGCTTGTCGGTCAGTCTGTCGCTCGGGCTTGTCGGTCAGTGTTGCTCGGGCTTGTTGGTCAGTCTGTCGCTCGGGCTTGTCGGTCAGTCTGTCACTCGGGCTTGTCGGTCAGTCTGTCGCTCGGGCTTGTCGGTCAGTCTGTCGCTCGGGCTTGACGATCAGTCTCTCGCTCGGGCTTGTCGATCAGTCTCTCGCTCGGGCTTGTCGGTCAGTCTGTCGCTCGGGCTTGTCGGTCAGTCTGTCGCTCGGGCTTGTCGGTCAGTCTGTCGCTCGGGCTTGTCGGTCAGTCTGTGGCTCGGGCTTGTCGGTCAGTCTGTGGCTCGGGCTTGTCGATCAGTCTGTCGCTCGGGCTTGTCGGTCAGTCTGTCGCTCGGGCTTGTCGGTCAGTCTGTTGCTCGGGCTTGTCGGTCAGTGTCGCTCGGGCTTGTCGATCAGTCTGTTGCTCGGGCTTGTCGGTCAGTGTCGCTCGGGCTTGTCGGTCAGTCTGTCGCTCGGGCTTGTCGGTCACTGTCGCTCGGGCTTGTCGGTCAGTGTTGCTCGGGCTTGTCGGCACTGTCGCTCGGGCTTGTCGGTCAGTGTCGCTCGGGCTTGTCGGTCAGTCTGTCGCTCGGGCTTGTCGGTCAGTGTCGCTCGGGCTTGTCGGTCAGTCTGTTGCTTGGGCTTGTCGGTCAGTCTCTCGCTCGGGCTTGTCGGTCAGTCTCTCGCTCGGGCTTGTCGATCAGTCTGTGGCTCGGGCTTGTTGGTCAGTCTGTTCCTCGGGCTTGTCGGTCAGTCTGTCGCTTGGGCTTGTCGGTCAGTCTGTCGCTCGGGCTTGTCGGTCAGTCTGTCGCTCGGGCTTGTCGGTCAGTCTGTCGCTCGGGCTTGTCGGTTAGTCTGTCGCTCGGGCTTGTCGGTCAGTCTGTCACTCGGGCTTGTCGGTCAGTCTGTCGCTCGGGCTTGACGATCAGTCTCTCGCTCGGGCTTGTCGATCAGTCTCTCGCTCGGGGTTGTCGGTCAGTCTGTGGCTCGGGCTTGTCGGTCAGTCTGTCGCTCGGGCTTGTCGGTCAGTCTGTCGCTCGGGCTTGTCGGTCAGGGCTTGTCGGTCAGTCTGTGGCTCGGGCTTGTCGGTCAGTCTGTGGCTCAGGCTTGCCGGTCAGTGTTGCTCGGGCTTGTTGGTCAGTCTGTCGCTCGGGCTTGTCGGTCAGTGTCACTCGGGCTTGTCGGTCAGTCTGTGGCTCGGGCTTGTCGGTCAGTCTGTCGCTCGGGCTTGTCGGTCAGTCTGTGGCTCGGGCTTGTCGGTCAGTCTGTCGCTCGGGCTTGTCGGTCAGTCTGTTGCTCGGGCTTGTCAGTCAGTCTGTTGCTCGGGCTTGTCGGTCAGTCGGTCGCTCGGGCTTGTCGGTCAGTCTCTCGCTCCCGGCCTGTCGGTCAGTCTGTCGCTCGGGCTTGTCGGTCAGTGTGTTGCTCGGGCTTGTCGGTCAGTCTGTGGCTCGGGCTTGTCGGTCAGTGTCACTCGGGCTTGTCGGTCAGTCTGTGGCTCGGGCTTGTCGGTCAGTCTGTCGATCGGGCTTGTCGGTCAGTCTGTGGCTCGGGCTTGTCGGTCAGTCTGTTGCTCGGACTTGTCGGTCAGTCTCTCGCTCGGGCTTGTCAGTCGGTGTCGCTCGGGCTTGTCGGTCAGTCTGTCGCTCGGGCTTGTCGATCAGTCTGTTGCTCGGGCTTGTCGGTCAGTGTCGCTCGGGCTTGTCGATCAGTCTGTTGCTCGGGCTTGTCGGTCAGTGTCGCTCGGGCTTGTCGGTCAGTCTGTCGCTCGGGCTTGTCGGTCACTGTCGCTCGGGCTTGTCGGTCATTGTTGCTCGGGCTTGTCGATCAGTCTGTCGCTCGGGCTTGTCGGTCAGTCTGTGGCTCGGGCTTGTCGGTCAGTCTGTGGCTCGGGCTTGTCGGTCAGTGTCGCTCGGGCTTGTCGGTCAGTCTGTCGCTTGGGCTTGTCGGTCAGTCTGTTGCTCGGGCTTGCCGGTCAGTCTGTGGCTCGGGCTTGTCGGTCAGTCTGTTGCTCGGGCTTGTCGGTCAGTGTCGCTCGGGCTTGTCGGTCAGTCTGTTGCTTGGGCTTGTCGGTCAGTCTGTCGCTCGGGCTTGACGATCAGTCTCTCGCTCGGGCTTGTCGATCAGTCTCTCGCTCGGGCTTGTCGGTCAGTCTGTGGCTCGGGCTTGTCGGTCAGTCTGTCGCTCGGGCTTGTCGGTCAGTGTTGCTCGGGCTTGTTGGTCAGTCTGTCGCTCGGGCTTGTCGGTCAGTGTCACTCGGGCTTGTCGGTCAGTCTGTGGCTCGGGCTTGTCGGTCAGTCTGTCGCTCGGGCTTGTCGGTCAGTCTGTGGCTCGGGCTTGTCGGTCAGTCTGTCGCTCGGGCTTGTCGGTCAGTGTTGCTCGGGCTTGTCAGTCAGTCTGTTGCTCGGGCTTGTCGGTCACTCGGGCTTGTCGGTCAGTCTCTCGCTCCCGGCCTGTCGGTCAGTCTGTCGCTCGGGCTTGTCGGTCAGTCTGTTGCTCGGGCTTGTCGGTCAGTCTGTGGCTCGGGCTTGTCGGTCAGTCTGTCGCTCGGGCTTGTCGGTCAGTCTGTCGCTCGGGCTTGTCGGTCAGTCTGTGGCTCGGGCTTGTTGGTCAGTCTCTCGCTCGGGCTTGTCGGTCAGTCTGTCGCTCGGGCTTGTCGGTCAGTCTGTCGCTCGGGCTTGTCGGTCAGTGTTGCTCGGGCTTGTCGGTCAGTCTGTTGCTCGGGCTTGTCGGTCAGTCGGTCGCTCGGGCTTGTCGGTCAGTCTCTCGCTCCCGGCCTGTCGGTCAGTCTGTCGCTCGGGCTTGTCGGTCAGTCTGTTGCTCGGGCTTGTCGGTCAGTCTGTGGCTCGGGCTTGTCGGTCAGTGTCACTCGGGCTTGTCGGTCAGTCTGTGGCTCGGGCTTGTCGGTCAGTCTGTCGATCGGGCTTGTCGGTCAGTCTCTCGCTCGGGCTTGTCAGCCGGTGTCGCTCGGGCTTGTCGGTCAGTCTGTCGCTCGGGCTTGTCGATCAGTCTGTTGCTCGGGCTTGTCGATCAGTGTCGCTCGGGCTTGTCGATCAGTCTGTTGCTCGGGCTTGTCGGTCAGTGTCGCTCGGGCTTGTCGGTCAGTCTGTCGCTCGGGCTTGTCGGTCACTGTCGCTCGGGCTTGTCGGTCAGTGTTGCTCGGGCTTGTCGATCAGTCTGTCGCTCGGGCTTGTCGGTCAGTCTGTGGCTCGGGCTTGTCGGTCAGTCTGTGGCTCGGGCTTGTCGGTCAGTGTCGCTCGGGCTTGTCGGTCAGTCTGTCGCTTGGGCTTGTCGGTCAGTCTGTTGCTCGGGCTTGCCGGTCAGTCTGTGGCTCGGGCTTGTCGGTCAGTCTGTTGCTCGGGCTTGTCGGTCAGTGTCGCTCGGGCTTGTCGGTCAGTCTGTTGCTTGGGCTTGTCGGTCAGTCTGTCGCTCGGGCTTGTCAGCCGGTGTCGCTCGGGCTTGTCGGTCAGTCTCTCGCTCGGGCTTGTCGGTCAGTCTGTGGCTCGGGCTTGTCGGTCAGTCTGTGGCTTGGGCTTGTCGGTCAGTCTGTCGCTCGGGCTTGTCGGTCAGTCTGTCGCTCGGGCTTGTCGGTCAGTCTGTCGCTCGGGCTTGTCGGTCAGTCTGTGGCTCGGGCTTGTCGGTCAGTCTGTCGCTCGGGCTTGTCGGTCAGTGTTGCTCGGGCTTGTTGGTCAGTCTGTCGCTCGGGCTTGTCGGTCAGTGTCACTCGGGCTTGTCGGTCAGTCTGTGGCTCGGGCTTGTCGGTCAGTCTGTCGCTCGTGCTTGTCGGTCAGTCTGTGGCTCGGGCTTGTCGGTCAGTCTGTCGCTCGGGCTTGTCGGTCAGTGTTGCTCGGGCTTGTCGGTCAGTCTGTTGCTCGGGCTTGTCGGTCAGTCGGTCGCTCGGGCTTGTCGGTCAGTCTCTCGCTCCCGGCCTGTCGGTCAGTCTGTCGCTCGGGCTTGTCGGTCAGTCTGTTGCTCGGGCTTGTCGGTCAGTCTGTGGCTCGTGCTTGTCGGTCAGTCTGTCGCTCGGGCTTGTCGGTCAGTCTGTCGCTCGGGCTTGTCGGTCAGTCTGTGGCTCGGGCTTGTTGGTCAGTCTCTCGCTCGGGCTTGTCGGTCAGTCTGTCGCTCGGGCTTGTCGGTCAGTCTGTTGCTCGGGCTTGTCGGTCAGTCTGTTGCTCGGGCTTGTTGGTCAGTCTGTGGCTCGGGCTTGTTGGTCAGTCTGTGGCTCGGGCTTGTTGGTCAGTCTGTGGCTCGGGCTTGTCGATCAGTCTCTCGCTCGGGCTTGTTGGTCAGTCTCTCGCTCGGGCTTGTTGGTCAGTCTCTCGCTCGAGCTTGTCGGTCAGTCTCTCGCTCGGGCTTGTCGGTCAGTCTGTCGCTCGGGCTTGTCGGTCAGTCTCTCGCTCGGGCTTGTCGGTCAGTCTCTCGCTCGGGCTTGTTGGTCAGTCTGTGGCTCGGGCTTGTTGGTAAGTCTCTCGCTCGGGCTTGTCGGTCAGTCTGTGGCTCGGGCTTGTCGACAGTCTCTCGCTCGGGCTTGTCGATCAGTCTGTCGCTCGGGCTTGTTGGTCAGTCTCTCGCTCGGGCTTGTCGGTCAGTCTGTCGCTCGGGCTTGTTGTTCAGTCTGTGGCTCGGGCTTGTTGGTCAGTCTGTGGCTCGGGCTTGACGATCAGTCTCTCGCTCGGGCTTGTCGATCAGTCTCTCGCTCGGGCTTGTCGGTCAGTCTGTCGCTTGGACTTGTCGGTCAGTCTGTTGCTCGGGCTTGCCGGTCAGTCTGTGGCTCGGGCTTGTCGGTCAGTCTGTGGCTCGGGCTTGTCGGTCAGTCTGTTGCTCGGGCTTGTCGGTCAGTCTCTCGCTCGGGCTTGTCAGTCGGTGTCGCTCGGGCTTGTCGGTCAGTCTGTCGCTCGGGCTTGTCGATCAGTCTGTTGCTCGGGCTTGTCGGTCAGTGTCGCTCGGGCTTGTCGATCAGTCTGTTGCTCGGGCTTGTCGGTCAGTGTCGCTCGGGCTTGTCGGTCAGTCTGTCGCTCGGGCTTGTCGGTCAGTGTTGCTCGGGCTTGTCGATCAGTCTGTCGCTCGGGCTTGTCGGTCAGTCTGTGGCTCGGGCTTGTCGGTCAGTCTGTGGCTCGGGCTTGTCGGTCAGTGTCGCTCGGGCTTGTCGGTCAGTCTGTCGCTTGGGCTTGTCGGTCAGTCTGTTGCTCGGGCTTGCCGGTCAGTCTGTGGCTCGGGCTTGTCGGTCAGTCTGTTGCTCGGGCTTGTCGGTCAGTGTCGTTCGGGCTTGTCGGTCAGTCTGTTGCTTGGGCTTGTCGGTCAGTCTGTCGCTCGGGCTTGACGATCAGTCTCTCGCTCGGGCTTGTCGATCAGTCTCTCGCTCGGGCTTGTCGGTCAGTCTGTGGCTCGGGCTTGTCGGTCAGTCTGTCGCTCGGGCTTGTCGGTCAGTCTGTCGCTCAGGCTTGTCGGTCAGTCTGTCGCTCGGGCTTGTCGGTCAGTCTGTGGCTCGGGCTTGTCGGTCAGTCTGTCGCTCGGGCTTGTCGGTCAGTGTTGCTCGGGCTTGTTGGTCAGTCTGTCGCTCGGGCTTGTCGGTCAGTGTCACTCGGGCTTGTCGGTCAGTCTGTGGCTCGGGGTTGTCGGTCAGTCTGTCGCTCGGGCTTGTCGGTCAGTCTGTGGCTCGGGCTTGTCGGTCAGTCTGTCGCTCGGGCTTGTCGGTCAGTGTTGCTCGGGCTTGTCAGTCAGTCTGTTGCTCGGGCTTGTCGGTCAGTCGGTCGCTCGGGCTTGTCGGTCAGTCTCTCGCTCCCGGCCTGTCGGTCAGTCTGTCGCTCGGGCTTGTCGGTCAGTCTGTTGCTCGGGCTTGTCGGTCAGTCTGTGGCTCGGGCTTGTCGGTCAGTCTGTTGCTCGGGCTTGTTGGTCAGTCTGTGGCTCGGGCTTGTTGGTCAGTCTGTGGCTCGGGCTTGTCGATCAGTCTCTCGCTCGGGCTTGTTGGTCAGTCTCTCGCTCGGGCTTGTTGGTCAGTCTCTCGCTCGGGCTTGTCGGTCAGTCTCTCGCTCGGGCTTGTCGGTCAGTCTGTCGCTCGGGCTTGTCGGTCAGTCTCTCGCTCGGGCTTGTCGGTCAGTCTCTCGCTCGTGCTTGTTGGTCAGTCTCTCGCTCGGGCTTGTCGGTAAGTCTCTCGCTCGGGCTTGTCGGTCAGTCTGTCGCTCGGGCTTGTCGGTCAGTCTCTCGCTCGGGCTTGTTGGTCAGTCTGTGGCTCGGGCTTGTTGGTAAGTCTCTCGCTCGGGCTTGTCGGTCAGTCTGTGGCTCGGGCTTGTCGGTCAGTCTCTCGCTCGGGCTTGTCGATCAGTCTGTCGCTCGGGCTTGTTGGTCAGTCTCTCGCTCGGGCTTGTCGGTCAGTCTGTCGCTCGGGCTTGTTGGTCAGTCTGTGGCTCGGGCTTGTTGGTCAGTCTGTGGCTCGGGCTTGACGATCAGTCTCTCGCTCGGGCTTGTCGATCAGTCTCTCGCTCGGGCTTGTCGGTCAGTCTGTCGCTCGGGCTTGTCGGTCAGTCTGTGGCTCGGGCTTGTTGGTCAGTCTCTCGCTCGGGCTTGTCGGTCAGTCTGTCGCTCGGGCTTGTCGGTCAGTCTGTTGCTCGGGCTTGTCGGTCAGTCTGTTGCTCGGGCTTGTTGGTCAGTCTGTGGCTCGGGCTTGTTGGTCAGTCTGTGGCTCGGGCTTGTCGATCAGTCTCTCGCTCGGGCTTGTTGGTCAGTCTCTCGCTCGGGCTTGTTGGTCAGTCTCTCGCTCGGGCTTGTCGGTCAGTCTGTCGCTCGGGCTTGTCGGTCAGTCTCTCGCTCGGGCTTGTTGGTCAGTCTGTGGCTCGGGCTTGTTGGTAAGTCTCTCGCTCGGGCTTGTCGGTCAGTCTGTGGCTCGGGCTTGTCGGTCAGTCTCTCGCTCGGGCTTGTCGATCAGTCTGTCGCTCGGGCTTGTTGGTCAGTCTCTCGCTCGGGCTTGTCGGTCAGTCTGTCGCTCGGGCTTGTTGCAAGGCCGATGGATGCTGTGGAGGATCGGTTGGGCTGCTGGGCCGTCGGTGGGTGGTGAGAGTTGGGTTGGGCCGCTGGTGGATGGTGAGAGTGGTCGGTCGGGTCGGGCCACCGGTGAGTGCTGCGAGAGGTCGGACGGCCGGTGTTGCAGTGAGCATGCGGGCGGGCGGACTGACGCAGCTGGCGCCATGGTGGTGCTGAAGGCAGCCTGGGCGGCGTGCAGGGCAGTGCTGCTCCCCACCATCATCACCACGATGAACCAGAAGGGTGTGCTGGCCGAGGTGGACACGGTGCAGGGCCACACGTAGAGCCCGTAGCTGGTCCCAAAGCAGCTCCAGTTCCAGCCGTGATCGACAAGCACCTCTGGAAGCGGGGGTGAGTTAGGGTTAGGTATTTTCCTGTCAGTGGAAGATGCCTTAACCTTCCCCCAGCCTGGCACTGCCCCAGTCCCACTATGGCCGTGACCCCCACTCTGCACACTGGCAGTCAGTGGGGTTCAGTAAACGGGGGAACCCACAGGAACTGCCCTCACCTATGAATTAGGCTGGTTCAGGAGCTGGACCTCTGCGGCAGTCGCCTTCTAAATACATGTTCACAATTATATTCATTATATTAGTTTTATATAATGATACATCATTATATATGATTACAGTCATATTCACAATATATATATAGTATAATAATATATGGTTTAAATAGGCTGCAGCACGGAATTGGGCTCACCATGGTGTAATATGGGCATTGGACAATAGATGGCGCTTAATTTTTCGATCTCATTTTCTAATTAGTTTAATTAATTAATGTGCACCTTTTGGTTATGACTTTCTTCTCAATTATATGTTATCTAAATCTGTGCAAAATGTAATGTAGTTCTGAGACATGGGTCATGAAAGTTAAATTTAAGACACATTTTTGATGCTCGGCCCAGTCTACAGCGAATGAGGCAGCATCTATGGAGCGAAGGAATAGGTGACGTTTCGGGTCGAGACCTGTCTTCAGACGTCTGAAGGGTCTCAACCCAAAATGTCGCCTATTCCTTCGCACCATAGATGCTGCCTCGCCCGCTGAGTTTCTCCAGCATTTTTGTCTACCTTCCCTTCTTATGGTTATATCCATAACATTTCCCCAAAGTACATGTATACAGGATATTGATGTTTTCCCGAATATCAAATCAGTAAAGTTTCTGATCCAACGTAATTTGTTTTTAACCAAGATGCTGCCTGTCCCGCCGAGTTACTGCAGCTTTTTGTGTCTATCTTCCATTTAAACCAACATCTTCTAAATGTGGTGTAAATGAATATTTTGTCAAGGCTATTGCACTTGTTTCAATCTCTGCCAATTGAGGTACCATTAAAACTATTCACGGAGTGGGATAAATTAATATCTAGATTTATTTGGGGAGGAAAGAAGGCCAGAATTCGATACACTACACTCCAAGTGCCAAAGGACAAAGGTGGAATGGCACTTCCAAATTTTAGGATATATTTCTATGCAGCCCAACTTCGACCACTAATTAATTGGTGTGAGGACAGCTATATAGCTAGGTGGAAAGAGATTATGACATATATCCCTGACTTCCACATCCAAACACTTTTGGGAGAAAAAGCGCTTCCTGGACATGTCAGGAGTATAATCGATCCAATAACGATATTTACTTTAGAAACCTGGTTCACTCTTACCAGACAACTTAAACTGAATAAACGACAAAAAGTTTTAAGATGGATAGCTTTGGATAATGAATTTAAACCAGGGATGTATGACTCAACATGTAAAGAGTGGATGAAGAAAGGAATGACTGCATTTTGTACTGTTATTGAAAATGGAGACCTAAGAAGTTTTCAAGATTTGAAGGATAAATTTGCACTTCGGAACCAAGACTTGTTTAGATTTCTCCAACTGAGAGATTATTACAATAAAAAGGTAAAAAGGGAGGCTCTAGAAGAAAAGAATCCAGTGATAGAAGTGATAGTTAGTGCGTATCATCAAAAAACATTAAGGATTATTTCTAAACTTTATCATAGTTTAATGGAATGTCAAGCTAAAACTACATTTTATGTAAAATTTAAGTGGGAAAAGGAATTGAACATCACAATCTCAGAAGAAGAATGGCATCATATGTGTGTAACACTACAGACATCCACTAATTCACAAAATTGGAGAGAATTTAATTGGAAAAATTTGATTTGTTTCTTTATTACACCTAACATAAAAATCAAGCAAATTCTAAGGCAGCAAACATGCTGGAGGCAACGTGGTCATACAGACGCAATTCATGCACATATCTTCTGGAGTTGCCCAAAAATAGAACCATTTTGGGACAGAGTTCATTCAGAATTAACGGAGGTATTAGGATATACAGTCTGCAAGAAGTGTTCCATTTTATACCTGGGTAATATAAATACAGTGGTGCTGAAGGAAGACCATTACTTGGTTAAAATCCTACTCACAGCTGGCAGAAAGGCCATTACATGAAACTGGCTTGGAGCGGACACACCCAGACTTAGACAATGGTTAGACATAGTACAGGAAATATTTGTCATGGAGAAAATGACATATTCTCTAAGAGTGAAAGAAGACGAGTTTAATAGAAAATGGGAAAAATGGATTAGGTATAGAAATAAAGACATCAACACTGTATAATTTTATAGACAATAATGTAAGTTATTGGAAAATGTTTTAATATGAAAATAGTTCTGTATACTGGATCATTAATTGTAAACTGAACCCCCTGCTGCACTGTTGTACGTTTCACTGTAATGTTGTATGTTTCGTTGTTATATTTGTGTTTTATTTGTGTATACATAAAAGCAATAAAAACTAAAGTGTAAAAAAAATAAACCAACATCTTCCTACACATCTAACCATCTGCACCTTGATGATTTGAAACATTTGGCTCTATGCTGCCCACAGCTGGGCAATGATGAGATAGCAGTGTGATTCTGGGTCATTTCCTAACTAGTCTTGTCCTTTATTTCCTTCTTTTCCATTCATCCCAACTTTCCAAATTACCAAGCATCCTGAAGTATTCACTTGCCAGAAGTTGTCACCCTGCGACCACATACTTATAGAGTGAATGTTTCCAGTAATGGGAAAATGTAGGACCAGAGGGCATAACCTCAGAATAAAAGGATGTACCTTTAGAATGAAAATGAGGAGGAATTCGTTTAATTAGAGTGTGGCGAATTTGTGAAATTCATCGCCACAGATGGCGGTGGACGCCAACATTGCGTACTTTTAAAGCGGGGAATGATAGGTTCTTCATTAGTAAGGGTGTCCAAGGTTACAGGGAGAAGGCAGCAGAATGGTGTTTAGAAGGAAAAATAGATCAGCCATGATTGAATGGTGGACAGACTCAATGGGCTGAATGGCCTAATTCCTCTCCTATGTCTTATAAACTCAGGTGATCACTGGCTCAATGAGCCCGTGCAAGTTTCTAGTAGAACCTATTCCAATGTAGTCCCATGACTTATTCGCTCACACTTGCCCCCATCAATTTCCTCTTTTGATTCATTTGACACATACCTATACTTAATGGCAATTTACACAGGCATGTGTTTTTGGGATTGGAGGAAAACATGTGCATTCACGTGTAAACTCCAGCATACAGCGTCCCAGGTCAGAACTGAACCAAAGTCACTGGAGATGTGAAGCAGCAGCACTAATTGCTGCACCATTCTGCCATCCAGCTTGGTGAAGGAAGGGATATACATTTGCAAGTGAGGTCAGGAAGGCCCACAGGGGATCATGAACACCCATGCTTCCAAGCATCAGTTTCCTTTGCCAGATGTTCCAGGCTTTCAAAGTGGATTATTCTTAGATGCTGCAATAAGCTGCTAATCGCTAGTGAAGGCAGTTAAATGTTGAGGGTTGTGGCTTCAACTGTCATGGTTATTGTAGGTTGAGTATTGGTAGAACTGCACTCATGAGTTTTCCCATTCTGTTCCTGCATTGTGCCTTGCAGCTGTGGCAAAGTTACAAGACACTCAGTATTTATTCTACTCTTGAAAGCACTGTTAGCTTGGTTAGGTTTCTGGTCACTGTGGATGTACAAGATGTTGTTGCCAATGGATTCAGCATGCAATGCTTTCATTAATGTAAAGAGGAGGGGGGAGGTTCCTCGCTGTGCAGCCCTTAAAATAAATGATGCACATGGAACCCACTGCTATTATCAACGATCATTCCAATTGCTGACACAACAATAAGACAGTGGAATATATTGTGTACATAGTGGAGTTATGTGGCAAAATCAGTGGTCTGAAGAAGGGTTTCGACCCAAAATGTTGCCTATCTCCTTCGCTCCATAGATGCTGCTGCACCATTGAGTTTCTCCAGCATTTTGTGCACCCTCAACAATAAGACAATTGAGTACACATGTGGAGTTTTTGGGAAAAAACTTTCCCTTTGGGAAAAAGGGATCTGTAATATTTTTAGAAAACGAAACGTGGATATAAAAAATACATTGGGTAAACAATGTTCCCTTCTGTTTTCCTAACATAGGCAACCAGCAGACTTATTATATTAATAGGTTCCTGCAAAACACCAATGAAAAATAAACTTTATGGTGCAATCATCTATGATTTCATTACTTAGGCCTTTGTGTGGCCGGATGGCACTGGAGATGAAAGCAGATTTTTCCTTCCGTACCCAAGTACATGCAGCCTATATGCCAATATGTCACCATTTCTCGCATGATACACCTTTATGGTCTTCTAAGTTAGTCATTTAAATGATGAAGAATGCCACGTTTATTAATTCAGTGTTTCTGTTACAATTCAGTAATTCTATTACAATTCCCTCCAAATCTTCAAACATAAGGTTGGCATGAAAGTAATGGACCAAAGGGTGTTTTTATGTGCTCCTGTATATAACATTGGTAAATTCAATCTTTCCACATTGGATTTGAACCCAGGACTGATGGCTGAAAGCACTGTAACACATATAATACAACACAATTGGAATACCAAGACATGAGATATGCAATCATTTTTTGATTCATTATATTTCAATCTCAAAATAACATGTCATTTCACGATACAATTCTTCATAAGCACAGAGAAAAATCATACAGCAAGTAAACATTAAACAAAACAAAATGGTTTAAGCCCCAATAGTTCACTTCATTTCAGATGCTGTATTATTAAATCAATAAAAAACAACAGTACATTTCTAAAATATTTAAAATACAAGGACAATTTTATGGCACAGAATTTAGTTTTAATGCTTGCAATCTGATTCACAATAATCTAGATCCTCAGCAATCATTCTATTCCCATTATAATATCTTTCATAATTAAAACTGGACAGCCAGACATTATCTGTACCCAAAATGTGGTGTGCTCAGTGATACTACAGCACTTGCTTCAATAGTACATCGATGCCATGATACACAAGTCTTCCAGAAATTCTGTGCTACATTCAATGCAGGCTTTCCACAAAATTATATCCAATCTGCAGAGATATGGAAGTGGTGTCCACACCACATCTCACACAAGGCTACAGTTTATATTACTTACTTCAAACTGCTCTCATTTGCAATAATGCAGAAAATATTAGCAGATCATTGGGTCGATTGTGTCAGAACAGTGCAGGACAAAGATAGGGAGCTCCACTGAGATTACGGCTGGGCAATAATGGGGAAATGAAAGCTGATCATTCTTCTTTGTCAGCCCCATCCATAAGCTTTCCCTTGGCCTTCAAGTTCCTCATGAAGTCCCGTGGTCCTTTTCCTTCCAAGGCTGACGGGTATTTGTAGGAGCCTCCAATTCGGTCCCACAGTGTGAAGTACTGCCCATAGTTATAATCAAAGTACAGGTGGTGATCTGTGTGATGGGCCGACCCATTAATTATGCCCTCAAGAATTCTGGGCACTCTGTAGTCCCCATCGTGAATGGACACTGTCCAGATGTTGACAAAGACGTAGAGACCCAGGTAGACCACTTTGTGCAGCGGGAAGAGGAATGGGTAGATGTGGTATGGGATACTCTGCAGGAAGCCATCCACTGGGTGAAAGGCATGACTTGCAAATGGTGTTGGAAGCTTCCAGGTATGGTGAGGCTTGTGCAAGTGCTAAAGACAATACCAGAGGTTTAAAGAATCCACACATGAAGTGCTCATATTCAAATTAAGACACGTTTGATATTAATTACAATGCTTTACAAGCCCATCCTCACTATGACTAGTCAACTAATGGATAAAGCAGGGTCCATGAAATCATGGAATGTCATTGGCGTTTTATTAATTAAATATAACGCAAGGAGAATGAAGTCAAGACGATATGTTCAGGCAAAGCATTCAATGATCATTCTCAAACATTCACACATGAATATATGAATTTGCAGTGTCGGGGGCAGCAGCATTGGGAGGGTCGGAACTAATGGAGGAGCTCCATCAAAGAGTTGGCACAGGTACAACAGCACAAAGGTGCTGGATTATGCAATGAAATAGGAGCGAGGCATTTGAATACCTTCCACATGTGTAATAGACAATAGGTGCAGGAGTAGGCCATTTGGCCCTTCTAGCCAGCACCACATTCAATGTGATTATAGCTGATCATCCCCAATCAGTACTCCATTCCTGCCTTCACCCCATATCCCCTGACTGCTATTTTTAAAGAGCCCCATCTAGCTCTCTCTTGAAAGCATCCAGAGAACCTGCCCCCACCGCCCTCTGAGGCAGAGAATTCCACAGACTCACCACTCTCTGCGAGAAAAAGTGTTTCCTCGTCTCCGTTCTAAATGGCTTTCTCCTTATTCTTAAACTGTGGCCGCTGGTTCAGGGCTCCCCCAACATCGGGAACATGTTTCCTACCTCTAGCGTGTCCAGGCATTTCTCAAATGTGTGCTAACAGCCATTTTAAATCTCTACAACCAAACAAAACCTGTCACCCAACCCCAAGCTTCTTACTTTATAGAGGAACCGGTGATGAAGAAATCGATGGATCCAGTAGATACACATGTCTGTGAAGAAGAGGAAGGAGATCATACTGAGCACCACTCCAAACCAACCTGAAAAGAAAGAAGGTTGGAGTTTCAGTACAGAGATCACTCAGCCCTTCCAGATTACATAACAGCACTCAGGATGACAGAGTCGTAGATTTATGATTTGGTGCTGGTGAGTATAAAGAAAGTCTCCTTAAACTATGCAAACATTAACAATTCTAATTCTCCACAGTGATTGTGCAGTTATGGTAACTTGCATCTGTATACCACAGTTAACATGTAAAACATTCAAAGCCTCCAAGATGATTATAATAGAGTTTGGTAGTGAAGCTGGAAAAAGTGGTATGTTCTAATATTGGACAAGAAAGCTGGTTCCTTAGAAATTCTGGAAAAGATTGGTTTAAAGTAAATCCAGATCTTAAGGCATTCATAGCATAACAAAATCTAGCTTAGTTTTTATTGTCATGTGTACCGAGGTAGAGTGAAATGTTGGGTACACAAATGGCTGGAGAAACTCAGCGGGTGCAGCAGCATCTAAGGGGCGAAGGAGATAGGCAACGTTTCGGGTCGAGACCCTTCTTCAGACTGGTTAGGGATCAGGGAAACGAGAGATATAGACGGTGATGTGGAGAGATACAGAACAATGAATGAAAGATATGCAAAAAAGTATCGATGATAAAGGAAACAGGCCATTGTAAGCTGTTTGTAGTGTGAAAATGAGAAGCTGGTGCGACTTGGGTGGGGGAGAGATAGAGAGAGAGGGAATGCCAAGGCCCGAGGGAGAGGTGGGAAGGGGAGGAGACGGCAAGGGTTAACGGAATTGAGAAAATTAAATGTTTAAGCCCAGAGGATGCAGAATCCCCAAGTGGAATATGAGGTGCTGTTCCTCCAACTTGCGGTGTTGCTCACTCTGGCCGCGGAGTAGGCCCAGGACCCAGAGGCGAAACGATCGCCAAGCCTCTGCTTGGTCTCACCGATATAGATCAGCTGGCATCTGGAGCAACGGATGCAGTAGATGAGGTTGGAGGAGGAGCAGGTGAACCTCTGTCGGACCTGGAAGGACTGCTTTGGTCCCTGAAAGGAGTGGAGGGGGGAGGTGAAGGGACAAGTGTAGCATCTCTTGCGGATGCAAGGGAAAGTGCCCGGGGAAGGGGTGGAGCGGGAGGGAAGGGAAGAATTGACAAGGGAGTTGCGGAGGGAGCGGTCTTTGCGGAAGGCAGACGGGGGGGGAGATGGAAAGATGTGGCGAGTGGAGGGGTCACGTTGGAGGTGGCGAAACTTGTGGAGGACTATGTGTTGTAATGTGCCGGCTGGTGGGATGCAAGGTGAGGACCAGGAGGACTCTGCCCTTGTTGTGAGTGGGGGAATGGGGAGAGGGCAGTGTTGCGGGGTATGGAGGAGACCCTGGTGCGAGCCTCATCTATAGTTGGGGAAACCCCGTTCTCTGAAGAATGAGAACATTTGTGATGACCTGGTGTGGAACACCTCATCCTGGGAGCAGATGCGGCGTAGACGGAGGAATTGGGAATAGGGGATAGAGTCCTTACAGGAAGCAGGGTGGGAGGAAGAGTCGTCCAGGTAGCTGTGGGAGTCAGTTGGTTTGTAGTGGATGTTGGTCAGGAGTGTATCACGTGCAATAGAGATGGTGACGTCAAGGAATGGTAGGGAAATGTCGGAAATGGTCCAAGGTTATTTGAGTGCCGGATGGAAGTTGGGGGTGAAATGGATGAAGTCAGTCAGTTGTGTGTGGGTGCAGGAGGTGACACCAAAGCAGTCGTCGATTTAACAGAGGTAGAGGTCGAGGATAGGGCCCTGGTACGCCGAGAACAAAGATTAATCGACGTACCCGACAAAGAGGCAGGTGTAGCTGGGGCCCATGCGTGTGCCCATAGCTACACCTTGTGTTTGGAGGAAATGGGAGTAGTCAAAAGAGAAGTTATTGAGGGTAAGGACCAACTCCACTAGGCAGAGGAGGGTGTCAGTGGATGGGAATGGGTTGCTCCTCTGGTCGAGGAAGAACCGGAGGGCTTTGAGACCATCCTGGTAGAGGATGGAGGTGTAGAGTGACTGGACGTCCATGGTGAAGATGAGAGGATGGGGGCCTGGAGAATGGAATGCGCGGAGCCGACGGAGAGTGTCTGAGGTGTCTTGAACATAGGTGGGGAGGGATTTAACAAAGGGGGATAGGATGGAGTCAAGGTATGTGGAAATGTGTTTGGTGGGGCACGAACAGGCAGAGACAATGGGTCTGCCGAGGCAGTCGGGTTTGTGGATTTTGGGGAGAAGGTAAAATCGGACCATTTTGTTTTTACAGTAAAACAAGAAAATAGGAGCTGGAGCTGGCCATTTGGTCCTTCATTATGATCATGGTTTATTTCTCCTTGTTTTCCAACCTCTTATGTGCCAATTCCCCACATTGTTCAATTGAAACATTTTAGACAATTTATTTACAGCAAAACACTAAATTGCAAGAAGAACTCAGTGGGTTAGACAGCATCTGTGGAGAGAATGGACAGATAACATTTCAAGTTGGGATCTTCCGACTGATGGAATTGGAGGGAGCGAATATTGGAAAAGAGAGTTGGGGACAAGGCGAGGCCTGGCAAGTGATAGGTGGATACAGGTGAGGAAGAGGCGTGTGGTGATTGGCAGATGGGTGGTGATAGTGACAAAAACTAGAGGTGAAAAGGTGAACATCTACATCTATTTAAATTCCTCCGGCAGAGTAGAATAGCCATCTATTTAAATTGATCCAGTATCTGCAACCTTGCAGAGTAGAACATTTTCAGAGATTTTCCATCCTCTATGAAAAAAATTCTGACACACCTCACTTGTAAACGACCACACTTGTATCTTACAACACATTGGAGACTCTCCAAGTGGAGGAAACATGGCAACAGACCCTTCCTGTTCTCAACCAAACCAAGCTAGCAGGATTACAATTGCAGCCATTCATTTCTAGTTTGCTGTTTGAGGATTAAAGAAGATTAAATAAAAGTGCCAAATATCCAGCAGCCAATTGGGAACACCACCAGGTTACCCACTTCCCAGCTCTGTTGCACTTCTTTCTCAACACTTACCATAAGGGGAATCCTCAATGTTATCGTACAATTTGCTGTAGCCACGGATTTCTGCAAAGAACAGTCCAACCGTCGGAATACTTATCCATGGAAGTGATTGCATAGCATACTTTATTTCTCGTCGCACTTGATTCTATGGAGAGATAAAATAAGTTCAGTAAGGTGACCTCAATATTGCAGCCATTTGGGCAAAGGAAATTTGTCTTACAGAATTCACTTGCCAAAATTTGAGATAAAGTATAATAACATACATGTACAAAAATTACAGAATATATGTAAAGGAAGTAAAAAGATAAACAGAAAATATACTTTGATATACAGAAAATTGCATGACAGCCATTTTGAGGAATGCAACCCCCCCCGCCCCCCACCCCATAATGCAAGGGTTGCCTGTCACTCCTTCACTAACCGGTGTGCACTAGCAGTGTGCACTTCAATTGTCTTGGCTCACAAACATTGAGAAGCACCTGAACACCACAAAATAGTATCTAATAGTGGTGCAGAGAAAGGTGCAGCAAGCCATGATGTCTACATCAGTCTTTCTCTCCTCAGACTGTGATGCCTCATTCTGCTTCTATAACAAAATATTTCCGCATTCTAATCTTCTATGTTTCTCTTATATTATTTTGCCGCAAAATAGAAACCACAAAAGCCAGTGAACATAATTAACTTTGAAGGCGAATTCTCCCGGATATTAATCTTCAAATAAGTAAAACCATAGCTTTTCAAATCTCTCTTGATGCCCTTTTACATTCATACATTAAAGTAGTACAAATTGAATTAACATCCCAGGCAAGGCAAGGCAATACATACAAAGATAAGAATTTGCCATTACATAGAAAATAGGTGCGGGAGGAGGCCATTCGGCCCTTCGAGCCAGCACCGCCATTCATTGTGATCATGGCTAATCATTCCCTATCAATAACCCGTGCCTGCCATCTCCCCATATCCCTTGACTCCACTAGCCCCTAGAGCTCTATCTAACTCTCTCTTAAATCCATCCAGTGATTTGGCCTCCACTGAGGATTCCATAAATTCACAACTCTCTGGGTGAAAAAGTTTTTTCTCACCTCAGTCTTAAACGACCTCCCCTGTATTCTAAGGAATATTGCAGGGAATAAAATAACTGCTTTACCTTTTAAATGCTTATAAAGTTCAGCATATCCCCGACAGCCCTCAATAATTCCTACAGATGCACTGTAGAAAGCATATCGGGATGCATCACGGCATGGTTTGGTTAACAGCTCTATCGAAGACAGCAAGACATTGCAGAGAAATGTGGACGGCGTAGTCCATCATGCAAACCAACTCCCCTTCCATTGACTCCATATATACCACCCTGCCTCGGCAAGGCCAGCAGCATCATCAACTCAGTCTCACTCCCGTCTCTCTCCCTCTTCTGCCCTCTCCCAGGAGGTACAGATGTTTGTAAACATATGACTCCAGATTCATAGAGTTTCTTCCCAGTTATTATCAGGCAACTGAACCATCCTATCACCAGCTAGAGTGTGGTCCTGACCTTTCATCTACTTCAATCCAGATCTTTGAACTAACTTTAATCAGATTTCATCTTACACTAAATATTGCACGCTGTATCCTTTATCTGGACACCGTGGATGGCTTGATTGTAATCATGTATAGTATTTTCTTTGATTGGATGGCAAGCAACAAAAAGGTTTTCACTGCACCTCGGCACACGTGACAATAATAATCTAAAATAAACTAAATCCACTTTGGAAATGAGAGAAGAGGAGGCCATTTAAAACTGGATCAGGGAATCTAACTACGAGTGGTTTACATGCAGAGTACTCAATACTGATTAGTGGTGTAAAAATCAAATCAAAACACGTTGTCACATATTTCCATAGAAAAGGTTATATGGACCACCCATGGATGTAAGACTTACTGGCAAATATTGCGGATGTTTCTTCAGTGTATGATCAAAAATAAAATAATAGCTCAACATTCCAAAGACCAGATATATAGCGGTGGCTCCCAGGTTGGTTACAATGAGGAGGCTGATTATCTGGCGTAGAGCGTCTCCCTCTGGCCAGGAGCTGGGATACACATATGGTGTGAAAATGTGGTCATCTGCGTAGCATAGTACAATGTCCATGGCAGAACCTGGCAATAAAGAGAAGAGGTTGGAGTAGTTCATCACAAATGACGATGGCAAGTCTACTGTCTGTTTCAGAGCTCCATTCACGGAATACCCTGGTGCGTGTGGCTTGTCTGATGCATCACCTCATACAACCACAAGAGTAAATCAGAGACTCAATGTTCTGTACTGCAATTTGTGGGATCCATTTCCAAAATATAAGCTAGTTATGATGGAATTTTGCACAGTGTGCTTGATGCATTTCTTGCACTACTAACACACCTCAATACTGGAATAAGTCAACCCACTTCATTGGGAGCCTACGCACCAGCTTAAACACATGAACTGCAGTTACAACACAATAAACATGGTTAAAAATAATTGAGGAATAAAATATTTGACAGAACACCATAAAGGTTTGCAACAAAAACTTGCATTGATACAACTTATATAAAAGGTAGTAAACTGTCCTAAAATGGGTTTTTATTCATCAAACATAGTGAAAGTACAGGAAGCAGATAATTCGTTTGCAATGCCTACACTGACTCTTTCAAAAGGGCTCTGCAATTAATTCCAGTCCTTAACATTATGGCTCAATTGGTACACTCACATCCGAGGTCAATAGATCATGGATTCAACCCTCTATGAAGGCAGATGTTCTAAATCTATCATCTCAGTGCTACATCAAAATTAAACTGGGGTCTCATTTCCTTACCACACAGTAGGATGCCATATCTGCCCATTGAGTACATGCTGGCTCAGAGCTATCTCCCTAATTATCCCTGTAGCATATTCTCCCCACATTCCCTAAAATTACCCCTAGATCCTACCACTCACCTTCACACACCAGGCCATTTACACTGGCCAAATAACCTGTGAATGCGCACATCTGTGGAATGTGGGAGGAAACCAGCACACCTGGGGAAACCTTTCACTCAGTGCACACACAGCTCCAATGTCAGGAGTGAATCCAGGTCACTGGAACTGCAAGGCAGCAACTCTCATCTGTATTACTAAGCACACTCTCATCACTGTCCAGGCTGCCAAACGATCCCAACCCACTGTTTTGACGAGAATAGTCCTTGTAATGTTCTTTGTGAAAAATGTATTCAAGAGGACTTCCGGTGGCGCCATGTTCTAAGAGAGAACAGCGCCAGATCAGCTCTTGAAAAATCTGCAAAAATAACGGGGTTAAAGGAGGCTACTAACGGTACTTACCGCAGGAGAAAGATTTAAAACGGCTCCGGTTGCGACTGCAAGCTGCATGACGTCATCAGGCGCGCGACTTCAGTAAGAATTTTAAAATGCATCCCTCCTCCCCCCCTCCGGGGAGAAAAGGCACAAGAAAGGAGGTAGGCCTCGCCAAAGCTTCGAGCTCGAGTTTGGCTGCCTCCCAAGAAGAGATTTCACAGAGAAAAGGTGAAATAGAAGAACTTAAAAAGTCTTTGCTGGCCGAGATGAAGAAAATGCAGAAAGAAACACAGACAGAAATGAAGAAAGAATATAAATATAAAGATGAAATGAAGGCTTTAAAAACAGATATCCAGAAGATCAAAGAAGAACTTACAAAAGAGGTTACAGTGATGGTAAAAAGCATGATGAACGAATGGAAATTAAAGGCGGAGGAGGAGATACAAAATCTAACGGCTGAGGTAACGGACAAGATTGATGGGATGGAGCAAATGATGGATGCGAAGATAGAGGCAAGGTTGAATCCTATTTTAGCCACACTTGATCAGCAAAATGAAGCGATTACAGAACTGGCCGAGGTCGCTGTAAAAAGTGCTAAGGAGACCGAGAAGATAATTGCCGAGAATAAACGTCTCTCAGAGTTATTACGTAAAATAAATGAGAAATGTATTGATTTGGAGGGGCGTCAAAGACGTAAGAATTTGCGTATAGTAGGTCTGGCCGAGGGTCGCGAAGGAAATCAAGACCCACGTAAATTCGCTGCAAAACTCCTAAAGGACATTCTGAATTTGGATCAAGAACCTCTGTTGGGCCGTGCCCACAGGGCTTTAAGACGTGTCCCTGGGAGAGATGAACCACCAAGACAAATGATTGTAAAGGTGGCTTACGATCACGAATTTGAAGAAATGATGAAGATAATAATAAGAAAGAGAAATCTGAAATACGATGGAGATAGCATCAGTATCTTCAGAGATTACCCGGCTGAAGTGGCTAAAAGAAGATCTCTATTCACAGAAACAAGATGCATCCTGAGAGACATAAAGGAAATAAAGGATATCAGATATGGTCTGGTGTACCCAGCAATATTGAGAGTTACCTATGAGAAGAAGGAGCATTGTTTCCCGAAGCATACGGAGGCACTGGAATTCGCTCGGAATATAAAGAAGAAGATAGAAGAAGAAGAAGAACAACAAGGAGGAGAAGACGCGACAGGAGAGGATTAAGCATGAACTTTACTGACCAGCGGTTATGAATTATTCATTGAGAAAAAGGCGGAATAATGGACTTAAAGTTGTAGTATTGTATTAATTATTAATTACTAATTACTAATTATTATGACCTTCCTTATCCCCCTAATATAGTATTACTTATTATAATACTAATTATAATAGAAACCAATAACTAGAAATCAGTTATATGAATAATAGAAATAGTTACTAAGAACATAAAGTTAGTACCCCACCCCAACATATACAGCATTCTAGATAAGAGCTGGAATAACCAACATCTTTTTTCTAAGAAAACGGAAGTCCTTAGATTAATAGCCATACTAGTGTGGCTCCCACTTGTGCACACTACACGCTATAAAAGTGTAGTTTCTTTTTTTTCTCTACACCCTTTTATCACCCTATACTTTTTTTATATTTACATTTTTTACTATTTTTCGATTTTATATTATATATTATATGATTATGGTTACGACTTATATTATATAACCAGGTTAAATGGACATGGATTAATGGAATTGGTAATTTTCATCGGACTAAAGCTGGGTTGTTATGTCGGGATGGAGGAGTCAAGAAGGCTACCCCAAAAAAAGCCACCCTAATAATAAAATGCAAGATATGAATGTAAGGATTGGGGGTGATGGAATCACCTTCTGTAGTTGGAATGTTAAGGGAATTAATGAACCAGTTAAAAGGGGAAAGGTGTTAGCTCAGTTGAATAGATTGAAATCAGATGTTACGTTTCTTCAAGAGACACATCTTAAAAAAGATGCTCAATATAGATTAACAGCTAAGTGGATTTCAAAGGTGTATCACTCATCATTTATACATAAATCTAGAGGAGTTGCAATAATTATTCGTAAAGGCATACCTTTTAAACCTAGTTCTATAATAGAGGATAAGGAGGGTAGATATTTAATAATTACAGGGGAATTACAGTCAAAAAAAGTAATTTTTATGAATATATATGCACCCAATTTCGATAACCCATTATTTTTCAAGAAAATATTTAATAATATCCCTATATCCACTCAATATAATTTAATAATTGGGGGTGATTTAAATTGTACTTTAGATAATTATTTAGATAGATCTTCCACGAAAAGGAAAGCTCTTTCTAAGTCAAGTAAATTTATAAATTCTTTTATTAATACATCGAATGTTAAGGATATTTGGAGATTGGATAATCCAACTGGACGTGAATACTCATTTTTCTCACCGGTATTTGGAACCTATTCGAGGATAGATTATTTTTTAGTCGATTCAAAATTACTTCCCTTCACGTATGATGCAAAATACCACAATATTATTATCTCAGATCATGCCCCGCTAACATTCAAGATAAAATTAAAAGATATAGTTAATAAAACTAACACTTGGAGATTTAACCCACAAATATTGAAGGACAAAGGCTGTTGTAATTATGTGGAGGAACAGATTAAATTATTTTTCGAAACTAATGATAAACCTGAGATTTCCCCATTATTATTATGGGATACATTTAAAGCATTTATGCGTGGTGCAATAATATCAGCACAAGCATATTTTAATAAAGAAAATCGAAAGACAGAGCAAAAGTTAGAAAAGGAGATAAAACGATTAGATAGTGAAAATATAAGACATCCTTCTAAAGAGTTAGTTAATAAAATTGCAATATTAAAATATAGATTAAATAAAATATATTCTGACCAAGTTATTAAACTTTTTCAACAAACCAAACAAGTACATTTTGAATTTGGAGATAAGCCACAAAAATTATTAGCACGACAACTCAGAAAATTAGACGATGAAAAAAACTATACATAGTATTAGATCTATGCAGGGAAACATACTGACTATACCAAAGGATATTAATGACACATTTTTACAATATTATCAAAATCTTTATTCATCAAAATCAACAGGGCAAACAGATGAAATGGAAAAATTTCTAGACAAATGTCATATTAATAGGCTAGATCTGGAAAGTAGGCAATTGCTAAATGCTGAAATATCAGTAAGAGATATTGAAGAATCAATTGGTTCGTTAAAAAATGGAAAAACCGCGGGCCCTGATGGCCTGAGTGCAGAATTTTATAAAAAATTTAATGATCTAATCTCACCAAGATTACAGATAGTGTATAGACATGCATATGAACTAGGAAAATTACCAGAATCCTTAAACGAATCTACAATTACACTCATCCCTAAGTTAGACAAGGATCTGGAAGATCCTGGATCATATAGAGCGATTGCTCTTTTAAATACTGACCAAAAAATATTAACTAAAGTACTATCTCGGAGGCTAAGTTTAGTGATTTCTAAAATAATACATCACGATCAAACAGGTTTTATTCCAAAACGTAATTCATCACACAATCTTAGGCGCCTGTTTAATATCATATATTCGAAAAGAAAAAGAGACACAGAATTAGCAGTTATATCGTTGGATGCAGAAAAAGCATTTGATCAGGTGGAATGGTCATATTTATTTAATATAATGGAAAAGTTTCAATTGGGGGATGGATTCTGTAAATGGGTAAGAATATTATACTCTAATCCTACTGCAAGAATTTTAACTAATCAAATACTATCACCTAAATTTAAACTATTTAGGGGATGCAGACAGGGATGTCCGTTATCCCCTTTATTATTTGCCTTGGTCATAGAGCCTTTGGCTGAAAGAATTAGATCTGAACCTGAAATATATGGTTATAATACTGATACAACAATTAATAAAATATCTTTATATGCAGATGATGTTTTGATTTATATTACAAGACCGGAATGCAGTATTCCCAAGTTATTTAATGTTATAAAAGAATTTAGCATATTTTCTGGATATAGGATTAACTGGAATAAAAGTGAAATTATGCCTATAACTGGCATAAATGTAAATATATTGCAACAATATCCATTAAAAATAGTCACAGATAATTTTAAATATTTAGGAATCAATGTACCTAAATCCTATAAATTATTAATTAAATCTAATTATCCTCAATTATTAGATAAACTTATAAAAAATATTTCATATTGGAAAACACTTCCTATAACTATGGTTGATAGAATTAATGCTATAAAAATGATTTTTTTACCACAATTGTCATATTTGTTTCAGGCTATTCCTTTTTTTCTCCCGAAATTTTTTTTAAAGAAAATTGATAATATTGTTAATAGTTTTATTTGGAACTATAAAAGTCATAGAATAAGTAAAAAACACTTATGTAAGTCTAAGATAAATGGAGGGTTAGCACCTCCAAATTTTTTATATTACTTCTGGGCAGTTCAGATTAAGAATATGAATTTTTGGTGGATAAATCTGGATAATGAACCAATGTGGTTAAAGATGGAAAAGGAAGACTGTTTACCTTTTAATATAGGCTCGATTCTTTTTGCGCCAAAGGAAGTACAAAAAAAGATTTATGGGGATAACCGTATAATTTATAATAATAGGCGTATATGGAAACAGATAGTTAAGACTTTACATCTGGATAATCTATCTTTCAGGTTACCAATTAGGAATAACCCATTGTTTAAACCCTCAATATTAGATGCAGGGTTTAGACTCTGGGAGGATTTAGGAATTAAAAGGATAGGACACCTTTATAGAAATGGAAAATTTTTATTATTTGAAGAGTTGCAAGATATTTTTGGATTGCCTTCACAACATTTGTTTAGATATTTACAAATTAGAGATTACATTAAATGTAATACACAAGATTATAAAAATAAAGAACCAGGCTTATTAGATGGTTTGTTTAATTTACATCCAAATACGGAAAGGTTAATAGCTCATATATATAATATTATTCTAGATAAAGAGACCCCAATAACTGAAACATATCGCCAAGCATGGGAAAATGAAATTGGATTACCTATAACAAAAGAAATTTGGGAAGAAAGCTTACAGAGAATAAATCGGTGTTCTTTAAATGCTAGACATATATTGATACAATTTAAAGTACTATATAGATTACATTATTCAAAAACCAAATTAAATAGTATTTTTCCCAATCTCTCCGCTATTTGTGATAAATGTAAGAATCTAGAAGCAAACTTAATACATAGTTTTGTAACATGCCCTAAGTTGAATTATTACTGGACAGAAATTTTTAAAGTAATTTCTGAAGTTCTTAAAGTTAAACTGGACCCTGACCCAAAATTAATAATATTTGGAATTCCGGAATCAAGTTTGGTTTTGACAGTAAATCAAAGAAATTTCTTTGATTACTGTTTGATAATAGGGAAAAAAATCATATTGAAATTTTGGAAGGGAACATTATCCCCAACAATTAAAATGTGGACAGCAGAGATGCAGGAGACGTTATATTTGGAAAGAATTAGATTTGTCCTATTGGACAGGTATAATTCTTTTGAACTGATATGGTCTCCATATATACAGTATCTAGAGAAGTAGCTGTTCTTGGCATCACGGCTCGACGGGCACCCTACGGAATCCGATGAGAATAACTTATTTACATATGGGATTAATGCGCATGTCCCATTGATATTATTGTTTGAAATAATTTCATGTATAATGTACTTAGTTGTTTTTGATTTATATATATATAATATATATATATTTATTTAAATTTGTATTTGTAGATTGTTTTCTATTTCTATCTTTTTTTTTTCTTTTCCTCTTTATTATATATCTTTTTCTATCTTTATTTCCAAAAAAACAGACGATATTAATTATCGATGTGCTATTTGTAGAAATTTTGAATTAAGATGATAGTTTTAAATGTGTGTTAAACATTGTAAACTGGTTACTTCAAATAAAAAAATATTAAAAAAAAAAAAAAAGAAAAATGTATTCATACCTCCTGCAAATTTCTCCCCATTCACCTAAAGCATCTAGTTATAGAATCTTCCACCTTGGGAAAATACTGTGATTATCCATCATATAGTTTAGTTTCGAGATTTAGCACAGAAGCAGGCCCTTTGGCCCACTGAGTCCACGCTGATCATCAATCATCCATTGAATGTTATCCCACTTTCACATTTCACTCCCTACACATCAGGGACAATATGGGCCGGCCTTAGGAGCCCAGTGCGGGGCCCAATTGGGAAATATTTTTGTAGAAATATGAATAAATAATCATAAATGAGTCACGTGTCGTGAGTAACACGACATTTCGGGGGAGAGTTCCTTTCACAGGGTGTGGGGAATCTAGCCAGGGGTAAAGTTGTGGGAGCGTTGAGAAGGTGAGTCGGGTTCATGCCAGTAACCCACTCACGCACCGCTGCCACGACGCTCCGGGCGCGGTGCCGCCACATTGTGGCTGGGGAGGGAAGCAGCTCGCGTGGCTATGAGCGGCCTCCATCACCGGACAGCGGGACCAACTGCCATCTCAGTGCCTTCTGCCGGCCCGCTCACCTCTGGCAGTGCTCTTCGTCTGAACACTGAGGGGACCAGCTCAAGAGCAAAGATCACAGAGCGGAGTGGGTCAGCGGGTGATGGATAACATCACAGCGGGCGGTGGAGCTTACTCGGTGTTGAGGTTACTCGCAGGACGGTGTTGAGGTTACTCGCCCTGATATATGGAGGACATGAGCCCCACCGCCCGCTGTCCTGTTATCCATCGCCCGCTGACCCGCACTTGAGCTGGAAGATCCCCAGCCGACCACCATCCTTCTCAACCCTCCTGCCCTCCCCGCAACTTTACCCCCGGACAGACTACCCACACGTTGTGAAAGAAACTCCCCCCCCCCCCCCCCCCCAGCAGCACTGTCCTTTTACAGCCGCTTCCCATCAGCTGCTAGCAATGAGGGATAGACTTGGCTATATCTCAGTACAACAACAATGGAGTATCTCAGCAGGTCAGGCAGCGCAGCGACTCTGGAGAGAAGACCCTTCTTCAGACTCAACTAAACTCTCGTCGGTGAGAGTATGTGTGATTGTCTGAAGAAGGGTTTCGACCAGAACCGCAACCCTCTCCCCAGAGCCCCTGCCCATCGTTGAGCCACCACAGACAGGGAGTTGAAGGTAGACGCAGGGGGGTGCACCTTCAACTTCAGCACCAAACAAAAAACACAGAGCAGCACCCGTGGAGGGATCGGACCAGAAGCCGCCACGGGCCGGGACCCTTCCCTTACCCCCCCCCCCCCACCAACAGAAAGGAACCGCAGATGCAGCCATCATCACAAAACATCTAAGAATGAACTGTAGATGTTGGAAAATCGAAGGTGGACAAAAATGCTGGAGAAACTCAGCGGGTGTGAACCCCTGTCCCACTGTGCAAGTTCACTCAAGAGCTCTCCCGAGTTTAAAAAAAAATCAAAACTCGTGGTAAACACGTAGGATGAACATAGCGGGTGCGTTGGAACTCGGGACTTTTCAATAAATAAACAATAGGTGCAGGAGTAGGCCATTTGGCCCTTTGAGCCAGCACCGCCATTCAATGTGATCATGGCTGACCATCCACAATCAGTACCCCATTCCTGCCTTCTCCCCATATCCCCCGACTCGGCTATTTTTAAGAGCCCTGTCTAGCTCTCTCTTGAAAGCATCCAAAGAACCGGCCTCCCCCGCCCTCTGAGGCAGAGAATTCCACAGATTCACAATTTTCTGTGAGAAAAAGTGTTTCCTCGTCTCCGTTCTAAATGGCTTATTCTTACACAACTGCACACATTACTCCAGGTGCGGTCTCACTAGAACTCTGTAGAACTGCAGAAGGACCTCTTTGCTCCTATATGCGATTCCTCTTGGTATAAATGCCAACATGCCATTTCTTAGCGCTAATGGCAGGTACTCAGGAAAGGTGGTAACTCATGAAGATTTTTCAACATGTTGAAAAATGTCCAAACTCAGGATGTAAAAAATTGATACTTTTTAACACGTAGTCATACCTTAGTAGCTCATGAGTTTACCGTAGTAGGACTGGTGTCCTATATCACTATTGCATGTTCATGATGGAAACAAGAATACTCTGTATATTCATTACCTTTGAATTGTAGTTTTATGTAATCCTGCCATAATTTCTGGGTTCCATTTCACAATATCTATCTGACATACAGAATGTTGCAAGGTAATATCTTGCCCAAACTCAGTTGTATCTTTCCATCTCAATAAATATCACAAAATATGCCATTGTTTCAGTCACATTATGACAAAATATAGAATGTAGGTTATTTGTTATCAGTCACCCCATCCCAGAAACAACAGTCCTTAAAAAACATTTCTTTTACTAATTTACGAGCATGTACCATAGGTTTATCCATATCCAACAAAAATGTTGTGATAATTAGATAAAAGGTATTATTGTCTAAGAAATTTGGTGTGGAATGATAATCCATCTCAGTACTCATTTAGGCAAGTCCCAAGCTATAGATACTTTCCCCCCACCCCCAATCCCCCCTCGCCTGATCTTCATTGAACCTACCGTTTGACCGATCTTTTACTCAGCTGCCGTAACGTTTCCTTCCCATCAAAATTTCTGTGTAACAGCTCTGTCCCTATCTTCCAATTCCCACTTTGAAATAAAATTCAACTTTCGACAAAAATAGCAGCAGGATCGCTATATAAATGCAAATATATGGTATTTTATCCCCCCCCTTACCACCACACAAGAAGCGCAACTTGAAGCGTTTGCATTTATTACTATTTATTGTAATGTACTGTATCTTTAAAAAAAAATTACATCAACCATGTGTGAAAATTACACTGAATCGAATGATGATTTAAAATGCGTGGGAATCGACTAATCGTGATCTGCATTTTATTTCAAAGTGGGAATATGAAGATAGGGACAGAGATGCTACACATAGATTTTAAGCTCTTGGGTGAACTCGCACAGTGCGACAGGGCTTGAGGCAGCATCTATGGAGCGAAGGAAATAGCCGGGTCTGAAGAAGGGTTTCGACCCGAAATGTTGCATATTTCCTCGCTCCATAGATGCTGTCTCACCCGCAAAGTTTCACCAGCATTTCTGTATATCGCAAAACATCAATGATTCCGGGAATGCCGAGAGAGCCAGAGAGAGAGGTGGGGAACTGGAGAGAGAGAGAGGGAGAGAGAGAGGGATGGAGAGAGCGAAAGACGGAGAGACACAACGTGGGTCAGTAGGTAAATTGAATGACTAACCTGCAGACCAAGAATGTCACCAAAAAGAAGTTCTCACTCATGATGGTGAGTTTTAAGAAATTTTCAATGTGTCATCAATGCATCAATCTACATTCCTCAGTAAAATGTAACTATGTTTTGAAGAAGGGTTAATGACGCCGCGCGAATTGTATTCAAAAGAATACAGCGTGATTAATACTGCGTCTAAAAAACAATTACTGAGGAATATGGATCAATGCATTGATGACACATACCTACTTGTTAACTACTAGCTGTTAACACATCTGGCTGTTAACACATCTTTTGTGTCTGATGACCGTACATCGCTTGTATTCCATGTACAAAACCATGTAAGTTTTGTAAAATGTTTTTTTTAATCTTTATTCAACAAAGCAAATTCGTATTTCCATATGAAATACAGAAAATCAACGCGAGTCCCAATTTGGAAAAATCGGTCCAATCGGCCTAGAGCCGGCCCTGGGGGCAATTTACTGAGGACCAATTAACCTACAAACCGCAAGTCTTTAGGATGTGGGAGGAAACCCATTCAGTCACAGGAAGAACATGCACATTCTACACAGAGAGTACCCAAGGTCAGGGTCGAAGGCGGGTGTCACACTGTGACGCTGCAGCTCTACCCGCTGTGCCACCTTATGCCCTTCATATATAAACCTCTAGGAGGTCACCCCACAGCCTTCGTTTAAAACAGCATCTGCAGTTCCTTCCTACACATCCCTCAGCCTGCATTCTAGTGAGAATAAACCCTGCCTATCAAAGCTCTGCGTATAAACAGAGCCCTTCATTCCAGGCAACATCCAAATGAATCTCTTCTGCGCTCTTGCCATTGCGACCAAAAAAACTGTACAAAATACCCCAAGTGCAGCCTGACCAATGATTTGCACAGCTGCAACATGATACCCCACTCGCATACTGAATGCATTGGCCTATGAAGACAAGTATGACACAAAGCTGGGTGGCAGTGAACTGTGAAGAGGATGTTAGGAGGTTGAATGAGTGGGCAGATGCGTGCCAGATACAGTATAATATAGAGAAATGTGAGGTTGTCCACTTTGGCGGCAAAAACAAGGGGGCAGATTATTATCTCAATGGGGTTAGGTTAGGTAAGGGGGAGGTGCAGCGAGACCAAGGTGTCCTTGTACACCAGTCACTGAAAGTTGGTGTGCAGGTACAGCAGGCAGTGAAGAAAGCTAATGGGATGTTGGCCTTCATAACAAGAGGATTTCAGTACAGGAGTAAAGAGGTTCTTCTGCAGTTGTATAGGGCTCTGGTAAGACCACATCTGGAGTATTGTGTACAGTTTTGGTCTCCTAATTTGAGGAAGGACATCCTTGTGATTGAGGCAGTGCAGCGTAGGTTCACAAGATTGATCCCTGGGATGGCTGGACTGTCATATGAGGAAAGATTGAAAAGACTAGGCATGTATTCACTGGAGTTTAGAAGGATGAGGGGAGAATCTTGTAGAAACATATAAAATTATAAAAGGGCTGGATAAGCTAGATGCAGGAAAAATGTTCCCAATGTTGGGCTAGTCCAGAACCAGGGGCCACAGTCTTAGAATAAAGGAGAGGCAATTTAAGACTGAGGTGAGAAAAAACTTTTTCACCCAGAGAGTTGTGGAATTCCCTGCCACAGAGGGCAGTGGAGGCCAAATCACTGGATGGATTTAAGAGAGTTAGATAGAGCTCTAGGGGCTAGTGGAATCAATGGATATGGGAAGAAGGCAGGCATGGGTTATTGATTGGGGTCAATCAGCCACGATCACATGAATGGCGGTGCTGCCTTGAAGGGCCAAATGGCCTCCTCCTGCACCCATTTTCTATGCCAAATGCCTTCTTCACTGCTCTATCCACCCATGTTGCCATTTCCAGGGATCAATAAACTTGGTTCCGAAGATCACTTTGTATTTCCACACTCCTGAGACTCCTGGCATGTATTGCTCTTGTCCTGTAAGCATTGACATCTCTCCTCCTCCCCTCCCCCCCCCCCCCTCCCTTCTTCCCTCCCTCCTCCCCAATCCAACAAAAACAAAAAATGGTACCTTTCCTGACAAAGAGGAGAGAAAAGGAAAATGAAGAATTGCATATCTATCATACCTTATAGGTTGAAGATTCTGACCCTGAACTGGGGAAGCGGGAAGCCAAATTGTTTCCTTGATCCCTGATAAAGGGTCTTACACCAAAATGCTGCTTGCCTTGCTGAGGGAGGGATTCCTGTATTTTCTGTTTTATGCCATACCGTGCCTTTAAAGTAAAGCAGTTTACATGTTAAGCTACATGCTTCGGAAAGCAGTAATGTGATTGTCGCATTGATCAACAGACACATAATAACCAAAACACCTTGCACGTGGCTAATACAAAGGAAACCAAACTGCTGTCGAATCAAACACCAAGTACCCAATTTGTTGCAAAAACGCAATTCGCTGGAAAAGCTCATCAGGTCTCCATATTGTGTTGTGGTGTTGTAAGTAAGAATGCCATTGTTCTAACTGGGACATGACAATAAAGCACTCTTGACTCTTGAAGTCGGACGGCATCTTCGGAAGAGAAGGATGTTTCAGATCTGCGACCACCCTTCGCTAGATGGGGAAGGGAGCTGCGAGTTTGTTTTCGGGGGGAAGAGTCGAATCATCTGCAGACTTCTCGGGATATGTTTGACTGGGTATTAGAACATTACCTTGGACGGGGACATTTGGCCCATTGAGTTTATATCTGCCGTCAGAAAAGTAATGGTCCCTCCAACCTGCCCCCCCCCCAGCCACGCACGGTACCTTCTCCCTGTCTCTGGGTGAGCCTGGCCCGAAGGCGGGCCCGCTGGGTCCACGTGCCGGTGCCGGTGCCGAGCGCTGTGTGTCCGTGTCCCGGTACTGGTGCGGGGTCCCGGGGCTGGGTCCACGGGCTGAGCGCTGTGTCGGTCCCGGTGCGGCCACTGGGGTCCGGGCCGGGGTCGGGTCTGTACCGGTGCGGGCACTGGGGGTCGGGTCTGTACCGGTGCGGGCACTGGGGTCCGGGCCGGGGTCGGGTCTGTACCGGTGCGGCCACTGAGGTCCGGGTCGGGTCTGTACCGGTGCGGCCACTGAGGTCCGGGCCGGGGTCGGGTCTGTACCGGTGCGGCCACTGAGGTCCGGGCCGGGGTCGGATCTGTACCGGTGCGGCCACTGAGGTCCGGGCCGGGGTCGGGTCTGTACCGGTGCGGGCACTGGGGGTCGGGTCTGTACCGCTCCAGCACCAACACGAGCAAAGATCATCGAGCGGAGCTGGCAAGTAACAGACTGCCAGCTACAGCAGCCAATCCCAGGCGGCCGTGTGACTCCCGCCTCCTCTGGAGGGGCCGGGACAGCCAATTGGCGGAGGGGGCGAGCATACTGCGGGCCAATCACACACTCTGCGTCAGCTCAGCTGCGGCTGCCATTGGCCGAGCAGTCGTCTGACCAATGACATCAGGATAGCGCCACCCGCGACCCGCTACGCTGTTGGGGCACTGGGGCAGTGGAGGTGGGGGCACTGGGACCGTGGAGGTGGGGGCACTGGGACCGTGGAGGTGGGGGCACTGGGACCGTGGAGGTGGGGGCACTGGGACCGTGGAGGTGGGGGCACTGGGACCGTGGAGATGGGGGCACTGGGACCGTGGAGGTGGGGGGCACTGGGACCGCGGAGGTGGGGGGCACTGGGACCGCGGAGGTGGGGGGCACTGGGACAGTGGAGGTGGGGGGCACTGGGACAGTGGAGGTGGGGGGCACTGGGACAGTGGAGGTGGGGGGCACGGGGACAGTGGAGGTGGGGGGCACGGAGACAGTGGAGGTGGGGGGCACTGGGACAGTGGAGGTGGGGGGCACTGGGACAGTGGAGGCACTGGGACAGTGGCAGTGGGGCACTGGAGCAGTGGAGGTGGGGGCACTGGGACAGTGGCGGCTGGGACACTGGAGGTGGGGGCACTGGGATGGTGGATGTGGGTGCACTGGGACAATGGCAGTGGGGGCACTGGGACAGTAGCGGTGGGGCACTGGGACGGGCGCGCTGGGGGCAGGGGCACTAGGACAGTGGCGGTGGGAGCACTAGGACAGTGGCGGTGTGGGCACTGGGACAGGGGAATTGGGGGCACTGGGACAGGGGCCATGGGGGCACTGGGAGTGACGGTGGGGGCACTGGGACAGTGGCGGCTTGGGATTGGAGCAGTGGGCACAGGGGATGGCGAACCTGGTCATTTAAGGGCTGGGGCACAGACAGCACTGGGGATGGTGAACCTTGCAATTAAAAGGGCAGGGGCACTGGGACAGAGTCGGGGTGTCCCTGAGAATAACCAGACCTCAGGCAATCCCAGTCAAAATGTACAAACAAGAAACTGCAGATGCTGGTTGGCACAAAAGGACACAAACTGCTGGAGTTACTCAGTCACAGTTCATGGCCTGTCTGGGCAATGATAGGTCTGGCAGGCTTGGGTCCTTGTGCTGCTGAGGATTCGAGGGGCAAAGTTTAAGGGGACCATCCCTCAAACAAGGGATGGGATGTCATCGCAAAGGATCCTAAGGCTGTTTTATTTCAAGATTTGTGCTAACACTACTGTGTACTGACCATCACACAAAGCAATCTCCCTTCCATTGACTTCATCTCTACACTTCACACTGCCTCAGCATCATCAAGGACCAGTCTCACCCCAGTAACTCCTCCACTCTTCCAACAGGGAAGAGGTACAGAAGTTTGAAATATCATTCCTCTAGATTCACAAACGGCTTCTTCCCAGCTGTTATTAGGCAACTGAACCATCAGATCATCAGCTGGAGTGCTGTCCCCATCTACCTTATTGGAGAGCTCTGAACTATCTTTTATCGGACTTTATCTTGCACTCAATGTGGTACCCTATATCCTTTATCTGTACAGTGTGGACAGCTTAATAGTAATCATGTATATTTTCATTGACTGGATAGCACGTAACAAAAGCCTTTCACTGTACCTCAGTACATGTGACAATAAATAAAACTAACTTTGCTTTATTAACAATTGTGTTAATTGGTTTTATGCAACCTAAAATACAAAAAAATCACCAGTTTAACCGTGTATGGCCACTGAAATTGGCAAGCAATTGGTTATTTTGATACTTGCGCAATGATACACTTATTAAACAATGTAAGGTACCAGTATGTTACATTGTTTAACACAGTATCATTGCACGTATCAACAGAAGTGATTGTTGAATGTTCAATTTAATTGGCTGTGAAGAAAGAAACTGCATTTTTAAGACACAATGGTGTCTGATTATTGCTGTGAGGTTACATGTACAGAGGCTTTTCTTCCAACGTCTTTTTTTTCCAAAGATAACTTTTTTATGGTTGCCAATTACCAAAATAATCCAGTGACATGAATATTGACTTTTCTAACTTCAAGTAACCCTTGGTTTCCCTCTTTCTCCATCCCTCCCCCATCCTAGTTCACTGACCAGTCTGACTGCCACCCTGATTACATTTTATCTTTGTATGCTTCGTTGTCAACTTCCCACAGCTAACAATGATTTATTGTATGTGGCCTTGATCTCCATCTCCTTTGATGTCTCGTTTTCACATCTTACCCTTACATATTTTCCTCTCCCCTGACTCTCAGTCTGAAGGGTCTCGAAATGTCACCCATTCCTTCTCTCCAGAGATGCTGCCTGTCCCACTGTTTTACTCCAGCATTTTGTGTCTAGCTTCGGTGTAAACCTGATGAGCAGCAGATGTGTTCATCTGCAGCTCCTTCTTACACTGTATAATACAAATGTTGTTCTCTAATTCACAAACTGCATTATATCCGATTTATGTTGTGGAAACATACATGATAGATGAACTACTTGTACATGTAGAGCTGTCTTTTGAAAGTAACAACTAAAGGCCTGTCACACTCTGGTGGAGGTCTCCAAAAAAAAAATCAGGGTCGCGGTGACCTACGACCTCCTACGACTATGTGCACGACCTCCTACGACTATGTTGAAGACCTCCCTCGACTATGACAAAGACCTCCTTCGACTATGTTGAAGTCTGGCTTCGACCATGTACATTTTACTCGAGGATGGTCTCTGGCAAATCATTCTGAACCATGCAAGCAAGGAAGGAACGAGTTTGGAAGATGTTAGTAAAAATACAACTACTGCTGTTTGCAGTAGCCCTTTTGCTTCAGCAGCCTTTTAAGAAAGGCAGAAGGGGAAGAGCAAAGGTGAAGAGGAAGCACAAGAAGAGGTCTGAATGGGTGAATGGAGATGATGCGATGGACTCAACACCAGATGACTGGGAGAGTGGCGCTGGGGTTTGACAAAAGACGGAACTTTAAACACCCAAGTGGGGCAGTGGACGGCAAGCATTCTAGTCCCTGTCCCCCTCATTTTCTTTTTCGTACAGGATGGCATTCTGATGGAACCATTCATCAAGGTCCCCTCCTGCTGCCTGGTGAAGGTGTAGGGCATAACCTTCCGCCAGCCCTCCCTCACTACCAATAGGGCATCTGCCTCTGATGCTGTGTCAGACACAGGAGAAAGGGCTGCTTTGCTGCCTTCAAATGAGGCAGTGAAGGATGGGGTGGTGGTGGGGACATATACTACCACCCTGGTCTCCTCCTCCAGGGGTCTCCCGTGCAGGGCTACCTCCTCCTGCACTATCACCTCCTGAGGCATCACCTCCTGCCACTCCTCCTCTTGGGTGGGCAACACCTGCATGGCAGGTTTTTTTTTTAGGAAAGCTCAATATATTATGCTTACTATATAAACAGAAAATGCTGGAAATACTTAGCAGGTCAAACAGCAATTGTGGGAAAAGAAACAGGTCGAAGCTGAAACGTTAACTCTGTTTCGCCTATTTGTACTCTTGCCACGAATGCGGCCTGACCTGTTGAACATTTCCAGCATTTTCTCTTATTTTATATTTGAAACGTCTACAGCTTTATTTATTTTCATTACTATATTTAATATAATTCTTACGTTAAGTAAAGAGGCAGAGCTAAAATCAACTCACAGTCCTTTGCTAAGGAGACACAGAATACGAGCCAACGCAAGTACAGGTTTGCCTTTACTTTCTCCGGCTGCCTCGCTTGGCCCCGCCTGTACACGATGATGTCAGGACGCCGTGCGGTGATTGAAAGGCGAGCAATGATCTTTGGCTCTGATAGTCTGTGGATTTGTTTAAAAAAAGAGGCGATTGAAGTTGGGCTGTTTGAAAGCTGCGGCTAATCCCCTTGCGTTGCGGCGCGGCCGGTTGCTGGAGTCGCCCTCATGATCTGCGTGCTTCTGGTTGCTGGACACGGAACCTTACTGGAGAGCGAGATCAAGGTGAATTACTCGCTACTGAGCATCGCAAGTATTGCGAACGCACTGAAAGGAGTTCACTGAAGGGATCACCTCACGGCTTCCGGAACAACCCCTCTGCTTGTGCGGATCTGCTTGGATAGGACGGTTGTAGGCAAAGCTAGTATCTTTGGTTGTAGGGGTTGTTTAGGAGATCCAGCATTCGCTCGACACGAGGATTTGCTGCTGTCCTCCCGTACCACGCTTCCTCGGCCTTTGTGCCGCACGCTTGCAGCCTCCCTCCCTTCTGTGGATGGGGAACTTGCCACGTATAGGCTTCACTCGTGGAAGGGCTCCACACTTCAGGATTCTGGAATACTGTTTTATTCTTGCAAAATAAGTGCACCACGTTGCTACAAAGGGAGCTGTAACATGTTTGGAACCAATTTCGTGCGTAGGTCAGGTCCAAAGTCAAAGGGGGTGGGATCACCACCTGGAAGTTTGACAAGATAATCGCTGTCAACGCTAAACCTCAAATAAAACCAGTAAATGACGAAAATGTCATCCCTTCCCCCTAGTCACACCAATCCCGTGCTGGGTGACGATTCAATGGCACCCAATTTACAGTCCAGAGTAGCTTATTATATCTTTGGTGAAAAGGCAGTTTTGCATTTGTACAGTGGAGGCACCAGAGACTGCAGATGCTGGAATTTTGAGCAAAGCACAAAGTGCTAGATAGTGGCTCAGGCAGCATCTGTGGAGTGAATGGCTGGCAGATGCTGCCTGATCAGATATGTTCCCCCAGTACTTTGTGTTTTGCTTGCAGCTTATCAAGTTTTTGGTGGAAAGGGAATTTTGCATTCCCATTTTGCATTTGCACCTTAAGGAGCTCAAGATAACTCAAAATGTTTTGCAGCCAAGTAATATGATTGAAGTGCAGATAATGTTGCAGGTTAGGATGGACCCGTGCAAATTCCAGTGCCTTTACCCTGTTTGTTACTGGTGTGCAATATCTTTATAGGTTCTGCTCAAGTTAGTGGGCAAAATACACAGTGCTGGGTGGCAGTGTGAGCTGTGAGGAGGATGTTATGAGGCTGCAGGGTGACGGATAGGTTGGGTAAGTGGGCAAATGCAGTATAAATGTGAGGTTATCCACTTTGGTGGCAAGAACAAGAAGGCAGATTTCTATTTGAATGGTTAAGAAAGAACTGGGGACATGGGGAGAAGGCAGGCACGGATTATTGATTGGGGACAAACAGCCATGATCAAAATGAATGGCGGTGCTGGCCCGAAGGGCCGAATGGCCTCCTCCTGCACCTATTTTCTATGTAACTGCAGATGCTGGAAAAATCGAAGGTAGACAAAAATGCTGGAGAAACTCAGCGGGTGAGGCAACATCAATGGAGCGAAGGAATAGGTGACATTTCGGGCCGAGACCCTTCTTCAGACTGATGTGGGGGTGGGGCAGGAAGAGGCGGAGACAGTAGGCTGTGGGAGAGCTGGGAAGGGGAGGGGACAGAGGGAGAAAGCAAGGATTACCCAAAATTGGAGAAATCAATGTTCATACCGCTGGGGTGTAAACTACCCAAGCGAAATATGAGGTGCTGCTCCTCCAATTTGCGGTGGGACTCACTCTGGCCATGGAGGAGGCCCAGGACAGAAAGGTTGGATTCAGAATGGGAGGGGGAGTTGAAGTGCTGAGCCACCGGGAGATCAGGTTGGTTAATGCGAACTGAGTGGAGGTTTTGGGCGAAGCGATCACCAAGCCTGCACTTGGTCTCACCGATGTAGAGTTGATACCTAGAACAGCGGATGCAATAGATGAGGTTGGAGGAGGTGCAGGTGAATCTCTGCTTCACCTGGAAAGACTCACTGTGAGAAATAACATTTAAAAAAAATATATAAGGCATAGCAATGCTGTAGGTAGAGATGGTGGAAATATCTTGTTGGCTTTGTACACATGTTTGAAAATTGTCATGGTCTAGAATCTGTCAAGGTGATGTGATTCAATTTCTCAGTTATTCCTTATTTCTAATGTAAGGTTGTAACTGTGGCATAATGTCAGGAATTGTATCACATTGTCACACACTGGTTCTAGGGTTAAAGTGATAAGTGAGAGTTTTGGTTAAGCTCTTAGGATGTCTAAGTTAATAAACTCTATGTACTTTGGGTCTCGTCCCCGAAGTCGCCATATATGTAAATATCAGAACCAATGTACCATACCATTCAAACCTCAAAATCAATTTTGTAACCTCTCAAATTTAACAGCACTTGTATCACATTTAATTTTTCTGTTAGCTTCTCGTATTAAAAGCCTATACTTCATCATTAAAGCACTAGAATTAAATACAATATGTCATTCCTTTTGAAAGAATATCAACATTTAACTGCCAAAATCTTTTAAGACCTATTGCAATTTGTGGGATGATTGGTGTAAGTTAACCAACCATCCATATGCCCAAGAAATGACTATCTGTGATGAACCATGTGTTTTCTGATCCTGAAACAACAGAAAATTGGAAACAGCCAATATATGGCTACATTATTGGGAACGTATAATGTTGCAAATAACCTTGAAAAGTACCAATTTGTTCTGATCTTGAGGCCACTAAGATTGGTAACAATGAAACCTAACCTGCTAGAAATAAAAATTAGGGAGAGTACCAAATGTTTTAAGTCTGTAAAGAGAAGATAGAATTTGGCTTGGACAATAAATCTAAAGTAGTGAATATGTGAGTAAAGATTGAATGTTGGAATGGAACAAGGTTATCTCCATTGTGATAGGTACGGACAGGGGTTTTTGCGGCAATAGACGGGATTCCAGGATGGTGTGCTGCCTTCCTGGTGCCAGGATCCAGGATGTTACGGACAGAGTGCAGACAATCCTCAAGGGCGAAGGTGAACAGCCGGAAGTGGTCGTGCATGTTGGCACAAATTATGTTGGAAAGAAGGGGATGAATATTTTGCAGCGGGACTTCAGAGAGCTTGGAAAAATGCTGAAAAGCAGGACTTCCAGGGTTGTTATCTCCGGTTTGCTTCCAGTTCCTCGTGCTGGCGAGAGCAGGAACAGGGAGATACGGGACCTGAATGTGTGGCTGAGGAACTGGTGCAGGGGGCAGGGATTTAGATTCTTAGATCACTGGGATCTGTTTTGGAGTAAGGGGGAACTGTACAAAAGGGACGGATTGCATCTTAACAGGTGGGGGACCAGCATTCTGGCCGGCAGGTTTGCCACTGCTACACGGATGGTTTTAAACTGAATAAGGGGGGTGGGGTGTCAAATGGGATAATCGAGAACGGAGTTAAAGGGAAAGAGAGTAAAGGGATGGTTAATGACCCCAGAATTAACGGGAAAGAAAGCTCACAAAGGGATAGGAGAGTATGGCCAAGTGTAATAGGTGTAATCGATGTGAAAGGGGCCACTTGTCAACATAATTGTATAAGGAGTAAGAGTGTTGTAAAAACAAGCCTGAAGGCTTTGTGTCTCAATGCGAGGAGCATTCGTAATAAGGTGGATGAGTTGAAGGTGCAGATAGCGATTAATGACTATGCTATAGTTGGGATCACGGAGACATGGCTCCAGGATGACCAAGGCTGGGAGCTGAACATCCAGGGATATTCAATATTCAGGAGGGATAGACGAAAAGGAAAAGGAGGTGGGGTAGCGTTGCTGGTGAGAGAGGAGATTAATGCAATAGAAAGAATGTCCTTCACTAGCGTGGAGGATGCGGAATCGATATGGGTAGAGCTGCGAAACTCTAAGGGGCAGAAAACGCTAGTGGGAGCTGTGTACAGGCCACCTAACAGTAGTATTGCAGTTGGGGATGACATCAAACAGGAAATTAGAAATGCGTGCAACAAGGGTAACACGGTTATAATGGGTGACTTCAATCTGCATGTAGATTGGGTGAATCAAATTGGCAGGGGTGCTGAGGAAGAGGATTTCCTGGAATGTGTGCGGGATAGTTTTCTCAACCAACATGTGGAGGAACCAACGAGAGAGCAGGCTATTCTAGACTGGGTATTGAGTAATGAGGAAGGGTTAGTTAGCAGTCTTGTTGTGCATGGCCCCTTGGGCAAGAGTGACCATAATATGGTTGAGTTCTTCATTAGGATGGAGAGTGACAAAATTAAGTCAGAAACAAGGGTTCTGAACTTGAACAAAGGTAACTTTGAAGGTATGAGATGTGAATTGGCCAAGATAGACTGGCAGGTGATTCTTAAAGGGTTGACAGTGGATGTGCAATGGAAGGTATTTAAAGACTGCATGGATGAAGTACAAAAGTTGTTCATACCAGTTTGGCAAAAGAATAAATCAGGGAAGGTGGTGCATCCATGGATAACAAGGGAAATCAGGGATAGTATAAAAACAAAAGATGAGGCATACAAATTTGCCAGAAAATGCAGCCTACCGGAGGACTGGGAGAAATTCAGAATCCAGCAGAGGAGGACAAAGGGCTTAATTAGGAAAGGGAAAATAGATTATGAAAGGAAACTGGCAGGGAACATAAAAACTGACTGCAAAAGTTTTTATAGATATGTGAAGAGAAAGAGACTAGTTAAAACAAATGTTGGTCCCTTGCAGTCAGAAACAGGTGAATTGGTCATGGGGAACAAGGACATGGCAGACCAATTGAATAACTACTTTGGTTCTGTCTTCACTAAGGAAGACATAAATAATCTGCCGGAAATAGCAGTGGAACGGGGGTCAAATACGATGGAGGAACTGAGTGAAATCCTGGTTAGCTGGGAGGTGGTGTTGGGTAAATTGAACGGATTGAAGGCCGATAAATCCCCAGGGCCAGATAGTCTGCATCCCAGAGTACTCAAGGAGGTAGCCACAGAAATAGTGGATGCATTAGTGATAATTTTTCAAAATTCCTTAGATTCTGGAGTAGTTCCTGAGGATTGGAGGGTAGCTAATGTAACCCCACTTTTTAAAAAAGGAGGGAGAGAGAAAGCGGGGAATTACAGACCAGTTAGTCTAACATCGGTAGTGGGGAAACTGCTAGAGTCAGTTATTAAAGATGGGATAGCAGCGCATTTGGAAAGTGGTGAAATCATTGGACAAAGTCAGCATGGATTTACGAAAGGTAAATCGTGTCTGACAAACCTGATAGAATTTTTCGAGGATGTAACTAGTAGAGTGGATAAGGAGAACCAGTGGATGTGTTATATCTAGACTTTCAGAAGGCGTTCGACAAGGTCCCGCATAAGAGATTAGCATACAAACTTAAAGCACACGGTATTGGGGGTTCAGTATTGATGTTGGTAGAGAACTGGCTAGCAGACAGGAGGCAAAGGGTAGGAGTAAACGGGTCCTTTTCAGAATGGCAGGCAGTGACTAGTGGGGTGCCGCAAGGCTCAGTGCTGGGACCCCAGCTATTTACAATATATATTAATGATTTGGACGACGGAATTCAATGCAACATCTCCAAATTTGCAGATGATACCAAGCTGGGGGGTATAGTTAGGTGTGAGGAGGATGCTTGGAGGCTGCAGGGTGATTTGGATAGGCTGAGTGAATGGGCAGATGCATGGCAGATGCAGTATAATGTGGATAAATGTGAGGTTATCCACTTTGGTGGCAAAAACATGAGGGTAGACTATTATCTGAATGGTGGCAGATTAGGAAAGGGGGAGATGCAACGAGACCTGGGTGTCATGGTACACCAGTCATTGAAAGTAGGCATGCAGGTGCAGCAGGCAGTGAAGAAAGCAAATGGTATGTTAGCATTCATAGCGAAAGGTTTTGAGTATAGGAGCAGGGAGGTTCTACTGCAGTTGTACAGGGTTTTGGTGAGGCCACACCTGGAGTATTGCGTACAGTTTTGGTCTCCAAATCTGAGGAAAGACATCCTTGCCATAGAGGGGGTACAGAGAAGATTCACCAGACTGATTCCTGGGATGTCAGGACTTTCATATGAGGAAAGATTGGATAGACTCGGCTTGTACTCGCTGGAATTTAGAAGATTGAGGGGGGATCTTATAGAAACGTACAAAATTCTTAAGGGGTTGGACAAGCTAGATGCTGGAAGATTGTTCCCGATGTTGGGAAGTCCAGAACAAGGGGTCACAGTCTAAGGATAAGGGGGAATTCCTTTAGGACCGAAATGAGGAAAACATTCTTTACACAGCGAGTGGTGAGTCTCTGGAATTCTCTGCCACAGAAGGTAGTTGAGGCCAGTTCATTGGCTATATTTAAGAGGGCGTTAGATGTGGCACTTGTGGCTAAAGGGATCAGGGGGTATGGAGAGAAGGCAGGTACGGGATACTGAGTTGGATGATCAGCCATGATCACATTGAATGGCGGTGCAGGCTCGAAGGGCCGAATGGCCTACTCCTGCACCTATTTTCTATGTTTCTAACAAGAGAAAATAGGATAAATGGGACAGATATTGATCAGGAAAGATCCCGTGGACATTTTGCAGATTTATAAACTCTCACTATGTGGTTTACCTGGAATAAAAACACAATTTGGGGACAGAGTAGGCCTCGGAACCGACGAGACACATATGTACAGATGGTTTGATCCCCAAAAAGAAGGAAGTGCTCGAAATCTTTGGGGAAATGGGATTGGGGATAGGAACTTCCATTTCCAGTCTCGGGACATTCCACCTTGTTCCACCTTGTCTATAGTCCTAAAGTAATGTAGAAGATGCAACAACAGTTTATATCCAGCAAAGATAGAAACAAAATGCTGGAGTAACTCAGAAGGTCAGGCAGCAACTCTGGATAAAAAGTGAAGTTTCGGGTCGAGACCATCTAGCCAACTCCCACAAAGAACAATGTGATAATGACTGGGATAATATGATCCCGTCACAGTTGAGTAATAAATATTGGCAAGGAAGTTAATTAAATAGAATAAACATCGTACTCTGCAACCAACACCATTAAAACAGATTAATCTTTGCTATTTGTAGGTGTTTGCTGCGTGTGTTATTTGTTAGATTTCCTGACATTTCAAAATGTGCTTGGTTGGCTCTAAAGTCTTTCAACTATGAAAGATTTGCATAAAATTAATATAAAATGTTGCATAAAATAAATATGAAATTCTCATTTGTTGCATAACTTTTTTGGCAATCACAGGTCCAAGGGATCAAGGGTGGCTTACTTCTACTCTCGTTTTGAAATGGCTATTGTTGGCCTACCTAAAAGGAAGCACACCAGGGTATGAGACCAGTGGTGCAGCTTGTGGAGACATTGCCTCAGTGTCACAGTGTCACAGTACCTTGGATTAGCAATGTTACAAAATTTTGAGATTTAAAAATCAAGTCTGCAATTGATCCCATCATAAGCATAAAAATAAGTTTAATTTGACACCTAATTCACTTTCATATCTTCAGTATTAAGAAAGTTATGACCATTTTCATACTCGGAAATTAGCATCTTGTTCCCCATTGCTGTTCAATTGATTTAACTCAAAAGCTGTAATCTAGAACAGTCAAAAGCCCATAACTTTCTTAAAAATTAAGAGAACTCAATGAATTTTTCAGTTATTATAGATTGAAGCATTCTGAAACAAATATGAAACAATCTTACTTGGATGACCTGAAATTAAAGCATATAATTAGTTAGTTATCTAATTGTAGCTAATTACAAAATTCAATGAGTAGATCTAAACAGCTATCCATTTCTTAAGAAAAGATAAACTTTTTTTAAATTGCCTAAGTGTCCAAATAACATTCACGCAATAATCCACAATTTAACATAATTTTTAAATCCCATTTTCATGAATTTATAGGCCAAATGGAAGGAATTTAGTGTTTAATGCCTGTAAATTAATGGCCATTTAAATTAACTAGCGAGTGGGTTTTAGTGGAATGCGGTGGATTGGAACGTTGCGGTTTGCGGTGAAGTCAGTATGAAAAACACAGCCGGTTCATACATTTTTTTTTGTCCCCTTTTCGCAACATGAAAATATGATTAAAGCCTTCCTAAAAACCAAGTTTTTATGTAAAAATAAACTGTGTAGCTTCTTTTATCGCCTACCTTAGGTCAGTTCCGCTGTCAGCGTTCAGAGCTTTAGAAGATGATTTTTAAACTACTCTAGTTAATAAATAATCTAGCATGGTTTAAAAATAAATTTATGAATGAAATGTCGGAGCGATTTCTCTTTAGCGATGAAATCCCCCGACATGGATTGATTTGGACTGCCTAGAAAAAATCGGCATTTTAAACCCACCCCCCTCTGAAAGGCGCCAAAGTCGCTCACACGGGGAGCGGCAGAACTGCAGCGCTGCTAAAGGTGGGTATTGTAACATACCTACTTGGATGCTGTCTATGTGGAGTGTGCACATTCTGCTGCGACTGCATGGGTTTTCCTGGGTGCTTTGTTTTCCTCCCAAGTCTCAAAGACAAGAGTCAGGAATTGTTATACGTACTTAAACGTAGTAATGGCATTCTTACTCGCAGCAGCAGAACAGGTTAGTAAACACAGTACTCAATAGATAATATATTAAACAGAAAAATAAGTTGAATACAGTGCCCTCCATAATGTTTGGGACAAAGAAGGATTTCGGCCCGAAACGTTGCCTATTTCCTTCGCTCTAGAGATGCTGCTGCACTCGCTGAGTTTCTCCAGCATTTTTGTGAACCTTCGATTTTCGAACATCTGCAGTTCCTTCGTAAACCATCATTTATTTATTTGCCTCTATACTCCACAATTTGGGATGACTTAAGGGCCTGGCCCACATGGCCGTCATTTGCACGTCACACACATGGCGCGGGAAGATTTGGTACATCACAAAATCCTGAGATGCCGCGCTCGGCCGAGCGCCACTGCCTATGTCATCACGCACCATGCGCACTATGTGCATACATTACTCGCAAATGACGGCCAAGTGGGACAGGCCCTTAAGGATGTTTGGGCAATTTTGTCTCTGGAGTGTCATTGCTGTAGAATTCAATTACTTCTCATTAGTTCAAAGTTTAGCTCCACTCCCATGGGTAGTTTGTTGAAGGTATGAAGCTACATTGCAGGAAAAAGATTTTCCTCAATGACATAGCCTTGCTTGATGCTGGTCTTCACCAAAAATTGTTCCATTGTAGACACAGTGATTAATATTGCTGCTTCCACATGCTATGGTCTTCATACTAGTGAGCGGGATTCACATGCCATCTGGGTTGCTGTGTCTGTCTTTTTTTCAGAATGAAGCAACTGGCCTGTATTCCCATTTGGAGGGAATCCCAAAGGCTTTGTTACCTGGAGTTGGTGGAAAAAAGATACTGGACTTCTGGTGGGAAGTTGTGAACATGTGAGTGCATTGTTATTATTGTTCCTACTTCTACCAATAAGAGCTGCATTTTTGTTAATTTTTCAAATATGTATTTTGTCTGAATAAATTGCCTGGGATAAATCTGTGACCACTAGATGTGCATCAAGATGACATAAACTGGTCTCATTAAAGGATTACATTTCAAGATAAATAGGCTTACGTGGCTACCTAAGCCAATACATTGTTTGATATCACGGCAATCTGCAAGTTTTTATTGAAGTCAATGTGACAAGAACAAGGGCCATAGAGTTAAAATATTGAGCAATAGGTATAAAGGGGAATGAGAAGAAAAATAATATTTAGTGAGTTGCTGGTGAATACTGAATCAATCAGTTCGTTAAAAAGGAAAGACACTTGAGAAATAATAATTTCCTGGACTACAAGACTTACAGAACAGTACTGCCAGGAGCCAGTGTAAACTCGATGGACTGCAAGGTGCCATAGTAATCATATGATTTGGTTTGCAGGGTTGTTTAACTGGCTGCCTTCCACACTGCCGTGGCTGACTGGTCATCTCTTCACTTCTGACGTTAGGTGTTTGTGTTTTTTGACTACTTGCTAGAGACCTGAGTGTAAAATCTAGGGGGTGGGGGGGGGGGGGGGGGGGGTCTATAACAGGACAGGGGAAATACTGCACTCTCAAGATTCTAATTGTCAGAATAAATGTCTTCAAAAGAGGTTTCAGAGGGAAATCCCATGGAACTGTTTTGGAGAAGAATGCTCCCTGCCATAAACCCTAGTTATCATCAAATTATGTATACTATTTTTGTGTGATCATAATCATAATCCTACTTTATTAGCCAATTATGTTTTGTAACATACGAGGAATTTCATTTGCCATACAGTCATATCAATAAAAATCAACAGAACACACAAAATACATTGTAACATAAACATCCACCACAGTGACTCCTCCACATTCCTCACTGTGACGGAAGGCGAAAACAAGTTCAATCTCTTCCCTTCTTTGTTCTCCCGCGTTTGGGGCCCTCGAGCCTTCTGTTGATGAGACGATTTTGGCTCCCGTAGCCGGCGACGTTTGGGCCCTCACGTCGGGATGCTCAAGATCCTACATCGGGGAAACTCAGCTCCCCCGTGCTGGGCGATCTCACCCCGGGTCGGGGCTAGTCAAAACCTTCTGCGTCGTTTGGAGCTCCCAACATCGGTCTCTACCCGAGAATACGAGCTCCTCGATAGTGAAATCCGCAGACCGCAATTGGAGCCTTGATCCCAGGCAAGAGATCGGCGCCAATGGTAAGGCCACGATCCCGCGGTGGGGCACAAAGTCAGTCCGAGGAGGCTTCCAGCTCCATGTTAGGCCGTAGAGTGACCGGACATACAATCCGGAAAATAATCATATCTCCGGCAAGGCAAGAGATTGAAAAAAAAGTTTCCCATGACCCCGCCCCCCACATAAAACAAATCATCAACACATGCTTTTAAAACACACTAAAAATAACAAAAAAAAGACGAAAAGACAGACAGACTGCTGGTGAGGCTGCCATTGCTGACGGATCTTTGTGTGTAGAAGCAACTCTACACTCTGTAAAAACCATGTCAAACATTTTTGATGCTCAAGGTTGAAACATTTTAAAGCAAATTATTTCTTTCTGTTTGAAGTTGGTTTTACTTTAAATAAATAATACATTTTGACTATTCTGTTTGTAGGCGTCACCTCTTCAATGAAGTCTACCTTATCACAAATGCCGACAAGTGAGTGCATCCGTTTTCTTGTTTAGCATAAAGTCAAGCAAATAAAAGTGAAATATTGTTGATAGTGTAAATATGAAAGCAGGAATGTCTGAAAGTTAGCATCTGCAAGGTGTGTAAAACAGTCATCGGTGAATGGTCTTGTTAGACAGAAGGGTAAATGGGTTTGGCTAAGAGCAGAATCAGTCAAAAGGGGGGTTAGAAATGGAAAATGCTTTCTCTTGTCCCTTCTCATAATGAACACCAGCTTGAGAGCATGTACCACCACATTTAGGAACAGCTTCTTCCCCTTGTGCTCAGAGTCTTGAACAGATCTCTCATAAGCTGAAGATGAATTTCTGATATTCCAATCTATCTTGTTGCAGCCCTAGCAATTTTTTTAATCTGCACTTTCGCTCTAGCTGTAACACTATATTCTGCGGATGCCCAGAATCTCCTCTTCTGCAAGGCCTGTTACACTCATGTACGGTATAATGTCCGAATGATACGCAAAACAAAATTTCTCACTGTATCTTGGTACACATGACAATAATAAACCAATATCAACAGCAAACCAATACCAAGAAAAATATGTGTAGAACAATAGACACATTGGTGCGTTATAAGCTAAACTCTAATTAAGGCAGTGGATGGATTTAATATGGAATAACTGGAATCACGTATGTTTTAAGCATGTTAACTAGGATGGAAGACTTGCGCTTCTGCAGCTGAAATATGTACCTTCAACAGCTCTGGCATTAACTGTGGCCTTTTCACCTTCAGGTACAAATACTATGAACGATGGGCAACTGCCAATGACTTCCCAGCAGAAAACATTATTAACGATGGTTCGACCACCAGTGATACACAGATAGGTGCTGTGGCTGATTTAGAGCTGGTGGCCAGGAGCAAGAAGTTCAGTGACGACGTCATGGTGGTATGTCTTGCCCAGTTAATATGTAGTTGAGGATGTGCATGCATCGTTGTAACACTGTCTCATTGTAAACTATCTATTTCCAGATTGCTGGGGATATGCTGTGTGAAGATCTGAACTTTGATATTGCTGAAGTCCTCAAGTTCTTCAAATTTAAGGTCAGGTGGGACCTCCAGTTCCCTTTTTTTAAACCTTGTTTAATTGGTCAAAAAGATCCTATTGTCATAACTACAAGAATCATAGGAATCTATGGAAATTTAGTAAGGTACCTGCAAGCTCCGTCCTTACAGAGAAAACAATCTAAGTTTGTCAATCCTCTCCATTTAGCTAATACCTTGCAATTCAGGCATCATTCTGGTAAACCTTCTCTGTACACTTTCCAAAGCTTCCACATCGTTCCTGTAATGGGGCAACCAGAACTGCACACCATATTCTAAATGCAGATAGAAAAGTGCCAGAAAGCTGCATCATGACTCCCTCTCCTAAACTGAATGCCTAAACCTATCCAGTGATCTACTTCCTCATAGAGAGAGATGCCAACCATTCTTTCACTAATACTACATTAACCCATTTTATCGTCATCACGCTGATGCAATTATAAAGAAAGCAAATCAGCACCCCTGCTTCCTGAGAAGATTATGGAAATTTGGTATGTCGACGAGGATTCTCTTGAACCTCTACAGGTGCACAGTAGAGAGCATATTGACTGGTTGCATCATGGCCTGGTACTGCAACTTGAACGTCCAGGAGCGGAAAAGACTTCTAAAAGTTGTAAACACTGCCCAGTACATTACCGGCTCTGACCTCCCCACCATCGAAAGGATTTATCGGAGTCGCTGCGTCAAAAAGGCAGCTAACATCATCAGAGACCCACACCATCCTGGCCACACACTCATCTCACTACTGCCATTGGGAAGAAGGTACAGGAGCCTGAGAACTGTAACGTCCAGGTTCAGGAACAGCTTCTTCCCTACAGTCATCAGGCTATTAAACACTATAACGTTATAAGCTCTGAACACCAAAGACTTATTATTATTATTGCACTTTTATTGTTTGATTTTTGAGTATGAGTGTGTGTATATTATACATATATATAAACATATGTGAGTATGTGTGTATATTTGTTTACTCTCGTTTATCATATTATTCATTATGAATACATATTCTGTTGTGCTGCAGCAGGTATGAATTTCATTGTTCTATCTGGGAAATATGACAATAAAACACTCTTGACATTTGTAATGAATTGGAAAGTATTCCATTGCACTGTTGACATGCCTTGCTAATGATGCAAGGGCTAATGATGTAAGGTGGTCATAACAATTGTAACTAACCATCTGCCTTTTATGATGACTATGCTTCTGTTGTTTGACAGATGGGTGAGTTGGCGATTTACTATGAGATGGAAGAAGGAGAGAAGACTGAATCTCGGGGAATAGTTGAGGTGTGTCCCCATACACACAGGTAGGTTCCTGATTGGAAGGACGGAGTATTTATGTTATATTTACTTACTACATGGGGGTTGAATCATATAATCATGGAAGAGTTCATAATCATGGATTCCAAAGTCATGCCATTGCTTGTGCTTTGGAAGACAAAGAAGGAAAATTGGTTCAGCTAATGGTATAAACATCGGTGAGACCAAGCATAGGCTTGGCGATCGTTTCGCGGAACACCTCCGCTCGGTCCGCATTAACCAGCCTGATCTCCCTGTGGCTCAGCACTTCAACTCCCCGTCCCATTCTGAATCCGACCTTTCTGTCCTAGGCCACCTCCATGGCCAGAGTGAGCACCACCAGAAATTGGAGGAGCAGCACCTCATATTCTGCTTAGGCAGTCTGTACCCTGGCGGCATAAACATTGACTTCTCCAATTTCCAGTAGCCCTTGCTGTTTTCTCCCCTTCTCAGCTCTCCCTCAGCCCTTGGGCTCCTCCTCTTCCTTTCTCCTTTCTTCTCCCCCCCTCCCACCCTGCATCAGTCTGAAGAAGGGTTACGGCCCAAAACGTTGCCTATTTCCTTCGCTCCATAGATGCTGCTGCACCCGCTGAGTTTCTCCAGCACTTTTGGCTACCTTCGATTTTCCAGCATCTGCAGTTCCTTCTAAACACGGTATAAAGCATTTGTTGTCTTCCAAATTATTTATCCAGTTAAGGGGTCACTGAGGGAAAGTGGAACTGAGGTGAAAGATTTTGTTGGGAAGCAGAGAAGGCCCATGGGTCGGTGGTTAATTCCTCCTTCTGCTTATGTACAGACCCACCACAGTGTCCTCCCTTGCTAAAAATACTTATGATTCTGTGCTTTCAGAATCTCTAAGTTTTATGAGAAACCCTCTGCAGGTGCCACAGTCTCGCGGCTTGCGAGTGTTGTCTTTTACTGTTTCCAGAGAAATACTCTACCAACTCTTGGGAAGTATTTGAGCCACTATCCACAGGTGAACGATCGAGGTCTTGGAAAGTACATGGTGAGAAAATGTTCCTACTTTTAAACTTTAAATGTGTCAGTGTAAGAAGGATTGTGCATTCAACAAGGGAATAGTTTTATTAAAACTCAGTATTTTAAGTGTCAGATGTGTATGATGCAAACCTGTTTGTGGGGAGGACAGAAACCAAATAATGCTCTGATGTTACAGATATGTTGGGAAATCAGTCTCCTGAACCTTGGCAACCATTTACCGAAGTACCAAGCTGTTTTCTTATTATATGATGAATGAAACCATTTTATTTTCACCAGGAATGGCTCATCAATGAGGCCAACATCCCAGTGTTTGGAATGAAGTTGCCTACTGGATTCCAGCTCATTGGCCAAGTGGTAAGACTGGACATCAACATCTATTTGGCAGTTAAAACTGCAATTAAAATGTAGACTGCTGCCACTTATAGTTACATGGTACAATGTAGTTAATCCTACAGTTTCCCCATGGCATCACCTGTGGAAGTAGACTCTTTAGGAATATAGAATTAAATTTAAGAACATTAATTGCAATTCATCCTGGTCAATAACCAAACAAGCCATATTCCAGTGTCCATTACTTCAGAGGCAGAATTTAATGTGCTGATGCTATTGTTTAGTTAAACTGACCAGTTGACTTGCAGCTAGACAGTCTGATTGTAATGAATGATACAAAAAAGAAGGGAATGGAATTTAGGACTGAATAACCCTATACATTAGTAATCCCTGCATTTGAAAAAATATTTTTTTAATCATCTAATCTCCTTTTCATCTCTGTAATCACCTCGAGCTCAACATCCAAATGAAAACTCCATCCAAATGGAATCTTTGAATTCCTTTGCCTTAAATTGCCAATTGTGCTTTCAACAGCCTAGATGTTGGAGTTTGCTCCCTGAAGCTCTCTGCCATTACTTGCTGTTTGAATGTTTCTCGTGAAAGCTTCAGGGTGGCGCAGTGGTAGAGCTGCTGCCCCACAGTGCATAGACCCGAGTTCAATCCTGACCTTGGCCGCTGTCTGTGTGGAGTTTGCACGTTCTCTCTGTGACCATATGGGTTTCCTCTGGGTGCTCTGGTTTTCTCCCACATCCCAAAAATACGTATCGATTTGTAGGTTAATTGGCTTCTGTAGCTTGCACCGAGTGTGTAGGGAATAGATGCGAACTGGAGATGGATGTTGGTGAGGATTCAAAGGGTCAAGGGGCCTGTTGCAATCAATCCTTGGCTCCTTGAAATAAGCCAATGGTTTTACTTATTATTTAGCATTCTGTTGCATTTGCTTTTGTTGCTAACAGCTTGTTTGTTTCAGGGTCTTTCTGAATATAAAAAGTGGTTGGCACTTTACTCCTCCAAACAACATGGAGTGGCTGTCAAACAAATGACCTGCCGTTCCTACGCGAGGTACAATTCATTTTGTATTGCTCACACAACTCTGTTGCATTTAAATTTTAGTGCAGATGCAATGAAGCCTGAAATGTTGCAATTAGTTTGTTAATCAAGTGTGAGATGTCCAGCTGTTTACACAAGGTAGGTATGTTACAAAACTTATCTTTAGCGGTGCTGCAGTTCTGCCGCTGGCCGTGTGCGCGACATTGGTGCCTTTAAGGGGGGGGGCGGGGTTAAAATGCGGTTTTCCCCTTGCCATCCGGAGCTTTATTTTCGCGGAGTGCGAGCTATTTCTGGAAATTCGTTCCGACTGCCGGTAAGTCCGTTTTTTTTAATAAATAGCCCGATTATTTCATCGCCGCAGTAATATAAAAATTAGCTCCTAATGCCGTGAACGCCAACAATGGGGACGGATTTTACGTAGGGGACAGTAAGTGAAAGCTGTTTATTTTTACATATAAACTTGCTTTTTTAGGGGACTTTAATCAATATTTCATGTTGCAAAACGGTGATTTAGCCCCCATATGAACTGGCAGAATTTTTCCTGACGATATGGGGTTTAAATTCACCGTAACCACAACGTTCTAATCCCTCGCGTTCCAGAAAATCCCACTCGCAAGCTGTTTAAAATGCCCATTAATATACAGGCATTAAACACTGAATTCCTTCAATTTGGCCTATAAATTAATGACAATTAGATTTAAAAATTATGTTATATTGTGAATTATTGTGTGACTGTTAATTGGACACTTAGGCTTTAAATTTTTTAAAACATTTTTCTTAAGAAATTGATAAATGTTTAGATCTAGTAATTGAATTTTGTAATTGGCTACAATTGGGTAACTAACTAATTATATGATTTAATTTCAGGTCATCCAAGTAAGATTGTTTCATATTTGTTTCAGAATACTTCAATCTATAATAACTGAAAATTTATTTCAGTTCTCTTAAATTTTAAGGAAGTTATGGGCTTTTGACTGTCCTCGATCACAACTTTTGTGTTAAGTCAATAGAAAAGCAATAGGAAGCAAGTTGCTAATTTCTGAGTATGAAAATGGCCCTAACTTTTTTAATACTGAAGATATGAAAGTGAAATAGGTGTCAAATTAAACTTATTTTTATGCTATATCTGATGGGATAAATTGCAGACTTGATTTTAAAAATCTCAAAATTTTGTAACATTGCTACACAAGGAACTGCAGATGCTGGTTTACAAATAGAGTGCTGGGGTGATTCAGTGGATCAGTATCTCTGGAGAACATGAATAGGCGATGTTCTGATCGTGAACCTTCTTCAGACTGATTGTAGTAGGGAGGGGAAGAAAGATGATGGCCAACGTGCCAAAAGCCTTTTTGACGACCCTACCTACTTGTGATGCCACTTTCAATGATGTACCTGCTCTCCTAAATCCCTCCGCTCCACAACACTCCCCAGAACCCTCCCATTCACTGTGTAGGTTCATTCTACCCAAAATGTAACATCTCACATTATCTGCATTAAATTCCATCAACCATTCTTCAGCCCTGCCCAACCGATCAAGATCCTGCAATTTTTGACAATCATCTTCACAATCAAGAAAACCACACACTTTTGTATCATCTGTCAATTTGCTAATCATGCCATGTTATTCTCAGGCATAGCTGAGTATGGGAGCAAAGAGGTCCATCTGCAGTTGTACGGGGCCCTAGTGAGACCACACCTGGAGTATTGTGTGCAGTTTTGGTCTCCAAATTTGAGGAAGGACATTCTTGCTATTGAGGGTGCAGCGTATGTTTACGGGGTTAATTCCTGGGATGGCGGGACTGTCATATGCCAAGAGAATGGAGCGGCTGGGCCTGTATACTCTGGAATTTTAAAAGATGTGAGGGGATCTTATTGAAACATATAAGATTATTAAGGGTTTGGACACGCTAGAGGCAGGAAACATGTTCCCGATGTTGGGGGAGTCCAGAACCAGGGGCCACAGTTTAAGAATAAGGGGTAAGACATTTAGAACGGAGATGAGGAAACACTTTTTCACACAGAGAGCTGCGAGTCTGTGGAATTGTCTGCCTCAGAGGGCGGTGGAGGCCAGTTCTCTGGATACTTTCAAGAGAGAGTTAGATTAGGCTCTTAAAGATAGCAGAGTTAGGGGATATGGGGAGAAGGCAGGAATGGGGTACTAATTGTGAATGATCAGCCATGATCACATTGAATGGCGGTGCTGGGTCGAAGGGCTGAATAGCCTACTCCTGCACCTATTGTCTATTGTACGTATGTCCAAATCAGCGATAGAGATGACAAACAGCAATGGGCCCAGTACTGAAACCTGTGGCACACCACTAGGTGTTACATCTCGTGCAGTTGCAGGGGAAAATACCTGAGGAAGTGGTGGTTTGGGTGGGACAGGATGTGAACCACATAGTTGAGGATGAAGCAGTTTCTGTGGAAAGGGGTGTGGAAGGGAAGATGTGGTTGACGGTGGGATCACATTGAAGGTGCCGGAAATGTCAGAGACAATGGGTTGGAGTGAGAGCATGTGGGGTAAAAGTTAAAGATGACGGCAACTCTATCCTTGTTCCATCTAGGGGGAAAGGGAGCCAAAGCAGAACTAAGGGACATAGAGGAAACATGGGTGATGGATCCAGAGGTGGGAACCATATTTACTAAAGAGGATATTTCCGATGTCCTAGAATAGAAAACCTAATTAGACGCTGTTTTATTGCCTATCTGTGTGATTTGAGTGGATTAGCAGGATATCCATTTCCAAATATTTAACTAATGAGCCTTTTAGTATGAATTACCTTTTAGTATGAACAACGTTTCATATGATAAATGTATGCACAGAGGATCTAGAACCAAATTCACATCTGATCATAATTTGATTGTTAGTGGAGTCCGGTTTCTGATTATATGGTGTTATGTTAAATAAACGTTGTACATTAAAGAATTTATGTCTTCATTCTTTATTTTTCATTCTAATTATATTGAAGCATGATGCTCTGACCGTCATGGTGTGGGACATGCTTAGTGCAGCAGTTTAATGTGTTCATGAAGCATAGCAACAAACAAGGTGTTGGAGAGGGTAGACACAAAATGCTGGAGTAACTCAGCGGGGCAGGCAGCATCTCTAGGGAGAAGGAATGGGTAACATTTCGGGTCAAGATCCTTCTTCAGACTCTCCGAAGGGTCTCGACCCAAAACGTCACCCGTTCCTTCTCTCCAGAGATGCTGCCTGTCCCGCTGAGTTACTCCAGCATTTTGTGTCAACCTTCAATTTAAACTAGCATCTGCAGTTCTTTCCTACACAAGGTGTTGTAAGTTCTGGCACAAGGCTATCTCCTTGCCTGACACCAGAGGGTGCTACATTATTGTTCTGAGTCTGAAGACGGGTCTCGACCCGAAACCTCACCCATTCATTCTCTCCCGAGATGCAGCCTGTCATGTTGAGTTACTCCAGCATTTTGTGTTTATATTCGGTTTAAAACAGCATCTGTAGTTCCTTCCCACACTGTTCCATTCAAAGATAGCTAGAAAAGACATAAAGAGCTGGAACAGCGGATCAGGCAGATCTCTTGAGAAAATAGTGTTGTTTTGGGTCGGAACCCTTCTTCAGACTGATTGTGGTTTGGGCGGTTTGGGGAGAAAGATGGAACAGAAGAGGGGCAGGAGAAAGCCTGGTTAGTGATAGTTGGATACAAGTAGGAGATGGGCATTGATAGGCTAGAGATGAAAAGACAAAACGTGGCGGACAGAGAAGAGGGGAGGGGAGGGAAAAAGAACAAAAGGGGGGAGGGAATGTGTAGGACAGTTACCAAAAATTGGAGACTTCAATATTCATACTGTTAGGTTGTAGCTACCTATGCGGAATATGAGGTGCTGTTCCTTCAGTTGGCGTGTGGCCTCACTGTGGCAATGGAGGAGGTCCCTGGCAGAAAGGTCAGTGTGGAAAGGGGAATGGTCAACAATGGGAAATAGGAAGTGGCTCTCTGTATGCCCGCAGCTTGCCGACCTTCTGGGACAGGCTGGCTATTTCAGCAGAGCAGATGTCTGTGATTCACACAGCTGCTGAGGAATTGGATGATTCTTTTGAGCTTTTAATTTGGAAGCATAAACTGGCAGCTGACTAAGTTTACAATATGAACAAGGCATGTTACACAAGAGACAGCTGATACTGGAATCTGGAGCAACAAACAATCCGTTAGAAGAACTACATTGAGCAATACTTGTGAGTGGGAAGGAATGGCTGACTTTTCGGGTCAACACCAAGCATTAGGTCTGAGAGTTGAGAGAGAGATAGCTACGGTGAAGAGGATAGGGTCGACTGGGCTTATATTCACTGGAATTTAGATGGATGAGAGGGGATCTCATAGAAACATAAAATTCTTAAGGGACTGAACAGGCTAGATGAAGGAAAAATGTTCCCGATGTTGGGGGGAGTCCAGAACCAAGGATAAAACAGTGTAAGAATAAACGGTAAGCCATTTAGGACTGAGATGAGGAAAAATGTTTTCACCCGGAGTTGTGAATCTGTGGAAAAATCTCTGCCACAGAAGTGGAGGCCAAGTCACTAGATGCTTGCAAGAGAGAGTTAGATATAGCTTTTCGGCCTAACGGAATCAAGGGATATGGGGAGAAAGCAGGAACGGGGAACTGATTTTGGATGATCAACCATGATCATATTGCATGGCGGTGCTGGCTCAAAGGGCCGAATGGCCTATTCCTGCACCTATTTTCTATGTTTCCATGTATCTTTAACAATTTTCCTTCCTTTGCCAGTAGTGCCACCAAAATAGATCAGTCATTTAGAGTTATTTTAAATGTATCACTCTTCTTGCAAAGTTTTCTTTTAAAATGACAATGAATAATTGATTCTGAAGAGAGGCAGTCATGATGCAGGGTCCTGATCCGAAATGTCGACAAATGTTTTGCTTATTCAGATGCTGCTTGACCCACTGACTTCCTCCAGCAGTTTGTTTTTGGTTCAGATTCTAGCATTTGCAATCTCTAATATAACATTACGTCACTGAGGCTGATAAAGGTAAAGGAAGATTACAGAGTAGAAGATACAAATGATATCATGACCATGCTGTCATCTGCATATGCAGATTCAGTTGTTTTCCATTCAGCAGTAATTTATGATACATTTCTTTAGTTGTATGCATGTATGTACCGCTCCACTCTAATCTTGTTTTGTATCTAAATGTTAACACAGAATTAAAACCACAAAATATCCACCGTTTACACAGAAGATGTCTCTTCACGTTCCAGATCTGTTTGAACTAATATTGGCCTTGTAATGAATTATTGCACTGACATTGATTTGTCTTTAGGGCAGGGATTATGGGAAATCCATCAGACGGCTTCAATGGAAAGACTATTGCGATGACAATATCTAACTTCTGGGCTGATGTAACGATACATGAAAGCAAAAAAGTTGTAAGTGAAACTCATGCATGCTTGAGCAGAGAACTTGGTGTAGAATACATACAGTATTTACATACCAGGTTTTATCAAATGCTTTAAGGGAAATAATTGTTTTAATTTGCATAGGGGGCTCATGTTGTCGACCTCCCTGTGGTGAGCCCTGTCAACTGACCTCAGTCAGGCGAACGACAACATACAGACACGGCAGCAGCGCCGCGGCTTGGCGCCAACCCAGAGCATGCGCCCTTTTTAGGGCGGGCACCTACGGATGTCAAACCGGATGATATCACCCTGCTGCAGAATTCTGCTGCCTCAAACGTAAGAAGAAGAAGAAGAATTTGTTGAGAACTCGACAAGTATAGCAGTAGAACAGGTTTTGTTTTACTCAACATGATAGTAGTAGAACAGGTTTTGTTTTCAAGGCAGCCAGCATAGACATTTCAGGGTGAGCCTCAACTCAGTTTTGTGCATTTTGTGTTAACCATATTTCTATCCTTCTGTTAGATTCTAAAATGTTTATGCGTTAAAATTGTTTCTGCCTTCCAAGTATGGTGTGGTTAAGGGCCTGCAAAATGGTGCAAATGGTTTCCCTTTTTCCAGTTTGATTTGGGAAATGGAAATTTAGATTTACAATTCAAGGATGTAGTTATAATATATATCAAAATGCATTTTCTTGCAAAGCACATTATTGCATATTGTGGGTGTGGAAAGCTTTAGAGCTGATTTAACCAAGTTTTAATATAAATTAGCTGGCAAAGAACGGGCAAAGAGAGAAAGAGAGAAATGCTGCTGTCCTGCTAAGTATGTCCCTGCATTTTCTACTTTCATTTCTGTATCCCGTTTATGAATTGTATCCAGTGGGTTTCTGGTGGGTTGCTATGTTTTCCTAAGTTACTGCAGTAATCGCATTCCAGAATTATTCAACTGGCTGCAAAGCATTTTGGAATGTCCTGAGCTGGCGCACAAGTTGATCAAAGCCCAAGCTAAATTTCTATGTTGTGAGATGATGTTTGGCAACAGCTGACCTCTATCACAATGCGCTACATCATCTGACCTTCTCCCACTCCCTTCGGGCCATTCTTGGAACTTGCTGTTCCTCTCCCATCAATCAAATCCCTGCCTTTGGAGTAATAGACTATAGTGCATTCAGGCATGCACAGAAATTAAAAAAAAAATAGATATTGAGGTAAAATACAATGTGGACGCAAATGATGTGTTTTGTTTTTATGTATGAGGAGTGTTTTTAAGTTTAATCTGATTGCCACCAGAAATTAATGACTTGATTATCTGCAAATTTCTGTAATTTGTAAAGTGAATATTACTTTTCTGCAATGTTATCCATCCTGTCTGCAACTCAGCCTCACTTTGCAAATATGACCTTGCAATATACAGTGCCCTCCATAATCTTCGGCACAAAGACCCATTATTTATTTATTTGCCTCTCTGTGCCACAATTTGAGATTTGTAATAGAAAAAAATCACATGTGGTTAAAGTGCATGTTGTCAGATTTTATTAATGGCTATTTTTATACATTTTAGTTTCACCATGTAGAAATAAAAGCTGTGTTTATACATGCACCGTTTTTCAGAACTGGATTGTGTGAGTCTGTAAATGTTTACTTGGTGGATAAAAAGAGGGTGAGGTTCAGTTGTTACTACTTCCACAATCAGGTCACCCTCCGGAAAGGAGATAAAGGAACTAACAGGAAGAAATGTATTTGTTAGGAACCAGCAGATTGACTGTGTCCATAGAAAACCATAGTGGCATTAAATGACATTACTCATTAGGAGCAGAAGGTTGAGTTAATTATATTTGTGCAGTCTTTTGAGGGCAAAACAAATTGAGCATTTGAAACAAAATGTGCTCCCCTCACTTGTGATTCTTTTTCTGTTTTTAAATTCAGGTACTGCTACCCCATCCTCTCAATGACCCGACAGAGTTTGGAAGCTTGCAGGATTTGCATGGGATCAGTCGAAAGGAAGGGTTTGTATCTCAAACATTCATTTCAATTTGAATAATTGTTTCACTTTTAGAAATCAGCAGTTTGCAAAGTGACGTTTCTATTTCAGCATGAAGATGTATTCTTTTTGGTGGGGTTGGAGAATGGGTGAGACAATTAGAGGCTTTATTAATCACAAATTTGTGGAGATCTGATTTGTTGAGATCTAGAAAAGAGAACCTGAAATGGTGGAGGAATTAGATTCTGAAAGGGAATTGAATTAAAGGGGGGAAAATGTAGGATTTTTGGGGGGAAAGGAAACTGACTCAGGACATTTCATAGAGCAGACACAAAGACCTTGTTCTGTGCAGTTTGTTATTAAACTGATATATCACTGAGTACTAGTTTATCACTATGCACACTTAGAAATATGACAGGCAACTAACTGTCTACAGCAAACATCCTTTTATTTAGCGAATCGCAATACTGCAGTCAACAGAATTCCTGAGTGAAACTACAATAAAGTTTGCCAATAAAACTAGGATTATTTTTTCCAGCATAAGGCAGTGTTGTGGATAGTTACATAATACAAAATGTTTCTGTCAATCCCAGTCACACATGGAATGTGGCTTTTAGACAGTTAATGGGATAAATCACCCAATCATTTTCTTCTTGGTTGGGATGTGATGTTATAATAAGCAGCCTAAAAACATTCTTCAATGGAAATGTGTGCATGATTCTTCTTTTGAGAACCCTAACCGTAAAGCTTGGGGGGGGGGGGGGGGGGGGGGGAAGATACAATATCTGTGGGGGCAATAAAAAGGAAGTGCTTAACTAAACTTTATTTTCACAGCTATTTGGGTGGTTTGAGGTTACTGCAAGCAACATGTAAAAAGTTTTATCAGTACTGCTCTGAACAAGGGTAAGAAGAGCTTTATAATCTGTTTCACCCATTTGATGCAATAGATTGTCAAGCGATGTATATTCTGATATTGAGGTTAACCAGAGACTCTGTTTTCCCTGCCAGTGGGTCATAAACAATCCGTCAACCACTGATTTGAAATAGAACAGAGTAGAAGTTGCTCCCCTGTGGCCTGGCCAATATTTACATGGATTTTGCAGTAGCCATATTAGTTCTCATGATTTTTACACCGGTACCCATGCTTCAAAGGCATGTAACTAGCAATAAATCACTTTGTTCACAGTAAATCCCTGTATGATTTTACCACCGGGTGGTGCTTCGATGGCAGCCTATAGTCTGTCTGTCCTTTTCGTCTTTTTTTGTTATTTTTAGTGTGTTTTAAAAGTTTGTGTTAATGTTCTCTGGTTTGTTTTATGTCGGGGGAGGGGTAAACTTATTTTCAATCTCTTACCTTGCCGGAGATGCGATTGCTTTCCGGATCGTATCTCCGGTTGCTCTGCGGCTTAACATCATGGAGCTGGAGGCCGTGCTCGGGACTGACTTTGAGCCCCACCACGGGGACGTTGACTTACAATTCAGAGCCGATCCCTTGCCTGGGATCGACGCTCCAACTGCCGCTGTCTGCGGATTTCATCATAGAGAGCTTGCAGTCTCGGGTTGAGGCCGTCGGGAAGCTCCAAAAGCTGCACGACGTTTGACTAGCCCCAACCCAGGGTAGATCGCCCGGCGTGGGGGGAGCTGAGATTCCTCCCCGATGCAGGAGCTTGATTGATCTGACGAGGAAGGCCAGCCGCCGGCTACGTGAGTAAGATCGTCCCGTCAACGGAAAGTTACAGGCCCCCGACCGCTGGAGGACAAAGAAGGGAGAGAACAAAGGAGGAACGGGGTACTGATTGTGGATGATCAGCCATGATCACATTGAATGGCCTACTCCTGCATCTATTGTATATTGTCTATTGAGAGATTGAATGCACAGTGAGGAATATGGAGGAGTCATTGTGGTGGATATTCATGTTAAAATGTTTTTTTGTGTGTTCTGTTGCTTTTTATTAGTCTGATGACTGTATGGCAAATGAAGTTCCTCATATGTTGTAAAACATACTTGGCTAATAAAAAAATATACTTGGCTAATTAAAAAAAATTATCATGATGTCCTGAGGCAGTGAAGAGTGTTAAGCGTACCTTCTTTACGTCTAATTATGGTTTGTTGGAAGGAAAACTAAATTCTATCAATTCATGTCTCAATTTGTTTTCCTTGCAGTTTAATTAATTTCATGTACATATTTTTCAGAATTGCTTTGGCCAAACGGAATTTCACTTTGAAATATGACACTAATATACCACGGCAAGTGGTAGGTACATCTATAAGCAAATTTGTAGATGCTGGCTTTTGTTTTGAAGTGAATAACATTTCAAGCAATTACTAAGAGCAGGAGGAGTTGAAACTGGTGCATTGTGCCAGGAGAATTACGTTTGTCAGTAAGTGCAGACGTGCAACTGAATGAAAATATGAGCTGAAGGGCCCCAGAGGGCATGAATTGCCTGTTTCTGTGCTTATAAAATCATGCAAACTAATAAGTAGCTTGGAATGGAACAGTTTCAGTTCGACTTCATTGTTCACTCAAGTTGCATACCTTATCGATCCTTGACAATCTTCACTACCTTGGCACAATTGGAATAGGATTTCCCTCTTTATGCAGGGTAATGATAAGGTTTCCAACCCCTTTCTCACTATGACACCATTTCATTTTCTATTTTGGGCTTTTTACAGAAGGAAGTATACTTAACAACATTGGGGCGGTGAACTATCATTGAACCGCCAGACTAAGAGTACAGAACAAGTGCTGCTGATCTCGTAGGAAACCAGCTCATCTATCATATGTCAGTTATGTCTTCAACCTCTTCCACCTTCCATATAGTTGGTACCAATTCCATTCACTATCTGGCTTGTTCTTAAGCAGTCAAAACCCTTGAACTTATACCTTCTCTGTCACAAATAGCTGTATGACATTGCTAACTTTGATTTGCCCAATGTCAGTCCAGACAATGACTTTTAATGTTTTATGCTATTTGCTGTGTTCAATTTTTTTGTCGCCTCATCCATCCCTATTGTTGCCTCCTCCCGCTCTAAAATGCCTTACGACATTTTTCTCGTCTGCCTTTTATACATTCGGGTTTTTACATATGATTGGCCATGTCTATAGCCTGGCTCCTGGCTTTGGAATAAACTATCAAAGTATTTTGCTGCTCTCTTCTCAAGATCCAATTCCGTGACATGCTTTCCATTACCCTTGCTAATATTTAGTATTTTGGCTCAGCATCTATTCATTTGATTATGTTTCTCTACATGCTATTGAGAGTAGTTCATTGTGCTTAGTAAGTGGAAGCTGTCTTGTTGATTATGAAGGAATTGGTAAAGGTAATTGTAGATGGTCGTGAATTCTGAGAGGATTTTTTTTTTGTGCTGTTTGTATGCATGTCATCTCATTTCTCTTATGTCTTTTCTACAGGGCCTTGCTGGAAGCAGGTCAGTGTTAATAAAATCCTTTGGATCATATATTCATTAAAATGAACATTCCTATAGATCATAAAAATCCTTAAATGTGAATAGATTTCTCCTAGCATATTTGCAGATGGACTGTACTCATCAGATCCTCTTATTGTAGTACTGTAGAAATGAAACTGAAGTACAATAGTAAATTTATTATTATGGTATTAATGCACTGCATGCCATAAAATAATATTAGATTAGTGATTGCATAACCCCCTTCACTTCTCTGTACTCATCATTCTCATTCCTATATTTAACATTTTTAGAATCTCATTACAGAATCACAAAATTACGCAGAATGTAGCACACAATAATAGACCTTTTTCCACAAAGCCATTCTCCTTTGTATACTTATTCAGCTTCCATTAAACCACACATTGACAGCCTACCTCTGTTGAGAAGGCGAAACAGCCTTTTGTTAAAATGAAGGCTGCAGTGGACTGCAGGAAAGATTTACTGGTTAGTTAAAAATGTGCTTCAGGTCTATCAATTACAGTTCATTTGATTTGTATAAAGGTCAACAAAGTGCTCATTCATTAGTGTTTCCCACAAAATGATAAGCCACACATTCCACACTCTAATTCCTGAGAAAGTACATTTCTCTGAATTCTTTCCTGTATTTTTTTTTTATCATCTATTTATACTTTGTATTAGACTCCCTGTAAAATATAAACTTTTCTCAGCTTCTAATCTGTTAAACATCCTCATAACCTAAAACAAATGTTTAATGCATGTTCAAAGATCCAAAGAAGAACCCTCGCCTGTTTATTTTTTCTTAAAGCATGATGGGGCATGGGAAAGGAAGAAAACTTGGCAAAATGGAGGGAATTGGCAAAGCTAATAACTTCAATTAAAAGTAGAAAATGCTGGAAGCACTCAGCAGGTCAAGCATCAAATGTTGATAGGAAGCAATGCTAACTTTTCAGATTGAAGACCCTTCATCAATTAATTAACCCATTTGAGGCAATTACAATTAGCAACTGGTCCAGTTGTTTAAAAAAGCTAGATTTATTCCCTCACTGAAACTCAAATTTATATCTTTGTGCATTGAACATTTTGTCTGCATTTCTCATAGTGGGAGACTTTGAAAGGTTCAGGCAGACCACATGGGACCAATTATATATAAAACTGTTTTAATAACCAAGACATGTGGAAAAATGATACAAAGTGCTGGAGTAACATGGATGAATGATGTTTCAGGTCGGGAGATTATTTCTCAAGAGATACACGTTTTGAAATAGTGGTTTGTGATTTTACACTTCATATTGAAAAGTCTGTTGTGGATGTCTCCAACATAAACTGCAGTCTACCATTTAATGGTAAGGGAAAATATACTAAAGAAGCCTTTTGTTGATCTTAATATAAATCAAATGAGCAGCAGCTGACTGTGGTGAACCTTTATGGCTGAGGCAGTAAGGCATTGTAATGAGTTCAGTCAAACACATATCAAGGTACATGTTTATTAAATCTACTTACAGCATCTATCTGCAGGATATTACAGTTGCTAGCAGCTGCTTATATTGAATGGGGTAGGCAAGCTCTTGTTAATATAAAATGCATATTAGGCGGAGCAACTACTAACAAGCACTACAATTAGCTAGTAGGAATTAACCAATCTACAGCACCAATATCAATATACGTGACGATATTCAACCAATATCAGTTTTGTCTGTGATTCTCTGAATTTATAACATGGGCTTCTCTCGCTTCCATATCAACTTTTGCTATTTTTGTTCAGGTCGTTCTATTCATAAAATGGCTGCAAAGCTGGAGAAGTCATAAATGCATTCCCTGTAACACTGTCAGTATTAATCAAAATCAAGACAATTATAAGCTTGGATCTCAGAAATGCACCACATTGGAGATTGTATGGAAACAATTATGCTGACAATTTGCTCTTGTTTATGCAGAAGAAACTTGTTTTATTTGGATCTTTACAATCGTAATGTCTCCCTCAATGCACGAATTGCAGCTGGCAGAAATATATATTCTAAATTATTTTTTTCCATTTTCTCACCCCACCCTTTCTAATCCTGGCTGCCTCCTACATTGTGCATCATGTCTTTGCTCAAGTTTTTCAATAGAGCCATAGAATTATACGGTGCTGGAGCCACAGTAGATGAGCAAGGTCCTCAATGAGTATTTCTCCTCTGTTTTTACTGCGGAGAAAAACACGAGGACCCCAGGAACTTGTGCAGCTGATGGAAGTTTCTTGAGGGAAGTCAGTATTGTGGTCGAGAAGGTGCTGAAAGTCCTGACGTCCTTCAAGGCATTGAGGGCAAGGCATTGAAGGCAAGTCAAGCCAAGTCACGAAGGTAGACGAATCTCCCGGGCCTGATTAGATATATCCAAGGAGACATTGAAAAGCTAGAGAGGAATTTGCAGGTGCCTTGGCTGGAATTTATGAGTCATCATTAAATAGGAAGACTGGAGGATGGCAACTGCTGGGCTTCTATTTAAGAAGGGTTGCAGGGAAAAACCTGGTAACTACAGGCCAGTGAGCCTAACATCTGTGGTCTGAAAGTTAGTAGAGTATTTTGAGGGATAAGATATACATGCATTTAGATGAACAAAAGCCAATAAGGGATAGTCAGCATGGTTTCGATGTGGGGGAGATCGTATCTCACAAATCTGTTTTTTGAAGATGTGACCAAAAAGGTTGATGAGGGCAGAGCTGTAGACATTGTATATATGAATTTCAGTAAAGGGCCAGTCCCACTTGGCGATTTATTCGGCGACTGCCGGCGTCATATTAGTGTCGCCAAAAGATTTTGAACATTTAAAAATCCAGCAGCGCCAAAAAATTTTTTGCGACACTTGAAAAAACACTGCACGGCATACGTCATCACGCTGCAAATTCTTTTGGTGATACGTCAGTCAATTATGCCGGCAGTCGCCAAAAAAAAATCACCTAGTGGGACAGGCCCTCAAGGCATTCAACGAGGTTCCGCATGGTAGGCTGCACTGGAAGGTTAGATTGCATGGGATCCTAGGAGAGATAGGTGACTGGATAGAAAATTGGCTTAATGGATGGAAGCAGAGGGTGATGGTGGAAGGTTGCTTTATGGACTGGAGGCCTGTGTCTAGTGATATGCGTCAGCATTCGATGCTGGGCCCATTGCTGTTTGTCACTGATGTCAATTTTTTGGATGAGAATGAGATTAGCAAATTTGCAGATAACACTAAAGTGGGTAGTATTGTAGACAGTTAAGGGAGTTGTCAAAAATTGCAGCAAGATATTGATCGGTTGGGCAATGAATGGTTGATGCAATTTAATACAGAGAAAAGGAAGGTGTTGCATTTTGGGAAGTCCTACAAAGGCAGGACATACAAAGGCATGGGGTAAGCAGTCCTACAACGGCATGGAGTAAGCAGAGGGATCTAGGAGTGCAGGTATAGAGTTCCTTGAAAGTGGTGCCACAAGTAGATAGGGTGGTCAAAATGTCTTTAGCACATTGCCCTTCACCAGTCAGAGTACTAAGTGTAGAAATTGGGAGATTATGTTACAGTTGTATAAGACATTGGTGATACCACATTTAGAGTAATGCATTCCGTTTTAGTCACCATGTTATAGGAAAGATGCTGGAAAGGGTGCAGGGAAGATTTACGAGGATGTTATCAGGACCTGAGCTTTCGGGAGACATTGAGCAGCCTAGGACTTCATTCCTTGGAACCCAAGAGGATGAGGGGTGATCTTATAGAGGTGTTAAAGATCATGAGATCAGGTAAATGAACAGTCTTTTGCCCAGGGTAGGGGAATCTCGAACCAGACGACATATGTTTAAAGTGAGAGGGAAAAGATTTAATAGGAACCTGAGGGATAACTTTTTAAACGAAGGTGATGGATATATGTAACGAGCTGCTGGAGGTGGTAGTTGAGGCAGGCACTATCTTAATGTTTAAGAGACATTTTGACAGGTATATGGATAGGATAGGTTTAGAGGGTTATAGGCCAACGCGGGCAGGTGGGTCTGGTGTCGATGGGGTATATTGGTCAAGTGGGCAAGTTCGGCCGAAGGGCCTGTTTCCACGGTGTTTAACTCGATGAGTATGGAATCAGAACCTACGGCCCATCTCATCCATGCCAACCAAAATTTCCAAAATACGCTGGTCCCATTTGCTTTCATTTGGCCCATATCATTCTAAACCTTTCCTATGCATCTATCTGTCCAAATGTCTTTTAAAAGCTGTTATATTATCTGGCTGAACTATCTCCTCTAGCAGCTCATTCCATATACCCACCACTCTCCAAGTGAAAAAATTGACCCTCGAGTTTCTATTAAATCTTGCCCCTCTCTCCTTAAATATATATTGTCTTGTTTTTGATTTCCCTATCCTGGGTAAAAGGCTCTGCATTCACCCTATATAGTCCCCTCATGATTTCATATACCTCTATAAGATCATCTGAGGGATGATCACCTACTATCCAAGGAATAAAGTCCTAGCCTGCCCAACCTCTCTCTATATCTCAGTCCCCGAAGTCTTGGCAACATCATTGTAAATATTCTCTGCACTCTTTCCAGCAATGTTTTTTCAAAAAGTGTATTTTATGATTTGCAATTTATATCTAATCTAAAATTTCCCATGTCCTCTTCTTGCTCATCTGAGAGATTTTGGCATCGTTGGTATGCCAATATTTATAGGCCCTTCCTAATTCCCCGAAGAAGGTGTTGGTGACAATCAAGCAGAAAAAGATGCATCCACAATGTGGTTGCGGAGGAAGTTGCAAGATTTAGAAATTGCATCAATAAAGGAATGGTGGCATACTGTATTTCTGCGTCAGGGCCGTGTAGATCTTTGGGTGGGGTGGGATTTATAAGTGATGTCATTGCTATGTAACCACCTTTTTTTATCCTTCTGGGTGCTTGAATTTATTAACATATTTTTAGATGTGACATTCTGAATTTCATGTATTGTGTTTTCAAAGATTTTTTTTTTCTTTTTACAGTGCCATTGTTTCAGCCACACTTAAGTGCTTGATGAAGTTCTATGATTTAATTGATGATGTAAGTTATATGCTGACTTATTCAATTTGTTTCAATAGAGTTAGAGAAGATGAATGGAAGGACTGTTAGATTAAGAAAGAACTGCAGATGCTGGTAAACTCAAATGTAGACACAAAATGCTGGAGAAACTCAGCGGGTGAAACAGCATCTATGGAGAGAAAGAATTGGCGACGTTTCAGGTTGAGACCCTTCTTCAGACTGATGTCAGGGGAGGGGGCGGGACAAAGAAAGAATGTAGATGAAGACAGTAAGACTAGTGGGAGAACTGGGAGGGTGGATGGAGAGAGAAAGAAAGGGCTACCTTAAGTTAGAGAACTCAATGTTCATACCGCTGTGGTGTAAACTACCCAAGCGAAATATGAGGTGAAATATTATGTGCAAGTGAACAGCACATAATCCTCCAACATTTTTGCCACCTCTAAAGGGATCCCACAACTGGCCACATCTTCCCATCTCCAACCCTTTCTGCTTTCTGCAGAGATCGTTCCCTCCGTAACTCTCTGGTCAACTCATACCCTCCCACCCAAACCACCCCCTCCACAGGTACTTTCCCCTGCAACCACAGGAGATGCAACACCTGTTCCTTTACCTCCCCCCTCAACTTAATCCAAGGACCCAAACAGTCTTTGCAGGTGAGGCAGAGGATCACTTCCACCTCCTCCAACCTCATCTACTGGATCCGCTGTTCCAGGGGTCAACTTCTCTACATCGGCGAGACCAAGCGCAGGCTCGGCGATTTTGAAACAAGGAACTGCAGATGCTGGTTAACAAAAAAATGACATAGTGCTGGAGTAACTCAGCGGGCCAGGCAACATCTCTGGAGAACATGGAAAGGTGATTTTTTGGGTTTAGAACTTTCTTCAGATTGATTGTAGATTGGGGCAAAGAAAGCTGGGAGAAAGGAAAGGCAGATGATATATTTACTGTTTTTTTTTACATGACTCCAGTGATCAACTACTATCTGTGTATGTATCTAAACAGTAAGGGTACAATGTTACTTAGTAGTTTATCTCTCTGATCTGGTTTGGATTTTAATCTTGGGGATTAACCTGCTGTGCAACACTGTCCCTTCATAAAATTATGTCTTATTACTAACAGCTGTGCAACTAATTCACCTCTTTTTTGTCTTAGTAGAATGATGATATAAATTCCATCAATCTTTGAGACCAATTTCAAGTTTCTTTTGACAGGATTTGCCAAAGCCACTTAGAGCAAACTTTATTCTGAATGTAGAGTCTGAAGAACTCATTATTACAGCTGGACTCCAAGATCGAGTGGTTCAGGTAAAGTTCAAATTTCAAATATGCATTGGGATCAACTGAATTCCATTTTAGCAATGGAAGAAGTATCATTTTAAATTGGTTAGTACTGCTTAACCCTTACGCAGAACATCATGAAATGAGCACAAGGCATCATGAAGCCTGGATGGGTCTGCAGCTGAGTGGCTGATAGAGTAGGATTGCTGTTTAGCACCCGAGATATAGGTCAGTTCCTGAATAGATATGAGCAACCCTAATCCTACCTCGGCAACATAACACATGGACCACCTCTTGCACTGTAATGGAATTGCTTTCTAATTGTGCTTTGCTCTCTCTTTTTTAGCAGTTTTTTTTTTCTTTTCACCATATAGAATTGATGTGTAATTTTTTTTAAATTTATGCATATGATGCATTGACCCATCTTAATACTAACAGCACTCCTTTCTATTGTGTGGCTATACATTTGCATTGACAAGGATAGAGCAGAACAGATCTTGGAGCTCAAATCTAAGCATTTGTAAGGTTCAGTGAACTTTCAGCATGACCAGAATCTGTAACATTGTAGTTTGGTGTATTCCTTACTCCTCCAATACAATGAGCACTGGCTCAATTAAAGGGAGCAGAAGGCATGGTCGATGTGAATCAGGCACACATAATAGTGAAATACCTAAATGGTGAAGAAGTAAAACCTGCAGGCTAAACAGTAATCCTACAACAACAGATCCCTGAAAACTGCGCTCTTAAACCCCTGTCTCACGGTGCGAGTTGGCCCACGAGTGACCCCGAGTTTTCACTCGTGGTGATCACGTACAGCCAACGTAGCGGGAACGTCGGAACTCGCGCGATCAACTTGTCCACTCGTGGCGCTAACGGCAGGTACCTGTGAAACTTGTGAACTCGTGAAAAAAGTCAAACATGTTTGACTTTTTCCACGAGTCAAATTTCGTGGTCAAGGTTAAAATTGAAACATTTAAACTCAGAGTTATATCGTAGTGGCCCGTGCGTTAAGTTTAGTGATTCGTGCGTCTACCGTGGGAACTCTTTAATAGACACAAAATGCTGGAGTAACTCGCGGACCAGGCAGCATCTCTGGAGAGAGGGAATGGAGTCGAGACCCTTCTTCAGACTTACCCAAAACGCCACCCATTCCTTCTCTCCAGATATGCGGCCTGTCTCGCCGAGTTACTCCAGCATTTTGTGTCTATCTATACTTTAGTTTCGGATATGATCAAGTGTAAGAAACGCAAACCAGACTACCTTCACATCAGAGAATCCTAATGTTCCTAATTTGGCCGAAGCACTTCACTGTCCATGTGTAGGAAGGAACTGCAGATGCTGGTTTACACCGACGATAGACACAAACATGCTGGAGTAACTCAGCGGGACAGGCATCGCCTCTGGAGAGAAGGAATGGGTGATGTTTCGGGTCGGGACCCTTCTTCAGACTCCCCGCTCATTCTTCCCTCGTCGATGTGAACTTGTGGGGGTGCGAGGAATCGGGCGTCGCTGGGTAAGGGGAAGAGAGGTTTTACTGTTGAATTATGCGTAACAGATGCATGAAGTGTGGGTAAGGTCCGTTTAAACTATCTTGTCGTCGTCCCTCCCCCCCCCCCCCCCCAATGTTGGGAGAGAGAGGGAAGAGAGTTGTGCAAACAAACCATGGGAGACTGCATCTTTGAAGGGAAATCATAAAATGTATAGGGATGTTTCGGGCCGGGACCCTAAAGGTTGACTACCCGTTTCGCAGATGCCGTTCCTAGCCCCCCCATCTCACTCCCCCCCACCCATAGTCTTTGCCTTCTCCCAATTCCACCATCCCTCGCCCTGTCCTCGCCTGAACTGCTGAAGTTAACCGAGTGCTTTAAATGCGAATCCCGGACTGCAGCAACAACACACGCCCTGAGCGGGAGAGGAACTTGGTAACTCAAGAGCAAACGGGAGGGGAACTTGGTAACTCTGGAGACGATCTCGGAACATCGCAGATTACCATACCCGTGGGAACTCGCCTCAAACACTTGCACATCAACTTGGAATATCGTACACAACCACGAGCCTGTCACTCTGGGTCACTCGTGTGTCAACTCGCACCGTGAGACAGGGCCTTTACCATGTCTGTTTGTGAATGGTGAAGTGGGAAATTAGCAGAAAGACAGGCTCCAGAACATCCCTATTGTCAAAGACATTGGAGATAAAGCAAACATTTGTAAACACTGTCACCTAGAAGTGCTAAATAGATGGTCCATCTAGGCTCCACCTAGCATGCAGATGCAGCAGGCAATGAAGAAAGCGAATGGCATGTTGGCCTTTATAACAAGAGGAATCGAATATAGGAGCAAAGAGGTCCTTCTGCAGTTGTACAGAGCCCTAGTGAGACCACACCTGGAGTATTGTGTGCAGTTTTGGTCCCCTAATTTGAGGAAGGACAATCTTGCTATTGAGGGAGTGCAGCGTAGGTTTACAAGGTTAATTCCCGGGATGGCGAGACTGTCATAAGCTGAGAGAATGGAGCAGCTGGGCTTGTACACTCTGGAGTTTAGAAGGATGAGAGGGGATCTCATTGAAACATATAAGATTGTTAAGGGCTTGGACACACTACAGGCAGGAAACAGCGTTAAAGAAGAAACTGCAGATGCTGGAGAATCGAGGGTTACACAAAAAGCTGGAGAAACTCAGCGGGTGCAGCAGCATCTAAGGAGCGAAGGAGACAGGCGACGTTTCGGGTCGAGACCCTTCTTCAGACTGGTCAGGGATCAGGGAAACGAGAGATATAGACAGTGATGTGGAGAGATAAAGAACAATGAATGAAAGATATGCAAAAAAGTATTGATGATAAAGGCAGGAAACATGTTCCCGATGTTGGGGGTGTCCAGAACCAGGGGCCACAGTTCAAGAATAAGGAGTAAGCCATTTAGAACGGAGATGAGGACACACTTTTTCTCACAGAGAGTGGTGAGTCTGTGGAATTCTCTGCCTCAGAGGGCAGTGGAGGCGGGTTCTCTGGATGCTTTCAAGAGAGACCTAGAGAGGGCTCTTAAAAATAGCGGAGTCAGGGGATATGGGGAGAAGGCAGAAACGGGGTACTGATTGGGGATAATTGATATCAAGAAATGGCTGAGAGAACACTGAATACACCAATGGTTCTGGGAACAAACAGCAAACTGGTGCAGCACTGAAGACTTGTGCTCCTGAATCAACGGCGCCAGTGGGCAATGCGTTACGGTATAGTTACAGCATTGACATCTACCTAACTATATGGAAAACTGCCCACAGTGATCTGTTCCCAAAAATCAGGACAAATAATGTTAATCTAATTATTGCCCAATCATTAATGTCAGTGTCCTCCTTACCTCAACTAACACGACCAGGAAAAAAAGTAATTGGTTATAAATAAAGTAAGTGCAAGAATTTCTCATCTCTTTCAAATGCTGATTTTGCACTGTTGAAATCCATTCATTTATCTGTTAATAATGGCCACCGTGTTTCAGAGTAATCTGTTTAAGCTACGCTTACACAATATTGGATTCAATGCATTGTTTAGCATTATTTCTGACTTGTTGGCTCAATTTCTTTTATATATTTTAGGTTTATGAGGGGCTGGTTTACATGGATTTCAGCAAGGAACTCATGGAGAAACAGGGCTATGGTAAGAGTTTTACTTGCAGTTGAGAAGTGACAAAACCCTATATTTAGGCAACACTTCTGATGAACTTTGATTTAAAATTATATTGGGCAGTGGAAGTGTTTCCCATTTTATGAAATATTTATAGCATTGAAATCGCCACTAGGTCTGCTGCTGATATATTCCACTGGAACTATCTCTGACCATATTCCTCTCACTGCATCAATTGACCCTCCCAATCATTTTGTTTAAGTGTGTAACCAGTTTGTGTTTAATTTAATTCCAGCTATTTGTGTCCATCTCTCCCTCTTATAATAAGTTCCACATTGCAACCATGACAGGCTAACAAAATTTGTTTTTAATTCCTTACTGGTTATTATTGACTGTCTAATACTTCTGACCTCTAAATCAGGTCATGCATGAAGCAGCTTTTTATAATTATAATTCCTCCATCAATTCACTGCTCACAATTTCTAATCTTGCTCTTTGGATCTCACTCTGCAAGGAAGGTGTATGGGTGAATATTTGTGCTATTTGCAAACCACCATTTTAGTTTAGTTTGCAGATGCAGTGTAGAAACAAGCCTTTCACCCATCGAGTCCATGCCCACCAACTATCACCCATACACTAGTTTTATGTTATGCCAGTTTTGGATCCTGCACACAAGGAGTAATTTACAGATGCCAAGAAAACCCACGCAGTCATGGGTAGAACATACAAACTCCATCCAAACTGCACCCATAGTCAGGATTGAACCTGGGTCACTAGTGATGTGTTGCAGGTGCGTTCTGTAACCTTTTTGTATGGAACCTCTGGAAGATATGAGCTTCCAATTTGTACAAAAGGTCACAAACGGGTGTTGTGAAAATCCCGCATGGCTTTCCTACCCTATTCATAGAACAGTATCATCAAAGTATAACATTTTACATGATGTTTCCTATCATAAAATATGATTAAACATTAAACATTGTAAAAAAGGAAATATAAAATGAGGAGATTTAAAATGACATAATTGAACATGATGTTGGACATAGTACACCACAGGACCCTTTGGCTCACAATGTCCATGCCGAACATGATGCCGGGTTAAACTAATCTTCACTGTCTGCACGTGATCCATATCCTGCCATTCCCTGCATATTCATGTGTCTATCTTAAAATGGCTTAAAGGCCACTGGCATAACTGCCTCAACCATCCCTGGCAGCACATCCCAGTCACCCACCTAGTTGGTTCACATGAACACAAGCAATTATTCCACAACCGTAAGCCAAATCACCCGTGATCTATGCATGCCTTGTTTGTCAATGGATAATATTGGGATATGGAATTCTCACTTTGATACAATTGATGAACAATCTAAGTGGTAATTATTGCTGCATGAAAATAAATAGTATATTAGGTACGATGATTAAACTTTTGTTATGAAATGGAAATCCTTACTAAACATGGGCTAGTGGCAAGCTGCCACTTTAGAAATTAACTATGTCATACAAAATAATCCAAGTTTAACTCACTTGTGGAGGAATGTTAACTACATAAAAACACAAACATCCTTAATGTGCTTAATGGTCGTGGAGAGACCTTGTGCCCTTCTGAGCTACCACATGTGTCCATATCCCAGCTGTAATATTGTTATCTAGTCAAACATTGCCCATCATGATTCTCCTAGCATTAAATATAACAACCTTCTCAGTGTTAACTTAGATTGCTATATTGTGAAGGCTTAAAATAGTACTTTATAGGTTTTTAAGGCAGTCCAGAGAGGCAATGGATCTAATCATTAGAAATGTAGCTGAGCAAATGGTGCGAGAGTCCTTTTGAGAATATTTCAGAGATAGTGACTATTAAGATTTTAAGATTGTTATAAAGAAGTACGAGAATAGATTGGAAATTACGATTGTGAATGGGAGAAAGGCTGATTTCAATAATGACAAGAATACAGGTAACTGTACTGGTCAACAATGGAATGGTGAGAGTGCAGGGCCAGTGAATTCCTGCAACGATGAAGGGTAAAGTCAACAAGCCTAAGGAACCTTGGATATCCAGGGACATTGGGGATTAAATAAGGAATGAAAAAGGTAGCTTATCCTAAAATCAAACAAGACCACATGACAAGGTACAAAGGAGCACTTAAGATAAAAGTAATTAGAAGAGCAAAGAGGAGCAAAAATGGCATTGGGTTAGGGGTAAGGCCAATCCCAAAGGAGACGCTCTAGGTAGAGGTTACTGGTTGGGCAAGACTGTGTTTATTGATATGTTTGACATACTTTATCTACTTATAGGAAGCTATATTAACATGGATGTGAACTGTTTACCCAACTTCTGGCTTGCTTACATGGGAGATCCAAGTGATTCTGGGAAGATTCATAGCAATGTGCGACAAAGATGGCTCAATGGTAAGTAGAGACCAACGTTAATATAAGATTAAATTATCTTGCAGTTGTGTTTTTATGACTACGTGTATTTGCCAATTAATTACAATTAATATGATTTTTTTCTTACTTCTGAGATGATTCTGATGTTGGGAAAGCAATGCAAACCTTTGCAGAACTCACTGATCTGGCTAAGTAAGTAAATTTTGAGAAAATTGGAAAGTTGGAAAAATCCAGAATTAGAAAACAGTGCTTTAGTAGTAGCCATGTGATTGAAATTAGTTCGGTGGATGTGGTTGGAAATATAAAATGTACTGTCCATCACTAATTAACTTGAACATAGGCATGCCAAACCTTTTCAGAAGGCAGTTAAGAGTCAAACACTTAAAGTCCAAAGTCTGAGCAAGAATAGCAAGTTTTCTTTTCTGTGAGAAAAACTAAGTTCTAATGTATTCTAATATATATATATATATTTGTATCTGTCGGAGTAGTTTTAAATGCCCGAAACAAGTGGAGACATGACTGTACTAATTTTGGCCATGACACTACTTGATGTCTATTTGCCACTTGAATCCTACCATTCATGCAGAATGCCTGTCAGTTGCAGAGGGTTAGCATCTAATGAATGAAAGTGCATATGGTCAGTAACTGTGGGTGACAGGAGTCTGATGTAGAGTGCAGGCAACTAATTGAATCCAGGACGATTTGGCCCATTAAGTAAACCAGATGGATTTTTATTATAATCTGTGGTTCTATTGTTGGAATTAACTGTTAATTTCAACATTTATTTGAACAAATTTAAATTCCATGGTACGATTTCAAGTCGGCCTCTGAATGGAATAATCAATCAGGCTTGTAGATGACAAGATCAGTAATTTAACAGGAATAAAATGTTAAAATACTGAGAGTCATGCAGCACAGAAATAGAACCCTTTGGCCTACTGTGTCTCTACCAACAATCAAGTATGCATTGCAACAAATCTCATTTACCAGTACTTGGTCCAAAGGCTGCTCATGTGGATACTTCTCGACAATGCTATGGCTTGCTTAACGTGCAAATTGTCAGCATATACATCTTCTAGATGAGCTGGGACGCATCCTCAGTGATGTGACCTGGAGTCATCGGGTGTTTTGGGTCTCACAACATCAGACACCCTCGCCCAGGCGACCCAGCCGGGGTTGATCAGGCCCCGACTTGCGTCCCAGCAGCAACTGCCCACGGATCAGCCATCTTAATAACTACTCTGCAGGGGTTGGGAGACTCTAGTGCATGGAGGGACTGGGCTCTGTGGCGTGACTCCCGGCCGGGCTCCTCCTGCGTCTCACCAGGTTTAAGGCCTATGTGTTGCACCTCTATATTTTACTAAATATAAATTGAAAATTACATACAAATTGTTGCCCATGTAGTCAATTAAAACTATAAATATCATAAAAGCACAATAGTATAGTGCATGTCATCAGCATAAAATGCTTTCACTAATGAACTCAAAACAAGAACTGCTGAAAATGATGAGTTTCTTTTAGAAGATGGTTAAAAGTAATCTTTCTTTTTATTTGTGCAGGATAGCCATTGAGTCTGGGAATTGGAATGAACTTTTTGAGTTGATGAACAAAAATTTTGAACTACGAAGGTAAGGCGTAATTTTCACAAGTTAACAATGCAGAATTAGACCATTCTGCCCATCCCGTCCAGTCTGTCATTTAACCATAGCTGATCTTTGCCACCCAATCCCATTTTCCTACCTTCTCTGCATAACCCTTGACACCTGTTCTAATCAAGGATTTGTCTATCTCCTTAAAAATATCCACTGACTTGGCCTTCACAGCTCTCTGTGGCAATGAGTTTCACAGATTAACTAGACTAAAGAAGTTCCTCCTCACCTCCATTCTAAAAGAGTGCCCTTTAATTCTGAGGCTATGACCTCTGGTCCTAGACTCTCCCACCAGTGGAAACATCCTTTCCACATCCACTCTATGCCTTTCATAATTCTAAGTTTCAATGAAATCCCACAGCAACCTTCTAAACACCAGCGGGTAGAGGCCAGGTGTTGTCAAAAGCTCATCATATGCTAATCCATTCATTGCTGAAATCTTGTAAACCTGCTCTGGAGCCTCTCCAGAGCCAGCACATCCTTCCTCAAATATGGGGCCCAAACTTGCTAACAGTACTCCAAATGCGGCCTGACCAGTGCCTTATAGAGCCTCAGCATTACATCTCTGAACTATGAACTGGCGTTTGGAAATATAATTTTATTCAATTACTAGACCAAGGGGGACCCGTTTGGTCCCATCCCCTCAATGCGCGGTTGGGGGGGGGGGGGGGGGGGGGGGGAGGAGGGGGCAGAGAGGAGGGGGACAGAGAGAAAGGGCCCTCTACCCACCTTTCCCTCGCCCCCTTCTCCTCCCCCTCTTGATCTACCACTCCCTCCCCCCACCCCTCCCCTCACCCCCTCTCTCTCTCTCTCTCTCTCTTTCTCTGCCTCGGGGAGGGGGTAGAGGAAGCTGCTACCGAAGTCGTAGAGCACAAGCCTCCTCATCAGGCGCCGGGCTCAAGCTAGGCTGCGGGCGGAGTTTCTCCAGCATTTTTTGTCTTCCAAATGACACAAGGCTGTTTGGCACGTGCTTGTGTTGATTGAAGAAGTTTAACCTAACACATTTCCACCTTCCAGCTCTTGATCTACAATCCTGTTAACTATTGAAATACATGTCAAGACACTTTTTAGATGGTAATCAAGGTTGCTTACTCTACCACATTTCAAGCAGTGAGTTTCAAATCTTTACCTTTACCTTTTCACTCCTCTGATCCTTCCACCAATGAGCTTTAGTTTAGATCCATCAAACAAATTAAAATAGATCCTTCGTAGTACCCTCTATTTAGACTCCAATTTTCATCGTTCAATATCTAATTGGAACTGGCAATTGTACTCAAAGGATTAAATAATGAATGTATGTGTAAGTAACTGCAATTTTGAGAAATTTTCAATGGAAAATAATTGCTTACTGCTTATCTAAGGTCCATATATACAGACTCTTGTTTGGGCGAAGGAAATCTAAGGATGGTGCAACTTGGCAGAAAGGTATTCACTATAAAAAGTTTGTTAAAACTTTAAAATGTGTATTCCATCTGTGTTCCTATGTGGTAATAGTATCTGAATAGTAAACTTTAAAGTTTTTTAAAAAAGCACAAGATTGATCATATTGGAGATAATTGACTCTCTTCTGATTCACCCTAGTGTAACCTTTCCAAAAATTGGTAGGAATTAATTATAAAGTATACTTAATTAATTAATTATGGAAGGATTGTATTTATGCTTGGTCCGTGTTATATAAATGCTATGGCTTTACTTATAGATTATTTTGTGGTAATTTAGTGAACAATAATAATCTATCTTCTTATTTTAATAAAAAAAAACTAAAAATCATATTTAAAAACAATTATCCCAATTACTAGTGGTAATTAAGATTTAAGTCTAATGAATCTGTCATTAACATTTTAATATTTCAAATCCATAAATATGCCATGCATTTCACTCACCGTTAGGGTTAGCAAGCCATCTTGATTAATTATGAATGTGATTCTGGAATGGATTGATCTGTTCAGATAATAATTCAGAGAAAAACTAGTCTGTTACCTGCACATCTGTTATTTTTACAGTTTGGCTCAGCTGTAAAGCTTCCTGGCAGTGGAGGAGCAGTAATTGGTCTATGCTTGGACCCTGACAACCAGGTATGTTCAAATATGTCTGTGCATCAAGCTGCTGGTATTATGAGATAAATGAAGAATTGAAGTTAACTCCCTTTTGTTTTCAGTATTGAATAACCAACACGCTTCACTGGTTTAGTGCAACAGTTAAACATCAATTTAGTAAACAACATCATCTAGGTACAGGGAATAAATGTTGACTTCCCAGCAATGCACATACATTGAGCATTGAATAAGAAATTAAATTTGTGTTATTTCTATGTTGAGTTATTTTAGCTCTCTTTATAGTAGGTCACATTAAATTTACTTTGTGTGTTTCCATATTCTTTGCAGGTTGAACTAAAGAAGGCTTTCCAAGAAGCTGGGTTTGTGATCTGTGACATTGTCCCATATGTTCCTTGAGTTTTATCCAGTAAATGACAGAAGAATTTTTTCAAATGGAAAAAAGTTTCTTTTAAAATCAACTGATTTTTTTCCAGAACTGATTTACAATTAATGGAAATATTTCAAATGTTTTTAGTATTCTATTGAATATTTTCATCTTGCATTCAGTCTGCACTCCTAGCTGCCTAGTGCTGTGTGGAATATTGTCCAAATAGTTAAGAGATGACAGAAACATATACCGCAGCAAAAATATAATTGAAATTGATTACTTTGCGATTATGTGCTGCTATAAATCTAGGTTTCATAGATGGAATGTGAATGTGTGTTTTAAAAATATCTGAAGTAATTTTACAGATGCCAGAGATTAGATGGTATCCCTAAAAGAACATTTCTTTTGTTTTGTGTTCTGACAACTTCCTTGACACCCAGCACCCTCAATGCAGGAAAGAGAAAAACAGCTTCATCTCCTGACCTTCAACAATAAAGGCAAAAAAGCTTCAATTTTAAAAATATTTTGAAGTTGGCTGTTACTACTGTCCTCAAAAAGCTTCAGTAGTGCTGCTGCCACATAGAACCAGCTTTTGAGTTAAGGTGTTAAAGAAGGAACTGCACATGCTGGAAAATAGAGGGTACACAAAATGCTGGAGAAACTCAGCGGGTGCAGCAGCATCTATGGAGCGAAGGAGATAGGTAACGTTGCGGACCGAGCAGAGGTTTTCGGCGAAGCGATCGCCAAGCCTCCGCTTGGTCTCACCGATATAGATCAAATCAGTGCGCAATAACCAACCCGATCTCCCGGTGGCTCAGCACTTCAACTCCCCCTCCCATTCCGTATCCGACCTCTCTGTCCTGGGCCTCCTCCATGGCCTGAGTGAGTAACATTGCAAATTGGAGGAACAGCACCTCATATTCCGCTTGGGGTCTGCATCCTCTTAGCATGACCATTGAATTATCTCAATTCTGTTGACCCTTGCTGTCTCCTCCCCTTCCCACCTCTCCCTCAGCCCTCGGGCTCCTCCTCCTTTTTCCTTTCTTCCCCCCCGCCTCCCCCCACCCCCTATCAGTCTGAAGAAGGGTTTTGGCCTGAAACGTTACCTATCTCCTTCACTCCATAGATGCTGCTGCACCCGCTGAGTTTCTCCAGCATTTTGTGTACCCACCCTTTTGAGTTAAGGTGCTGTCTCCGTGCTGTTTGCAAATTTCCCTTTGAACGTGCAATTTTCATCTTGATGCTCGCATCTCCAAAACACATTTTTTGGTAGGCTATTGGCTATTATAAATTACCACCCAGTATAAGCGGGTGATTAGAGAATCAGAGAGATAACGGGACTGGGAAAGATAAAAAGTTAACGAGAAATAAGTTGGGGAATGTGATTCATGGGATTGCTCTGAGAACTAGTATAGATGTATAGCCTCATGCCATAAGAAATTGTGATGAATTTATTGGTTATCACAATATTCTCTCATTGTTTTCTCTGGAACATTGGAATTTGTGGAAATATATAAAGTTCTGAGAGGCATAGATAGGGTGGACAGTCAGAACCTTTTTTTCCAGGGTGGAAGTATCCTGCACTAGAGAGGATAGCTATAAAGTGAGAGGGGGAAGGTTTACACTGAGGGGGAAAGATTTGCAGAGCATGTTTTTTACACACAGAGAGTGACGAGGACCTGGAACGTATTGCCAGAGGTGGCAGTGGAAGTAGACACGATAGCCGCATTTAATGTTTTTAGATAGGCACATGGAAGTGCAGGGAATAGAGGGGTATATGGATCGCGTGCAGGCAGATGATATCAATTCAGGTAGTCATCGTGTTTAGCAGAAATATTGTGGGTCGAAAGGCTCATTCCTCTGCTGTCCTGTTCTATATTCCATTCATTTTTAAGGTAATGCACATAATAAATATAGTGACACTATTTGCATTATGCTGTTGTGAATAACAGGTATTCTTGCTTGGTAATTAGATGTCAAATAATAAAACTGCTGCATTTAATCATTGATTTGTTTGAAATAAAATTATGACATGACTTATTACAGATAGTGTATAATGCCAATTCCATTCTGATATACTATAGCAAAATAAGAATTGTATAGTATCAATTTGTCTCATTTTTTGTTGCAAAGAGTTTTCCTGATTTAGCCTGACAGCAACTATAATAGCTGCGGTCTGTTGCCCCCATTTATGTTTTTATATTCTGCTAAGCACAAATATCTAAAAATAGAAAAACCACAGAATGAAAAAAGATAGATTTCTACTCATTCTCTTAAATGTTCTCTTAAATAATGATGTTGGAAAGAATATAAGGCATTTGAGAGTTTAGGGCTTTGGCATTTAAATGTACGCCCACCAATGGACATTTCATTTCTGCTTCTTTTATAAATTGGAAACATTTACAATACAATACAATACTTTATTAGCCAGGTATGGGGGTCAAGGAAAGAGCGTTCACTTCACGGCCCTGTTTCCACCAATCTTACCACCAAAGATTATAGAGGAGCAAGATGCGCCACTCAGCAAAAAAAGCGTAGTATCACATGTGTGCTTGTCGCCGCCATATTAGCGGACCAGAGATGGCGTCCACATCTAAATCTTCATCTTACTGCGCGGCTGTTAATTGCTCTAATCGTCAATGTAGACGACCCGACCTATCTTTGTTTACGTTCCCCCAAAAAAAAGATAGGTGAGAAAATATTATTATTTCTGTCGATATTATTCTGAACTGAAATGTTATTTTCTGTTCTCCCATCAACGGTCATGGAAATCTAGGCTCCTCTATAATCCTTGGTCGGGACATTAGAAAGTTATTAGAATTATTTTGAATAGATCTTTACTTACCACAGTAATAAAGTCAATAATTTGAACACTTCTGAACGTTTTGGGTTTTGTTCTTGTAAGGCAGGGCCTCAAAATATGGCCCAGTGACCACGAGATTTTTCAAGCTCAGATTCGAGTCCTGGAACGCGACGGCTGTTACCGGTTATGTCCCTCGAAATGTCGAGACTTCACAAGCAAAGATCACAAGCCCGTCGTGAAGAAGGGTGCAATCAAAGATTATAGAACTCCGCTCTATAATCTTTGGGTGCAAATGTGGGGCGGGGGGTTCGGCGGCGGCGGTCGGAATCAAAGATACCAGAGGAGCTCTATTATGATATCTTTGGTCGGAATGGGAAGGGTGCGCGTTATAACGTGCCCTTGTTCCACTCTCCCTATCCTTCTCCCTCTCCCCCTTCTCCCTCTCCCCCTTCTCCCTTCTCCCTCTCTCCCTTCTCCCTCTCCCCCTTCTCTCCCTCCTCCTCCTGCTCCCTCCTCCTCCCACTCCCCTTCTCTCTTTCCCCTTCTCTCTCTTTCCCTTTCTCTCTTTCCCCTTCTCTTGATCTCCCCCCTTCTCTTGATCTCCCCCCCCTCTCGATCTCTGTCTCTCCCCTTCTCTCGATCTCCCTCCTTCCCTCTCTCTCCTTCCCTCTCTCTCCTTCCCTCTCTCTCTCCCTCCCTTCCCTTCTCCCTTCCCTCCTCTCTCCCTCCCTTCCCTCCCCTCTCCCTCCTTCCCTCCCCCCTCCCTCCTTCCCTTCCCTTCCCTCTCTCTCCTTCCCTTCCCTCTCTCTACTTCCCTTCCCTCTCTCCTTCCCTTCCCCCTCTCTCTCTCCTTCCCTTCCCCCCCTCTCTCTCCTTCCCTTCCCCCTCTCTCTCCTTCCCTTCCCCCTCTCTCTTCCCCTTCCCTCTCTCCCTCCCTTCCCCCTCTCTCTCCCTCCTTTATGTAAATCTTACCATGTATGTCAGAAATAAAGTTTTAACCATGTTAATAGATCTCTATTATTATTTATTTAAAATTGAGTGAGTTGGTGCAATATTGGTTCCAGCTGTCAGATAATTCCAGACTCACCACTCGCTGTGTGAAAAAAGACCTTCTCATCTCGGTCCTAAAAGACGTCCCCCTTATCCTTAAACTGTGACCCCCTGTTCTGGAGTTCCCCAACATTGGGAACAATCTTCCTGCATCTAGCCTGTCCAACCCCTTAAGAATTTTGTAAGTCTCTATAAGATCCCCCCTCAACCTGCTAAATTCCAGCGAGTATAAGCCAAGTTTATCCAGTCTTTCTTCATATGGAATCCTGCCATCCTGAATCAGTCTGGTCCTATTTACCTCTTCAAAATCATTATATATAATTATTAAAGATGTAATAATGGGGCATTTGGATAGCAGTAAAAGGATTAGTCCAAGTCAGCATATATGAAAGGAAAATCATGTTTGACTAATCTTCTGGAATTTTTTGCCACAAGGCTCGGTGTTGGGGCCGCAACTGTTTACCATATATATTAGTCAAACATGATTTTATGTTTATGTACATCATCTGACAAATAAGATAGAGAGTTATAGTGATGCTTTAAATCAGTTGCTTCTGATCCATGAGAAGGTAATGTATTTATCTCTCAAGGGCCTGTCCCACCATATATTTATATGAATGTGTGTTTGTGTGTGCCTGTAATTTTGTGCAGTGTGTGTTTAAGCAATAGAAGGGAAGCTGCACAATGCAAGGGAAAATACGCAAAAGTGGGGGCTGGGGAGGAAAGATGCGAGGGAAATGGGGGAACAGGGGTGAAAGGGAGGGAGAGAGAGGGGAGGGAGGGAGAGAGAGGGAAGGAGGGAGAGGGAAGGAGGGAGGGAGAGGGAAGGAGGGGGATCGAGGGGAGAGAGATCGAGAGGGGAGAGATCAAGAGAAGAGGGAGATCGAGAGGGGAGAGATGGAGAGAAGAGGGAGATCGAGAGGGGAGAGATCGAGAGAAGAGGGAGATCGAGAGGGGAGAGAGAGATCGAGAGGGGAGAGATCGAGAGAAGAGGGAGATTGAGAGGGGAGAGAGAGATCGAGAGGGGAGAGATCGAGAGAAGAGGGAGATTGAGAGGGGAGAGAGAGATCGAGAGGGGAGAGATCGAGAGAAGAGGGAGATTGAGAGGGGAGAGAGAGAGAGATCGAGAGGGGAGAGAGAGAGATCGAGAGCGGAGAGAGAGGGATCGAGAGAGAGATAGGGAGAAGAGTGGGGAGAGAGGGAGGTCGAGAGGTAAGTAAAGATCTATTACAAATAAATCTAATAACTTTCTAATGCATCTTGCTCCTCTATAACCTTTGTTTACAACTACTCTGTAGCTTTGGAGCGGATTACTCACGGGGGAACAGTCCGCAAAAATGGCGGCCGTGACGCTCCGTTACGTACTACACGCCAGTCCATTGGATTTCCACGGAGTGGCGCATCTTGCTCCTCTATAATCTTTGCTTACCACTATCACGCGCAGGAAGCGTAAGACAGACACCATTGTATGCAGATGCCGAGAAGTGTGTTCAGCTCTGGCTGAACAACTTCTAATCTTGTGTGTGGACTCGAAAAGACGAAGATGGGTATGTTTTGCAACATACGAGGAATTTAATTTGCCAAGTCAGTCATACAAACACAAAGCAACAGAACACACAAAATACATTGTAACAAAAACATCCACCACAGTGACTCCTCCACATTCCACACTGCAATGGAAGATGAAAAAAAGTACAATCTCTTCCCTTCTTTGCGGTCGGAGGCCTTGAGCTCTCCGTTGCGGGACGATTTTGATTTCTGTAGCCGGCGGCTTTTGGGCCCTCCGCGTCGAGGCGATCAGCTCCACATCGGGAGGATCTCAGCATCCCGTGCCGGACGATCGGACCCTGGGTCAGGGCTTGTTAAACATCTGCGTCGTTGGAGCGCCCGACTCGGTCTCACCCGAGAATGCGACCTCTCGATGTAAAGGCCTCAGGCAAGGCATCAGCACCAATGTAAGTCCATGCCCCGCAAAGGCGCTCAAAGTCAGTCTGAGGAGGCCTCCAGTTCCACGATGTTAGGCCACAGAGCGACCGGAGACAAGACCCAGAAAACAATCGTATCTCCGGCAAGGTAAGAGACTGATAAAAAAAAAAGTTTCCCCTGATCCCTTCTCCTTCCGTCCACATAAAACAAAACCAGAGAACATTTACACAAACTTTTTAATTGCACTAAAAATTTTTAAAACAGAATGAAAAAACAGACGGACCAATTGTGCGGCACCCATGGTGGTTTGTACCCTGATGATTTTCTTAATAGTTACTCTTAAGAGGGTATGAACAAATCTAACAAATCTCTTGTGTTAAAGAAGGAACTGCAGATGCTGGAGAATCAAGGCTGAACAAGAGATTGTCTGTCTATATCTCTTGTTTCCCTGATCGCTGACCAGTCTGAAGAAGGGTCTCGACCCGAAACGTTGCCTATCTCCTTCGCTCCTTAGATGCTGCTGCACCCGCTGAGTTTCTCCAGCTTTTTGTGTAACAAATCTCTTGCCCTGCTTTCATCTTGGGAGAACCATCAGAGTTTGTTTTTATTACCACAGAGCTTAAGTCTTCCATCCCTGTGTAATTCATTATGCATCTTTTATGTACCCTTCAAATCTTTAAATTGATGGTGCCATAAATGGAGAAAAAATATATAACATTCTAGATGCATCTTAACCAGTATTAAAGATCCATGTTTCTCTATTATGATTTTGTTTGGAAAAAAATCTTCTTAACATGTCTTCAAAGATATGTACAGGTATCTCCCCACCTGGTCTCTAATCCGCCCCATTTATTTCAAATTGTTTTTCTTCATTCATCTTTCCATAGAAACATAGAAATTAGGTGCAGGAGTAGGCCATACGGCCCTTCGAATCTGCACTGCCATTCAATATGATCATGGCTGATCATCCAACTCAGTATCCCATACCTGCCTTCTCTCCATACCCTCTGATCCCCTTGGTCTACAATGGCCACATCCAACTCCCTCTTAAATATAGCCAATGAACTGGCCTCAACTACCCTCTGTGGCAGAGAGTTCCAGAGACCCACCACTCTGTGTGTGAAAAAAGTCCTTCTAATCTCGGTCCTAAAGGATTTCCCCCTTATCCTTAAGATGTGACCCCTTGTCCTGGACCTCCCCAACGTCAGGAACAATCTTCCTGCATCTAGCCTGTCCAACCCCTTAAGAATTTTGTAAGTTTCCATAAGATCCCCTCTCAATCTCCTAAATTCTAGAGAGTATAAACCAAGTCTATCCAGTCTTTCTTCATAAGACAGTCCTGACATCCCAGGAATCAGTCTGGTGAACCTTCTCTGCACTCCCTCTATGGCAATAATGTCCTTCCTCAGATTTGGAGACCAGAACTGTACGCAATACTCCAGGTGTGGTCTCACCAAGACCGTATACAACTGAAGTAGAACCTCCCTGCTCCTATACGCAAATCCTTGTGCTATGAAAGCTAACATACCATTCGCTTTCTTCACTGCCTGCTGCACCTGCATGCCTACTTTCAATGACTGGTGTACCATGACACCCAGGTCGCGCTGCATCTCCCCTTTGCCTAATTGGCCACCATTTAGATAATAGTCTGCTTTCCTATTTTTGCCACCAAAGTGGATACCCTCACATTTATCCACATTATACTGCATCTGCCAAAGATTTGCCCACTCACCCAGCCTATCCAAGTCACCATGCAGTCTCCTAGCATCCTCCTCACAGTTAACATTGCCCCCCAGCTTAGTGTCATCAGCAAACTTGGGGATATTGCCTTCAATTCCCTCATCGAGATCATTAATGTATATTGTAAATAGCTGGGGTCCCAGCACTGAGCCTTGCGGTACTCCACTAGTCACTGCCTGCCATTGTGAAAAGGACCCATTTACTCCTACTCTTTGCTTCCTGTTTGCCAGCCAGTTCTCTATCCACATCAATACTGAACCCCCAATGCCGTATGCTTTAAGTTTGTATACTAATCTCTTATGTGGGACCTTGTCGAAAGCCTTCTGGAAGTCCAGATACACCACATCCACTGGTTCTCCCCTATCCACGCTACTAGTTACATCCTCGAAAAATTCCACAAGATTCGTCAGACATGATTTACCTTTCATAAATCCATGCTGACTTTGTCCAACGATTTCACCACTTTCCAAATGTGCTGCTATCCCATCTTTAATAACTGACTCTAGCAGTTTCCCCACTACCTATGTTAGACTAACTGGTCTGTAATTCCCCGTTTTCTCTCTCCCTCCCTTCTTAAAAAGAGGTGTTACGTTTGCTACCCGCCAATCCTCAGGAACTACTCCAGAATCTAAAGAGTTTTGAAAGATTATCACTAATGCATCCACTATTTCCGGAGCTACTTCCTTAAGTACTCTGGGGTGCAGCCTATCTGGCCCAGGGGATTTAACGGCCTTTAATCCATTCAATTTACCCAACACCACTTCCCGACTAACCTGGATTTCACTCAATTCCTCCTTTGACCCGTGGTCCCCTGCTATTTCCGGCAGATTATTTATGTCTTCCTTAGTGAAGACGGAACCAAAGTAGTTATTCAATTGGTCCGCCATATCCATGTTTCCCATGATCAACTCACCTGTTTCTGACTGCAAGGGACCTACATTTGTTTTAACTAATCTCTTTCTCTTCACATATCTATAAAAACGTTTGCAGTCAGTTTGTATGTTCCCTGCCAGTTTTCTTTCATAATCTATTTTCCCTTTCCTAATCAAGCCCTTTGTCCTCCTCTGCTGGTCTCTGAATTTCTCCCAGTCCTCTGGTATGCTGCTTTTTCTGGCTACTTTGTATGCATCATCCTTTGCTTTGATACTATCCCTGATTTCCCTTGTTATCCACGGATGCACTACCTTCCCTGATTTATTCTTTTGCCAAACTGGGATGAACAATTTTTGTAGTTCATCCATGCAGTCTTTAAATGTCTTCCATTGTGTATCCACCGTCAACCCTTTTAGAATTGATTGCCAGTCAATCTTGGCCAATTCACGTCTCATACCCTCAAAGTTACCTTTCCTTAAGTTCAGAACCATTGTTTCTGAATTAACAATGTGAATCTCTATCCTAATGGCGAACTCGACCATATTATGGTCACACTTGCCCAAGGAGGAACGCACAACAAGACTGCTAACTAACCCTTCCTCATTACTCAATACCCAGTCTAAAATAGCCTGCTCTATCGTTGGTTCCTCTACATGTTGATTTAGATAACTATCCCGCATACATTCCAAAAAATCCTCTTCCTCAGCGCCCCTGCCAATTTGATTCACCCAATCTATATGTAGATTGAAATCACCCATTATAACTGTTTTGCCTTTGTCGCACGCATTTCTAATTTCCTGTTTGGTACCATCCCCAACTTCACTACTACTGTTAGGTGACCTGTACACAACACCCACTAGAGTTTTCTGCCCCTTAGTGCTTCGCAGCTCTACCCATACCGATTCCACATCCTCTAAGCTAATGTTCTTCCTTTCCATTGCGTTAATCTCCTCTCTAACCAGCAACGCTACCCTACCTCCTTTTCCTTTCTCTCTATCCCTCCTGAATATTGAATATCCCTGGATGTTCAGTTCCCAGCCTTGGTCACCCTGGAGCCATGTCTCCGTGATCCCAACTATATCATAATCATTAATAGCTATCTGCACGTTCAACTCATCCACCTTATTCCGAATACTCCTTGCATTGAGACACAAAGCCTTCAGGCTTGTTTTTACAACGCTCTTACCCCTGATATAATTATGTTGAGAAGTGGATCTTTTTGATTTTTGCCCTGGTTTTGTCTGCCTGCCAATTTTACTTTTCACCTTGCTCCCTATTGCTTCTACCCTCGTTTTTCACCCACTTGCTCTTGTACCCATCCCCCTGCCACATTAGTTTAAATCCTCCCCGACAGCACTAGCAAACACTCCCCCAAGGACATTGGTTCAATTCCAGCTCAGGTGCCGACTGTCCTGTTTATACTGGTCCCACCTCCCCCAGAAATGGTTCCAGTGCCCTAAAAATTTGAATCCCTCCCCCTTGCACCATTTTTCAAGCCATGTATTCATCTGCAATATCCTCCTATTTCTACTTTGACTGCCCCGTGGTACTGGTAATAATCCAGAGATTATTACCTTTGAGGTCCTGCTTTTAAGTTTATCTCCTAGCTCCTTAAATTTACTAAATTCGAACATGCATCACCTAATATTTCTTTTATTTAATGGACTGATTAATGGACTGATCAATGGATTCATCAACATAATTAGAACGTCAATACTGAGAATGTTGGCCTGGGAGAAAACATTGTTTTTGCTTCATTTATCCAGAGCATATGGAGTACTTTTCAGAAGCAATATTGGTAGTAACTTTGGAAAAGCCTTGTTTTCCACAACAATGAAGGAGGATATGAGATTGCTGTTGCCTGGTAGACCATAAATTTATGTCAGGTGTGAAGTTTTGATCCACCATTCCTCAAGAGAAATTAAACAGCTCTATAAGCACCTCAGGCAGAGGACCAACAAAGAACTTTGGTTGAACAACCATATGGTGGATGGAAAGAGTGTGGAGGTCCCAGCAATTTGCTGATAACCATGATATGCATGGATTATTTAGCACTGTTAGGGTAATCAATAGTTCAACCTCCCATAGTCCCAATCTATTAAGAGGTAAGAACATGAGTGTTTTTTGAGGAGAAAGGCAGCAAATATCTGCTTGAAGAAACACTTAAAACCTTGTCAATTGTGATTTCATCCTAGTCATGGGCACCCTTGACCGTCAAATAACAACCTTTTCAGATCAGCCATGCTATCTATCACTACTGATCAACAAGAAGTCAAAATGGCCATGTCCTTTCTAAAAGCGTACAGGACCTTGCGGTTTGATAGCGGCTATTCATCTACGAAGACCTTTAGTCACAAATCTACAATCTCAATACCCACATCTGGAAAGAGAAAGATGTACTTGTACTTCAAGAAGATGCAGATATCAGCAGGAACATTACAATTGTCTAGAATCTTGCTGGAATTACAGAAAAACATATATAAACAGTGTTCACCTTTAAAACTTGTGATGAGTATAAATAAAAATGAATTGAACCTTTGCTTGGTAGATCTTTGATGTTTGTTATCCTGGATCCCAAATGAAGAATGTTCCATCAGTAAGGTACAAGTAATAGGCTGGGGACCACTATTTCAACAGGAGTTTTACACCTTTAGCAGAGGACAGCAATTAGAAATCTTTAAGACTGAATGCAATAATCTACAAACAACAAAATTCAATCACAATATTATATAATTAAATGTGAGTGTTGATGTCATCTGCTGTGTTTTATTAAAAAAGCCAAAACATATTTATGTGGCAAATTTGTATTTAACATTGCCCTACTGTACAATCAGATGGGAGAGTATTAGGGAGAACAATTTTAAAAAGCATTCAGATTCATAAATAACCTGCTTTGTTTATGCTGAGGTGCCTTAATAATACCATTGATGTTAATACAATTTGCTCTAGATTTTCTAAAGAGTGGTTGAAAGGTGAGCACACAGCTCTCAGTATGAAATTTGATAATAATTGGTACATATAATCAAAATATAATTGCTGGTCCAATTACTTTTGACCTTGACATCCTGATTCCATGCATAAATGTTTTGCACTGGATTGCAAAATATTAAAAAAATAAAATGTGATTCTGATTAAGATATAAAATACACCAAAAGATTTGACACTTATTATATGATGTTTCTTTTTAATTCCTAAGAAATTGCATGATTGAAAATAAATATTTTCACTCGCTAGCTGCATGTGTATTGCGAAATGTTGCATGCACCAAAGTAAGATGTTTATGTAGTTGGAAGTACAAATGCTGGCTATTCCATTTTACCTTCCCTCTCTTGGGAACAAATAGAATAGAATAGTAAGATTAAATGAGAACTTACCAGTTTGAAGCTTGATCTTTATTTTATGAGGAGTTACGATGAGGGATTACGTGAAGACCCCGCCAGCACGCATGCGCGACATTCTTCAAAGCAGTGGTGTGAAATCACAGACAGCAACGTAGACTAATATAGTAAGATAAGAGAGAACTTTCATACCAGTTGATCTTTATAATAGAGGGTTTGGGAGCGGAGGGCACATAATCCCTCATCGTAACTCCTCATAAAATAAAGATCAAACTTCAAACTGGTAAGTTCTCATTTAATCTTACTATTTTACGTCGGAGTCATGTGAGTAACTACGTGAAGATTTCAAAGCTCTGTGATTTCATGCCCTGGAACACCCCATGCTCACACACTGCTATGCTGGGATAAGAGGATGAACGTATTTCAGACATGACACTGGCTGAAAAACAAAATAGGTATTCATACCAAAAACAAAATATATATCCCATATAGGGTAATTATTTAGCAGAACTCAAAATGCTTCCTGCAAAAGAGTCAGGAGAGGCCACGGGTTTGTTATAAAAGCGTTGAAACGTCTTCTCATTGCTCCAACCCGCTGTGGCCAGGATGTGGTCCATGGGTACTTCCATCATCCTAGCCGCCGAAGTGGATGCTGCCCTGGTGGAGTGAGATTTAAAAATATTAGTGTCCACCCCCGCCGCATCCAGTACCACCCTTAACCATCTAGATATGGTTTGCGCCGTGACTTTGTGGTGGGGCTTTTTGTGGCTTATAAGCAAAGCTTTCTCCGTGCCCCTGATAGACTTGGTGACTGAAATGTAACGTGATATCAAAGTGACGATGCAGAGTCGAGTATCTGCTGGATAGGCTAGAAACTCTAATGTATGTCCAGACGATCCGGGTCGATCTTGTTTTAACAGCCCCTGCATATGAAAAGTGATTTTGCCATTGGAGATAGTCATGGCATCCAGATTTAACTTGTGCAGGGACTGGACCCGTTGTGCCGTGACAAGTGCCATAATCATTACCATTTTGTAGGTGAGTTTGTCCAAGGTGAGCCCCGAGTTTGGTGTCCATCCTCGCAACATAGTCAATACTATGCTGATATCCCACATGTGGTTGTATCTGGGCCTGGGGGGATTGGAATTAAATATTCCTCTCATTAGCTTAGACACTAATGGATGTGATCCAATGCCCAGTTGATCACTCCCCTTGCCCAGATAGGTTGATAGGGCACTCCTGGCACAATTAATGGCACTGTAGCTTAATCCTTCATCGTAGTGAAGGGTAGCCAGGAATTCCAGAACTTCCGTGATGGTAGCCGATTCGTAGGTTGTGTTTGTTGTAGAGCAGAACACTTCCCACTTCCTGATGTAGGTCAGGTACTGTTTCCTAGTGGACTCCCTGCATGACGCTGAGATGGTATCTATTGTTCTGTTGGTGAGTCCGTATCCCAGAAGTGGCCGTTTCAGAATCTGCAAATCAACAGGTCCATGCGGTCATGACATGGATGGTGTTCCCCTGTGACGGGATGTATTAATAGGCTAGGTCGTTTGTTGACCCGAATACAAGGTTCTGTGGCCATCTTCTGTACCGCTGGGAACCATGGTTGGGTAGGCCAGTCGGGCACAACCAAAATACCCGATGCGGAGTCTTGTCTGATTTTTTGCAAGACCCGACTGATGAGGCAGAAGGGGGGAAAGGCATAACAGAACAAATCCCCCCAATGTAGCGTGAAAGCGTCCATTGCTACTGCCCCTGGGTCTGGTTCCCAAGCAACATATGTTGGCAGTTGGTGATTTAATCTGGATGCAAAAAGGTCGATATCTGGTGTCCCATAACGTTCTACAATATCTGTGAACACTTTCCGATCCAACATCCATTCTATGTTGTCGTTGAATTTGCGTGACCTGGTGTCTGCCACTGTGTTTAGCTTACCTGGAAGGTAAGTGGCTGAAATCCAAATTTCCCTTTGCAGACACCAGTGCCAGATATTATTAGCCAATTCATCACATGATATCGACTTTATTCCACCCATATGATTAATATAAGCCACCACTGTGGTGTTGTCAATTTGTAATCTAACATGTACTTGGTGCATGTCTGAGCAGTATGCCCTAAGGCCATGAAATGCTCCCAGCATTTCTGAATAATTAATCCCCAATGTTTCAAATAGGGTTAGCTCTTGTGCACTCCATCTGCCTCCACAACTAGTGGTGGTATTAGTTGCTCCCCAACCTTTGGCACTGGCATCAGTTTGTAAGATGACCGAGGGATTTATGATAGTGATGGGTTTGGAACAGAATTGAGCATTTTCCATCCACCAATTTAATTCAATTCTTGCCTTTTCTGGTAACTTCATAGGCCTGTCGAAATGGCCTGCATGACTTTTGAGAGCTATAATTTTAGCTCTTTGTAGGTTTTGATAATGTAGTGGTCCGAATTGTGCTGCGGGAAAAGCAGCCACTATCTTCCCAATTACCCAGGCCACCTGCTGTATGGATGGATCCCTGATGCCAGTAAGGCTCCTGCAAGCTTCTATCAAGTCCACCACCTTGTTCGGTGGTAAGGTGATAGACATTTGCACCGAGTCAATGGTGAACCCCAAGTAATCCATGGTAGTAGAGGGTTCCAACTTTGATTTATCTGGATGTATGATGAACCCCAGCTTTTGAAAGAGATGTTTTGTGGCTAGAACTGCCAATGTAGCCATTTCCAAATTCTCCCCGACAATGAGGATATCATCAAGGAAGGCCATAACAGTATGGTTTTGTTTCCTTAAATAGGCCAAAGCTGGTTTCAATATTTTGGTGAACAGCCTGGGTGCTGATGATAAGCCATTGGGTAAGGCTTTATATTGCCATAATTGTCCCATCCAGATAAATTTAAGGTATTTCCTATGATCCTTGTGTATTGGCACTGAATAGTATGCATCTTTAAGGTCAATGCATGCCATGTAGTACCCATTAGCTATTAGCTGTCTAGCTGTGTCAAAAGTGTCCATTTTGAAATGAACATACTGAACAGAAGTATTCAGTTCGGTCAGATCTATGATTATGCGGCACCCGCCATCTTTTTTATTTTTGGTAAATATATTAGATACGAACTCCTGAGATTCTCTGGTGGTTCTCTCAATTACCCCTTTACTAATTAGTCTTAATAGTTCAGCATGGCCTGCCGTTCTTTCTTTTTGTGAAAGTATAAACTTTCGGCTAGGCGAATGCTGGACCGGGGTAGGGAGTTCGTAAATGAATTCAATTTTATAGCCCTGAATACTTCCGAGTATGTAAGGATCAGAGGTAAAAGTGCGCCATACTTCATAAAACAAGTGCAACCGGCCTCCCACATAAGATGAATTTAGACAAGCAATGTTCCTGGGGGAGCCAGACCCACCTACCTCCAAGGTTATTGCCGGTGTTGCGGTCTTTGCCCTTGTTTCTTCTGTTGAGTCGCTGCGTTGTAGGGGTGGCGAATTTTCCAAGAAGGCCGGGCTGGGCTATGGCCTAAAAAAGACCGTTGTGCAGGTGGGCCGGCCTTCGAGCTTTCACCACCGGACGGTCTGTTGTGATATCGCTGTCCGGTGGGTGTGTAGGGGTGCTGCCGCTGGTGGTAGTGAGGTTTGGTGGTACTGAGTACCTTAATCAGGCCTATGGCCTTGGCCTCCTCGTCCAGGTCTTTCACCTGTTTGGGGAGGTTATCCCCGAACAGCAGATTTGGTAGTTGAGCGTTACCTGGTCTGCATAACCCCGCAAACTTGGGGTTAAGTGCCGGTTTGATAATGCTCTTCCTGTAGTTATTTATCTCGTACTGTGTGTTACACAGCAAGGCCAGAGCATCCTGTAGTTCTTCCGGTAACTCTATTCCCACCGCAGTTCTGGCCACTGCCTTAATCCCGGCGGTCAAAAGTTTCAGGATCCTCTGAGGTTTGATTTCTTGCCCTCTAATCGTAGGGCTCATGTTCCCCCATATAGGGTTATCCACCGCAGGAACAGTCAGTAAGTTACAATTTTCAGGAGCAAGATACTTATCAGCTGTTGCATTGATGGCTTGCTCCTGAAGCTGGTTTGTAGTCATATAATTGATACTAGCTGCCAGCTTTGGGTGGATAGGTAGGCCTTTTTGAGAAGGAACTGCATGCTTCTTTACCATATCCAGTAACTCTTCTTGCACCCCTGACACTGTTGGTTGTTCAGCCAACTCCCCCTCTTCAGGGTCAGCCCAGTTCTGACCCCCAATGCTCCCCTGCGAAGAGGGCGAGACATTAGGCAGTCCATGATAGGATCCTGCCATGGGCCTGCGAAGAGGCCCACCGTGACTCTGCCCCTGCAAAAGCAGGTCACTCTGGAGCAATTGCTCCACCATCCGCTCCATGCGGGCAAGACGACCCCCGTCGCTATCAGCGAACGGGGTGTCCTCGGGACTGGACCCAGCTGGGTCGGCGGCCCTGTCCGACTTTCGGGTGGATTTACCGCCCGACCGCGGCGTATCTGCGGCCCTCATAGGCGAAAAGTCGGGAGCTGCGAGTAACACCTGCAGCTCAGGAGAAGCGGCACGCTGCTGGCTGCTCTCCATGGCAGCAGCTCTTGCCGCTGCTCTTTTCAATTTCCGCGACTCCATGTAGAATTCCTGAAAAAACAAGTATACACTGAGTCGCCACGCTCACCACTCCGGTGAGACTTACCTTTCGTAAGTTTTTTAAACTTACGCTGGAGGAGCCCCGCTCCTCCCGACTGTCGCTTCCGCATGCGTACGACGATATGTCGCGCATGCGTGCTGGCGGGGTCTTCACGTAATCACTCACGTGACTCCAAAGTAAAATCTGCATATGGTTTTCATAAGAAATTTAAGTTTGTTCTTAGAATAGGCAAAACGTATTGCACATGTGCCCATTTGACACTTAGTTTGCTTAACCTTCACCAGTTCCACATAGCATTAACATTGTTTTGATGTGGTCTATGAGGAATAGAATTAAAAATAAACTGATGGAGGAACTCAGCGGGTTGAGAAACATCTGCGCAGGCAGAGGGATATTTCACATTTTGGGTTGCGGTCCTTGCATTGGGACTGAGAGTGTGGACAGAAGTTAAAGAGGAGAGATGAGACTGCCTAGTATGTGATAGATGGAACCAATTAGATGGGGGATGATGGGCAGATGGAACCAGGTGTGGTGGGAGTGTCTGGAGACTGCCGCTGGTGACATGTGAAAATAGATAAGTAGATTTAAAAAATGTGTGGAAGGAGCCACAGGAGGAGAAGACAGAGACAGATGTAATGGTGGTGAGATTCTGTTGTACCTGACGAAAATGGTTAAGGATGATGTTGGATGCATATGCTATTGGGATATGAAAGTTGAGGACCAAGGGATTTTTCCCTAATGATAGGAAGGAGTGAGAGCTGGGAAATGGAAGAGTTTCCATTGAACACTATCTGGTCTAATTATTTTCTTCCAAAAACAATATTGTGGCATAGCAGGTAGAGCACCTGCCTCACAATGCTAGAACCCAGTTTGATTTTGACCTGAGGTGCTGTGTGAGGTGTGCACATTCTCCCTGCGACCACATGGGTTCCTCCGGGTACTCATTTTTTTCCACATCCCAGAATTGGGTGGTGGAAAAAACAACGGGTGGTGGGTGTATGGAACAAACTGCCGGAGGGCGAGGTTGAGACGGATACTATTGCAATATTTAAGAAACATTTCGACAGGTACATGGATAGGATAGGTTTCGAGGTATATGGGCCAAACGCAGGTAGGTGAGACTCATATAGTTGGGACATATTGGTTCGGTGTGGCGAGTTGTGCTGAAGGACCTGTTTCCACACTACATGACTCTAAGTGGCAGAAATGTTTGGATAACTTCTTCTCAGTTCAGATGAAAGATCTTCAACCTGAAAAGATAACTTGTTTTCTTTCTGCAATCATGCGCCCAATCCTGCTGAATCTTTTCAGCAATTTCTGTTTTGAAATGCAGATTTCCAGCATTTTTAGTTACTTTCATTTCCATCTATAGTTGCATTTATTGGATCTGAACCATTTCCTTGCTCCAATTCCCACAGTGGCTGTAAGTATCCTGTACCACATACAACTTATTATTGCTAGGCCACATTAGTTTGAGATCACTCAAGGGCTCAAATTTTAAATTCTAATATTCCTGATCAGATCCTTTGTAACCACTAAATTCTCGATACTTGGGTGGCCATAATAATGAAACTTCCATCAAGCAAACAGCCTAATAAAAAACCAGAGCAATCAAATATCCACAGCAGTAGTGTTAACAAAGCTCTACTTAGCCAAAATAAAAACAATATGTGTGTGTGTGTGCGCGCATGTGTGGGGGGGGGCTGTACAAGGAGATGGGAATAGGAAAGATGGAGTCATAGTGACCAATCTATAAAAATAATGGTTACTGTCAAGGAATGAACTTTTCTAAAAACTGCAATATTTAAAGATTACAATTAACAGTTAATTAAAATAATTATTTTGGGTTTACTTGTAGAGTCTAAGATTGGCTTTATTATTGATCCAATATGGTTTGTCATGGCAGCTTCTTTGCCTGTACGAACAGATAACCAAGAAACTTAAAGTAACAAAAGAGATGTATGTTAGGTTCTATAAATTAGGGCATTCTGAAGTATTTTACGACTAAGGAGGAACTATAATGGAGTAATTCATTAATTTTGATCTGCTTCATGATACCATTTATATAATTTGGTTCCGTCATCCTAACAAAATAACCTAACCAAAAAACAATTAATCTCAGTTTTAATTAAATATTTTGGGTTTGCTATACATCATGGCCACTTTCTTTCCATTTTTTAAAATTCAGCATTGAAAATAGTACTGGTGGAAATTAATTTATGTTCATTAAATTTTTACTTAATTTGTTTATGTTTTAAATCACCAAATAGATTTGAAACAAGAGGTGAAAAGTGTTTGGGACTTAAGGGTTTAAGAAGCAACTGCAGATGCTGGAAAAATCGAAGGTAGGCAAAAATGCTGGAGAAACTCAGCGGGTGAGGCAGTATCTATGGAGTTTATCTAGGGACTTTAGGTGTTTTTGTTTTAATAAGCAACATAAATACTCAGTAATCCACAACTGTGGATGTTTACAAGTCAGTTAACATTTGTAGAGCAGAAAGATGAGTTTTCTTGATAAAATCTGTCTTCAACTATGGGACAGATCTTTTTTGGCTTTTGGGAGTAAAAAAAAACTGGCACAAGCAAAATGACCAAACACAAATGTTTATCTTTGCCATGTGTGCAAACTTCACTTTCATTTCCTTGATTTCATATTTCTCCTCTAAATGTATTTCATTTATCCTCAATTGGACAAGGATAATACAAAAGATAGTATATTATAGTTAAATGCACCAAAAAAGTTGAACTAAGACCAATTGATCTAAAGGAGTAACGTTCAATGAAGGATAACTGTTTTCAAGTTAATCTGAATGGAGAAATACATTGGAGATTTGCTCACAAAGGCATTTGGAGTAGTTTGATGTACACAAGGTCACCTTCACTTGGATGTGGCGAGTGGATGGAGAGAAGGAAATTGCTCCCTCAGCTCTGTTGCGCTTCCAATCCAAGATTTATGATCTTTGCTTCCAATGGCTAGATGCTGGGCGGCGCGCATGCGCGCGGATGCAGCCCAGGCCCCGGGGTGAAGGTGCGCACCGCTCAGACGCGGGGCTGCGCATGCGCGTCCGCCCCGGCGCGTGCGGTTGGCGGTTGGCGGTTGGGGTTTGAATGTGAGTCTGAAGAAGGGTCTCGACCCGAAACGTCGCCTATCTCCTTCGCTCCTTAGATGCTGCTGCACCCGCTGAGTTTCTCCAGCTTTTTGTGTAACCCTCGATTCTCCAGCATCTGCAGTTCCTTCTTTAACACTGGGGTTTGAATGTGACGGGCGCGCGACGGTGGCGGGAAGGTGAGAAGGCGCGCGCCTCCTCCCGCTCCCTCTACAGGTGGGCAGTGGGAGCTTGATGGTAGGTATGAACGCACAGGACACTGCAGATGCTGGAATCTGGAGAAAATATTTGTTTTTAAAACCCTGATACAGTGAAAAAACATTGTATGCACAACAACGTAACACAGGTGAAGCAGAGAGTGAAATGAGGCAAAAATACCAGAATGCAGTGTTACATCGAAAGGGCACATAAATAAGTGTTGGTCTGCTGTGAGGTAGGTTGGAAGAGTGTGACCACACACTTGTTTAAAGGAAGACCTGATGTGAACTTCTGAGGAAATGGAAGCATTGATGTGCTCCCTCTGAAAATATCCATATCATCTCGATCCACAACAGATAATCAGACTGAATGAAGGATCATGACCCGAAACGTCACTCATTCCTTCTCTCCTGAGGTGCTGCCTTTCCCGCTCAGTTACTCCAGCTTTTTGTGCCTACCTTAAATTTAAACTAGCATCTGCAGTTCTTTCCTACACAGATAATCAGACATGTGAAAACCTCGTAATGAGAAGCTGTTGATTCTCTCCACTGCCACTGAAGACAAGTGCATTTTATTTCTTGAGGTCAACAATCAATTCTTTTGTCTCCTGGCACCACTGGACCAAGTTATCAATTTCCCACCTGTAGTCTGACTCATTATTATCTGTCATTCGTCCAACAATAGTAGTATCAGTGGACAGTAAACTGGACTGGTCCAGGAACGCTGAGGCACTGTATAAGAGGGGACAGAGCCGTCTGTACTTTTGGAGGAGGCTCCACTCATTGAACGTCTGCAGTAAGATGCTGTAGATGTTCTATCAATAGGTGATGACCAGTGCCATCTTCTATGTTGTTGTGTGTTGGGGCAGCAGAGTGAAGGCCATGGATGCCAACAGAACCAACAAGCTCATCAGGAAGGCTGCCTCCATCCTGGGGGTGGAGTTTGATTCACTGGAGGTAGTCTTGGAGGGGAGAATGCGCCTCAAACTGTAGGGCATTTTGGACAATACAGCTCACCTCTTCCATGACACACTGGTTAACCTGAGGACTACCTTCAGCAACAGACTAGTTCCACCAAGAAGCAGCACAGAGCGCCACAGGAGATTATTTTTCCCCATGGCTATCAAACTGTACAACTCCTCCCCCTCCTGTCATGGGGAATGACTCGCCTCCCCCACCCTCCCAATCTTTGTACATCCCCAATCCTGGACTTTCCACTCGTCACTTTAATTTCATGTATCTTGTGTTTTATGACTGTTGGCAGACCAATTTCCCTCCTGGGATAAATAAAGTTCTATCTTATCATCAGTAAATTTAAAGTTGACATTGGAGTTGTGTCTGACTGCACACTCACAGGTATACAGAAAGACTTGGGCAGGGACGCAGCCCTGAGGTGCCCCTGTGCTGGTGGCCAGTGAGGAGGAGGTGTTGCTAATTTGTACTGATGGAGGTGTGTTGATGATGAAGCCAAGGATTAATTTGCACAGAGACCAGCAGTGACCCATTTCCCTGAGTTTGTTGTTAAGTTTGAAAGGGATCATGCTATTGAATGGTCTACTATAGCTGATAAAAAAAAGCCTGACCAACGTGTTCCTGTTGGCCTAGCGATCCAAGCAGAGTGAAGACCCAGCAAGATTGCATCCACTGCCAATCTGTTGTGGCGATGGATAAATTCAAGTGGATCCAAATCCTGTCTAAGGCAGAAGTTGATGTCCATCATAACCAACCACTCAAAGCACTCCATAACAATGGATATGGGTGCCACCAGTTGGCAATAGTTCAGGCATATTCCTTGCCCTTGTGTATTGATATTAGGAATGTTTATTGAAGTAGGTGGGGTTCTTGGACTGTGGTAATGAGAGATTGAAGATATCTACAAAAACTGGCCAGTTGGTCCATGTGAATTTTATGAAATTGGGTTGTCTGCAGCCATGCTGGAATACTGGCAGGAAGTACTCTCCTCCACCTGTGCACTTTGATAGAATGTGTGTGGAGTGGGTTATCAAGGCAATGTGCAGACGCTACCAGTGTGAGCTTATGTTGGTAATGCTGTGCTCGTACCAGGGTGAGATGTGGCAGGCATGTTGAGTGCATGCCACTGCTGGGGACCCTCAGTGGCTGTTCCACATGTTACATACTAGCGAAATCCTATGTTCCCTCATCACCTGTTCAATATGATGGAAGATACTACTTTTCCTTCTCTGTTCTCCCCAGCTGTATAATTTCTCAATGCAATTGCTATTGAACTTGCTCCAATCTTCACGGTTTCTGACCCAGCAATAAACAAGCAGATGTTTCTGGCACAGCAGGTAAATATACACACCATAATTACTCCATGTAGCACTGATTCCATGAGCATTCTCGTTCCTGGGAATACAACTTGTGTGCTAAGTGAATTATCGGTGTACTTACCGCCATCTATGGATTATTGTCCATTCTTCTTGTACTTTTGTATGGTACATCTAGACTCTTTTCTCTCAAAACCATTAAAGAATTGCTTTTGTGTCACGGTAATTTGCATGTTAGGTTTGAGTCTTGCATTATCTAAAATCGAATTTGAATTTCCATGCTGTTTTAGTGGAACAAATTGATACTGTACCGAGACCAAAATTGGAAATGTTGCTGCTAATGATAGGCTAGTCTTTGCTCTCAGTTGTAATTAAAATAATTCCTTGGGGGGCGGAGTTTATTTTAAATTCATCATATTTTATAGCTCTAGTGTATTATCATTTGACAAAGAGTCTTACAAAATAATATAGATGTGTATCATTGAGTGAAAAAGCATCCTGATCATTCGTTTTGCATATTATATAATACTTAAAAGATTCAAGGAACAACAAAAAATTGTCCATGGCAAACTCTGGATTTGCACTTTTATTTGCAATGTATGATGGAGAAGGTAAAGTTAGAAGTAAAGAACATGAAATTATCAAAATGATTGTACTGGTGTAATATAAATTAATAACAGTAAAATGTTTTAAATAATTTAGAGACTGATGTGACTATTCCAATCAAAATTGCTGAGACCAAAGGTGCAAAACATAGAGAAGAAATGGAGGTATGTAAGCTATTCATTTATGCTATTTTTCTTCTAAGATTTTAGCTTTCTAAGCTTTGGTAAACTATTGGTTAGGGAAGAACTTCATACAATCAGGGAAAATATATAACATCTAAATCACATCTTAACAGCAATGGCACACAATGTACTGGAGTAACTCAGTGGGTCAGGCAGTATCTCTGGAGAACATGGATAGGTAATGTTTCAGACAATGATTTGATCACAGAATCATTCAATTTGTATGTACAATATGTCCACCGTCCATCAGTTGGTCATCATACTCTGCCTCATCATACTTCCCAGTACTTGGTCATAGCCATTCAAGATATTCCTCTCCAAATACACATGTTTTGTGCTGTTTTGTGCGGTATGGGTTTCTGCCTCTACAACCCTTTATGCAATGAATTCCGGACACCTGCCATTCTCTGGATGAAAAGATTTTGCTTGGATGAAAATGTCTTTAAACCAATTAGCTCTCATTAAATCACATAATGCTGAATTTTCTTTCAACTTGTGATAATGTCATTCCAAAGAGTCACTTGACTTGGGTAGTGCAAACAAAATTCCACCTGAAAAACTTTAACAAAAAATTAAATGGTATAATGAACTTGTGTGCAATATCAAACACAGAAGCAGCACATTTGGCCTCAACCATTGGTACACAGACAATTAATGAGGTAAATATTTTCTAACCACCATAACTTCTATATTTTTCAGGGTTTTTCTTTTCCTTTCTCCATTCCAGATAATTAATTTTAGACAATTTAATTTAATTTAAAAAGTTCCTGTATGTGAGAGACCAAAGTAACAAACACAATTCTCGTTATCTCTAATTAATCAGGCTTGGAGAAAAAGTACAGTGGGCTCAGCATCTGAATGAAATAATTTATCCTGATATTTTTTTGTGTTAGTGTCCCATGTTTAACAGTTTTTGATTAAATATCAATGTTAACTTTTAGTTTTTCTCTGCACTAGTTTGAACATAAAAGCCGGAAAGATCTAATTGGGCCATTGTGATAAAGGTCTACTGTTTCTGATTTATTTTCACCCCTTGGAAGTAGACCAAACAAATCAGAAACATTAATTTTGGTTCCTTGCCTTGTGTGCTTGACTAGGCTGAATGTTTCTAACATTTGTATTTGTTTGGTATTGTGTAGTGTTCAATTTCAGTATATGATTCTTGTTCATTAGTTGTTAAACTTTGCCTAGAATACAAGTAATGAATGTGCAGGAAAGAACTGCAATGCTGGTTTAAATCAAAGGTAGACACAAAATAGAAACATAGAAATTAGGTGCAGGATTAGGCCATTCGGCCCTTCGAGCCTGCACTGCCATTCAATATGATCATGGCTGATCATCCAACTCAGTATCCCGTACCTGCCTTCTCTCCATACCCTCTGATCCCCTTAGCCACAAGGGCCACATCCAACTCCCTATTAAATATAGCCAATGAACTGGCCTCAACTACCCTCTGTGGCAGAGCGTTCCAGAGACCCACCACATTCTGTGTAAAAAAAGTCCTTCTCATCTCGGTCCTAAAGGATTTCCCCGTTATCTTTAAGCTGTGTCCCCTTGTCCTGGACCTCCCCAACATCGGGAACAATCTTCCTGTATCTAGCCTGTCCAACCCCTTAAGAATTTTGTAAGTTTTTATAAGATCCCCTCTCAATCTCCTAAATTCTAGAGAGTATAGACCGAGTCTATCCAGTCTTTCTTCATCAGACAGTTCTGACATCCCAGGAATCAATCTGGTGAACCTTCTCTGCACTCCCTCCATGGCAATAATGTCCTTCCTCAGATTTGGAGACCAGAACTGTATGCAGGATGCAGCCTATCTGGCCTTGGGGATTTATCGGCCATTAATCCATTCAATTTACCCAACACCACTTCCCGACTAACCTGGATTTCACTCAATTCTTCCTTTGACCTGCGGTCCCCAGCTATTTCCGGCAGATTATTTATGTCTTCCTTAGTGAAGACGGAACCAAAGTAGTTATTCAATTGGTCCGCCATATCCTTGTTCCCCATGATCAACTCGCCTGTTTCTGACTGCAAGGGACCTACATTTGTTTTAACTAATCTCTTTCTCTTCACATATCTATAAAAACTTTGGCAGTCAGTTTTTATGTTCCCTGCCAGTTTTCTTTCATAATCTATTTTTCCTTTCCTAATTAAGCCCTTTGTCCTCCTCTACTGGTCTCTAAAATTTTCCCAGTCCTCTGGTATGCTGCTTTATCTGGCTACTTTGTACGCATCATCCTTTGCTTTGATGCTATCCCTGATTTCCCTTGTTATCCACGGATGCACTACCTTCCCTGATTTATTCTTTTGCAAAACAGGGATGAACAATTTTTGTAGTTCACCCATTGCGTATCCACCGTCAACCCTTTTAGAATTGATTGCCAGTCAATCTTGGCCAATTCACATCTCATACCCTCAAAGTTACCTTTCTTTAAGTTCAGAACCATTGTTTCTGAATTAACAATGTCACTCTCCATCCTAATGAAGAACTCGACCATATTATGGTCACTCTTGCCCAGGGGGGCATGCACAACAAGACTGCTAACTAACGCTTCCTCATTACTCAATACCCAGTCTAAAATAGCCTGCTCTCTCGTTGGTTCCTCTACATGTTGATTTAGATAACTATCCCGCATACATTCCAAAAAATCCTCTTTCTCAGCGCTCCTGCCAATTTGATTCACCCAATCTATATGTAGATTGAAGTCACCCATTATAACTGTTTTGCCTTTGTCGCATGCATTTCTAATTTCCTGTTTGATACCATCCCCAACTTCACTACTACTGTTAGGTGGCCTGTACACAACACCCACCAGAGTTTTCTGCCCCTTAGTGTTTCGCAGCTCTACCCATACTGATTCCACATCCTCGAAGCTAATGTCCTTCCTTTACATTGCGTTAATCTCCTCTCTAACCAGCAACGCTACCCCACCTCCTTCTCCTTTCTCTCTATCCCTCCTGAATATTGAATATCCCTGGATGTTCAGCTCCCAGCCTTGGTCACCCTGGAGCCACGTCTCCGTGATCCCAACTATATCATAATCATTAATAGCGCGTTCAACTCATCCACCTTATTACGAATACTCCTTGCATTGAGACACAAAGCCTTCAGGCTTGTTTTTACAATGCTCTTACCCCTTATACAATTATGTTGAGAAGTGGCCCTTTTTGATTTTTGCCCTGGTTTTGTCTGCCTGCCACTTTTGCTTTTCACCTTGCTCCCTATTGCTTCAACCCTCGTTTTACACCCACCTGCCTCTCTGCTCTTGTACCCATCCCCTTGCCACATTAGTTTAAATGCTCCCCGACAGCAAATGCTGGAGTAACTAAGCGGGACAGACTGAACAAGGGTCTTGACCCCAAACGTCACCAACTTCGACAGCACCCCCAACCTGCACTACCTTCCAGGTGGCATAGGTTTAAGGGGAGGTGAAAAAAATTAAAGCGGACCTAAGGGACAATTTTTTCACACGCATCGTGGTGTGAATAAAAGGGGAGCTACCAGAAGAAGTAGTTAAGGTTGTATGATTTCAAAGAAAATTAGACGGATACATGGATAGGAAATATTAGAGTGGTATAGGCCAAACAAATGGGATTAGCTCAGGTAAACAACGAGTTGGGCCAAAGGCCTGTTACCATGTTGTAAAACTCCCAATCTAAACTCCCGACTTTAAAAATCCCAATCTTTTGCTAAATTTGTTTTCTTGCTCAGAATGCCTATTTTACTGACGCTCTAGCGCATGTAGATATTGTTGAAATGCCAAGTCAAGTTGGACAGCCTCATTGGCCGTTAAAAGAAAAAAGTGAAAGATAGTTTTTCAAAATCTTTTACTACTGGCTTTGAATTTGCTCAGTGATTTTAAAGGAAAAATGAACAATATGCCTGCAATCCTTGTATATTACAGACTGAATTCACTGAAACAAATATTCAGACCAAACGACATGCAGCTTTGGCTTCTGTTTCAGATGGAGGAGCTTTCTCTTCTAATTCAGAATCAATGGAAAAACTAATGCATGGTAATAACATACAAAAATGCATCAAACATTATTTTTAAATGTTAAATCGATATAACTGCCTTTGAAATGTTTCTTAAAAAACAATTACAACTTTGTATTGTGGTAGCCAATACAGAATAATAAGTAAATAATTCTAAATGGATTGAAACAATTCAGTACCAAAAAAGTCCAAAAATATATTTTTAAATTGTTGCAAGTTTACTTTAAATTAATTCTCTGTTTTTCCATCTTACATATAATTTCTAAGCTTATCTTTTCCATTAGTCCCTATTTCAATGAAACTCCTTATCATCCCAATGTGTTTCAAAATGCAAACATTGATTGTATAGGTCCATGGGATGCCTTACGGTCATGAAAAACACCATTGAATCTTTTCTACTGACCTTCCTGCATGTAACAAAAGTATTACCCATCCAACATTTGACACATAGCATAACATTTTTCAATTTTATGCAGAATATACTTCAATGAGAGAGTGTGAAATCAATTGAATACAAAAGAAACATTAAAAAGCAGAGGAAAAATACTGTAGTTTTACATAACTATAATGTATTAAATATATTATGCAGACTTGCACATGTACAGGCAAGTCCACAGGTTCTGTGAGAGTTCCATTCCTGAGAATTGTACATGAGCTAATTTCTCCGTCAGTCAGAATCATACATTTTCTATAGTTACCCATATTGTTCATACAGTTGTTAGAATTATTTTTTCAATTTAATTTTTTATTGCCACATGTAGCAAGATATAAAGCTTTGTGTGCTATCCAGGCGAATTATGCCATAATTTGTCAAGGTAATGTAAGAGGAAAATAAACAAAATGCAGAATAAAGTATTATAGCTTCAGAGAAGGTGCAAAATAAGTGTAAGGGCTGCAACTAGATAGTTCAGGAGATCAAGAATTCAGAGAGATAACTTCAAGAGGCTGAAAACAGTGGGAAAGATGCTGTTCTTGAATCTAGTGGTATGTGCTTTCAAGCCTCTGTATCTGCTGCCTGAGAGAGGGTAGAGAAGAAAAAATGACCAGGCTATTTGCGGTTCTTGAATGTGTTAGCTGCTTTCCTGAAGCAGCATGAGGTATAGAGTAAGTTGATTTGTGAAGGGGGGGGTGCATTTGGGTGAGGAGGCAAGGCTGGTTTGTGGGTAGGATGCTGCAACTGGTTGTGGTCCTGGACAGAGCACTTGTCATATAAAGATATGCGGTGCATCTAGATAGGATGCTTTCTATGGTACATCAGCAGAAATTGGTAGGAGTCATTGGTGACATGCCAAATTTCCTTAGTCTTGTGAGGAATGAAATTATTTTAATCAATTATTTAAATTAATATAATAATCACTAACACTACCCTTAATTAAAATACTGGAGTAGATGCTGTATCCAATCATTCACAAATACAATAAAATATTTTATTATTACTAGCTTGAGAAATGCTTTAACCTGTTCACTGCCAAGATTTTGTTTTCACTTGTATACTCGGAGGTGCCACTGAACATGTTAAAAATGTATGAAAGCATATAGTCTGATTTCTGTAAGTCAGGCTATACATTACTCGGGGAGACCCGGTATTTCAAAAATTGTTACAAATTGTACACTTTGTTTTTTAACAGATGTCAATGAAGTAGTTAATATTCTATTGTCTACATATTCAGAAACACTGAGGTAACTATTATTTCAATCAATATAAACATTAATTGATGAGGTTATTTATAGTCTAGTAATTTTTTTCTTAATAATTACGTAAGTCAGAGAACAGCGGTGAATGCCAAGCATGTCCAACAACTAACTACAATCCTGGAAGAAGCCAAGGCCATGGAAAGATATCTGAAACAAAAAAAAGAAGGACTCAGACATAAGCTTACTATGATTGCTAATGCTCTTCAAACAGAATGATTCTTTTCGGGTTGTCTTTAAAATTAGCAAATGTATAAAATGGGAGGATCTATAAAATTGAACGTATTTTCTGAAGCTGTTTAAATTCTGTTGTAATTATTCTGCAATTTGTATGTTCATTGATTTATCATTTACTGCTTATTAATCTCTTTGGGATAAGTTTGAAAAATAATGTAATTGTCAGTGTGTTTACTTAAGTATTTAATAATTAGAGATTAGAATATTGGAATTTACATGAAAACCAAGTTTATTCCAAAAATAATTCATGTGAAAATTAGAAATTCAAGCTATGATCCTTCTCATAAAAAATAAATCAGTATTTCACAAACTTTCAATTGTATTCTTTTTAAAATCATGTAATTTCCTTTCTTAAAATATGGTATTTTACTTCAATTTAACTATTTATTACAACAAGTACGAAATAATAGTTATTAACATAGAAACATAGAAATTAGGTAGGCCATTCGGCCCTTCGAGCCTGCACCGCCATTCAATATGATCATGGCAGATCATCCAACTCGGTATCCCGTACCTGCCTTCTCTCCATACCCTCTGATCCCCTTAGCCACAAGGGCCACATCTAACTCCCTCTTAAATATAGCCAATGAACTGGCCTCAACTACCCTCTGTGGCAGAGAGTTCCAGAGACCCACCACTCTCTGTGTGAAAAATGTCCTTCTCATCTCGGTCCTAAAGGAATTCCCCCTTATCCTTAAGCTGTGACCCCTTGTCCTGGACCTCCCCAACATCGGGAACAATCTTCCTGCATCTAGCCTGTCCAACCCCTTAAGAATTTTGTAAGTTTCTATAAGATCGCCTCTCAATCTCCTAAATTCTAGAGAGTATAAACCGAGTCTATGCAGTCTTTGTTAATAAGACAGTCCTGACATCCCAGGAATCAGTCTGGTGAACCTTCTCTGCACTCCCTCTATGGCAATAATGTCCTTCCTCAGATTTGGAGACCAGAACTGTATGCAATACTCCATGGTGTGGTCTCACCAAGACCCTATACAACTGAAGTAGAACCTCCCTGCTCCTATACTCAAATCCTTTTGCTATGAAAGTTAACATACCATTTGCTTTCTTCACTGCCTGCTGCACCTGCATGCCTACTTTCAATGACTGGTGTACCATGACACCCAGGTCGCGCTGCATCTCCCCTTTTCCTAATCGGCCTCCATTTAGATAATAGTCTGTTTTCCTATTTTTGCCACCAAAGTGGATACCCTCACATTTATCCACATTATACTGCATCTGCCAAAGATTTGCCCACTCACCCAGCCAATCCAAGTCACCTTGCAGTCTCCTAGCATCCTCCTCACAGCTAACACTGCCCCCCATCTTAGTGTCATCTGCAAACTTGGAGATATTGCCTTCAATTCATTCATCCAGATCATTAATGTATATTGTAAATAGCTGGGGTCCCAGCACTGAGCCTTGCGGTACCCCACTAGTCACTGCCTGCCATTGTGTAAACGACCCGTTTACTCCTACTCTTTGCTTCCTGTTTGCCAGCCAGTTCTCTATCCACATCACTACTGAACCCCCAATGCCGTATGCTTTAAGTTTATATACTAATCTCTTATGTGGGACCTTGTTGAAAGCCTTCTGGAAGTCCAGATACACCACATCCACTGGTTCTCCCCTATCCATGCTACTAGTTACATCCTCGAAAAATTCCACAAGATTCGTCAGATTAGTGATAATCTTTCAAACCTCTTTAGATTCTGGAATAGTTCCTGAGGATTGGCGGGTAGCAAACGTAACCCCTCTTTTTAAGAAGGGGGGGGGAGAGAGAAAACAGGGAATTACAGACCAGATAGTCTAACATCGGTAGTGGGGAAACTGCTAGAGTCAGTTATTAAAGATGGGATAGCAGCACATTTGGAAAGTGGTGAAATCATTGGACAAAGTCAGCATGGATTTACGAAAGGTAAATCTTCCTTAAGTACTCTGGGAGGCAGCCTATCTGGACCTGGGGATTTATCGGCCTTTAATCCATTCAATTTACCCAACACCACTTCCCGACTAACCTGGTTTTCACTCAGGGCCTCCTTTGACCCGCGGTCACCTGCTATTTCTGGCAGATTATTTATGTCTTCCTTAGTGAAGACGGAACCAAGGTAGTTATTCAATTGGTCCGCCATATTCTTGTTCCCCATGATCAACTCACCTGTTTCTGACTGCAAGGGACCTACATTTGTTTTAACTAATCTCTTTCTCTTCACATATCTATAAAAACTTTTGCAGTCAGTTTTTATGTTCCCTGCCAGTTTTCTTTCATAATCTATTTTTCCTTTCCTAATCAAGCCCTTTGTCCTCCTCTGCTGGTCTGTGAATTTCTCCCAGTCCTCTGGTATGCTGCTTTTTCTGGCTACTTTGTACGCATCATCCTTTGCTTTGTTACTATCCTTGATTTCCCTTGTTATCCACGGATGCACTACCTTCCCTGATCTATTCTTTTGCCAAACTGAGATGAACAATTTTTGTAGTTCATCCATGCAGTCTTTAAATCTCTTCCATTGCGTATCCACCGTCAACCCTTTTAGAATTGATTGCCAGTCAATCTTGGCCAATTCACGTCTCATACCCTCAAAGTTACCTTTCCTTAAGTTCAGAACCATTGTTTCTGAATTAACAATGTCACTCTCCATCCTAATGAAGAACTCGACCATATTATGGTCACTTTTGCCCAAGGGGGCACGCACAACAAGGGGGCATGCTAACTAACCCTTCCTCATTACTCAATACCCAGTCTAAAATAGCCTGCTCTCTCGTTGGTTCCTCTATGTGTTGATTTAGATAACTATCCCGCATACATTCCAAAAAATCCTCTTCCTCAGCTCCCCTGTCAATTTGATTCACCCAATCTATATGTAGATTGAAGTGACCCATGTCCTTCCTTTCCATTGCGTTAATCTCCTCTCTAACCAGCAACGCTACCCCACCTCCATTTCCTTTCTCTCTATCCCTCCTGAATATTGAATATCCCTGGATGTTCAGCTCCCAGCCTTGGTCACCCTGGAGCCATGTCTCCGTGATCCCAACTATATCATTCTCATTAATAGCTATCTGCATGTTCAACTCATCCACCTTATTACGAATACTCCTTGCATTGAGACACAAAGCCTTCAGGCTTGTTTTTACAACGCTCTTGCCCCTTATACGTCATGTCTGTTATTTGACTTTTCTGTTGAGCAGCATTCAGTTTGTTGGCTTGTTGGCGACACCGCCTTTCGGGTAGCTGGTCTTTCGGCAAAGCAGCCATTCGGTAAGTTTGCTTTTAGGCACCGTTGCCTTTCAGTTGGTTGGCTTTTAGGCATCCCGCCCTTTCGGTTAGTTTGCATTTAGGCGTCCCACCGTTTCGGTGAGTTGACGTTTCAGCTTTGTTTCCATTCGGTTATTTAGCGTTTCAGCTTTCAGTTATTTGGCTTCAACTTCTTTGCTTCGGCTTCTCGTCCATCGGCGCCACGTCCGCACATGGCTTTAGACACTGAAGATGTAATTTTAGGTTCAGTTTTATGATGCTCTTCATATGGCACTGGGTTCATTTTGATTTTGTGATAAGGCATTGTAAATGTTGAGAATAATCCAAAAGTGAAGGCTTTGACACAGATGTTTCAATATCATGTTCAGAGACTGCAGACCTGAGGGAGGGTGCATACCCGAAACATCATCCATCCTTATTCTCCAGAGATGCTGCCTGACCCGCTGAGTTCCTCCAGCACTTTGTGTCTATGAACGTGGTTAAGAAGGCATGCGGAATGCTGGACTTCATTAGTGGCAGCACTGAATACAAGAGCAGGAAGGTCATGCACCAACTATAAAACATTGAAAAGAGCTCAATTGAATTACTATGTGCAGTTCTATATACATGTAAAATTACAATATATAGGTATATATAGGTTAGAGTGTAGGAATCATTTATGTTTATTTGAAGTGAATACAAGTTAATGAACGTTAGTTTAGGTAAAGGGGTAAGAAATTTAGAGGGGATATGAAGGAGACCATTTCACTGATTGGGATTAATGCAGATTGGCTTGGACCTGCTGTTTGAATGGCTTGCTTCCATGCTGCATGACAATCACAACATCTAACATGGTATTCATTTGAAGAGAGGAGTATAAATATAATGAATCAGCATATGGCTTGTGAAAATATATTTGGAGGAAGGGCGGAGTCTGACATCACCTCTTCTTTCCTAACCTGACCAGCCCTTTATCCAGTTTTTTTCATCTTTCTCCCATCTGGTTCCATTCCTACACACCCTACAAGGTCTCAAATCTCCCCACCCACACTGGTCCATCTGTATGCTCGTTATCCCTCCCTTTTTAGTTCCACTTTATCACGTTATAAAATTTCAGAATCTGCGGCCCTTTGGTGTCTTGAATTATGACCTTCCCACCTATTTATTTACCTCCCTCCTTCGTATCTGGTTCCATCTGCTCATAATTCCCTTCCTCACCACTTTATACTGATGATCTGTCCTCTCCGCACTCTATCTTAATACAGGGTCTTGACCTGCTACTCAAATGCTGCCCGACCTACTGAGTTCCTCCAGCAGTTTATTTTTTGCTCAACGTATGTTTGTTGGTCTTTAAATGTGAACGCTCCTGTTTTGAAGGGAACTAAATACATTTTTAATTTAATCTCCAAAATTTTAAAAAGGTACAATGCTGTGGATCTTGTTTCTTTATAATCTCAGAACTACTTACTACGGTGGGTGTGCCTTTATTTATCTCCCAATAGTCAATTATAAATCTCCAGGAACCATCTGGCTAATCAACCTGCTATACTAATGAGTGATGTATTAAAGCCACTAGGTGCAGTACTCCCTGTTGTAACCTATTTATAAAACCAAGAGGAATTCAGCTTCTTTTAGAAACCTTTATTAGTGGCTTTGGATGGTGGCCATCTATGACTACCTCATCCATAATCCAGCCACAGTTGTGATTATGTATGCCAAAAGCAGAATTCCCCAGTCTGTATGAATGTTTGCCTTGACAGAAACTTACACTGATATCTCCCCTAATTTGCTATTTGCAGCAATTTACTGAATTAAATGCAACATTACACTATTACATCAGAGCACAGAATGCGTCAATTTCTGGGTGTAAATTTACTAATGTTGTTGAGGATAACAATCCCAATTTTCAAATCTAAATTTTAGTTAATCAGTTCTGGATCCTTTCTGTGAATGGTCAGAACCAATAGCCTGTTTAGTTTGCCACAATTACCCCAAGGGTGTGCTGAGAGTGGTGTAAAACACTCCAATATTTCAAAAACATTTGCCAGGGCTATCTCTTTCCTTCCACTATAGTTTGTTTTATGCAATTGCATTTGGTGCTACTTACCCATATAAGAGAGCCTGACACCATCCTGCTCTTAGACTGAATAAGGGTTTAGTCTGAAGAAGGGTTTCGGCACGAAACGTTGCCTATCTCCTTCGCTCCTTAGATGCTGCTGCACCCGCTGAGTTTCTCCAGCCTTTTGTGTACCCCCATCCTGCTTTTTGACTTGGGTCCAGGAGCCGATGCTACTGAGAGTAGTCTCAGTGCTATGCCTCTGATTGGGTCCATGAAGATGTACAGTATGTTCTTTACTTTGGTAATAAAGATCTTTCCTTTATAAAGAGTATGATGCAATGAGATAAAGTTATATTATTAAATTAAAATTGTTTATGAAGTTCTGATAGGCATAGATAGGATCTACCTAAGATGGCACCTACCTGCTGTGATATTTTGCCAGAAGCACAACATAAAATCTTCAAATATAGTATTTTTGAGCTCACCTGCATCAAAGAATCTGCAGAAATCAACGTTGTAAGTAGCGAGCTGCTAAAGCATTTAACTGCGTTAGCACTACTGCGAACCCCCGAAGATAGAGACCATAAGGGAATCCCCAAACGTTAGGGAATCCCAGTCCTCGCGGAGGCGCGCAGGTATAGTAAGTACTGTACCTGTAAACACTGGGGAGGCCTTCATGGAGTCCGGAATTGAGGCCGTCGGGCAGGATCTCCCAGCAGCAACGGAGTTGGAGGTGCCGACTGTAAGGGAATTCCCGATCTCGGGGGAATCCCTGACCTTGCGGAGACTCGTATGTACTGTACCTTTAAACACAGAGGGGAGCTTCATGGAGTACGGAAACATGGTAGTCGAGCAGTACAAGTAAGACTGAAGTGCAGGGGACTTCGGCCCCCTCTCCCTACCATCCTACTGGCCAACGTACAGTCACTAGAAAACAAAGTGGAGGACTTAAGGACAAGGCTGCTTTACCAAAGGGAGCTGAGGGAATGCTCTGTGTTCTTTCACAGAGACATGGCTCACCCCCAGCTCCCAAGACTCAGCAGTCCAGCCTGAAGGGGTCTCCATCCACCGTATGGACCATACGCAGGCATCTGGGGAAGGGAGAGGAGGGGGCGTCTGCCTCATGGTGAACTCTGCGTGGTGCGCAGACGTGGCACTCCTATCCAACTCCTGCTCTTCACACCTCGAAAATCTGGCAGTGAAGTGCCGTCCCTTCTACCTACCAAGGGAATTCTCCTCCATCATCCTGACCGCGGTCTACATTCCACCCCAGGCAGACGTCCGTCTGGCACTGGAGCTGCACACCGTGGTCAACCAGCCGGGGACTTCAACAGAGCCAACCTTAACAAATCGCTCCCTAACTTCCACCAACATGTCTCCTGCAGCACCAGAGGACCAAACACCCTCGACCACTTCTACACGACCATGAAGGATGCCTATCGCTCTATCCCTCGCCCTCACTTCAGTAAATCCGACCATATCGCGGTGCTGCTTCTTCCTGAATTGAAGAGCGCATCCCCAGAGATGAGGACTGTACAGAGCCGGTCGGGGGGGTGGTCAGAGAAACAACTCCAGGACTGTTTGGAGTCTGCAGACTGAGCAATTTTCAGGGACTTGGTAATGGACCTGAATGAATTTGCCACAGTCGACTTCATGAAGAAATGTGTGGAGGACTGCATCCCAACAAAAACCTTCCGAGTGTTTCCTAACCAGAAGCCTTGGATGAACCATGAGATCTGCATTCTTCTGAAGACCAGATCCCAGGCATTCAGGTCTGGAGATACAGAGGTCTACAAGATGTCCTGATACGACCTTGGTAACGCCATCAAAAAGGCCAAAAGGGACTTCTGCTCCAAGCTGGAGAATGAGACGGATGTTCAGCAACTGTGGCGGGGCTTGAATGCAATCACCTCACAGCTCAATGCGTTTGATAGGGAGAACACTATCCGGTCACAGAGGCCGACGTTAGAAGATCCTTTGGGGGGGGAGGGGTGAACCCTCAGAAAGCGCCTGAACCTGATGGTATGCCCGGGCGTGTTTTAAAAACCCGTGCGGACCAACTGGCTGACGTTTTTACAGATATTTTCAACCTCTCACTTCTGAGGTCTGAGGTTCCCACCTGCTTTAAAAGGGCATTAATAATACCGGTGCCCAAGAAGAGTAAGGTGCGTGCCTCAATGACTATCAACGAGTGGCATTAACGTCTGTGGTGATGAAGTGCTTTGAGAGGCTGATCATGGCGCAAATCAACTCGTACCTCGGCAAAAACCTGGACCCACTGCAGTTCACTTACCGCCACAACAGATCAATGGTGGATGCGATCTCACTGGCTCTCCACTCCGATCTGGACCACTTTGACAACAAAAACTCATATGTCAGGCTGTTATTCATTGATTACCGCTCGGCATTTAATACCATCATCCCCTCCAAGCTGGTTACCAAGCTCTCAGATCTGGGTCTCTGCGCATCCCTCTGCAATTGGATCCTCGACTTCCTCATTCACAGACCACAGTCTGTCAGCATTGGTAGAAATGTGTCATCCTCGATAACAATCAAGTCAAGTCAAGTTTACTCGTCACATACACATACGGGATGTGCAGTGAAATGAAAAGTGACAGTGCCTGCGGACTTTGTGAAAAAACAAACAAACAAACAACCAACAAACTACAAACAGAATCACATGTTATTTTTCATATTAAATATTGTGGGCGGTATTGTGGAACAGTAAGTTAGTAGAGTTAGTCCCCGGTGGGATAGGAGTTTACAGTCCGAATGGCCTCTGGGAAGAAACTCCTTCTCATCCTCTCCATTCTCACAGCATGGCAACGGAGGCGTAAGAGCTGGAACAGTCCGTTGCAGGGGTGGAAGGGGTCTCCCATTATTTTATTGGCTCTGGAGTTGCACCTCCTGATGTATAGTTCCTGCAGAGGGGCGAGAGAAGTTCCCATAGTGCGTTCGGCCGAACGCACTACTCTCTGCAGAGCCTTCTTGTCCTGGGCAGAGCAATTCCCAAACCAGATTGTAATGTTTCCGGACAAGATGCTTTCCACAGCCGCAGAGTAGAAGCACTGGAGGATCCTCGGAAACACTCTGCATTTCCTCAATTGCCTGAGGTGGTAAAGGCGTTACTCACGAGTGCTGCAGCATGCGATATCCATGTCATATCCTCAGAGATGTGGACTCCCAGGTATTTCAAACTGCTCACCCTATCCACAGTATCCCCATTTATCCTCAATGGTGTGTACGTCCTCGGATGATGTGCCCTCCTAAAGTCCACGATCAGCTCCTTCGTTTTTTTGATGTTCAAGAGGAGGCTGTTGTCCTGACACCAGAGTGCCAGATCAGCTACCTCCTCCCGGTAGGCCTTCTCATCGTTGTCTGAGATCAGGCGCATCACCACGGTGTCATCAGCAAACTTGATTATCGAGTTGGAGCTGAACCTACCACACAGTCATGTGTGTACAGGGAGTACAATAGGGGGCTGAGAACCCAACCCTGGGGGGATTCTGTGCTCAGGGTGAGGGACTTCGATCAGCTCAGGAGCACCTCAAGGGTGCGTGCTCAGCCCCCTGCTGTACTCACTCTATACTCATGACTGAGTAGCCGGACATAGTGTGAACTCCATCATCAAGTTTGCCGACGACACCACTGTTGTGAGACGTATCAGTGATGGGGACGTCAGCGTTTAGAAGTGAGATCGACCGATTGACCAAATGGTGCTAGCACAATAACCTAGCTCTCAACACCAGCAAAGCCAAGGAACTGATTGTGGACTACGGAAGGGGTAGGATGGGGACCCACAGTCCCGTTTATATAAATGGGTCAATGGTGGAAAGGGTCAAGAACTTCAAATTCCTGGACGTGCTTATTTCCGAAGATCTCTCCTGGTCCCAGAACACTGATGCAATCATAAAATCAGCGCCTCTACTTCCTGAGAACATTACGGAAAGTCGGTATGTCAAGGAGGACTCTCTCAAACGTCTACAGGTCCACAGTAGAGAGTATGCTGACCGATTGCGAGGGGGACAGAAGGGGAAGGGGCTGGAGCTGTGGGGCATTGCGATGGCTGCACATTTGGGACTCACAGCGGCCGCTGGACGCTCCCCTCCGCCTGGATCAGATTCTCCGCTTTCCGTTTGGCGACATCTCTGACTCCGAGCCGGGCCTCTTCCGATCCTTCCAAAAATTGTGTCGGGTTGGAGACTGCCGCTGGCCATCCTCAGCTCCAGTAAAGAAGCGATGGCGCAGGAAAGGGCAGACCGTCCTGGGGATTGACAGAAGAGACTAATCCACACGGCGCTGACTGGCAGGAGAGGAGATCGATCTGCGCTTGTGCAGTTTTTACGATATTGAAACCTTGCTAACGTTTACAGTATACTACCGATTGGAACAAAACTTGTTGCACTCTGAGCACAGGAGAACGGTGAGTGAGCTGACGAAAAATCGTAGTGCTATCGCGTACCATTTTTGCGCAAATAGAAAAACGCGCAAACCGGAAGAGCACAAGATCAGACATACCCCACCCCCTCTGCCCACCTGCCTGTCTTTTCGATAGGACGTATACCCCTGAATATTCGGTCCCCAACCCTTGTTCCCTTGTAGCCATGTCTCTGTAATTCCCACAATATCATACTTACCAATTTCTAACTGAGCCTCAAGCAGCTTGTCCGAGTCTGACTTTTATTTTGACATCTGCAGTTACGTAATCTTTGAGCGATTACTGGTAGTAGTCTTGTCGCAGTGAAGCCTGATTCCAAACGAACAATTTTCTCAGGGTGTTCGGTCAAGATTTTCGATTAAATCTTCGCAATTGCGCAGAATGATTAACTTGGTGAAAATGTCACTGCAGTTGTTTTGGATTATAATAGAAGACATTGTAAATTTAACCACCACGGCTTTAAAGTATTTTCCAGGTGAGAAATTGTTAAAATAAACGTTGATCCTTCCTTCGTAAAGTACTTACAAATGTTTATTGGTTTATGTATTATATTTTGGAGTATTTTGTTTATCTTGGTCCTGCAATGATCCTTACAACGGAGAAGGGTGAATCCTGGTGCACTGATAATCGCATGCGAATGCTGCGACGCTCTCGTAAAATCAATTTAAACCTCGCTCAAAAATGAATAAAAACAGGTAATAAATGGATTAAGGAAATTAGGTGCGACAATATCTCGGTGGTAAATATATAATAGGAAGCAGTACGACTTGAAACGGTATTGGCAAAAATGTATGTTTCCATGAAGCCTTATCACGGAGAGCTTTCGGAACGTCCTTAAAAGTAGTACCTTTATTTAACAGGAATGGCAAGCGTTTTTTTAAATGCGTTTCAATGAGGATGGAATTGGGGATGGTGGTGAAAATCCGAAATGTATATTTTTAAAGTCAATTTGATGTTCCTAATGGTCATAATCTTCAAATTCAGAGTGGTATGGTGAAGGGTTAGAAAGTGATAAATCTAGTCATTAATAGAGACATATTGATGAGGTGCTGTGGGAGATAATATAAAAGGGTAGTGTGTTAGCAGGAGTTATTTGGGATGGATGTTAAAGTTTGTGAAGAGCAAAGAATTGGTGTGTAATCTGGGGATTATTGCAATAGTCACGTTTTAGGTGACAAGAGCCTTCATGAAGTTTCAACAATAGCCAGGGGGAATGGTGGGCATTGGTGAGGTGGTGGAGGTGAAATTATTAATTCTTTGAAGAGAAACATTCAAAATGTGGTCATGTTGGATTGCAAGGTTGCATAATGTCCGGTTTAGTCTGACACGAAGACCAGGCATTGACAAGTTTGTGACAATGATGGGAACTAATGACTATCATCTCAAAGTTTTATTAGACAATCTTGTAGTTCACCCTAAAGTAGGAACTTCATTATTTTAGCATCATATTGATATAAGTTGTAGAAAGGAGGCAATTGACTGAACATTGAAGGCTGGTTGATAAGTGTATAAATATTAAAACAATTCTAAATTTAATTTTTGAACATATGGATTTTGAAAGCAACAAGCAGTAATTTTAAAGTAGACACAAAAAGCGGACACATAAAGTGGACACACACAGGCTAGGAAAATACTGCTCCCATATAACCTCCCTGCAGTAATTAGACACCATTGTCCCTTCCGAACGCAGTCTGTCATTTTCACTGAGAGTGACCATTGATATTAACAAGCAGTAACTTTTAGTAGCAAGTATAATAATGCATTATTAAATAATGTAACTTACAGCCTTTGGTGGTTTTAGCATGCAGTAACAAAAATAAACATAGCTCATAAGTTATAATAGCAGAATTAAGCCATTTGGCCCATCACCCACTCTGCAATTCAATCATTGCTGATCTATCCCTTTAACTCCATTCTCCTGCATTCTCCCCATAACCCGTGAGGTTCATACTAATCAAGAATATGTCAATCTTCGTCTTAAAAATATCCATTGACGCTCTCCACAGTCTTCTGTGGCAATGAATTCCACAGATTCACCACCCGACTAAAGAAATTCCTCCTCTAAAGGTATTTCCTTTCTAAAGGTATGCCCTTTTATTCTGAAGTTATGGCCTCTGGTCCTAGATTCTCCCACTAGTGGAAACATCTTCTCCACATTCACTTTGACCAATCCTTTCACTATTCGGTAAGTTTTAATAAGATCCCCCTCATCCTCTAAACTCCAGCGAGTACAGGGATTATTCTCATAAACCTTCTCTGGACCCTCTCCAATGCCAGCACTTTCATCCTCAGATTTGGGGGAAATTGCTCTCAATACTACAAATGTGGTCTGATCAGTGCCTTATAAATTCTCAGCATTACATCCCTGTTTTTGTATTCTAATAATCATCTTAAAATTAATGCAAACATTGCATTTGCCTTCCTTACTGCCGATTCAACTTGCAAATTAACTTTTAAGGACTCCTGCTCCAGCACTCCCAAGTCCCTTTGCACTTCCGATTTCTTCCCATTTAGAAAATAATCTATGCATTTATTCCTGCTACCAAAATACATGACTCCACACTTTGCTACACTGTATTCCACCTGCCACTTCTTTGCCAACTCTCCCAACCTGTCCAAGTCCTTCTGTAGAGTCCCTGCTTTCTCTACACTACCTGCTCCTCCACCTATCTTCGTATCATCTGCAAACAGCCACAAAGACCTCAATCCCCTCATCCAAATAATTGATGTACAACGTGAAGATGGGTGCTCCCTACTTTAATAGCGCAGTAATATTTGCAATATTCAAATTGTCTGGAAGTGCTCCTAATTCTAGTGAATCTTGAAAGATCACTACCAATGGCTCCAAAAATTTTAAAGCCATATAGTAGAACCCAGTGGAATGCCTCACCGTGAGCTAAAACATTTAGAAGACGAGTTACAAATATATGATAATAAGAGCAGGCCAGACATTCTGCCCTGAATGACTCACTGAGCTATTTACCTAAAACATTTCCATCATCTGCTAAACTGATCAGATGAAATAATAGAAAAGACAGAAAAATAATCCTTCAATAATTCTCTCATGGCTACAAAGCTGTGCAGTGTAAAATCCGCAAGATCCAAAGTAGCAACTCACCAAGGCTTCTTTGACAGTATCTTTCACACTGCAAATGATATGACTTATGAACAAATGCGTAACAGGAACATGGGAAATCAGATGATATTTTCTCATGAGTTTTGCACTATTCCTATGTGAAAATATATTGTCATTAAGGGCCTGTCCCATTCAGGAATTTTTTTAGGCGACTACAGGTAACTAGGTTGTCTCCACATGGTCACTGGGGTGTCATTTGTATGGTCGTGAATAATCTCCTCAGTTGGCCAATGGGTGCTGTCGTAGGTTGTCGCCAGGTGACATAGGTTGTTGCCAGTGCTGACTTTGGTGAATTCCATTGGCGACTACCTACGTTAACCGGCGACAGATACCGGCAACTGAATTGCCGTAAGTTGTCGCCGACAGGGTCGTACATGTTATAGCTTGTGGACGTAGGTTGTCGTACATTACCACTCACTACTGAAAGTCAAATAGAGAGGCCATTAATTGCTCCACAATGCCCACACCCAGTGAATAAATAAAAAGAAAAGTAAGTAAGATCAGGAAGTTGGATCATTCTTATTAAAAGTTTCCTTTCTTATTTTTTTATAAATGGAACAAAAAACTCCAAAGAAATATTATGCCAAAAACAGACAATGTTGCCATAACCGTTCCCCCATTCTACTCACATATTTTTCTATCAAATTAAAATAATATTGTATGCTGACTATGTTAGAAATATAAAAATATTTTATATGACAAATTGAGGAAGTTTGTTTTCATTTTCAATAATGTGTAATTAAATGTGTTACATACAATTTTTAACAGAACCTAGAATTTTGACAAATAAATGTGGAAGAGAAAAAGTATAATCTGTTTATTCCTCTCAACAAATCATACATTTTGTCGATTTAAAAACCTAATTTCTATGTGCACAAAATGGTTTGCATAATTGACGAAATAACAATCCTGTATCACGTGACTGGTACTCGATACATTATGATTTGTAATTTAAGAAAGAGCTGAACAACCAAGTAGAAGCTAGTTCTGTACTTTCTTCATAAAATGATGATTTTTCTATTGAAAATGTGGGCTCAAAAGAATAGAATTAAATTAATCATATATGTTTTAAAGCTAGTTTGAAAGCTGCATGACGAGAACAGGCACAGCATTTAAGTCTCAGTAATATCTGGGCTTTTATTGTGACAGAATTGGAATTGGTTCACATCGGAGGCGGTGACATTAACATTCCAACAGTATAATTTTCATCTCGGTATACATTATAAATATGGCTCAAGTTTTGTCGGCCGGCGGTTTTCAACAAAAGGAGAGTGGAGACTGCAAGGTCGAGAAACCTAGAGCTCGTTTTGCCGAACATCCTGCAGTATTTAACGGCAAGAGTACAATTCCTGCCGGAGGCAATCCGATTGGCAGGCTTCAACCTTTCATGCTGTAAGGTATTACGGCTTCAGCATGTGGATAAAAACAAGCACAGGTTTTCAGTACACATTGTTACCTGTGTGGGTCTTCTTTATTTTGCAAAAGTACACTGCGCATATTCACGAGACTGGTGAGATGTTGAATATATCACATAACACAAATCATACCATTCTGGTACTCAGTTCTTAAAGTTACTGTCACCATGATATACACTACACAGGCAGATAGCCTTCTCCACATTAACAAAGTCTATGAGAATGGATCGTTGGATTGGAGGGGCGAATGAGATAAGGAGGGAGGGATGTACCGATTGCTATTCGAGCGTCTTCTTTGGGGGGGGGGGGGTTCTCAGTCGTGAGTTTACCTTGGATTGTGGTGGTGGGAAAGGGGAAAATCTAATGCTTCCTTATTCCAAGGGTGGAGTGATGGTGGTCTTGGGTAACGCTGAAGCAGACGCCATTTAGAAGGCCAGACTGTTGTTAAGGAGGAAATAGTGAGTTTAACCGCAGATTTACACGGTAGGTTATTGATTTCGGAGAAACTACTTCCTTCAGTAATAATTACCTGATTTAACATGAGATTTCAATCACGTGTTTAGTATAGAAAATATAAAAGCAACCAGTTCCAGGTCATTTTGCATCACTCTAGGAATGTGGTATGATTTCCATGTCTGATCATTTCTGCACCAGATGCATATCATTTGACATATACCCTCTTTGTATCCTCTGATGATCCTAAACTTCTAACATGCCCTGCCCACCAAGCTTAATCTCTCTCACGCTGCCAACAACCATGGCTGATCTATCTTGCCATCTTCACCTTAATCTCCTGCCTTCTCTGTGGCAATGGATTCCGCAGATTCACCACTCTCTGACTAAAGAAATTCATCCTCAACTTTCTAAAGGTGCGTCTTTTAATTCTGAGCCCATACCTTCTGGTCCCAGACTCTCCCATGAGTGGAAACTTCCTCTCCTGTATCCCGGTCTTTCACTATCCGGTAGGTTTCAATGAGGTCCCCCCTCATCCTAAACTCCAGTGAGTACAGGCCCAGTGCTGTCAAATGCTGGCTGTTGGGTCTGACTCCAAACATTGTAATTACTCAGGGCTGCCAACTTTCACGCTTTCAGTTTGAGAATCACACCTTGGAACAAATTCTCACGCCCTCACGCTCATGACCGAGCTCTCCCTGCGCAAGTTTGGCCCCTTGCGCCGCCTGCACGATCTGTGCGGTCTGGGGAAGCGCGTCGGTTGACGGCTGTGAGTGACGTCGCGTCTCTTCTCTTCCGACAACAACAATCAGGTGAAGCAGTTGTCAAACATGGGGGGGGGGGGGCGACGATGACCACAATGAGGCCAAACATCTAGGACAGGGTTCGGACTACGGGCACACGGCCCATAACCCGAAAAACCGCGTATTTATTTTCAATTCGTTTTCGCGGGGTTGGGACAGGCGACCCGACCTGGGAACTGTGGCCAGTCCTTGGGACGCGAGCTGACCTGTGAACGGCAGCCAGTCCCTGGGCACGCAGAATGCCAACTTGATCAATATGGACAAATTGGGCCAGCCATGTACATGTTGTATAACTGACTCAATGCAGATCTAAATGGGCTTAGAATTACCATTTAAGCAAAATTGCCCTCATTTTTCTCCATTTTGATTCTTGAGATTAATATCCCTTTGCTCTGTTAACAGAGTTAAAGTACTTATGAGATAGTCAGGAAAGGGAACATGTTATTTTTTTTAGTTTGATTTAATTTGTTAGTTGATTTTTTGTTGACTGCCATAATTTCTGAAATAGCCTTAAAGTACAACTGTTATAAAGCAGTAATAAGTGATTTTTGTCCAAACAATTGGAACTTGCATAAAATGTTTGAATTATTAGCAAGGCTGCAAACTCTCACGCATTGAGTGTGAGACTCGCGCATTTCACAAAATTCTCATGTTCTCACGCTGATCACAAAATTATATAATGAGAATAGGACCTGTTTTGCTTAACAAATAGTGTAGGAAGGAATTGCAGATGCTGGTTTAAACTGAAGATAGATACTAAAAACTAGAAAAACTCAGCAGGACAGGCAGCATCTCTGGAGAGAAAGAATGGGTGATGTTTCGAGTCGAGACCTTCAGCCTGAAGAGGTTGAAAAATAGCTGTAAAACACAATGACTGGACATGGGTGTTATCCAACTAAGGGAAGAATTCAGAATCATGTGTTCATCTTTATTCACGTGACACCATAATAAATATATTACAGAAAAAATAATTGAATGGAGTGGCACGGTGGTGCAGCGGTAGAGTTGCTGCCTTACTACCACATGGGTTTTCTCTGGATATTCCCGTTTCTCCCATATACGAAAGAAGTGCAGGTTTGTAGGTTAATTGGCTTCTGTAAATTATCCCTGGTGTGATGGATGGAATTGGTGTATGATAGATTGCTGGTCGGTGTGGACCTGGTGGGCGGAAGGGCCTGTTTCCATATATATTTTTACATATATATCTTAATTTAATTGAAGCATATATGATTGAATATGTGGCATTATTTTCATCTTGTTTCTATATTCAAAGGGTAAGGTTGTATCTGTCTGAAGAAGGGTTTTGTCCCGAAACGTTGCCTATTTCCTTCACTCCATAGATACTGCTGCACCCACTGAGTTTCTCCAGCAATTTTGCCTACCTACGATCCTCCAACATCTGCAGTTCCTTCTTGAACAAGGTTGAATGATTTATTTGTGCAGAACAGTGATGGAAGTCTGACTTTTGCTTTGTTTCTCTGAGTTTTTCTCTCTCTCTCTCTCTCTCTATATATATATATATATATATATATATATATATGCATAACAGCATGAATATAATCTGATTGCCATACATGAATATAGTCATTCATGTGCTGCACCTGTTGAGCAGAGCCTGGGTCCATTGTGGAATGCGCCAGATTGCACAATTTCAAGCTGAAAAATGTAAAAGCTCCTTAAAGGGGTAACACCCCCCTCCCACACCCATTCCCCCCCCCCCCCCCCCCCCCCCCTCCCGGTCGCTATGCTCCCTCGCAATTTCTCACTCTCAACTCTCACCCAATGTTGGCAGCCCTGCTGATCTCCAACATATTTTCCAGGTCACTGATCCTTGGAGAACCGAATGCTTACCACTGAAGCCTAGACTGAGTTTTTCAGTGTGATGCCAAGAATTGACTGTAAGGGTGCAGATCTACTCATTTACATGTTTTGGAGCTCAGAAAGAAATTTAATGAAATTATTGCTGTTTCAGTAGGCCTTGGGCTATTGAAGTTTATTGCAGCAGGCCCTTATTAAAATAGATGTTGGTGTGCCTTTTACAGACGATTCCGCACACCTACAGTGTTCTGTACTGCTACAACAATGAGTCTAGGCAGGGGATATGGGGAGAAGGCAGGAACGGGGTACTGACTGGGGATGATCAGCCATGATCACATTGAATGGCGGTGCTGGCTCGAAGGGACGAATGGCCTACTCCTGCACCTATTGTCTATTGTCTATTGTCCATAGGCAGCCTTATAATATTGAAATGGCTAGTCCATTTTTGGTAAGCATTTTAACTAAATACAGCTTCTTTAATTCCATTTAAACCAGAAGTGCATGAGTTTGTCGTCTGGATTTTAACCTCTGACATGAGTAACTCACATTTGTAAATGAAGACATAGATGTTTAATGCTTGCAATTATATATTATCATATTAGAATCATTTCAAACTCAAATGAGAATATATCCTGATAACATATTTGTCTGTCATCTTCCTACTTTTACTCCTTTAAAACAGATTTATACTATAGGGAATCCTCAACACAACCGCTAATAAAGTTGTTCATTTGTAATTAAATTCATGCCAATCAATCTTTGTTGAAAGTTTGACATTTACCCTGTGACTAGATACCCTGCTTGTTTTTCCAACTAATTAATGCAATCCATATGGAATTGACTGAACCAGCACAAATTATCATGACATTTTAAATGTGAGTTGCATGAAAGCACCATATGTATGTTTCCATTATTGTTTGTGCCAGCTGGAGATTCAATGCTTATAAAACTGCCAAGAACAAAATGGCGCTGGTCACGAAACATTCTTTGAATTATGATCATTATCTTGCACACACATTTTAATATGTGTTATTTATTTAATGTACTAAGAACCTGATGAGCATCATCAGTTTTACATTACTCTGCCGCAAGTTGTTTATTCCTGATATTCTGCACTTATCATAATTTCTGGTTGTGTTGTTGTCAAATATTGTTGAGGTTCGACAAGGCATTTTGCGAGTTGCTTTATGGTTTGCTTCTGATGTGTACTATTGATTGTTTACAGAACCATTGATCCATTTAATTTGCCAGATGCAAACTTATGACAAAATTCAGTGTCTTTGTTGTCTACCATCTCCCATTATCATTGACTGTGATAGATATGGCTGATTCTGACAAGGTATCCAACAGTACAATGGAGGACAGTACGCTGTTTCTGATGATATACTGACAGATATTCATGAAGCAAGTGTGGTCCATCTGATGTTGCACATAACGATCACAATGTCAGCTATTGTTTTCCTCATGATTGAACCAGGACTGATGCTGGGTCAGGTGAATTTTCAGTAAAATTTGTCATTTCAGGCTGTGTGTTTACTGTGATTGGAGTATCCTCGTGTGGAGAAGGGGTGTTAATCTGCAGAAAAATATGAAACGTGAACCTGCTCCACATTTAGAATCTGCATACTCTCTCCAAGCAATATTGGTCTCAAGTTTTGAAATTTAATAGTGCCTTCTGTGCATATCCAGAAAAAAATAATGTTTCTCTCACATTGGGACTCTGCTCTTTTCAAGTTGGCAGATGCATGGTAGATGCTGTTTAATGTGGATAAATGTGAGGATATCCATTTAAAAATTTTTTTTAATATATATATTTTTATTATAGTAGGTAAGCAGTACATTAGCAAACACATATTATGATAGTAATATTTCGTGTGCAACAATTGTACATTATTAATATTATCAAATGAATCATTTTGTCTCTAATATATTTTTTTAAAGAGAGAGAGAGAGAAAACCATAAAGAATGGAATAATTTACCATTAATACGTCAATGGAGATAAGATCAAGGAATATAAAATATACCTTTTCATCTAATCCTGAGTCCAAGTTTCAGTTAGGGTTCCTTGCCGAATCGATCTACCCTTTTAAGTAATCAATGAAAGAAGACCATATTCTAACAAAGACTTCTTGTTTGTCCAGTAGGGCAAGGATATCCACTTTGGTGGCAAGAACAGGAAAGCAGATTATTTGAATGATGTTGAGTTAGGAAAAGGGGAAGTATAACGAGATTTGGGGGGGACATCCCATTGATCCAACCTGTCAAGCAAAGTATTGTAAGTTTTAACCAGATCTCTTCGCATTCTACTACACTCGCGAGGATAACGACCTTGTTGACTCAATTTCTCCTCAAACATTCAATGTGCCATCCCTGGAACTAATCTAGGAAATATTTGAAGAACTTTGTGACGAGTGCATAATTTCCCATGTAAGTAGATAAAGTCTGTGCAATATACTCCAGGTGCAATTACACTTAGACCCAGTACAATAATACTTCCTAACACCTGTAATGAAAACCTCCTGACGTAAAAGCTAACCTGGCTGTGTTCCCGTTGCCTAGCTATGACCACATACCACCACATGATCTCTGACAGCAGATGTCTGACACAGTGGGTGATGACTCCCAGAAATTGTCTGCTCTGGAGAATGGTAGAGACTAGATCATCGGGTTTATTTAAAGAAGAAGTGGATACATTTTTAAACAATTAGGGAATTGAAGGCAATGGGGAATAGGCACAGAAGATGAGATGAGGTTAAGGGCAGAACAACCATTTAGTATTGACTGGTGGGTCAGACAAAGGATTGAGTAGCCTACGCCTGCTCCAACTATTGTGGTTTTTGCAATGAAGCATATGAACATGATCTATGAGTCCCCCTCCCCACACCAATCCCCCCCCCCCTATTCTATTACACTTTCCTCCAACAATAAAAGTTTATAATTCAACCATGGAATATGTCTTCACTTAACATGGAATATGACTTCACTTAACTCAAAAGCCACCTTGCAGCAAGATAGACATTGATGCAAAATTTCTTGTTGCCTTCAATACACAGCCTTTGCTTGAGTGAGACAAAGGGAATTTGGGAATCAAAGCTCAATCCTGCCCCAAAACGCATGATTTACTGAAGATGATCACTGGTCTCCAAGAAGCTTCTGAGACTTGTAATGTCTACAGTCAACATTATACCAGCCATGTAGCCGTCGTAAAAGCCTCCAAATCCAATAAAAGGACAAATGAACTAATGTCAGTGGCCTCCACCAAGCCAACATCCCCATTGTTGACACTCTAGTCTTTGGACAGGCCATAACACTCACACGTCGAAAACCACATGGCTGAAACATAAACTACATTCAGAGATCTCTCATTTAAAGTCATGACCAAGTGGACAGTATAAAGAGATTGAAGGATGTGCTCAAAGTTTCCATCAAAATCCCCTCAGGCTCATGGCCATTCAAATTGGAGAAGGAGCAGTTGGGATAGTATTAAGAACCTTGTGTTCATGCATTGGGAGAGCACAGGGGTCCTGAGTAAATGGCAAGAGTGCACCACTTCATCAACTATCTATTTACCCAACAAGACACACAACTACATAAAAGTTAACTTCAACATCCACCACAGCGGATTCCCCGCGTTTCGCAATTGATGGAAGGCAATAAAATCTAATCTTCCTCTTTATTCTCTGCGGTCGGGGCAGTCGGACTATTCGAAGTCGGGGTGATTGAAACTCCCGCAGCCGGCAATCAAAGCTCCCGCGTCGGGGCGGTTGAAGCTCCTGTGGTTGGAGCTCCCGGAGTCGGTCTCTAACCAGAACCCATGAGCTCCACGATGTTAAAGTCCGCTGGCTCCCATGGTTGGCGCTCCAAGGTCGATGCCCGTCAGGGATCACCAGCTCCACGATGTTAAAGTCCGCTGGCTCCCATGGTTGGCGCTCTAAGGTCGATGCCCGTCAGGGATCACCAGCTCCACGATGTTAAAGTCCGCTGGCCCCCATGGTTGGAGCTCCCGCAGTCGATCTCCAGCAAGAGTCTGCCAGCACCACGATGTTAGTGCTGACGGAGATACGATACAGGAAACAATCGCATCCCCATCGAGGTAAGATATTTAAAAAAGTTTCCCCCAACCACCACCCCCCACATAAAACAAGCTGAAGAACACTAAAACATACATTTAACACATACAAAAAAAACAACAAAGGAAGGGACGAGACAGGCTGTTGGTGAGGCAGCCATTGCTGGCACCACCCGGTGAAAATTGCACACAATACTCCCGGTGTGGTCTCACCAGGGCCCTTTACAACTGCAGTAGGACCTCCCTGCTCCTAAAGTCAAATCCTCTCGCAATTATAGGGCTCTCGCTTAACTTCTTTTCCCTGTTGCCAGCCGGGCAACCTTGACAGCTTTTTAGGTTGCCAAATGACAGTTTAGGTGGTCATTTAAGATGGCTTGCATGACGCGTGCAATAATGTGCTCGGACGAAGTGCGTAGTTACCAGTCGGAATTATGCTCAATGAAGCATTCACAATTTATTTCTGCATCAAATAAAGTCACAAACTACACATATTCACCAATCAAGACATGATATATACCACAATGACATGCAGCAAAATTATAAGACAGTATCTCAACACTTTTTACACATTGCAATGAATGGAATTTCTATTAGTTCTTTCCACTTCCAAACAAAAATGTTGTTGGATTATTCAGCGTATGATCAACCTGTGTATTTAAATCCTGGACCATGGTAACATATATGCGTACAGTTGTGAATGTTGCCCATTAAATCACTACAGTACTGATACTCCATATTAAGAGCATTGATTTGCCGTTAAAATGAATTCTGTAATAACGTGTCAACGGTAGCAGTGACAATCGAACACTGCGGTTTTTATGTTTCACGTGTTCACAATTTAATTAATCCATCTTTATGGACTAAAACAAATAATAACATTGTTAATTAAAACACATTTGATTGCATTCCGTTATCAAACATAGTCAATGTTCGCTCTGAAGAAATTTCCAGCACAATAGGGTCAGGGAGGGGGGGTGTGTGTGAATCAGTGCGAGTTGGATAGATGGCGGGGGTGGGGGGGGGGGCAGTCAGTCAGTTAGAAGGCAGTCAGTGAAGAATGGATGGATTGAGGCAGGTGAATTCGTACGTGTTGGTTGGAGTAGGTAAAATTGTGAGGGGAGAGCACGGGGGATGTCAGTTGTGTTGAATGGGGTGGTTGAGTACGGGATGGATGGGGGTAGACAAAAGTGCTGGAGAAACTCAGCGGGTGAGGCAGCATCTATGGAGTGCAGGAAATAGGCAATGTTTTGGGTCGAGACCATTCTTCACTGCTCCCCCCATTCATCTTGAATGGGAGGATCAGTACAGGATGGATGGGGGGGGGGAGATCAGCGCAGGATGGATGGGGGGGGGGGGGGGGTCAGTACAGTGTGGATCGGAGGGTCTGTGCTGGATGAATGTGAATCACTACAGGATGAATGAGGGGAAGGTGCAGGGTAAATGCAGGGTGGGTCAGTACGGGGATGAATGCGTGGATTAGTACAGGATGGATGGGGGATCAGTACGGGATGGATGGAGGAGATGTGCAGGATGGATGGGAAAGGGGTAAGTACAGGGTGAATTGGGGAATCAGTGTAGGATGGATGGGGGGGTGGGTGGCAGGAGAATCAATGCGAGGTGGATAGGGTGTAGGATGAATAGATAAGGGGGGGTAGATGGGGAGGGGAGCACAGGGGATGTCAGTGTGGACTGAATAGAGGCGGGGATGGGGATCAGTGCAGGATGGAGAGGATGGGTCCCAGTATAAGAGGGAGGGAGGGAGGGGGAGGCCTCGGCATGCGGGAGGGTTTGTTTTGAAAGCGGTTATCAACATTAGCGGATTTACAAGCAGAGGCCATTTTCAGGGCGGGTGGGAGGAGGAGGAGATGGAGCTGCTGTCACGGCCACTCGTCATTCGTTCCGACCTTTCCTCACCCCGCTTCTAGTATCTTTGCCCCGCACAGCTGTCGCCGACACGAAACGTCGCGTTCCTTTTCTCCAGAGATGCTGCCTGACCCGCGGAGTTACTCCAGTTTTTTGTGTCTATCTTCGGTACAAACCAGTATCTGGTTGCCAAGCCGGGCAAAATGACTCGGTGTTTAGGTTGCCCGGCGGCCCTTTGAGCCCTGTAATTTCGAGCCCTGTAATTAAGGCCAATATGCCATTAGGTTTCAGTGACTGATTTACAAGCATACTCTGGTCTCGTTGCACATCCCCTTTGCCTAATATGACACCATTCAGATAATCAACCTTCCTGTTCTTGAAACCAACGTGGATAACCTCACATTTATCCACATTATACTGCATCTGCCATGCATCTGCCCACTAACCCAACCTACCCAAGTCATCCTGCACTCTCATAGCTTACACTGCCACCCAGTTTTCTGTCATCCACAGAATTAGAGATGTCACATTTAATTCCCTCATCTAAATTGTTAATATATATATATATATATATATATATATATATATATATACATATATATATATATATATATATATCGACCGCCCTGACGCGGGAGCTTCAATTGCCCCAATGCGGAGGCTTCGACCACTGGCTGCGGGAGCTTCGAACGCCCCGACTGCGGATGGCTCGACTGCCCCAACCATGGGAGAATAAGGAGGAAAGAAGATTAGATTTTATTGCCTCCCATCACAGTGGGAATGTAGGGAATCTGCTGTGGTGGATGTTTATGTTAACTTTTGTGTAGTTGTGTGTCTTGTTGCTTTTTTTAGTATGGCTGTATGGTAATTCACATCTGTTTAATTAACAATGTTATTATTTGTTTTAGTCCATAAAGATGGATTAATTAAATTGTGAACACCATACAGCCATACTAAATTCAATATGGTAATTCTATCGCTGTATCTTAATTGGTCAGATGTTACTGTAGATAGCTTTGTTGTGGATTACACACCACAGAGTGTACAGAGCCACAGTCTGTAGTATTGTTCTTCCTAAACCACTGTGTGTAATAAAACAACATCACCTGTATTCATAAAGATTACAAGTTCTAGCATAAAGATTAAATTAATGGCTAATTCCATAACAATATAATTAGTGTTTTTGAATTACTTCAATGAGCAAGTTTAAACTATCAAAAATATGCCAACGTTTTATCTATCAATGAGATAGATCATGGTATTGTTATTTTTAAATCTTCGTGCTTACAATCACAGAACAATATGAAGAAAACACTGGCTGTGAAAATAAATTTTACTTTAACTGCAAAAATCTGTGTCTTACAATGATTTTGTTTTAATGGACATCGGTCATCTCGCATCAATGTTCTGTGTTTATACATCACTTCAAAGGTCGTCCTGTTCTAAACTACATTTTCTTAGTTTTTAGGCAACTGCTTCCGAATACACAGAAGAAAACGATATACTATTCCAGGGTAAAGGGATTAGAGAGTATCAGCCCTCTGCTCAAATCTATTGATGAAACTCCACAACCTATTTTAGCAAATGTCAAAGGGGACTTTCCTAAATGGTTAAGGGGAAATCTGCTGAGAAATGGGCCTGGGAAGTTCGAATTTGGAAATGACAGGTAGGCACATTTTCTTGCCCATGTTTTATTGCACAAAATACTGTCAGTTCCACAAGATGCTTCACTGCCTGGTCAAGCAATTTAGTTTACTTTAGAGATACAGCATGGACACGGGCCACCAAACTGTCTTGCTGTCATGATTCTTCCATTCATCATGTGAAGTTATTTATAATATGCAGGATACAAGAATAGTAGGTATGAAAGGCAGATAGAATTTCCTTTCCAATTTCCTATTCTTGTTATATATTCTTGTAATGTAGAAGGTGTGAGGTTGTTTGTATGTGTAAGACGGAATTGCTGATGCTGTTTAAACCAAAGATAAGACACAAAACGTTGGAGTAACTCGGCGGGACAGGCAGCATCTCTGTAGAGAAGGAATGGGTGACGTTTCGGGTCGAGACGCTTCTTCTCAGTTGTTTGTAGGTCAGTTATCTAAAAATGGTGAAGTTAATGTTCATGCTATTAAGTTGCAAGTTACCCAAGTGGAGTACACTGGCTGTCAGGACAATCACATGAAACCAATTCCCTCCACTTATCTCTCTGTAACTTATTCCCTCTTACATGCCTGTCAACTATCCCATGATTCTCCTGCCACCCACCAATACCACTGACAACATACTATCTATTAACCAAATAAAACAATGTCAACCATGCTCAAAAATGTATTCAGTGGTTGATCAAAATACATGTACCTAAAATTGATTGGGCCTCTCATTGAGTGGGGACTGGTCAGTCAGTGGGTTCACCAGTCAGTGGGTTTAGAATCAATCAATAAATATTTTGTTCAAAGGTCTGCCCCTCATAAATTCAGTATCAGATGAAACCCGAGTCATGTGCAGCTTAACAGGCTTTCCGTAATTAACCTATCCTTTTGATTTGATTAGATTTTATTTTATTTTATTACTTGTCATTCGAACCTCAGAGAGGCTCAAATGAAACTCCGTTTCTACAAGCCATACAAACAGAACAATTCATTAAAAAAAAACAATTCAATTCCCACAAACATCCATCACAGTGAATCTTCTCCTCACTGTGATGGAAGGCAAAGTCTTATCTCTCCCCCGCACCATTTCTCTCCCGATGTCGAAGCCCCAGGAGGGCAATGTTAAGTCTCACTGCCATTGAGGCCGCGCCTGGGGATGTACTGCCCCGCTCTAGGCCCAAATGTCACAAAGTTGGAGGCCCCGGCGGGAGCTGGAATGTCCCGCGGCCATTTAAAGCCGCGCCGGGCGATGTACGGCCTTGCTCCGGGTCGTTCCAATCCTGCGACACGGGCGGGAGAAGTTGTGTTGCGGAGCTCCGGGAAGCGGTCTCTCACCCCGACCCGCGAGCTCCCGATATCACAGTCCACCGGCATTAATCTGGAGCTGGATCTGGAGCTCCGGAGTCGGGCCGCAGCAGCGAGCCACCACCGCTCCACACACTCCGAGGACGGCCAGTCCCACGATGGTAAGTCCGCAGCCACCAGGTCGTCCAGGTCGGAGGCCGTTCCATGGTGCTAGGCCCCAACGACAACGGAGACCCGACCGGGAAAATGGCAGGTCTCCCGTGCAGAGAAAACATTCTAAAAGTTTCCCCCTCCTCCCCACCACGCCCACCCCCCCCCCCCCCCCCCCCACCACCCCCACATATACACAGTTAGAAACAGTACCAAAACAAGACAACAGAGATAGGGTATGTTGAAGGGCTATAGAGTGTGTGGAGCAAGGTTTGTGAAGTTGAAAGAAAATCAATACTTTGTCAAATTTTTGTGACAAGATCCAACTTCTAAGTAGCAATGTTTTACTCACTCACCTACTAAACCTGGTCTATTCTCATTTTAGATATAACCACTTGTTTGATGGCATGGCCTTGATGCATCAGTTCAGAATTGATGATGGTATTATAACATACATTAGCAAGTTTCTACACAGTGACGCATACTGCATCAACAGAGCACATGACCGAATCATGGTCTCGGAGTTTGGAACGGTAGCCATGCCGGACCCATGTAAAAGCATTTTTGAACGCTTCACTAGTCGATTTGAGATATTGGGTAGGTGTCAAATATATCAATTTAATTTGTCATTGAAACCTTGGAAGGTCAAGCTTAATGTTTACTTCAAATACCGTTTTGTTTGAAGATGCAACAGATAATGGCTCTGTGAACTTTGCATTGTACAAGGGGGACTACTATGCTACCACAGAAACTAACTTTATCCACAAAGTGAATCCACATACCCTTGAAACAGAAGAAAAGGTAAGATTCACTTTATTGTTTTATGAATCAAACTTCATTTTGTGAAGATTATTTCTAATATGATACATCTTTGCTGTTGGAAACAAAACTTAATTCAAACATTATTACATTTATATTGTAGGACTGGAGTCTCCCCTGCCCTCTATATTTGCAGTGTGCTGCTAATGTGACTATTGGCCACTCTCCAGAATTTCTGGCTGAACTTTGTTAGTCAATAATTGCTAGAATTCCTCATGAATTCCTTTATTTGAAGTTGGGATGAGAGCAATCTTGATCTGAGAGCTGATATGGGTTCCCGTTTTTCTTTATCCATTCTCACTATGTGTTTCATCTGAAGAAGGGTCTCAACCTGAAACATCACCCATTCCTTTTCTCCAGAGATGCTGCCTGTCCTGCTGAGTAACTCCAGCTTTTTGTATCCAACAACAGTATGTATTTCATCCTTTCACTATTCGTATGTTTAATCCTCCATTGATCCCAGAGAAATGGCTTTGTGTGAATGATCGGCGCACTTGTCAATGGCCCAGCTGCCAATGTATTTTGAGAAATGACTAGCACCTCTCCTTTGAGTGTAGTAACTTTCTCAGTGACCCATCTGCCAACATCTGCTTCACCCTTCATCACTGCCTGCAGTAACTCTGACAGAAAGCTCTGACATGTAAGGTAAAGTCTAATGCCAAAAAACAATAGAAAAAGAAGCTGTCACCATCCTCTAACATTGATTCTGCACCCTCCTATCTTCCTATCCAATGTTTGTGCCATCTAGTTATCTCAGTTTTTTTAATGAGCCCAAAGGAATATAGGTGGAAGGGGACAGGTCGAGGTGGGGCATAGGGAAGAGAGGGGGGAGAAAAAGGGAGGGTGGTGGTGGTAGGTATTTTTAGGTTAGTAACCTAGAATTAGAGATTTCAATGTTCATACCGTTGGGTTGCAAGTGACCTAAGCAGGATATGAGGTGCTGTGTCCTCCAGTGTGCATGTGTCCTCACTCTGGATTAGTGTCAATGGTGGCTTGACAGTCAAAATGTCAAAAGACTTCCAATCTGTATGACTCAATGACACCCAAAAGCCTTCAAACTACCTGGGGAGTGACTCAACGTGAAACACCTTCAAACTACATAGGGACTCACTTAATGTCCTTTCTGCCCGAGAAACTGCGAAAGTGAAATATTTGCATTTTAAAAATAATCTCTGTTGTTTATGATGTTCTTTCTAGATAAATTTGACCAAATATATTGCAGTGAATGGAGCCACAGCCCACCCACATTATGATCCAGATGGAACAACATACAATATGGGCAACTCCTACGGCAAACATGGTACATATACCCGTTAACAACGTAACCATTCTGTTAATGTCTACAAACACCCTCTGAGAACTATAGTTGGATCTATTTCAAGCTTAATAAAACTTTATTTTACGTATGAACAGGTGCATTGTACTTTCACAGGTGAAGTTCTTCTTGTCAGCTGGCATTAGTGTAAGAGAGTCCACACTTGTAATCCGTGATCCTCTTCATCCAACTACCCTCACCCTTAACCTTGTAAATCCAACAACTGAAAATTATTGTAAAGTATTAGACTTTTGTGCTACTCTTCTGCTGCAAGATCTTGCATGTTAATGTTTGATGCAATAAGTGAAATATACAAAAACAGATTTTGGCAGTTTTATTTACAATTGGACATTAAAAAAAATTGTGCTTGAGAAATGCATCAGCACCAGTACAATAGAAATGTGTCTTACATTAAAACCGGAATACAGTCCAGTCCATACTATAGACCAGACACCCTACCGTTGACTCCATCTACACTTCATGCTACCTTGGAAAAGAAGGCAACATAATCAAAGGCTTGTTCCATCATGGACATACCTTTTTCTCCCAAAAGTTTGGTTTTCAAGAGGGAATTGGAAAACCATTTGAAGGCCAAGTAAGTTGGAAAAGAATGAGGGAGAGGAAATGGCTGTACTTCTCTACATAGCTAGACCCAATGAGCAGAATGGAACAAAAGAAAGAATTGGAACAAAAATTGTATACTTTCAGATCCATGGGCTACTTTTTGATTTTCTCTGCTGTACCAATTCTGATTTCATGACTTCTGATCCAAATGATTTCTTAGATGAAATTGTAGACCTAGAAATTGGATCACATAATAATGCAATCTAATTTCAGTGAAAAATAAAATGTATTTTGAATATCAGAAACTTTGCCCATGGACCTGAAAGTATATGATGTTTGTTCCAATTCTTTCTGTCGATGCATGGGGCTGGGACATTCACAATGAATCCAGAAACCTTGGACAGCACGTTAACGCCGTGTGGCCAGTTACCTCAGCTTCAACAGCGTGGGTCTTGTCTGCATGGAGTTACGTACCATCTCTGTGAGACAAGGAGACTTTTGGAGTTTAGTTAAAGATACAGGGCAGAAACAGGCCCTTTGGCCCACCACGTCTGCGCCAACCACGATCACCCGTACACTAGCACTATCCTACACACTGGGGACAATTTACAATTCTTGCCAAAGCCAATTAACCACAAACCTATATGTCTTTGGAGTGTGGGAAGAAACTGGAGCACCCGGAGAAAATCCACACAGGCCACAGCAAGAATGTACAAACTCCATACGGACAGCACCCATGGTCAGGATCGAACCCGGGTCTCTGGTGCTGTAAGGCAGCAACTCTAGCACTGCGCTGTAGCTTTGAGCACATCCTTGTATCTTTTCTTTCATCCACCTGGTAATTTCTTCACCTGACTGATCTCGGAAAAGACTGTTTTGGTGTTGGGCATGTTGATACTGTGACATGCCAAACCTACCTGATTGAGTGCAAGTGTGGTTCGGTGCTGGGGGTGTTGGCTTGGGAGAGGACCAACATGTAGAGGAACCAGCGAGAGAGCAGGCTTTTCTAGACTGGGTATTGAGTAATGAGGAAGGGTTAGTTAGCAGTCCTGTTGTGCGTGGCCCCATGGGCAAGAGTGACCATACTATGGACCATTATATGGTTGAGTTCTTCATTAGGATGGAGAGTGACATTGTTAATTCAGAAACAAGTGTTCTGAACTTAAAGAAAGGTAACTTTGAGGGTTTAAGACATTAATTGGCCAAGATAGACTGGCAAGTGATTCTTAAAGGGTTCACGGTGGATATGCAATGGAAGGCATTTAAACACTGCATGGATGAACTACAACAATTGTTCATCCCAGTTTGGCAAAAGAATAAATCAAGGAAGGTAGTGCATCCATGGATAACAAGGGAATTCAGGGATAATATCAAAACAAAAGATGAAGCATACAAATTAGCCAGAAAAAGCAGTCTACCAGAGGACTGGGAGAAATTCAGAGTCCAGCAGAGGAGGACAAAGGGCTTAATTAGGAAAGGGAAAATAGATTTTGAAAGAAAACTGTCAGGGAACATAAAAACTGACTGCAATAGTTTTTATAGATATGTGAAGAGAAATATGTGTAGGCTGCATCCCAGAGTACTTAAGGAAGTAGCCCCAGAAATAGTAAATACATTAATGATAATTTTTCAAAACGCTTTAGATTCTGGAGCAGTTCCTGAGGATTGGAGGGTAGCTAATGTAACCCCACTTTTTTAAAAGGGAGGGAGAGAGATATCAGGGAATTTTACTTCGGAGTCACGTGAGCAACTACGTGAAGAAGCCCCGCCTGGCGCATTACGTCGACGCTGTCGGTAGGAGAAGAGCTACAGAGCACAGCTCCACCAGCGGTAAGGAATAGGCCCGCAGGTAAGTAAATTATTTTTACTTCCAGGGCATTTCAAACTCCGTAGGCTGGTGGCTAAAGTCCAGGAGGAGTTTAAAAATAAAAATAGAGAAAGCTCCTAAAAAATCGCAGGTAAAACGTGTGTCCCGGGGAGGAGAAGAGTCAGGACAGCAGATTATTGCGGAGCAGGTTCTGATACCGGTGGCCATTGAAATACCCGTTAGTGAGCCTTTGGGTGCTCCACAAGCAGAAGCCACGGAGGAAAACCCAGTGCCTAAAAAATGTAAAAGGAAATCTGAAGGGCCTGTGGTTTCTGATGAATCTGATTCTGGAAGTCAGATAGAAAAGCCTTATGGCTCAGAATGGATCAAATGGAGAAAATGCTCCAGACATTATTCAACCAAGGGTCTAAGAACCCAGAATATTCCCAGGCAGCCCCTGAGGGGGTTCCATATCATGAATATGGTGCCAGTTTGAATTGGGAATTTGAAACTTCAGTGCCCGGGATTGGGCTGGAGGAAGTCTCCTTTGAGCAAGTCTCAGGAGTACCAGGGCTGTATGAGACTGACCCTGAAAGTGGTGATTGCGGTCAGGACTACCCACAACAGGCACGTGCCGTCAGGGTAGGCAAGGTAGGCACTGCCTACCCTGACTAAAATTATAACATAGTAATAACTAAATATAAATAATAAAGGTAGGGGAGAATTATGCCTATGTAAGAGATCGATCTCTTAGGTAGGCATAATTCTCCGTGCTTTTCATCCGCAGCGCTTGTAACACGGGAAGGTCTGTGCAGCCCACGTGCCGTCAGCGTTGCCTGAAGCCGTCAGTTTCAAGCGGGGCTGAAGGCAGCAGGAATTCTGCCTTTGCAGCGAACGTTTCTTGGCGGAGTTGTCAAATATGGATTGTCAATATTTTAAGTGTATGTTAGGTAACAAAGAGAGAAGAATGGAGTTTGTGTACCAATAATGTGGTAAGTACATTTTGTGTTTATGTTTTTAAATACTGTATTTCCCGGAGTGTGGGGGTGGGGGGAGCGCTTCTTTCACAGCGTATGGGGAGTCTGGCCCGGGGTAAAGTCGCGGGGAGGGCAAGAATTTTATGAATGAGGGGATTGGGATAATGCCACTTGCGACGCTCCTTGCACGGAGGCGTGCAATGACACCGCATTGAGGCGGGGGGGGGGGGAGAGAGAGTAGCTCGGGTGGCTGAGCGGCCGCTGGGCCGGACAGCGGAACCAGCCGCCACCTTAGCTCCTTCTGCCGGTCCCCGCTCACCTCTGGCAGCTCTCCGTCTAAAAACCTCTCTCCTGCCGCACACTGGCCTCACTCATGTCTTTAAATTCCGACAGCGCGATTGAGGTTACTCTGCTGTGGGAATTTAAGGACTTGCAGGAAGCCGCTGCCATGAGCGAAGTCGGCGAACGGCAGGTGACAGGTGTTCCGACGGAGAGCACTGCCAAAGGTGAGCGGGCCGGCAGAAGGCGCTGAAGTGGCGGCCAGTTCTGCTGCCGGGTCCCGGTGGCCGCTCGTAGCTCCCCGAGCTGCTTCTATCCCCAGCTACAGTGCGTGGCTTCGCGCCCGGAGAGCTGCGGTAGCGGTGAGTGAGTGAGTTACTGGCAGTATCCCCGATACCCTCCTTCTCAAAACTCGTGCCCACCCCACAACTTTACCCCTGGCACAGACCCTCCACACGCTGTGAAAGGAACTGTTCCTCCAATTGGTCTAGGACTAGCAAGCCTTGGGCAAATTAAAATGTCACTGTTTTATTTTTTTAAATTTATTTAACGGGGAGAACAATCTGCGCATGCGCGGTTTATATTTTCTTTTAAAGCGGACTGAGTGCCTACCCTGAGTAATTACTCACGGCACGTGCCTGACCCACAACAATACCAAAATATTGATCCAGGTGTGCCTGAGGTGGCACAAAGTTTTGCTATACCTGGAGGAGGCGGTGAGGCCATGGAAGAAAACCTGGCGGCCAACATTAATTATATGGTCTCTCACCCACTTCAAGAAGCTGTTATGGTTGAAACAGCAGATTTATATAAAACACACATTAATTGTACCTCACTGAAGGTACCTACGGTGAATCCGGCTATTTGGGCGCCAATGTCATCAATGATGCGGGCGTAGGAAATACGATTTCAAAGAATCCTCAAACTGATTTTGGCTGGGATCACTGCTTTTGGAAGGCAAGTGGAAGGATGTGGAATGACCAAAGTTCAGAAGGATATGTTGGCATTGTTCTGCAACTCATATTTTGAGATTAATTGTATGAGGAAGATTGCATTCGGCCCATTTTACATCCAAGATTTGCAGATCAAGCAATGTTCAAGCTCCTGGTTATTTGTTTGGAGAAAATCTGTCTAAACAAATTAAAGAAATTGATGAAGAGGCAAAGACTATTGGCCTAATGAAACCGTTCGTTTTTGGCCAAAGAAGGGCCGGTCAAATGAGAAGGGGATTTGATTTTGGAGCTGGAACAAGCCGAGGCAGGAGTATGGTAAGGAAGAATTACCAACCAGCACAGCCGAATGTTCACCCATATGTTGGGAGAAGGAGACCACTACGTCCGGTTGGAGAGGTACAAAAACTTTATCCTATTAAAGAAGAATCTTTGGATGAACCTCAGATTGGTGGTAGACCACAAATGTTTTATGATGAATGGGACTGTATACATCTGATCGTGTTATATTAGATACTGTTTTAGGATCTACCATTGATTTTGTAGAAGGTATTGATCCTCCATGACAGAATAAGCCTAATCATATTTTGGTGTTTTCTGTATTTGAAAAAAATCAAATTGATAAAGAAGAGTTATTGAGAAATCAGGTGAGGATCCACAACAATTTGTGTCAAATATTTTCCCCAGACCAAAGAAAGATGGGGGTTGTAGAATCATTTTAGACCTCACACAATTGAATACATTTGTCCAGTATAAACATTTTAAAATGGATACCTTCAACACTGCAATGCAGCTGGTATCAACAGGTTGTTACATGGCTACAATAGATTTGAAGGATGCATATTATTTAGTACCAATTCATTGTCACTTTCGCAGGTATTTGAAATTTAATTGGATGGGACAGCTGTGGCAATACAAAGCATTACCTAATGGATTAAGCTCAGCTCCCAGGCTGTTCACTAAATTGTTGAAACCAGCACTTGCACTGCTAAGGGCACAAAAACACATCGTTATGGCTCATCTAGATGACATTTTAATTGTCAATGCTAATCAGGAGTCAGCTGAAAAATCAGTCTCAGCAACTACAAGTCTGTTTGAAAGGCTAGGGTTCCTGATTCATCCAACAAAATCTAAGTTACAGCCATCCCAAACCATTGAATATTTTGGGCTTGTGATTAATTCAGTTACCATGTTAGTAACTTTACCAATGGGCAAGATTGTTGATGTTACAAATGTATGTCAGTGCCTTATTGACAAACCTTATCCCTCCATCCGAGAAGTTGCTAAGGTTATTGGTAAGTTAGTAGCAGCATTCCCTGCAGTAGAACTTGGTCCACTGCATTACCAAAATCTCCAAAGGGCAAAAACACAAGCGCTTATACAGCGAGCAGGCCATTTTGATAGGCCCATGCAATTGCTAAAGGAAGCCTTATCAGAATTACATTGGTTGATTGAGAATGTTCCACAAGCTGTTAAAAACATATTAGTTCAGCAGCCTGCAATGATTTTGCAAATTGATGCAAGTTCTCTCGGATGGGGTGCTACGGATAATAATACCAGCTGTGGGGGCAGATGGACTGTCCAAGAGGATTTATTTCTCCAAACGTATGGTATAAATTATTTGGAGTTACTGAGAGCATTTTATGGATTAAAAGCTTATTGTTCTACTATGAAGGACTTGCATGTCCAATTACAAATAGACAATACCACAGCTGTGGCATATATCAATCACATGGGTGGAGTAAGTGAGATCATCTGGTTAACCAGATGCGGCATTGGTGTATTGGTAAGAATATTTGGCTTTCAGCTATTTATCTCCCAGGGAGAGACAATATTGTGGCAGACAAAAGATCACGAAAATTTAAAGACAGTACAGAATGGATGTTAAATCCACAAATTTTCAAAAATATTGTCAGTCGGTATGGAGTACCGGACATTGATCTGTTTGCATCTGGATTAAATCACCAATTGCCCAAATATGTGTCTTGGGAACACGATCCAGGGGCAGTAACGGTGAATGCTTTCTCGCTACACCGGGGGAATACGTTCTTTTATGCCTTTCCCCCATTCTGTCTGATTGGGCAATGTCTCAAGAAAATAGTGCAAGATGCTGCCAAGGGTATTTTGGTGGTGCCAAATTGGCCTACACAGTCATGGTTCCCATTGATGCTTAAAATGATTATTGAACCATGTATGACGATACCTAGTTGCAACGATTTGTTGATACAACCAGTAACAAAAGAAATTCATCCATTGCATGATCATATGCATTTGTTAATCTGCAGGTTCTGAGCAGACCATTGCAAGAGCTTGGACTGTCGGACAGGACCATGGATGTTATAGCTGCACCTTGGAGAAATAGCAGTAAAAAACAATAAATGTCGCATATAATGAAATGGGAAGCCTTCTGTAGACAGTCAAAGATATCTTATTATACTGCGAACATATCAAATGTAATGGAGTTCCTTGCTGGGTTGCATTTTGATGAGCACTTAAGTTATAGTGCTATTAATAGTGCTCGTAGTGCTTTGTCATCCTATTTAGGACAAATTTCTTATAGAGACTCAATTGGGTCTCACCCATTAGTATCCCGATTCATGAAAGGAATTTTTAATAAAAATCCTCCCAAGCCCAGATATACAGAAATTTGGGATGTTAGCAGTGTTCTCACTTTGCTTAGGCAATGGACTCCAATTACTTGGCGGGTAGACTATTATCTGAATGGTGGCAGATTAGGAAAAGGGGAGATGCAACGAGACCTGGGTGTCATGGTACACCAGTCATTGAAAGTAGGCATGCAGGTGCAGTAGGCAGTGAAGAAAGCAAATGGTATGTTAGCATTCATAGCGAAAGGATTTGAGTATAGGGGCAGGGAGGTTCTACTGCAATTGTACAGGGTTTTGGTGAGGCCACATGTGGAGTATTGCGCACAGTTTCTCCTAATCTGAAGAAATACATTCTTGCCATAGAGGGAATACAGAGAAGGTTCACCAGACTGATTCCTAGGATGGCAGGACTTTCATATGAAGAAAGACTGCATAGACTCGGCTTGTACTCGCTAGAATTTAGAAGATTGAGAGGGGATCTTATAGAAACTTACAAAATTCTTAAGGGGTTGGACAGGCTAGATGCAGGAAGATTGTTCCCAATGTTGGGGAAGTCCAGAACAAGGGGTCACAGTTTAAGGATAAGGGGAAATCTTTTAGGACCTAGGTGAGAAACACATTTTTTACACAGAGAGTGGTGAATCTGTGGAATTTCATTTCAGAGTCACGTGAGTGACTTCGTGAAGAACCCGCCAGTACGCATGCGCGACATATCGTCGCAACGCATTGCTGCCGACGGCTGGCGGTGGGGTGTGCTCCCCACCAGCCCTTCATAAGGGACCGCTTAGGTGAGTGAAACTAACCTTAAGTTGGTTGGTCCTTGTTGTTTGATTTCTCTTTCAGCAAGGACATGGACGGGAGTACGAAGGGCCGAAAGACGTCCGGTCGGAGTCGTCGGCCATCTGTCCCGGCGCCCTCATTATCGACTACACCTGGGGCCGGGAGGAAGGCGGGGAAACCGGGGAGCCCTGTTCCTGCAGGTCCGGACCCGCTAACACACCGCAGCTCCGGGGAGGAGTTCGAGGAGCAGGACTGCGGTGTGCCACCAGATCAGGTAGACCCTGCTGCAGCATTCAGGTCGCCAGCGGGCCCGTTGGCGACCTCGGGCAAGGGGTCGCGTGCAGCCGCACGGCCCTCCTCCCTCAGCCCTCCGAGCAGGGGGAGGGGAGGAGCCCGCAAGCCTAACCCTTTAGGGGCTAAGGCTTTACCTGCCGCCGAGCTGCGGTCTGGTTCAACGGCGGGACCCAGGTCCACTGTGAGGTCCAGTGTCCACCCCCCAACCCTCGACGCCGGGACGGGTCGTTTGGGTAGGGTCCCGCCTCGGTCGCCGAGTCCCCCATGGATGGGAGGACGAGACCATGCGTCGGCAAGGTCCACGATGTGGGCAGCCGGCAAGCCCGCGCGGGCGTCGGGTCTCCATGCTCTGGCTGGTGCCGACTCCCCGCCGCATTTGCCCTCCGTGGCAGCGGCCTCCACTCCCGTTAAACGGAGGTGGTTGAACACATCTCCCGCGCGGGAATCGCGCGGTTTCACTTCGGCGGCTGGCAGCGACAACTACCGGCACCGAGATCGCCTCGACGAGGTGCGGGCCGATGAGAGGAGCCCCGGCAATATTTCTGAGCCGGAGGACTCCGACCACCCGAGTGTTCAGGGTGGTGGGCGTATTGACCGCATGGAGTGGCTACTGGAGCTTCTGCTACACAGCCAACAGCAGCAAGCGTCCAGCATCGACAGGCACAGGGCAGTCTCGCCAGCCTCCATCGCCAGCCTCGAACAGCCAGACGAGGAAGGATTTGTCGACCCTACACCACCTCCGTCGGAATTGCCGCCGGAAGAACTTCTCGATGTGGCGGCGAAGTTCGCTGCTCCGCACACGACTGGGCTTCCTCACAACCCCAAACTGGCTGCCACTGTGGACTTCCTCACAAACCATCAGCTCCAGGAGGAAGTCCTCTCTCAGGCTATCCATCGCCACAAGGCTCCGTCTAACTGCAATGCCCTCAATGTGCCTGTGGTCAATACGCCCATATGGGGCAACATCGACGTGGCTATCCGTCATCAGGAGTTGAAACTCCAGCGGATCCTGAAGCTCCTCACGGCCGGTATTACCGCCTTTGCGCGGTCGGTCGACGGGGAAGATCTAAATCTAGACCAGGAGGGTGCACTGGCACTATTATGTGCCACCCAACATGAGATAAATGCCTTTCGTAAACACAGCATCCGCCCGTCACTCAACCCGAAGTTTGCTGGGTTGTGCAAACCACCGCCGCCACCGCCGCCCCGTCAGCTCTTCGGAGAAGACCTCCCGAAGAGGGTCAAAGAGCTCGACGAGCATGCCAAGACGGTGGGACTCATGCGGTCGCAGATCGCCACCAGACTGTCGGCCCCGAAAGCTCCACTTGCCCGGCCACGAGGCCCGGTTGCCACATCAAGCTGAACTTATACTTCGGCTCCGCCTCGCTATCCACAGGCCCAGCAGCAGCGGACTTTTTTAGGGCCAGGTCCGCAGCGGCCCCAGTGGAAAATGAAGACACCACACTATCAGCCCAACCCAGCACCTCCACGACCAACCAAACATGTCAAGGACCGCCAGTAACCATGGAGGTGAGGCGGTCTGGTTTTCATTTCTCTGTTCCTTTAACGTCACATGTTGGTGGGCGCCTCCGTTTCTTTTCTGGGGCATGGGGGACTGTTACTACAGATGAGTTTATTTTAAGTATTCGGGGTCATACTATTGAGTTTATTAACGGGGACATTCCTCCATCCCAGCATATGCCTAATCGGAAGTTTATGCTGTCTGCCGTTGAACAGGCAGCAGGCTCTGCTGAGATTTTGCGGTTAGAACAAAAAGGCGTGATAGAAAAAACTATGCACGAGCCAATTGAATTTGTCTCCAATATCTTCACCAGACCGAAAAAGGATGGAGGTTGTCGAGTGATTATTGATCTGACCCATCTGAATACTTTTGTAACATACACCCATTTTAAAATGGACACTTTTGAGACAGCCAAATCTTTGATTTCGCATGGCTGCTTTATGGCATGCATTGATTTAAAAGATGCGTACTATTCTGTATCCATTCGGATCACCGGAAGTTCTTAAAATTTGTTTGGATGGGTCAGCTCTGGCAATACAGGGCTTTGCCAAATGGGCTTACTACAGCCCCTAGACTATTTACTAAATTGTTAAAACCTATTATGGCCCAGTTATGCATGCAGCAGCATATCGTAATGGCCTATTTGGATGATATCCTGATTATTGGCAAAACCCTGGAGGCAGCTGAACGGGGAGTTTCAGCCACTGTCGCGATTTTTCAGTGGCTTGGGTTTATTGTCCATCCAGACAAGTCCAAGTTCTGCCCTTCCCAGGTCATGGATTATCTGGGGTTCACGGTGGATTCCAATTGCATGAGGGCCACCATACCGACTAATAAGGTTGGGGATGTCACCCAAGCATGTAAGGATTTGGCCTGTGCCAGTACACCATCAATTCGACAAACAGCTAAGGTGATTGGTAAAATCGTAGCATTGTTTCCAGCAGCCCAATACGGGCCTTTGCATTATCAAAATTTGCAAAGAGCCAAGATCTCCGCGTTAAAGCGGAACGCTGGTCATTTTGATAGACCAATGCGGCTGCCTTCTAAAGCTCAAATTGAGTTACAATGGTGGATGCTCCATATCAGTAGCTCATTCAAACCCATTATTGTGCCCAATCCGATGGTGTACTTGCAAACCGATGCAAGCTCCTATGGCTGGGGAGCTACGGATAACTGTTCTAGTTGTGGGGGCAGATGGGACACCCTTGAGTCTACCATGTTGTTGTCACACGGGATAAACTATTTGGAGCTGCTTGCAGCGTTTCACGGACTTCGAGCTTATTGTTCCCATCTTATTGATGCTCATGTCCATGTCCAAATAGACAATACCACTGCGGTGGCATATTTAAACCATATGGGAGGTACCAGGTCGATTTCATGTGATGAATTGGCTAATACAATTTGGCTCTGGTGCATTGACAGAAATCTTTGGATTTCAGCTACCTATTTACCAGGTGAGCTCAATACTGTGGCGGACACCAGGTCACGCAAGTTTAATGACAACATCGAATGGATGTTGCATCCTCAAATTTTTTCGAAAATTACAGCCAAATTTGGTCAACCAGCTATTGACCTCTTTGCGTCACGGTTGAACCATCAGGTACCAACATACGTTTCATGGGAACCAGATCCTGGGGCAATGGCGATGGATGCATTCTCGCTCGACTGGGGGAAGTGGTTTTTCTATGCATTCCCCCCGTTTTGCCTCATCAGTTGGGTATTGCGCAAGATCCAGATGGATGCTGCCAAAGGCATTCTTATTATACCCGACTGGCCCACGCAGCCATGGTATCCGGTGGTCTTTGACATGATCAGTCAGCCTTGGGTCCACTTGGAGGGTTGCCCACAATTGGTTACTCACCCTGTGTCAGGGGAGCCACATCCCTGCCATCGCTACTTAAATTTATTGGCTTGCAGGTTCTAACCAGGCCATTGCTGCAGTATGGCCTCTCAACTCGAACCATGGATACCATTGGAGCATCGTGCCGAGAGTCGACCAGGCGAAGATACCTTTCCCACATCAGGAAATGGGAAGCCTACTGTAGCCGCTCTCGCATCACCTATGACGATGCATCCATAGCTGACGTCCTGGAATTCCTCGCGGGGTTGCACCATGATGAACACTTAAGCTACAGTGCCATCAACAGCACCAGAAGTGCGTTGTCATTCTACCTCAAGATTGAGGTAGGATCCGACAGGCTAGTGTCCAGACTCATGCGGGGTATATTTAATATGAATCCGCCTACACCACGCTATAACATCACCTGGGATGTCAGGGATGTACTAACCCTGCTCAGGTCGTGGTCGCCCATGCAAGGGCTACAGCTGGACAAACTCACCATGAAACTGGTGATGTTACTAGCACTGACTTCAGCACAGAGGGTACAGACGCTACATAAACTCCGCGTCGACAAGATGATCTCTACCCCTGGAGAAGTAGTCTTCTTTATTGATGAGCTACTAAAGCAGCATAGACCTGGGTGCACAGGGCTGCAGCTGAAGTTCCCGGCATACCCCGCAGATGCTAGGCTATGTTTAGCCGCCCATATCTGCCACTATGTCAAGGTAACGGAACGCATCAGAGGAATGGAGAAATACCTGCTTGTCACTCACAAGTGACAGTCCAGACGATATCCAGGTGGCTCCGGGTCGTCTTGGGTAAGTCAGGTATTGACACTAATGTGTTCAAGTCTCATTCCACCAGGGCTGCATCGACGTCAGCGGCGAGGGTCATGGAGGTGCCCATGGACCATATTCTCGCCACAGCAGGATGGGCGAATGAAGCTGTGTTCCAGCGATTCCACAATAAGCCTGTTGCTGCTCCCCTACAGTTCGCGGACGCCGTGCTGAACGCAGGGCAAGAACGTGGGGATGTCCCCGAATAAGGGGTTTTGCTTTGTTGTTAATAAATATTCTTTTGTTTTTCAGTATAACCTGGTTTCAGCAACTTGTTTACTCCCATCCATCCTTGCTAGTGGTGTGTCAGCATGGACGTGGTCCAGGGCGTGTAATCACAGAAGCTTTGAAGTCTTCACGAAGTCACTCACGTGACTCCGAAATGAAATAGTAAGATTGAACGAGAACTTACCAGTTCGAAGGTTGATCTTTATTTCATGAGGAGTTGCGGTGAGGGATTTCGTGCCCTCCGCTCCCAACCCTCGATCATACTCAACTGGTAATTAGAGTCTCTTCAATCTTCCTATGCCAAGTCATTTCTGTTGTTGTTTCTGTGATTCCACACCGCTACTTTGAAGAATGTCACGCATGCGTACCGGCGGGTTCTTCACGAAATCCCTCACCGCAACTCCTCATGAAATAAAGATCAACCTTCGAACTGGTAAGTTCTCGTTCAATCTTACTATTCTCTGCTACAGAAGGTAGTTGAGGCTAGTTCATTGGCTATATTTAAGAGGGTTAGCCCTTGTGGCTAAAAGGATCAGGGGGTATGGAGAGAAGGCAGGTACAGGATACTGAGTTGGTTGATCAGCCATGATCATATTGAATGGCGGTGCAGGCTCGAAGGGCCGAATGGCCTACTCCTGCACCTATTTTGTATGTTTCTATGTCTGAAGAAGGGTCTCAACCCAAAATGTCACCATTTCCATCTCTCCAGAGATGCTGCCTGTCCCGCAGAGTTACTCCAGCATTTTGTGTCTGCACTGATGTTGACCCAACTACAGGCTCATAACCCTTGCCTGACATTTTTCTATATCCACTAACTTTGTGAGCGACCTAGCTGTTAACTCCTGAATGCTAAATGCACTCAACCTCTTTGTTCAGTTTCATTTTTAGTTTAGTTGAGCTTAGTCTTCCTGGCTTTTGCTCCAGCAACTCTACGAGCTGGACCTGGGTGAGAATGATTACCTTTGCATGCAATGTACTGGTGAAGTGAGATCAGACGAAAGTTTCAACGCTGAGAAACACAAGTGTGGATCTAATCGGCTAATTATGCTTTGTGTTTTATTTTGTAGGTACGATGTATAATATCATTGCAGTTCCTCCACAGATGTCAGATGATGAGGAGACACTTCAAGGAGCAAAGATAGTTTGTGGCTTTGAACCAGTGGACAGCTTAAACCCTTCTTATTACCACAGCTTTGGTTTGTTGTACTTACTAATTGACAGCTGAAAATATGAACCAACATTTACTTCTTCGTGTATTAAGGATGAACTGCAATATTTCTCTCTCATGTTTTTAAAAACGTTTTTACCTGTATATAATATCACAAGCTATCTAAAATATCACTTTTGTTTATTTTTAAGAATAGCACCATTTTTGGATGACTACCTGATCAAAGCATCAGGCACGTACTACAGTACCTAATCAATGTCAAAAGGAATGGCGGAAGATAAATAAAGAAAAGCATAAGTAGAAATTATTAATAATTTTAAAGATTGCAAATCAGGAGAAGATTGAGGGAGATAAGTTATACGTGGATGGCCATTACAGAAGTCTCTACATATTATGAAACTTAGTAAAATGATTGATTCAAAAAACGAATGTTGTTATTTTCTTTCCAAGTGGAGGGGTTAACATGCATTAATTCAGTAATCCTGTATATTTTATTAATCTCTGTTTTCAAAAGAATATGTCTAATCTAAAACTAGAAGGATATTATTTACTCACAAGGTGGTCAAAATATCCAACAGAAGCAATTGAGGTTGCATTAAATAATATTTTAAATATACACTGGCTGATGCAAAATAAAACAAGTGATGAAAAATATATAAAATAAGCATTGAACTTTGTAATCATATACTTACAGGATTTTATTTTTCTGTGACAGGAATGACCAAAAACTACATCATCTTTGTTGAGCAACCTCTAAAAATAAATGTAATGAAAATTCTCACATCCAAACTCAGGGGTAAAAGTATTGGTTCTTCAATAAACTGGGATCCAGAACTCAACACCATTATCCATGTAGCAAATAAACACACAGGAGAGGTAACTCATTGACATTAAACCTTTTGAAAAAATATATTTGTGTTCATACTTTCAGGTATCAGGTATCATTTATGTACCAAAGGCTAGAGGGTGGAACAAACTATTCAGTGTTCTGAGATTCTGCTATAACCATGAAGAAATCTATTCATGTTGGGAATGCACTTAAACGATGCAATTAATAAAGTAACAATATCCCAATATTGTCTGCCACATTAACCATATAATCAGCAGAAAGTTGGCAAATGCTTTACTTTCTTCAAGAAGGGAGAACGTTTGGCCCAGGTGGACTATTCTCAATCTGGCATCACATGCTTCCAAAATGGCTTGCTCCAACAGGGTGTTGTGATGAGCCTTCTAATGAGTCAGCTAGCTGTTATTCCAGCTAGATAAAAATGTGGTGCTGATGGAGAGAAGGGGAATGGCCAAAGGACTCCCCTAACTGCTCTATTGTTAAGTATGCATCTTAACATCAGAAAATAAACATTGAAGATCCTGAAAACACCTTGTTTGTTTCCTGATTTTGCAGAGGTAACTAATCTCATCCAGTATGCCCATCCAAGCTCTATAAATGGTACAGGAGAAAACAAATTAATAAACCTCAGAATCAATCAACATTGATCTTTATTGGAACGTTTATGATTGCAGACTTTGTGCATGATTAGGAGTGGTGTTCAATGAGGAGAGAGTCCTGCAGGCATTGGTGACCTTCTGTTGTACCATGCTGTTACTGCATACAAGGTGAGATAGATGGCAAGAGTTGGAGAATATTGGATCAAGTACAGTTTCTGGAAGCACCAGAACAAGGTGATATATGATGGCATCTCACCCCAAATCGATTGTATCATGAGTAAGGCAGAAGCTGGGAGCCACTCACCTGCCAGTATATGTGCAACACCTACCACTCAACCTCCATACCATGCACACCAAAGTGATCAACTTGATTGGCACCTTATCCCCTAGCCCAATCATTCATTCCCTCAGCCAATGTTACAGTGTGTGCTATCCACAAAATGCACCACAGTTATTCACCAACTTACTTCCTATCCATGTTCTGTCACAAAGACAATGGCAGCAAATGTGTGGAGATAGTACCACCTGCAAATTACCCTCTGAATTGCGCATCATGCCAACTTGGAAATGATTCTCTGTTCCTTCATTGTTGCTGGATCTAAATCCAACTCCATTCACAACAGCAATATGGAAGGAAGAAAAAAGAACAGCTGGAGGAACTCAGCGTGCCATGCAGCATCTGTGGAGGGAAACGGACAGATGTTGTTTCAGTTCCTGACTCTTCTGACTGATGGGTGGATCTAAAGAAGGGTCTCTATCTGAAACATCACCAGCCATTAGTCGAAAGAAGGGCAATGACTCAAAATATCTGGCTATTTCCTCCATGGAGGCTGCTTTCCTCCAGCAATTTGTCTTTTGCTCAGGTTTCCAGCATCAGCAGTCTGTGGTGTCAGCATTATGCATGGACCTTCGTTTGAAGCACTGCAGCTGTTAAGGAAGGTCTCAAGATCAAAATTTGGGATAAACCCAGTAAACTATATTTTTTGTAAAGTTGTAAAGCTGTTGCATCCCTCGGGGTTGAATTGTATTTGAACACTGGTCTTTCTTAATGCTCAGATTGCATTAACATTTCTCAGGCCAGGTGTCACTGGGCAAATGAACCATTGCTCCAGACACATAATTGAAGGAACTTGCAGTTAAATTTCACCACCATTACCTAATCTTTCCCCTCCCACTCCAGACAAGATGTCTCGAACCCGGGCACCAGGCAGGCAACTCAACATTTGGGACTCTTGATTCTTGTGGCAGAGAATAGTGTCTTTTCCCCTAAATATACTATCTCCAATGACAACTAGTCTTTTCTTGTCTACTCTTGAATGGCTCCCTGAACCACGGTGCTCATCCTTCCTACAGCCCCCACACTCATCTGCATAGGGAGTAAGAATCTCACTCCTGCCTGATTGAATAGGATCTTGCAGCAAGTGCACTACTTGGATTTTAATTCTTATTTTGCCCTGGGTGAGTTAAATCTCTACCTTAAAATTCTCTCTCTGGCCATGGGAGGTAAATGGCAGAGGGCCAACAACGTTGGTTAATTCCTCAGTTAAGTGCGGTTGGGGAGTGTTGGACAAGGGAGCTAAGAATAGAGGAATAGGTGAATGGTACTTTAAAAAGACAATGGTGTACATTAACTGTGAACCAATAAAGTAATTAACACTGAGCATACACTTAACTATGTTAGCATGTGACAAATATTGGTACTGATGAAGGAAGATATTTGAATTTTCTCAGGTGACAGAATTATGGAAAATTTAACTTTTATTAACTATCTTCACCTTCTTTTATAGATCATTCCTTTAAAATATTACACCAAAGCATTCTGCATATTCCACCATATCAATGCCTTTGAAGATGATGGCTTCATTGTATTTGATATTTGCCACTTTGAAAGTGGACATTTCCTGCAAAATTTAACTCTGCAAAACCTGCAGAAAGATGGGGAAGAGTTGGATGAGGTAACACCAAACTCTCTTTACACTTTCTTAGTTTTATATTTGATAGATTTAGAACCAGAAATAATTGCTCATTTCAGATTAATGATTACGAATATTGAAAATATTTTTAGAAATAACATTTATTCATTGTGAAAAAAACCCAAAAAACATTGTAAGTAGAGAATTTAAAAAATGCAGATGCTGAAATTCTGAAATGAAAATATAAATTGTTGGAAACACATCTTCGCAGAACATGCAGCACAAGATAGGCCATTACAAATATGATGCCAAGACCAACTCTTTTCTGCCTCCACATAATCCATATCCCTCCATTCCCTGCATATCTATGTGTCTATCTAAAAGTCTCCTAATGCTACTAGAGCATCTGCCTCTACCACCGCCCCAGGCAGCGTATTCTAGGCATTCACCACGCTCTGTGTAAAAAAACTTCCCTCGCTTATCTCCTTTAAACTTTGCCCCTCTCCCCTTAAAGCTATGGCCTCTAGTCTTTAATATTTCCATCCTGGGAAAAAGATTCTGACTATCTACCATATCAATAACTGAAAATGTTGTATACTTCTATATCAGCTCTCCCCTCAACCTTCAGCATTCTAGGGAAAACAATCCAAATGTTTTCAACCTCTTCCTGTAGTTAATACCCCTTAATCCAGGCATCATTCTGGTAAACATCCTCTGCACCCTTTGCGCATAGTTTTCCCCCTATCAGAACTAGGTCATGCTCACTTTGTGCAAACATTAACAACTCAAAGTGGGGTATATTGCTGATATAATCTACATGCAAATCTGACAAGCCAGCCAGTGAAACTATATAGTGATAGACAAAAACAAACAAGTAGTCCATGGATCACTAAGGGTTTAAAAAATGCCTGCAAAAGAAAAACACACTATATAGACAATTCATAAAATATCAAACTTCAGAAGCAGAAAATAAATATAAAAAATATAAGAATAAATGAACCAATATTATAAGGATATGTAAGAAAGAATACTATAATAAAATATTCGAGAATAACAAAAACAATATGAAAGGTTTTTTATGGCACGCGCTAAAGAGTATTATTAGAAATGGATCACAAAATCCAGGCTACCCTGAGTATTTTATTGAGGAAGACAAGACAATAAATAATATGGAGATGCGGTTAATGGTATTAACAAATTCTTTGTAAATGTGGGACCAGATTTGGCAAAAAAAATGAATGACCCAGATACAAAAGAAGGGGCGGATACTGATCTTTGGGATAGAAATACCAGCTCTATCTTCTTTAGAGCAGTCGAAGGAAAAGAAATCATAGACACTGTGAGAAAATGTAAAAGCAAATCCTCTATGATTGGAATGATATCGATATGATTATAATAAAAAACGTTATGAAGAAATTGCAGAACCATTAACTCATATCTGTAACTTTTCTTTTCAATCCGGTAAATTTCCAAACAAAATGAAAATAGCAAAAGTAATACCATTATATAAAACTGGGGATAGACACCATTTCACAAATTACAGGCCTGTTTCTTTACCCTCCCAATTCTCCAAGATCCTTGAAAAACTTTTTACAGAAAAACTTGTCAATTTCATTGAAAAACATCAGCTTTTGGTCGACAGTCAATATGGATTCCGGACAGACAGATCAACATCTATGGCACTAATGGAACTAATCGAGGAAATCACAAATTGCATAGATAATAAAAAACTTGCAGTGGGAATATTCATGGACTTTAAAAAAGCATTTGATACCGTAAATCACGACATTTTACTCATGAAACTGGATAGGTATGGCATCAGAGGGGTTGGATTGGATTGGGTGAGAAGCTATTTAAGTAACAGGCAACAACTTGTAGAAATAGGTGAACATAAATCAACTTGCATGAACATAACTTGTGGAGTACTTCAAGGGTCTGTGTTAGGGCCAAAGCTTTTCATCATATACATTAACGACATATGCAGAGTATCAAATATACTGAAATTGATTATATTTGCCGATGATACGAATATTTTTTGTTCCGGTGACAATTTGAAGCAGCTTTTGGAGGTCATCACATCAGAAATGATTAAATTAAAACAGTGGTTTGATGTCAACAAATTGTCTCTAAATTTAAGCAAAACAAAGATTATGCTATTTGGAAAACAGAAAACAAACCCTCAAGTACAATTGAAAATAGATAACATAAGTATAGAAAGAGTATATGAAAATACATTTCTTGGTGTGATCTTAGACCACAGAATCTGCAGGAAACCACATATAAATCACATCAAAGCAAAACTGGCAAAGTCTATAGCAATATTGGGAAAATCAAGACACATTCTGGACCACAAATCATTACATACTCTGTATAATACTCATATTGCCATATCTGAGTTACTGTGTGGAGATATGGGGTAACACCTACAAAACCAACCTACAGCCATTATGTTCATTACAAAAAAGAGCAATAAGAATTATCAATAACGTTGGATATCTTGAACATACCAATTTATTATTCTAAAGTCCCATACACTGAAGTTCACCGATCTGGTTAAATTTAAGACTGCACAAATCATGTACAAAGCATGAAATAATTTACTTCCAGGAAATACACAAAAACTGTTTATGGCAAGACAGGGTGGGTATAATTTGAGACGGGAACATAATTTAAAAAAACTCAATGTCAGAACAACTCTTAAAAGTATGTGCATAACAATCTGTGGGGTGAATTTGTGGAATGGTCTGGAACAGGAGATAAAACTTAGCACAAACATAATTCAGTTTAAAAAGATGTACAAAAACACTTTTTTTTAAAGGATATTGGGATGAGGATAGGTGATTGTGAGCGGGATATTTGTTATACTGATTGTATTGGGAAGGGTGATTATAGGCTGATGGGTTGTATATATGACTAAGAGATACTGTGTAGTATATGAGGGGTTTTTTTTTTGTTTTTTTTTTCTCTTTTTTTTGTATGGCTTTGTAAATATTTGATTAGTGTGTTAATGTAAATAATTTGGTGTACATATAGCTGCTGGTGTACATGTGGTGCACATATAGCTGCTATATTTGTATAATATAATTATAAGCAGTTGAATAAGGGGTGGGAATTAATAAGCTTTGGCTTCTCCCTGCTTTTCGGACACATACGAGTTAATTTATTTATAGATACTGTTTATGACACTTTATAAATATTCTTGTTTTGTTTTTTGTATGCTGTTTCACACTTGCTTTTTATTATTTTATTCTGCTTGAAATAAAGAATTAAATAAAATTTAAAAAATTTTTTTTAATGAACTGTACTGACATCTGTGGACAGAAACATTAATGTTCAACGGTCCTGGACCTGAAATGTTAACTCTTTCTCTTCGCGTCGGTTCTGTCTGACCCACTGAGTGTTTCCTGTATTTACTGTTTTTTAAACTGGATTGTATTCTGGTAGTGAACAGGATTTGTGCTGGGCATTTCTTTATGCAATGAAAAGTTTGAAGGTTTTACATAGTTCATTAATGTTGTGTTTGACTGCTTTGTCAGATTTACACTTCAATTACAACAGCAATATATCCCAGTATAATGAGTGTTGTTCATCTTTATGTTGGCTACTTTTGACCAGTGTACTATGACAGGCTTAAGCTGTTGATGCACATCAAACTGGGGTAAATCATAAAACACAAAGTGGTGGAAACACTGGTTAGGTCAGACAACAACTACAAGGAGGACCAGGGTTAACATATGACAGATGAGCTGGCCTGCTCAGATCTTCCTTCATTTTTGTTTTCATTTCAGATTTTCAACCCCTGCGGCTTTTTGATTTTCAATCATGGACGGATATTTGCGATTTTAGTAGCATTCCATTCTTTTTAAAGAGAGGAAATCATTGTTGGCAGAAGAATATCAAAATGGGTCAAATATTGAATTAACAGCATATAATGTGTTAAATAGATATGAAAGAATATTCATTTTCTGCCAAATTAATATATATTTGTTATAAATGTAATTTTCTTGCTGTTATTTGGATAAGAAAATAGACCATTTTCAGCCAGAGAATTGTGAATCTGTTGAATTCTCTGCCACAGAAGGCAGTGGAGAATTCACTGGATGTTTTCAAGAGAGTTAGATTTAGCTCTTAGGGCTAACAGAAACAAGGGATATGAGGAATAAGCAGGAACGGGGTACTGATTTTAGATGATGAGCCATAATCATATTGAATGGCGGTGCTGGCTTGAAGGGCCAAATGGCCGACTCCTGCACCTATTGTTCTATGTCCCTATGTTTCTATGAAAGGCAAATCATATTGACCGATATGTAGAATGGTTTGAAGCTTTACTTAAGTGAACAGATAAGGGGCTACCAATGGGGAGAGTACAATGAGGAGTCATAAAGCAAGCTGCTGGGGGAACTCGACAGGGCAGGCAGCAGCAAAGTCCAAATACTTTCTGTGTCAAAAATGTTTTGCAAATGTTTTTACAGATATGCTAATCGATTTAAAATTATATTCTGTTTAAGATATATAACACAAGTCCAAAAGGATTTCCACGAAGATTTGTCTTGCCTTTGAACATCTGCTCCAACACACCGATTGAACACAACCTTAATACTTTGACATACAGCAGCGCATCTGCTTTCAGAAGGGCTGATGGAAAGGCATGTTCTTTATTTGTTACCGGCATGTCAATGTTTTTTTAAATTTGTGCATGTTTATTTTTTTGTGCAAGTTTAGTTTATTTTTTAATAAACCGTCTCTTGTTTGTGATCAGCTTTCTCATGGATGATGTCTGCAGCTAAATGTATTCATTTCAATTTAGAAGAAGTCATATTGTTGAGCCCTTGATCCCTTGCCCCTTAAAAATACCAGGATGCACATTCATTTTCGACAGGAAGTGTACCAGGCATCTGCTGATGGTAAACACAACAGCCAGACAGTGCAGCATTCAGTAGGAAATCCTGATTCGAGACTTGAGTACTATTCTCCATCTGTGGAATGTTTTTAACTTCCCACAACTGAACACAGTCTCAGCAACACAAATAACCTTAGGTCAACACTGTTTAAGGAATAATTACAGTGCCCTCCATAATGTTTGGGACACATGGCTTCACAGGCGTTTGTGATTGCTCAGGTGTGTTTAATTGCCTCCTTAATGCAGGTATAAGAGAGCTCTCAGCACCTAGCCTTTCCTCCAGTCTTTCCTTCACCTTTAGAAACTTTTAATGCTGTTTATCAACATGAGGACCAAAGATGTGCCAATGAAAATCAAAGAAGCCATTATGAGACTGAGAAACGAGACATCAGCCAAACCTTAGGCTTACCAAAATCAACTGTTTGGAATATCATTAAGAAGAAAGAGAGCACTGGTGAGCTTACTAATCGCAAAGGCACTGGCAGGCCAAGGAAGTCCTCCACAGCTGATGACAGAAGAATTCTCTCTGTAATAAAGAAAACCCCCCCAAACACCTGTCCGACAGATCAAAAAGTCAGGAGTCAGGTGCGGATTTGTCAATGACCACTGTCTGCAGAAGACTTCACCAACAGAAATACAGAGGCTACACTGCAAAATGCAAACCACTGGGTAGCTGCAAAAATAGGATGGGCAGGTTACAGTTTGCCAAGAAGTACTTAAAAGAGCAACCACAGTTCTGGAACAAGGTCTTGTGGACAGATGAGATGAAGATTAACTTGTATCAGAGTGATGGCAGGAGCAAGCTATGGAGGAGAGAAGGAACTGTCCAAGATCCAAAGCATGCCGCCTCATCTGTGAAACACGGTGGTGGGGGTGTTATGGCCTGGGCATGTATGGCTGCTGAAGGTACTGGCTCACTTATCTTCATTGATGATGAAGGTTTGCCACTGCTACACGGATGGTTTTAAACTGAATAAGAGGGGTGGGGTGGCAAATGGGATAGTCAAGGAAGGAGTTAAAGGGAAAGAGAGTAAAGGGATGGTTAATGACCCCAGAATTAACGGGAAAGAAAGCTCACAAAGGGATAGGAGAGTATGGCCAAGTGTAATAGGGATCAATGTGAAAGGGGCCACTTGTCAACATAATTGTACAAGGAGTAAGAGTGTTGTAAAAACAAGCCTGAAGGCTTTGTGTCTCAATGCGAGGAGCATTCGTAATAAGGTGGATGAGTTGAAGGTGCAGATAGCGATTAATGACTACGCTATAGTTGGGATCACGGAGACATGGCTCCAGGGTGACCAAGGCTGGGAGCTGAACATCCAGGGATATTCAATATTCAGGAGGGATAGACGAAAAGGAAAAGGAGGTGGGGTAGCGTTGCTGGTGAGAGAGGAGATTAATGCAATAGAAAGGAAGGACATTAGCGTGGAGGATGTGGAATCGATATGGGTAGAGCTGCGAAACTCTAAGGGGCAGAAAATGCTAGTGGGAGCTGTGTACAGGCCACCTAACAGTAGTATTGGAGTTGGGGATGGCATCAAACAGGAAATTAGAAATGCGTGCAACAAGGGTAACACAGTTATAATGGGTGACTTCAATCTGCATGTAGATTGGGTGAATCAAATTGGCAGGGGTGCTGAGGAAGAGGATTTCTTGGAATGTATGCAGGATAGTTTTCTCAACCAACATGTGGAGGAAACAACGAGAGAGCAGGCTATTCTAGACTGGGTATTGAGTAATGAGGAAGGGTTAGTTAGCAGTCTTATTGTGCGTGGCCCCTTGGGCAAGAGTGACCATAATATGGTTGAGTTCTTCATTAGGATGGAGAGTGACAAAATTAAGTCAGAAACAAGGGTTCTGAACTTGAACAAAGGTAACTTTGAAGGTATGAGATGTGAATTGGCCAAGATAGACTGGCAGGTGATTCTTAAAGGGTTGACAGTGGATGTGCAATGGAAGGTATTTAAAGACTGCATGGATGAAGTACAAAAATTGTTCATACCAGTTTGGCAAAAGAATAAATCGGGGAAGGTGGTGCATCCATGGATAACAAGGGAAATCAGGGATAGTATAAAAACAAAAGATGAGGCATACAAATTTGCCAGAAAAAGCAGCCTACCGGAGGACTGGGAGAAATTCAGAATCCAGCAGAGGAGGACAAAGGGCTTAATTAGGAAAGGGAAAATAGATTATGAAAGGAAACTGGCAGGGAACATAAAAACTGACTGCAAAAGTTTTTATAGATATGTGAAGAGAAAGAGACTAGTTAAAACAAATGTTGGTCCCTTGCAGTCAGAGACAGGTGAATTGATCATGGGGAACAAGGACATGGCAGACCAATTGAATAACTACTTTGGTTCTGTCTTCACTAAGGAAGACATAAATAATCTGCTGGAAATAGCAGTGGAACGGGGGTCAAATAAGATGGAGGAACTGAGTGAAATCCAGGTTAGCCGGGAGGTGGTGTTGGGTAAATTGAACGGATTGAAGGCCGATAAACCCCAGGGCCAGATAGTCTGCATCCCAGAGTACTCAAGGAGGTAGCCACAGAAATAGTGGATGCATTAGTGATAATTTTTCAAAATTCCTTAGATTCTGGAGTATTTCCTGAGGATTGGAGGGTAGCTAATGTAACCCCATTTTTTAAAAAAGGAGGGAGAGAGAAAGCGGGGAATTACAGACCAGTTAGTCTAACATCGGTAGTGGGGAAACTGCTAGAGTCAGTTATTAAAGATGGGATAGCAGCGCATTTGGAAAGTGGTGAAATCATTGGACAAAGTCAGCATGGATTTACGAAAGGTAAATCGTGTCTGACAAATCTGATAGAATTTTTCGAGGATGTAACTAGTAGAGTGGATAAGGGAGAACCAGTGGATGTGTTATATTTAGACTTTCAGAAGGCTTTCGACAAGGTCCCGCATAAGAGATTAGCATACAAACTTAAAGCACACGGTATTGGGGGTTCAGTATTGATGTGGATAGAGAACTGGCTAGCAGACAGGAGGCAAAGGGTAGGAGTAAACGGGTCCTTTTCAGAATGGCAGGCAGTGACTAGTGGGGTGCCGCAAGGCTCGGTGCTGGGACCCCAGCTATTTACAATATATATTAATGATTTGGACGAGGGAATTCAATGCAACATCTCCAAATTTGCAGATGACACCAAGCTGGGGGGTATAGTTAGGTGTGAGGAGGATGCTTGGAGGCTGCAGGGTGATTTGGATAGGCTGAGTGAATGGGCAGATGCATGGCAGATGCAGTATAATGTGGATAAATGTGAGGGTATCCACTTTGGTGGCAAAAACATGAGGGTAGACTATTATCTGAATGGTGGCAGATTAGGAAAAGCGGAGATGCAACGAGACCTGGGTGTCATGGTACACCAGTCATTGAAAGTAGGCATGCAGGTGCAGCAGGCAGTGAAGAAAGCAAATGGTATGTTAGCATTCATAGCGAAAGGATTTGAGTATAGGAGCAGGGAGGTTCTACTGCAGTTGTACAGGGTTTTGGTGAGGCCACACCTGGAGTATTGCGTACAGTTTTGGTCTCCAAATCTGAGGAAAGACATCCTTGCCATAGAGGGGGTACAGAGAAGATTCACCAGACTGATTCCTGGGATGTCAGGACTTTCATATGAGGAAAGATTGGATAGACTTGGCTTGTACTCGCTGGAATTTAGAAGATTGAGGGGGGATCTTATAGAAACTTACAAATTTCTTAAGGAGTTGGACAAGCTAGATGCTGGGAGATTGTTCCCGATGTTGGGGGAGTCCAGAACAAGGGGTCACAGTCTAAGGATAAGGGGGAATTCCTTTAGGACCGAGATGAGGAAAACATTCTTTACACAGAGAGTGGTGAGTCTCTGGAATTCTCTGCCACAGAAGGTAGTTGAGGCCAGTTCATTGGCTATATTTAAGAGGGCGTTAGATGTGGCACTTGTGGCTAAAGAGATCAGGGGGTATGGAGAGAAGGCAGGTACAGGATACTGAGTTAGATGATCAGCCATGATCACATTGAATGGTGGTGCAGGCTCGAAGGGCCGAATGGCCTACTCCTGCACCTATTTTTCTATGTTTCTATGATACAACTGCTGATGGTAGTAGCATAATGATTTCTGAAGTGTATAGACACACCCTATCTGCTCAAGTTCAAACAAATGCCTCAAAACTCATTGGCCGGCGGTTCATTCTACAGCAAGACAATGATCCCAAACATACTGCTAAAGCAACAAAGGAGTTTTTCAAAGTTAAAACATTGTCAATTCTTGAGTGGCCAATTCAATCACCTGATCAGAACCCCATTGAGCATGCCTGTTATATGCTGAAGAGAATACTGAAGGGGACTAGCCCCCAAAACAAGCATAAGCTACAGATGGCTGCAATACAGGCCTGGCAGAGCATCACCAGCAACTGGTGATGTCCATGAATCGCAGACTCCAAGCAGTCATTGCATGCAAAGGATATGCAACAAAATACTAAACACTACTTTCATTTACATGACATTGCTGTGTCCCAAACATTATGGTGCCCTGAAATGGGGGGGTTATGTATAAACACTGCTGCTTCTGTAAAATGTCTAAAATTCCTTCTGTCATACATTTTTTTCTGTGACTTCTACAGATTTGGTGTGAGTCTGAGAAACTATATACTGATGACTTGCTGAATGAAGGTGGGTTGGAGTTTCCGCAGATTAACTATGCAAAGTACAACACAAAAAAATACACATTTTTCTATGGATGTGGAGCAGGCCATGTGGTAATGGATTCTCTCATCAAGATGGATCTGGAAACAAAGACATTTAAGGTATGAATGAAGTTAAATATAATAGTGCTGTCATGGTACATGTAGACTAATTCATATGCCTGTGGAATTCTCTGCCTCTGCCTCATAGGGCAGTGGAGGCAGGTGCTCTGGATGCTTTCAAGAGAGAGCTAGAGAGGGCTCTTAAAAATAGCGGAGTCTGGGGATACGGGGAGAAGGCAGGAATGGGGTACTGATTCGGGATGATCAGCCATGATCACATTGAATGGTGGTGCTGGCTCGAAGGGCCGAATGGCCTACTCCTGCACCTATTGTCTATTATCTATTGTTTATTTAAAGATCTGTGTTGTGACTTTTTCCTGTATTTTACATTTGAATGAGCAATCAGACACTAATAAAACTTATGCCACATTTGATGCGTTTTCACCAACTATCCCCCTATAATTATTCAACAATGGAATTTTGCTCAATGGGCATTGTTTCATTATATTCAGACCGATCTAATAATGGAGACACAATGAACTACAGATGTTGAAATCTTGAACAAAACACAACGTGCTTGAGGAACACAGAGGGTCAGGCAACATCTGGGTGGAAATGGACAGATAATGTTTCGGGTGAGAACCCTTCTTCAGACTGATCAGTCTGAAAAAGGGTCCCAGCCCGAAACATCACCTGTCCATTCTGTCTGCTGATGTTGCCTGATCCACCATATTCCTCCAGCACTTTGCTCAAGATTTCAACATCTACAAGTCATTGTGTTTCCATTATTACATCAGTCTCCAGCACTTTGTGTTTTTCTGTAATAATGGTTTTGTTTACAATCCCAATCTTCTGATTTTTTTAAATTCCAATCTTTTGGAATCATTGCAGGATTCCAAGGCAATATAACATTGTTACTTACTAATCATTGTCTATCAGTCCACTGCCTCCTCCAATTCCATATCTTCCTCTTCAGATATCCAGTCTTCCATCTGAACATTACTCATACTGGTTCCTTCAGGGATGTCACTGAACGGCTGCAGAACATTCTGGAGGGGGAGGGTGAACAGCCAGTTGTCGTGGTGCATATTGGCACCAACGATATAGGTAAAAAAAGGGATGAGGTCCTACAAGGTGAATTTAGGGAGCTAGGAGAAAAACTTAAAAGTAGGACCTCAAAGGTAATAATCTCTGGATTATTACCAGTACCATGGGCCAGTCAGAGTAGAAATAGGAGGATATTGCAGATGAATATGTGGCTTGAAAAATGGTGCAAGGTGGAGGGATTCAAATTTTTAGGGCACTGGAACCATTTCTGGGGGAGGTGGGACCAGTACAAACAGGACCGGCTGCACCTGGGCTGGAATGGAACCAATGTCCTTGGGGGAGTGTTTGCTAGTGCTGTCGGGGAGGATTTAAACTAATGTGGCAGGGGGATGGGTACAAGAGCAGAGAGGCAGGTGGGTGTAAAATGAGGGTGGAAGCAATAGGGAGCAAGGTGAAAAGTAAAAGTGGCAGGCAGACAAAACCAGGGCAAAAATCAAAAAGGGCCACTTCTCAACAAAATTGTATAAGGGGTAAGAGCGTTGTAAAAACAAGCCTGAAGGCTTTGTGTCTCAATGCAAGGAGTATTCGTAATAAGGTGGATGCATTGAACGTGCAGATAGCTATTAATGAGTATGATATAGTTGGGATCACGGAGACATGGCTCCAGGGTGACCAAGGCTGGGAGCTGAACATCCAGGGATATTCAATATTCAGGAGGGATAGAGAGAGAGGAAAAGGAGGTGGGGTAGCGTTGCTGGTTAGAGAGGAGATTAACGCAATGGAAAGGAAGGACATTAGCTTGGAGCATGTGGAATCGGTATGGGTAGAGCTGCGAAACACTAAGAGGCAGAAAACGCTAGTGGGAGTTGTGTACAGGCCACCTAACAGTAGTAGTGAAGCTGGGGATGGTATCAAACAGGAAATTAGAAATGCGTGCGACAAAGGCAAAACAGTTATAATGGGTGACTTAAATCTACATATAGATTGGATGAATCAAATTGGCAGGGGCGCTGAGGAAGAGGATTTTTTGGAAAGTATGCGGGATAATTATCTAAATCAACATGTAGAGGAACCAACGAGAGAGCAGGCTATTTTAGACTGGGTATTGAGTAATGAGGAATGGTTAGTTAGCAGTCTTATTGTGCGTGCTCCCTTGGGCAAGAGTGACCATAATATGGTCGAGTTCTTCATTAGGATGGAGAGTGACATTGTTAATTCAGAAACAATGGTTCTGAACTTAAGGAAAGGTAACTTTGAGGGTATGAGACGTGAATTGGCCAAGATTGACTGGCAATCAATTCTAAAAGGGTTGACGGTGGATACACAATGGAAGACATTTAAAGACTGCATGGATGAACTACAAAAATTGTTCATCCCAGTTTGGCAAAAGAATAGATCAGGGAAGGTAGTGCATCCATGGATAACAAGGGAAATCAGGGATAGTATCAAAGCAAAGGATGATGCATACAAAGTAGCCAGAAAAAGCAGCATACCAGAGGACTGGGAGAAATTCAGAGACCAGCAGAGAAGGACAAAGGACTTGATTATGAAAGAAAACTGGCAGGGAACATAAAAACTGACTGCAAAAGTTTTTATAGATATGTGAAGAGAAAGAGATTAGTTAAAACAAATGTAGGTCCCTTGCAGTCAGAAACAGATGAGTTGATCATGGGGAACAAGGATATAGCGGACTAATTGAATAACTACTTTGGTTCCGCCTTCACTAAGGAAGACATAAATAATCTGCTGGAAATAGCAGGGGACCGCGGGTCAAAGGAGTACTTGAGTGAAATCCAGGTTAGTCGGGAAGTGGTGTTGGGTAAATTGAATGGATCAAAGGCCGATAAATCCCCAGGGCCAGATGGGCTGCATCCCAGAGTACTTAAGGAAGTAGCTCTGGAAATAGTGGATGCGTTAGTGATAATCTTTCAAAACTCTTTAGATTCTGGAGTAGTTCCTGAGGATTGGCGGGTAGCAAATGTAACCCCTCTTTTTAAGAAGGGGGGGAGAAAGAAAACGGGAAATTACAGACCAGTTCGTCTAACATCAGTAGTGGGGAAACGGCTAGAGTCAGTTATTAAAGATGGGATAGCAGCACATTTGGAAAGTGGTGAAATCATTGGACAAAGTCAGCATGGATTTACGAAAGGTAAATCATGTCTGACGAATCTTGTGGAATTTTTCGAGGATGTAACTAGTAGCATGGATAGGGGAGAACCAGTGGATGTGGTGTATCTGGACTTCCAGAAGGCTTTCGACAAGGTCCCACATAAGAGATTAATATATAAACTTAAAGCATACGGCATTGGGGGTTCAGTATTGATGTGGATAGAAAACTGGCTGGCAAACAGGAAGCAAAGAGTAGGAGTAAGGAGTAGGAGTAGGTACCGCAATGCTCAGTGCTGGGACCCCAGCTATTTACAATATACATAAATGATCTGGATGAGGGAATTGAAGGCAATATCTCCAAGTTTGCGTATGACACTAAGCTGGGAGGCAGTGTTAGCTGTGAGGAGGATGCTAGGAGACTGCAAGGTGACTTGGATAGGCTGGGTGAGTGGGCAAATGTTTGGCAGATGCAGTATAATGTGGATAAATGTGAGGTTATCCACTTTGGTGGCAAAAATAGGAAAACAGACTATTATCTAAATGGAGGCCAATTAGGAAAAGGGGAGATGCAGTGCGACCTGGGTGTCATGGTACACCAGTCATTGAAAGTAGCCATGCAGGTACAGCAGGCAGTGAAGAAAGCGAATGGTATGTTAGCTTTCATAGCAAAAGAATTTGAGTATAGGAGCAGGGAGGTTCTACTGATTCCCGGGATGTCAGGACTGTCTTATGAACAAAGAATGCATAGACTCGGTTTATACTCTCTAGAATTTAGGAGATTGAGAGGGGATCTTATAGAAACTTACAAAATTCTTAAGGGGTTGGACAGGCTGGATGCAGAAAGATTGTTCCCGATGCTGGGGAGGTCCAGGACAAGGGATCACAGCTTAAGGATAAGGGGGAAATCCTTTAGGACCGAGATGAGAAGGACTTTTTTCACACAGAGAGCGGTGGGTCTCTGGAACTCTCTGCCACAGAGGGTAGTTGAGGCCAGTTAATTGGCTATATTTAAGAGGGAGTTAGATGTTGCCCTTTTGGCTAAGGGGATCAGAGGGTATGGAGAGAAGGCAGGTACGGGATACTGAGTTGGATGATCAGCCATGATCATATTTAATGGCAGTGCAGGCTCGAAGGGCCGAATGGCCTATTCCTGCACCTAGTTTCTATGTTTCTATCACCGAACTGCTACCAAAACCTTCTGATAGCCAATTATCATTTTGAGATTTCTCCACCCAATAATCTCATGATTGGTCTTTCAAAATGTCATTCCACTGAACACGCAACAAAAGGTTTGCACTGTACCTCAATACATGTGACAATAAATTAAACTAAATTCTGTTAACTTCATTCAACCAAATCATTCCTGCCTTCATCCCTTCCTATACTATTGTACTTAGCTACACACTTGGTCCTTACTAACCAGATGTTGACCTCAGTGGCTGGCTATTGGCTTTGCCATGTAACTTGGCATTTCTAGAACTCATTCTTTAAATCTTTGGATGTTTAAGGGTTTCATGGATAAATTCTCTAAACCCTCCCCCCACCACTCCCAACCAACCCCCCTCCTCCCCTCCTCCCGAGTATATCAGGTGATTAACTAGTTATAACGCCTGTTGTAAATGTTGTAATATAAATATCTATTTGTCTTTGACCACGCATTCAATGTTTTCTTTATCTTTGTGGTTTGGCTGAGCTTTATGCATCAAGATCACTTAACGGACATCATCAATGCTTGAATTTTTTTCTCACCACAGATCTGGAAAGAAAAAGGCTACTTTCCATCGGAACCAATCTTTGTGCCATGTCCTGATAGTGTAGAGGAGGATGATGGAGTTATTTTGAGTGTAGTCATTTCTCCAGATCAGGTAACCAGCATTTACTGTCTTACCTAGCACTTAATTTTCATTAGGGTAGGATACATCTCGAGTTTAGTTGGACAAAGGTGTTAAGGGATATGGAACCACAGCAGGTAAATACATCTAATGTTCATCAAACACCATCTATTTGAATGGTGCAACAGATTCAATGGTGTGAAGTGCTTATTCATAAGATCATAAGACATAGGAGTAGAATTAGATAATTTGGCCCATCGTGTCTGCTCCTCCATTCAAGCATGGCTGATCTATCTTTCCCTCTCTTTTCTCTTTTCTTCTTCTCTTGCCTTCTCTCCATAACCTTTGATATCGTTAATAATCAACACCTGTAAACTCCACTTTAACAATGCCCAAAATTTGGCCTCCACATCAAAGGTCTGGTCCCTCTGGTCCTACTCTCACATTACTGAAAACATCCACATCCACTCTATACAGGCCTTTCATTTTTTGGTAGGTTTCAATGAGATTCACCCTTATGCTTCTCTCCAAAGTTCATAGATGGCTTGCTCTAGTATCTTTGCTTCTAACCTCCAGCAAATATGGGCCCAGGGCCTTAAATTATCCATTATTATTGGTCCTATTAATTTTTGGTCATTAAAGGGGTTTGCAAAATGTACCTAGTTTAACACATGACAAAGCCAACAGTTTCAAGCACCAAGCAACACAATGTAAAAGTTAATGTTTATAGATGCTGGAAATCTGAAATAAAACCAGAAAAAAATGAGATTCTGAGTGGGTTGCGCCAAATCTATGGAGAGAAACAGGAATAATGTTTCGGGTCAATTATATTTTCTTCAGAATTGCAAAAGCGAGAAAGTAAACATGGTTTTACTTACAAAGAGGACGAGGGGGTGGAACGAACAAAGGGAATGTGTGTGGAGACCAAGGTTGTTCAGGTGGCACAAATGCATTTAGTGCTGTGTGAGTGAATGATGAATGCTTGTCAGTTACAATTGAACTCTCCCGAGGAATGTAAGTAGAGGAAGGAGAGAGGAAAGCAACATGCAGGAATGCTGCCCTGGGACCTAATCTCTCTCACCTGACCATCTACTCCACCCATATTCCCCTACTGCCATTATGGATAACTTACACCAACTAGTTAACCAGCCAAGCAGCATTGCATTGGGATGAGAGAGGAAGTGTCGGGTCACTGCTTATGATGTTGTATGTGGGGAATATTGGGCCATGGTAGCAACATGCTAGATTCATAACTCCTACAATTTCCAGTTCACTAATGAAGCTTCATGAGAGATTCTCGCTGTGTTGTCATGCTCTCTGCTGGGAACATGAGCTGTGAATGATGGCCTCACCATATTTTCATTAAATCGTCAAGCATTTGAAATACGTGTGAAAATGCAAGGATTAGTGTTTCAGGTGTAGCTCTACATCAAAGTTAACTGAAGGAATATATTTTATATAAAACTGGGTTTTTATATTTATGACTTTAACTGTTATTTCACTGAAGACTCTGCTATTATTTTACAGTGCAAGAATAGCATGGTGCTTCTGTTGGATGCTAAGACCTTCACTGAGAGGGGGAGAGCAGAAGTGCCTGCCCAAATGCCATTTGGATTTCATGGTGTCTTTGCAAAATGTTAGATCGGATTCTAGCGAGTCCACGCTTTGCTGTTACTACTCTTGCGTCACTCTGTTACTTCATAGGAAATCTACCATAGTTCAAACAAAAGCTTGCATTTTTTATATTAGCAAATAATAATAACATTTTGTGAATTTAGTGCAATGGTTTCCAGTTAAACAACTCTTACTATGCTCAACGTGTGTGGTATGGGACAAAGAATGTTCATCATCCCAGTGGGAAGAAAAGACCATTGTTAGAGTTCAATTTAAACAATCCCCAACTCCCTAAATACGTACCAAACGTAGATTAAAAGGATTAGAAAAAAGTTATAAAGGAAGTCTTTAGAGGAAGTCTGAAAATAATCTTCACCTTTTTTTCCTCTCTGTTGTGCTAGATAGTCACTGTGGGAATCATATAATAGAGAATAGATTGATCCACATCACCTAAGCCCATGTTCATTTAGTGATGAGTGGGCAATTTCCCCAAATAAATTGTTGAATCTCTCAATGTTATCTTCTGGCGGCGCTATGGAATAAGGGAGACTCGCAACGATTAGCTCCACTAAAAATAGATTGAAAACGGGGGAAAAACGGGAATTACCTGCAGTACAACGGCACCGGTTGCTTGCAGTAAGCGTGTGACATCATCAGGGGCGCAACGACACTGGCGGTATGTCTACACAACATACCCCCCCCCCCCTCCCCCCCAAGACGAAAAAAACTGGTCGGAGCAAAGAAGTAGGCCCAACTGAAACCTCTGGCTCAGTTTTAACATCATCCCAAGAAGAGATCTCAAAGAAGAAAAAAACAGATGTGGAAGAAGTAAGAAGTTTCCTCGCACAAGAAATCGCAAATATAATGGAAGAATTGAAAAAAACTCAAACAGAACTTCAAGGAAGAATTGAAAACTTTAAAAAAAGAAATTAAAGAAGAAATTCAAAAACATGTTATAGCTTCTGTACATGATGTACTGGACTCCTGGAAGTTAAACATGAGGGCATGACATAAGAATTAAGGGACAGAAGTTTAGGGGTAACATGAGGGGGAACTTCTTTACTCAGAGAGTGGTGGCTGTGTGGAATGAGCTTCCAGCAGAAGTGGTGGAGGCAGGATCGATTTTAACATTTTAAAATAAAGTGGATAGGTATATGGAAGGGAATGGAGGGGTATGGTCTGAGTGCAGGTAGATGGGACTAGGGGAAAATAAATGGTCAGCACGGACTGGAAGGGCCAAGAAGGCCTGTTTCCGTGCTGTAATTGTTATATGGTTATATCAATGGAGATATATACGTAAGAAATATCAATGGGATTTAGGATTCATCTATTCGAGGTTCGGGAGTAAGGTGGGGTTTGTCGAGCTGAACCATCTACTCTCTTATAGACCTCCCTAAACAAAAGATGCAAGACTTAAATATGAAGCCCGGGGGTGAAGGTATAACATTTTGTAGCTGGAATGTTAAGGGTATCGACGAACCAATTAAGAGAGGTAAAGTACTAGCACATTTAAAAGCACTTAAAACAGATGTCATTTTTATCCAAGAAACGCATTTAAAAAAGGATGCAGAACATAGATTGAAAGCTAAATGGATTGATAAAGCATATTACTCTTCATTTACCCCCAAATCCAGAGGTGTTGCAATACTAATCCGTAAAGGGATACTTTTTAAACATATATCAACAATGTCCCTGTTCGGTTGAAAGGAAATAGTAAAAATCGGAAAGAGCCATGGTTTTCAAGGGAAATTGGACACTTGGTTCGAAAAAAGAGAGATATCTAGAATAATTATAGGAGGCATGGAGTAAATGAGGTGCTAGAGGAGTATAAAGAATGTAAAAATAATCTTAAGAAAGAAATAAGAAAAACTAAAAGAAGATATGAGGTTGCTTTGGCAAGAAAGGTGAAAGTAAATCCAAAGGGTTTCTACAGCTATTTTAATAGCAAAAGGATAACGAGGGATAAAATTAGACCATTAGAGGGCCAGAATGGACAGCTATCTGCAGAGCCAAAAGAGATGGGGGAGATATTGAACAATTTATTTTCTTCGGTATTCACCAAGGAGAAGGATATTGAATGTGAGGTAAGGGAAAAAAGTAGAGTAGCTATGGAAACGATGAGATTCAAAGAGGAGGAAGTACTGACACTTTTGAAAAATATAAAAGTGGACAAGTCTCCAGGTCCTGACAGGATATTCCCTGAGACATTGAGGGAAGTTAGTGTAGAAATAGCAGGGGCTATGACAGAAATATTTCAGATGTCATTAGAAACGGGAATAGTGCCGGAGGATTGGAGTACTGCGCATGTTGTTCCATTGTTTAAAAAGGGTTCAAAGAATAAACCTAGCAATTATAGACCTGTTAGTTTGACATCAGTGGTGGGCAATTTAATGGAAAGGATACTTAGAGATAATATATATAAGCATCTGGATAAACAGGGTCTGATCAAGAACAGTCAACATGGATTTGTGCCTGGAAGGTCATGTTTGACAAACCTTCTTGAATTTTTTGAAGAGGTTACTAGGGAAATTGATGAGGGTAAAGCAGTGGATGTTGTCTATATGGATTTCAGTAAGGCCTTTGACAAGGTTCCCCATGGAAGGTTGGTTAAGAAGGTTCAATCTTTGGGTGTTAATGGCGGAGTAGCAAGATGGATTCAACAGTGGCTGAATGGGAGATGCCAGAGAGTAATGGTGGATGGCTGTTTGTCAGGTTGGAAGCCGGTGATCAGTGGGGTGCCTCAGGGATCTGTGTTGGGTCCACTGTTGTTTGTCATGTACATCAATGATCTAGATGATGGGGTGGAAAATTGGATAAGTAAGTATGCAGATGATACTAAGATAGGGGGTGCTGTGGATAATGAAGTAGATTTTCAAAGTCTACAGAGAGATTCGGGGGTTACACAAAAAGCTGGAGAAACTCAGCGGGTGCAGCAGCATCTAAGGAGCGAAGGAGATAGGCGACGTTTCGGGTCGAGACCCTTCTTCAGACTACAGAGAGATTCGGGCCATTTGGAAGAGTGGGCTGAAAGATGGCAGATGGAGTTTAATGCTGATAAGTGTGAGGTGCTACATCTTGGCAGGACAAATCAAAATAGGACGTACATGGTAAATGGTAGGGAATTGAGGAATGCTGTGGAACAGAGGGATCTAGGAATAACTGTGCATAGTTCCCTGAAGGTGGAATCGCATGTAGATAGGGTGGTAAAGAAAGCTTTTGGTGTGCTGGCCTTTATAAATCAGAGCATTGAATATAGGAGTAGTGAAGTAATGTTAAAATTGTACAAGGCATTGGTAAGACCCATTCTGGAGTATGGTGTACAATTTTGGTCGCCTAATTATAGGAAGGATGTCAACAAAATAGAGAGAGTTCAGAGGAGATTTACTAGAATGTTGCCTGGGTTCCAGCAACTAAGTTACTGAGAAAGGTTGAACAAGTTAGGTCTTTATTCTTTGGAGCGCAGAAGGTTAAGGGGGGACTTGATTGAGGTCTTTAAAATTATGAAAGGGATAGACAGAGTTGACGTGGATAAGCTTTTCCCATTGAGGAAGATTCTTGGGGAAGATTCAAACAAGAGGGCATGACATGAGAATTAAGGGACAGAAGTTTAGGGGTAACATGAGGGGGAACTTTTTACTCAGAGAGTGTTGGCTGTGTGGAATGATCATCCTGCAGAAGTGGTGGCAGCAGGATGGATTTTAACATTTAAAAGTAAAGTGGATAGGTATATGGACGGGAAGGGAATGGAGGGGTATGGTCTGAGTGCAGGTAGATGGGACTAGGGAAAATAAATGGTCGGCACGGACTGGAAGGGCCTAGAAGGCCTGTTTCCGTGCTGTAATTGTTATATGGTTATATGGTTAATAACGGACAGTGATGGTAGATATATTATAATACGAGGTGAACTATATGCACAAAAATTGACTCTTATTAATGTTTATGGACCAAATTTTGATAGCCCTTTGTATTTTAAGAAAATATTTAATGTAATTCCAGAATTATCCCAACATAATTTAATAATTGGAGGATACCTAAATTGTACATTAAATTCCTATTTAGATAGGTCATTAATACAACGGAAAACAAAATCCCATTCAGGTGATTTATTAAATTCATATATAGATACTAGTAATATCAAAGATGTCTGGAGAATAGAAAACCCAACTGGAAGAAAATATTCATTTTATTCACCGGTACATAAAACATATTCAAGAATAGATTCTTTTTTGGTGAATTCTAAGCTAATTCCATTTACATATAATTCAAAATACCATAATATTATAATTTCTGATCATGCCCCTTTAACATGTATGATTAAAGTAAATGGAAGTACGGAGAAACAGCGGCAATGGAGACTTAGCCCACAGATTTTAAAGGATAAAGTATCTCAGGTATATCTTACTAAACAGATTGATATGTTCTTTGAAACAAACGATAGTGCTGAAACTTCTCCTTCTTTACTATGGGAAACATTTAAAGCATTTACGCGGGGAGCCGTGATTTCTTCCCAAGCATTTTATAATGAAAAAGAATCGGGAGATGCAACAGGCATTGGAGAGGGGAATTAAACAACTAGACATAAAGAATGTGATTACACCAACTACGATAAAACATAATAAAATTGAAGCTTTGAAATACAAATTAAATAAAATATATTCAGATCAAGTTGTTAAATTTTAAGAATATACTAAACAATTACATTTTGAATTTGGAGATACACCTCAAAAACTATTTGCGCGTCAATTACGGAAACTAGACGGGGAAAAAACAATACATAAGATTAAATCAGACAAAGGAGAATCATTAGTACAACCTACGGATATTAACGGGAGATTTTTATAATACTATCAAAATCTTTATTCTGCTAAAACTATAGACAACCAGACAGAGATAGAAGCATTTTTAAAAAATGCAATCTTAAAGGGTTAGATTTGCAAGATAGAGAATTATTAGATGCGGAAATAACAGTAAAAGAAATCGAAGAGTCTATCAGATCATTAAAAAATGGTAAATCCCCGGGACCAGATGGCATTGGCTCGGAATTTTATAAAACATTTATGATTTGATTGTTCCGCATTTAAAGACATTGTACGAACATATCTATACTCAACAAAAATTACCAGAAACATTAAATGAATCAATTATAACACTATTACCAAAAATAGATAAGGATCTGGATGATCCGGGATCATATAGAGCTATAGCTCTTTTAAATACTGATCAGAAAATATTAACTAAAATCTTAGCACAAAGATTAAGCATAGTGATTAATAAATTAATACACCCAGATCAAACAGGATTTCTACCAAAAAGGTATTCTTCATACAACCTGAGACGGTTATTCAATATTATATACTCAAAAAGAATATTACCAAAGACCTAGCAATTATTTCATCAGACGCTGAGAAAGCTTTTGACCAGGTGGAGTGGCTCTATTTATTTTCGGTTATGAAAAATTTTCAACTGGGAGAGAAGTTTAGTACATGGATAAAACTTCTATATACTAATCCAACAGCTAGAATATCAACAAATCAAATGTTATCAGCTAAATTTAATTTATCCAGAGGTTGTAGACAAGGATGTCCATTATCCCCGTTATTATTTGCATTGGTAATAGAACCATTAGCAGAAAGTGTGAGGTCCAATCCTGAAATATATGGGTATAAAACCAAAGATACGGAAAACAAAATCTCATTATACGCAGATGATGTATTAGTTTACATTACTAAACCTGAAGTTAGTATCCCAAATCTACTAAATTTAATAACTCAATATGGTTCGTTATCAGGATACAGAATTAATTGGAACAAAAGCAAAATTATGCCATTAAGGGAAAGTAACCCACATATTTTACAACAATTCCCTTTTAAAATAGTAAAAGAAAAACTTAAATACCTTGGAATTTATGTAACAAAGAGATATACTTCTTTATTTAAATCTAATTTTCCGCCTTTACTGAATAAATTAGATAAGAATATTTTGTATTGGAAAACATTACCCATTTCTATGATGGGTAGAATTAATGCGATAAAAATGATTTTTCTCCCGCAACTATTATACCTTTTTCAATTAATCCCGCTATATCTCCCAAAAAGGTTAATTGTATAGTTACTAATTTTATATGGGATTATAAGAACCACAGAATAAACAAGAAACATTTATGTAAATCAAAAGTAAATGGAGGCTTAGCATTACCGAATGTTATGTTTTATTTCTGGGCAGTTAATATAAAGAACATGAACTTTTGGTTCGAAGAATTAGATAAACAACCAGACTGGTTAAAAATGGAAAAAGAAGATTGTTCACCTTTTGAAATTGGGTCAATTCTATTTGCTATTACCAAATTAAGCAAAAAAACCTATAAAGAAAACCCTATAATAGATAGTGGAATACGCACTTGGAAACAAATAAAGAAAACATTAAAATTGGATTATATACCATTATCTCTTCCTATTGTAAACAACGCAACATTTAAACCCTCATGGATGGATAAGGGTTTTTTACAATGGAAAAACCATGGAATTACAAAGATGGGTGATCTCTATAGGAAAAATACATTTCTTTCATTTCAGGAATTACAACAATTGTATGGGCTTCAATCAAAGGATTACTTTAGATATTTACAAATCAGAGACTATGTTAAGTCAATTACAAATGAATATAGATTTAGAAAGATAGAAATTTTTGATGAATGTTTGAATAAACATCCGAACACAGAAAAACTGATACCATATATTTATAGTATTTTATTAGATAGCGATGCTCCAAAGACGGATTTATATAGGCAATCATGGGAAAATGAATTAGGTCAAACAATTAGACCAGAAATTTGGGATGATAGCTTACAACATATACATCACTGTTCGTTAAACACTAGACATTTTTTAATACAATTTAAAGTATTGCATAGACTGCATTATTCAAAAACAAAACTGAATAGAATTTCTCCAAGTGTTTCCCCTATTTGTGATAAATGTCAACATTTAGAGGCTAACCTATTGCACTCATTCATAAGTTGTATAAAAATTAATAATTTTTGGATGGAAATTTGTAAGATAATCTCAGAGGTCGTCAATACCAAACTGGCTCCTGACTCAAAATTAATAATATTAGGAATAACGGAACCAAATCAATTCATGACTTCGAATTAAATAATTTTTATTGATTATAGTTTAATAATTGGGAAAAAATTAATATGGAAAGGCTCTATAACCGCCACAAATAAAATGTGGACCACAGAAATGTCGGAGACCCTATATTTGGAAAGAATAAGATTTGTCTTAATGGACAAACAAGAACTATTTTAAAAAATATGGTCCCCATTTATTGAATATTTGAAGGGGCAAACTGGTTCGGCACAAGAACCCGACTGAAACCAGAATCGAAGAATAGATGAAGTAGTACATTTCATAAAACGCGGATATATCTCCAACGATGTAAAATCTGTAAAATATTCCATGCTTTCCTAACTTTATATATATATATATATATATTTATGTATATATATATATTTTATTTTGTTTAATCTTTTTCCACTATTTTCTATCTTTATAAAAAATGGGGAAAAAATAGAAGCACAATGATTAAGCAAGGATTAACATAAATAATACTGATTATGTATAGCTACAAAGAACAAAATGATTTTTATTATGTCAACAATGAACACGTATCTTTTTTTAAAATTATGTAATTGCTTCTAATTAATAAAGAAACTTAACAAAAAAACAACATTAAAAACCTTAGATATGGACTGATGTACCCGGCAACATTGAGAATCACCTACAACAAGCAGGAATACTTCTTCAGCAAACACACAGAGGCCTTTGAATTTGCGAAAAACATCGAGAACATCGAGAACACTGAGAACATCGAGAGTGAGGGTGAGGGTTGAATAACAATCAACACTCGTCATACATCTGACGATACCGGATATTGTTACCCCTCAGAGAAGAAATTGAACTTTAAATTGCTATACTTAAGGACTGTCTCGAATTTAGAATGAGAATTTTTAGTAGTTATCTTGCTATTGTTATATAATATTTTATATTTTAGTACTAATTATTACTAGTTACTACTAATCATGATTACTAATTATTATTAATTATTGTTAAATGGATCAACTTAGAATTAGCTGAATGAAGGATGAATTATAAGCAATGTGTGATTCAGGCAATTTATTAATAAAATTTTTGGAGGTTTACTCCTTGATACTCTTGACATCGTTGACTAATATTTTTGCTATACGAGACTAATATTTCACTTTGAGACTAATAATTATTCCACTAGTGGAATGTAACCATTGTTTTCCCTCCCTCATGTATTGTTTTTATTGAAATTGAAGCTTTTCTTTTAAGGAAAGTACGGAGCTAGTAATATATTTTTTTATTATTTACCAAAAGCTACGGAAGTCCTTAGATGTTTAGCCACATTAGGGTGGCTATCACTAACTGCACTAACTATAAATGTAGTTTTTTTCTTTCTTTTAAACTTTACTAATATAACACTTTTTTACCTTTTCTATTTTATATATTATAATTTTTATTCTGAATGGAATTATATTTTATTTAAGGAGATATGTCCGAGAGGAAAATCTACAAAAATTCATCTATCTAATGTTCGGGTGTAAGGTAGGGTTTAATGTGCGGAACGGCAGATATATTGTATTAGTAGGTGAGTTATACTAAAAAAAAGTGACTCTTCTTAATGTATATGGACCAAATTTTGATAGTCCATTGTTTTTCAAGAGAATATTCAATACTATTCCGGAATGCACACAATATAATTTAATAATTGGTGGAGACTTAAACAAAATACATTGAAATGGAAAGAAGGCAATTTACTGCAAAAAATGCAGCAGCACCTTCTATGGCAAAACACAATAAAATTGCAGCACTGAAATATAAGTTAAGTAAAATATACTCAGCCCAAGTTATAAAAATTTATCAACATACAAAACAATTAATTCGGTGATAAACCACAAAAATTATTAGCACGTCAGCTTCGTAAACTGGAATGGGAAAAATCAATTTATAAAATTAGATCAGACAAGGGAGAAATATTAACACTACCTAAAGATATTAATGACAGATTTTCACAATGCTATCAAAAACTCTACTCAACTAAAGTGACAGCACAATCAACAGGAATGGAAGCATTTTTAATAATTTGTGATTTAATATTTGATAAACCTAAACTACATTCAAAACTGCTGTCAGGAAATGTTGCATTAAACCTCGCAGCACAAAGTGACGTTTTACAGGAACTGTTATAATGTGCCCAAACCTTTCACAAAAAGTGTTTGTAAAACAAGAAAGGGGTTTTGAATAAAATACAAAGTGCTGGAGGAACTCAGCGGGCCGGGTAGTTTCTATGGAGGGAATGGACAGGCGACATTTTGGGTGGGGACCCTTCTTCAGACTTTACAAAAATGAAGCCTATTGGGCAATAAACATCCTTAAAAATGTAATTGCTAGTTGACATTAACTTGTATACAATAGTTAGCTTGTGACAGATCTGTACATGTATCATCCTATTGCTGAATATAGAAAATAGCATTAAAATGTGATTCCTGAATTGTATGCAAGAATTGTTGATTTGTGAAAGACCAGCCTGGACTATTAAAACAGAAATATTTTATCCATGTTTCCAGAACGTTTGCATTGCAGCTTTTTATGGATAACTAATTAAGTACATGTTTCATATTTAATTGCATGATTTTCATATTTCACATTTATTTCAGATTTTTATATTTAGTCAGGATTGAACCCGGGTCTCTGGCGCTGTGAGGAAGCAATTCTACCACTGTGCCAATCTGCCATGTTGCTAGATGGTGATGTTGATAAATAGCATCCGCATTACTCTGCATTGGGTGCAGGGTCGATACCCAGCACGGTATGAAGAAGGGTTCTGACCCTAATCATCACTTATTCCTTTTCTCCAGAGATGCTGCCTGATGCACTGTTATTCCAAATTTTGTGTCTATCTTTGGTGTGAACTAGCATCTGCAGTCCCTTCCTACACAGTTCATCTCTATTCCTTTATGTCTCGCAGCGCCCCCTACCGTCGGTGGGGGGGCGCTGCAAGACGGCTGCCCTGCCAGCAGCGTGTTAGTAATTTCTACTTGTTTTGTTCTTTTAGTATGTCCAAATGTTTGTTTTAGTGTCTCTTGGTGTGTCTTGTGTAGGGGGTGTTGAGAGCGGGGAAGGGGGAAACTGCTTTCGGTCACCTCCTCCACGGAGAGGTGATTTTTTCCATGTTGCCTCCCTCGTGGCCTAACACTAAGGATTGGTGCGGCGTTTTCCGGAGTCGGGCCCGGAACTTCAGCAGCAGGCGCAGCGTGGACTTTTTCCGAACGCTGGCCTGTTCGGCCTGAAGCCGCAGTCTGCAGAGCTTCTATCCGAAGTGGGATCCCTCGCCAGGGATCCCTGGAGAAGAGATCTTGAAACCGCAGTCCTCGGTAGGGAGCACCGAATCGGGACTTACCTTCCAGGAGAGAGGGCCTGTACATCTGGCCGCCCGCAGCGTGACCGCAGAGGTTAATGGCCCAGACCATGGGGGAACAATGGAGGAGGACTGACTGTAGTTTGAGCCGTCCACCACAGTGAGGAATGTTGTGGTGGGTGTTTGTGTTAAATTTTATTGTGTATTGTGTGTTCTTTTTTATTGTACCGCTGCTGGCAAATTTATTTCACTGCTCTTTATTGTGTAGGTGATGAATAAATCTGATTGATTGATTGATTCATTCATTCATTCATCTCCAGACCCCCTCTGCTGGTGAATTCTGGTGAGCCAACTTGGCAAAAAACAAGTTGGACAACAACACAACTAGGTCAAGTTGAGTTTATTGACATCTGCAGAGGTATGGTGAGGTACCCTGACCCTAACCCTACCCCTAACTCTAATGCAGGTACAATGAAAACGTTGCAGCAACATAGACACAGAAAAATGCACAAAAACATCAATTATATATATAGAATTCTGTAAGACCATAAAGAGAACGATTATATAAAAAGGAATACTTTAGTGCAAAACAAAATTAGGAAAAAAACAAGTTGTGCAATTAGTAGAAAGTAGGATGTGGGCTGTGTGGGCTGTGCGGGCTGTGTGGGCTGGTTCAGTAAGCTGATAGTTGTAAGAATGTAGCTGAACCTGTTGTGGAACTTTACCTGCCCAATGATTTACCATCATACTCTATATACCTCACTTGATGTTTTTAGTGTTTAGAGATACAGCGCAGAAACAGGCCCTTCGGCCCACTGAGTCTGCCCTGACCAGCGATCCCCGCACACTAACACTATCCTACACACTAGGGACAATTTACATTTATACCAAACCAATTAACCTACAAACCTGTAGTGTTGGACTGTGGGAGGAAACCAGAGCACCCAGGGAACACCCACGCAGGTCCCGGGGAGAACGTAAAACTCCGTACAGACAACTATTCATAGCCAGGATCGAACCCGGGTCCACAGCGCTGTGAGGCAGTAGCTCTACACGCTGCACCACCGTGCCGCCCATAATCCACTGAGATCTCCACCATTACCGAGGTCAAGGTGACAGGACACACACACGGGAGCATAATGGAATAGTCTCCGTATGCCTGGACAAGTGAGGTGTAACTAAAGCTCCCAAAGGCCATCCACAACAACGCAGCTCCCCTGCTTAGCCTCCTTCACCACCATAGCCCCTCCATCCCACCACCCCCTGACTGCACGATGTACGGTCTATATAAATGCTTGAATTACTTTACTAATATTTACAATTATTTATAGTTGTTTCTTTTCTCTAATGCCATCCCTTTACTTAAGCTTAGCATCAATAATCATAATTGGTAGTTACAACGGCCTTGTCTGCCATTTGTCACTTTGTGGTTTACTTGAAGCCTGTACCCAACATCGACAGGTTCCTGAGGAAAGAATGGCAGCAGGAGGTGTCATTGAATAGCTGTTTCAAAGCACTGATGCAGAATCACTGGGCCAACAAGCCTTCCTGTCAGCCATGACACTCAACCGTTCAAGTTGTCGGTGTGGTCAGAGTTGTCACAGTTCTCACAAAGTTAAAGAGAAATAACAGCCAGCTCTATATATCACAGCCTGACCCCACAATCACATCCTGTCTCTGGAGAAAACAAATAGATTTAGTGGAGGAAAGGTGAAGTCTGTATGTGTTGCAAATACTGCTATGTTGGCAATTATCAGTTGGATTAACAGGAGAAGCTGTTGGTTTTGCAGCTCCCTTTCATATTTTACATTCCCACTTGTTCGATGAGGATACGATGTTCCTCATGGTTAGCGATATCAGGACTCGATTCTTCTTTGTACAAAATGACTAAGGCCAATGCTCAAAAGGAATTTCTTTACAAAAAAGACTGAATATTTTCCAGCTAGATGTTCATGTTGCATACCATCTACTTGTAGAAAAGACACAACATGTTGTAGTAACTCAGCAGGTCTAGCAGCATCCCTGGAGAACATGGATCGGCTATGTTTCTGGTTGGAACCCTTCTTCAGACTGTGTCTGAGTAACTCCAGCATTTTGTGTCTTTCCTTGGTAAACCAGCATATCCAGTTCCTTGTTTCTACCATATATTTGTATATAGTTTTCCAGATGGTGATTGCTGGTGCCCAAACAGTTTACTTGTGTACTTGCCCTGCTGCACAGTTGAGAGCAATGACACAGGTCATTCACCAAAGCCCTGCCCACTCTGCCACACTTGCACCCGCCCATCCCGTGCCACACTGGCCCCATCAGTGAATGCATGTTTCACACGAGTGCCCGCCTCACGAGTGCGTCACTGGTGTTGGCATTAATGGCACGCCCTTCCACATTCTCTACACCAGTGGAGCAAATCCCTGGCTGCACTTGCAGCGTGCCACCGTGCCCTCATATTAGGAGGAATAACGTACAAAGTCCGTGTGACCCACTGGTGGTGTGTGCGTAGCGGTCACTGCAGTGTGGATCTTCCAGCACTCACCAGCAGGACCACCTTCACGTGCTGTTCTGCTAACAATGTTCAATTGCTCATTACCACTAACATTTAAAATAACTCAATACAGGAGATTCTATGATTTTTTCTGAATTGATTGGAATCTCTTAGAAGATGCTCACAATGTTCAAGATGCATTTTACAGGTAGACTTTACTTTTAAACGGAGATAAAATGGTCTTTTTAGATTGGAAACTTTCACTTTATTGAATGACTTTTGCATAATTAATCAAAGTGCAAACATTCCTATGTAGGTGTCACGTATACCGATGCAGGCAGGCGGAGTGTGCTGACATGATGCTACTGGACAGTCAGAGGGTGGTGCATCAGTTTGTGCTTCATGTTTCCCCTCAGGTGCCGTCTCTGGGAATTAGCTCATTTCCCCGGTGTGGGTTCACCTGGACTTGTTCAGCACAGAACAATGCATGCATACTGAGTAGCGTGGCTTCTCGAGCTCATCCTATTTGCCTTTGCTTGGTTGGTATCCTCCGATACTTCCCCTGTCCATGCATCTGTCCAAATGACATTTTGACATTGTCTCCATCCCACATGGCAAAGATATGATGCTAGGTTAAAGGTTTCCCTGTGCCCTATCCCTTAGTAATGTGGCGGAATAGGTTGATGGGTCAATGTGAGCCAATATGTTGCAGGAGTTTGGGAAATAAGGAGGGGGAGGAGTTGATAGTACTGATGACATTGACAGATGGGCCAAATGGACTCCTCCTATATTATAATATATAAGCAATTGAACACAAAGGACAACTGTTGGTTGTGAAGGTTTTCAGCGGGTCAGTCAGCATCTGTGGAAGGAGAAATAGAGTTAATGATTCACTGGGGGGTCACAGTGGGGGAGGGGGGGTCACAGTGGGGGAGGGGGTGTCACAGTGGGGGAGGGGGGACACAGTGGGGGAGGGGGGTCACAGTGGGGGAGGGGGGGTCACAGTGGGGGAGAAATAGAGTTAATGATTCAGGCCAGAAAGACTCCCGGTGCTACTGAGCTGGGAACTCGGTGCCCTCCACTGTAGAGCTGCTCATCACAGGGTGATGGTCAGGCCAGAGAGAGCAGTGCGAGTGGGCAAGCCCGGTGCTGGGGGCGGACACCTCCCTGTGCAGATGCACCACCCCCCACATCATGTCCCCTGTCCCCTTGGTTGTCCATCCTCCCCACCAACCCATTGATTCATCAATGATAACCTGCTCAAGACGGCAGTGGTAGAGGGGGTTGTTCACAGTGGGGGAGGGGGGGTCACAGTAGGGGAGGGGGGTTCACAGTGGGGGAAGGGGGGTCACAGTGGGGGAGGGGGGTTTACAGTGGGGGAAGGGGGGTCACAGTGGGGGAGGGGGGGTCACAGTGGGGGAAGGGAGGTCACAGTGGGGGAGTGGGGGTCACAGTGGGGGAGGGGGTGCCACAGTGGGGGTCACAGTGGGGGAGGGGGGGTCACAGTGGGGGAGGGGGGTTCACAGTGGGGGAAGGGGGGTTCACAGTGGGGGAGGGGGGTCACAGAGGGGGAGGGGGGTTCACTGTGGGGAAAGGGGGGTCACAGTGGGGGAGGGGGGGTCACAGTGGGGGAAGGGGGGTTCACAGTGGGGGAAGGGGGGTCACAGTGGGGGAGGGGGTGTCACAGTGGGGGAAGGGGGGTCACAGTGGGGGAGGGGGGGGTCCCAGTGGGGGAGGGGGGTTCACAGTGGGGGAAGGGGGGTCACAGTGGGGGAGGGGGGTTCACAGTGGGGGAGGGGGGGTTCACAGTGGGGGAGGGGGGGTCACAGAGGGGGAGTGGGGGTCACAGTGGGGGAGGGGGTGTCACAGTGGGGGTCACAGTGGGGGAGGGGGGGTCCCAGTGGGGGAGGGGGGTTCACAGTGGGGGAGGGGGGGTCACAGTAGGGGAGGGGGGTTCACAGTGGGGGAAGGGGGGTCACAGTGGGGGAGGGGGGTCACAGTGGGGGAGGGGGTGTCACAGTGGGGGAGGGGGGTTCACAGTGGGGGAAGGGGGGTCACAGTGGGGGAGGGGGTGTCACAGTGGGGGAAGGGGGGTCACAGTGGGGGAGGGGGGGTCCCAGTGGGGGAGGGGGGTTCACAGTGGGGGAAGGGGGGTCACAGTGGGGGAGGGGGGTTCACAGTGGGGGAAGGGGGGTTCACAGTGGGGGAGGGGGGGTCACAGAGGGGGAGGGGGGTTCACAGTGGGGGAAGGGGGGTCACAGTGGGGGAGGGGGGGTCACAGTGGGGAAAGGGGGGTTCACAGTGGGGGAAGGGGGGTCACAGTGGGGGAGGGGGGTCACAGTGGGGGAGGGGGGTTCACAGTGGGGGAAGGGGGGTCACAGTGGGGGAGGGGGGTTCACAGTGGGGGAAGGGGGGTTCACAGTGGGGGAGGGGGGGTCACAGAGGGGGAGTGGGGGTCACAGTGGGGGAGGGGGTGCCACAGTGGGGGTCACAGTGGTGGAGGGGGGGTCCCAGTGGGGGAGGGGGGTTCACAGTGGGGGAAGGGGGGTCACAGTGGGGGAGGGGGGGTCACAGTGGGGGAGGGGGGTGTCACAGTGGGGGAGGGGGGACACAGTGGGGGAGGGGGGTCACAGTGGGGGAGGGGGGGTCACAGAGGGGGAGTGGGGGTCACAGTGGGGGAGGGGGGTCACAGTGGGGGTCACAGTGGGGGAGGTGGGGTCACAATGGGGGTCACAGTGGGGGAGGGGTGGGTCACAGTGGGGGAGGGGGGGTCACATTGGGGAGGGGGGGTCACAGTGGGGGAGGGGTGAGTCACAGTGGGGGAGGGGTGGGTCACAGTGGGGGAGCGGGGGTCACAGTGGGGGAGGGGGGGTCACAGTGGGGGGGGGTCACAGTGGGAGAGGGGGTCACAGTGGGGGAGGGGGGCTCACAGTGGGGGAGGGGGGGTCACAGTGGGGGAGGGGGGGTCACAGTGGGGGGTGAGGTTTGTGACAGTTTCCCAATGTACAATGATCCTGATTCTACTACCCATTGTCCGCCTCCCTTGGTTCCACAGCCTTGACGCATTGTCCGTTTAGCCGGACCACCAGAGGTCTAGACCTTGGGGGGGGGGGGGTCTGAGATGCGGGCCCACAAAGTTGGCCTCAGCAGTTGGCTATGGGAATGGATCTACCGGCTCCAGACGGGCCGGAGTTTCAGAGCCCTGGCCGCAGGGGGGCAAATTCAACCCGCCGATCGACTCAGATGTTCCTAAGTTATACGAACAGAATTAGCCCATTCAGCCCATCAGGTCTACTCTGCCATTCTATCATAGCTGATCTATTTTTCGATCAACCCCATTCTCCTGCCTTCTCCCCATAACTCCTGACACCCTCACCTATCCTGGGCACCGCGTTTTAGGGGGGAAATTCCGTGAGGCGATTATGTCCGGATTACAGGGGGGTCCGGAACACTAGTTGACAGAAGATCAGTGGTGGACCTGTATCAAGCAGATGTCTAGTGTAATGTACAGGAAGGTACTTACCTGCGATTGTACAGACTGAAGAACTAGTATGTAGTCTGTATTGTGGAGTATGTGATGTCGTCCTGAAGTGCAAGGTGAAAAAAAATGAAATTTTAATTGATTGAAATACAATAACTTGCTATTAACCTGTAGGATAGTGCATGCCCTAATTATGCATCCATTCAACTTCCCAGTCAGGGTACATGACACCACACTGATGCAGTAACGTGCCTAGCCAAGATCGGGCTACTCTGCAAATCTGGGGCCCAGTTATCACACTGAGCAGTGAAATCATAAATCTTAAAATAATCTTTTAAAAAGCATCTTAAAATGTTATACATTTATTTATCCTGTAGCTAATTCTGGTCGAAATAACACTGTCGCTATAAAAGCTATACGTCCCCAAAGCTAGTTCCAACAGAAATAATACTGACTCGGCATTCAGAAACAATAAGATTCCCAAGGGTTACACAAAAAGCTGGAGAAACTCAGCGAGTGCAGCAGCATCCAAGGAGTGAAGGAGTATAATGTGGATAAATGTGAGGTTATCCACTTTGGTGGCAAAAACATGAGGGTAGACTATTATCTGAATGGTGGCAGATTAGGAAAAGGGGAGATGCAACGAGACCTGGGTGTCATGGTACACCAGTCATTGAAAGTAGGCATGCAGGTGCAGCAGGCAGTGAAGAAAGCAAATGGTATGTTAGCATTCATAGCGAAAGGATTTGAGTATAGGAGCAGGGAGGTTCTACTGCAGTTGTACAGGGTTTTGGTGAGGCCACACCTGGAGTATTGCGTACAGTTTTGGTCTCCAAATCTGAGGAAAGACATCCTTGCCATAGAGGGGGTACAGAGAAGATTTACCAGACTGATTCCTGGGATGTCAGGACTTTCATAAGAGGAAAGATTGGATAGACTCGGCTTGTACTCGCTGGAATTTAGAAGATTGAGGAGGGATCTTATAGAAACTTACAAAATTCTGAAGGGGTTGGACAAGCTAGATGCTGGAAGATTGTTCCCGATGTTGGGGGAGTCTAGAACAAGGGGTCACAGTCTAAGGATAAGGGGCAATTCCTTTAGGACTGAGATGAGGAAAACATTCTTTACACAGAGAGTGGTGAGTCTCTGGAATTCTCTGCCACAGAAGGTAGTTGAGGCCAGTTCATTGGCTATATTTAAGAGGGAGTTAGATGTGGCCCTTGTGGCTAAGGGGATCAGAGGGTATGGAGAGAAGGCAGGTACAGGATACTGAGTTGGATGATCAGCCATGATCATATTGAATGGCGGTGCAGGCTCGAAGGGCCGAATGGCCTATTCCTGCACCTATGTTTCTATGTTTCTATATTGGAATTGTGCCAATTTTACCACGACTCTGGACATGCAAGAACACGGTCAAGATAACTCAACTATTCTGGTGCAGATTAAGTATGTTACTAACTCTGGCATCCTGTAAAATACCCACTACCACGTGCACAGAGACCGCAACCAGTCTTCAATACTAACTGGGAACCTCACTACTGAAACCGTTTCCAATATGTGTTTGTCAGTAAAATGGACTTACTTGTGATTCCACAGGCCGTACTGGAGCATTCACTACTGCCCTAGAAAAGCAATGTAAACGTCAGTGATGATTACTGAGCAATATCATTTCTATATGAATTGTTTCCACAACATGTACTTATTTTACAGCACAGTGGTGCAGGGTGGTAGAGCTGCCGCCTCACAGCAACAGAGACCCGGTTCAATTCTGACCTCAGCGCTGTTTGTGTGGAGTTTGCACGTTCTCCCTGTGACGGCGTGGGTCTCCTCCAGGTGCTCCGGTTTCCTCCCACACCCCAAAGGCATGCAGGTTTGTAGGTTACTAGACCTCTGTATATTGTCCCTAGTGTGTGAGGAGTGGATTGCTGGCTGTCACCAATGTCAGTGGCCAATCTAGCACGATCTGTTTTGCTGCCGTGTTCTTCATCACCTCTCCCCTGAGGTATGGCCCTACTCCCAATCACTATTCTGACAGATTACACTTCTAACCTCTGCAGATAAATGTTGGTGTCTTCAGGGGGACGTTTTAGCAATCACACCATGTTATTGATATATTTTATCTAGCCTTCTCACTTATCAAGAAAACCTATTAGATCAAGTGATAAGTTGGATTTACATCACACCCAGTTTCATTCTCTCCATTGACGTCAATAACAAATGATTTCTATCATATTGGAAAACAAATGTCCCACCCAATCCTGTGGGTTTCCTGTTCACTCAGTTGCTGTTAAAGCTCCTCTTGATTTCCTGCTGTGTGTGATGAAGCAAATCGAAGTGTCAGAAAGGATCTGGTGGCCTTCGTAAATCTGCCCAGGTCCTCTCACACACATCCTTTCTTTCCACTCCACCCCCCCTCACCCCCACTCATGCACTCACACCCAGTTTCCTTCCCCTCCTCCACCTCCTCCTTCTGCACATTCCTGTAGCAGTTAGACCTGGAATTTGTCAGTCTGAAGGAATTCCTCAGCCCGAAACGTCACCTATCCATGTCCTCCAGAGATGCTGCCTGACCCACTGAGTTACTCCAGCACTCTGTGAAACATCACCTATCCACCTTCCCCACAGATGCTGCCTGACCCGGTGAGTTACTCCAGCACTCTGTGAAACATCACCTATCCATGTTCTCCACAGATGCTGCCTGACCCGGTGAGTTACTCCAGCACTCTGTGAAACATCACCTATCCATGTTCTCCACAGATGCTGCCTGACCCGGTGAGTTACTCCAGCACTCTGTGAAACATCACCTATCCATGTTCTCCACAGATGCTGCCTGACCCGGTGAGTTACTCCAGCACTCTGTGAAACGTCACCTATCCATGTTCTCCACAGATGCTGCCTGACCCGGTGAGTTACTCCAGCACTCTGTGTCCTTTTGTTTAGTTTGTCAGTATGATTACTGGGAGTGGAATCATGTTTCAGGGGGTAGTCAATGAAGAGTACGTCAGTAAAATGGGATTGACCACTGCCACTGGTACCCACCAGCCTTCCCCTGGTCTGTGCCCACTGGGCCTCCTGTAGGACAGAGTGGTGTCCAGGTCAGATTTAGCTGTAAGGGCTAAAGGAATCAAGGGATATGGGGAAAAAGCAGGAACGGGGTACTGATTGTGGATGATCAGCCATGATCATATGCTGGCTCGAAGGGCCGAATGGCCTACACCTGCGCCTATTTTTCTATGTTTCTAACCAGGTAGCCTGGTCCGGCCAGCCTCTGAGACCCTGGCCACTGAAAAGGTCCATGCCCTCTCACAGCTCTCTGCAATCAAAGGCCTTCAACCGTTATAATTGCCGCTGATGGTCAAAGAATTCAAAACTATTAAAATACATTTAAACAATTTTTTAAAAGAAAAACAGAACTAAAAACACAAAATATAAACAAGTGAGAGTTCAATCACTTATGAACAGTGACTTTATTTTGAAGACTTTCTACTTGCCATGCCCTTGGCTAAGCTCTGGGTGAGATGCAGAGTGCTTTGTCCCACTCCGCAACAGGTCAGTGCTCCAGCACTCTGCCTAGTGGTAGGTCTGACAACAGATGGGGAGGTCAGGCATCGACCCACTAGGTTGCCCAGGAGTTCCACAAATGGCTCAGCGTGCACTTAGAACCATTCTTCTTCCTCGTGTCCGGCCATCTTCTATATCACGTGTTTCCGGTCGGTCAGTGACGGTTGACGGTCGGTGGTTGCAGAATTGGCCACTTCAGTCAGTCACTGTGGTACAGTTCCTGGTGTCAGTATTGCCCGGGATGTGCCACGTGGAGGCTTCTGCTTGCATCCCACTTAGAACCACTGTACACAACCATTGTCTCTTGGACAATTCCATTTAATTAAAAAAAACATGTATGTATCTGCAAATATCATTAACTTTGTGTTTGAAGTCAATCAGTAAAATACTTCATCTTTGTGAGTTTAGTTTGTCAGGTGAACCGAGATAGAGTGAAAAGCTTGTTTCCATAAACTAGCATACCATTCATGTTATAATCAAGAGGGAGAACCCTCAATTAATTTGTCAATTTTTTATGAAAAAGCAGCTCTTTTCCCAAAGACTAAAATGTTTTTAAATTAACTATTTCCAATGACTGTTAACAAGGTGTTCTTGATACACAAAATCTTGAGCTATGCGCAGAAACCATTCAAATGGAAAGCATAATTGAATAATAATATTCAGCATTATGAATGTGATATCTGAAGTTTACCTGTGTGGGAACATGGCTTTCACTTTGAGTATCAAACATGTAAGTAAAATGGTAATGAGAAGGACCAATCCTGTGACCACCAAACCAATTCCAACGGCCGTCTTGTGAAAGGATCCATCACTGTCATTTGACAAATCTGCAATGTGACAAAAGTGACAACAAATGTACCGGTTTTTAACATCCATCAATACAGCAAGATTCTGCTGCATTCATTTCAAAAGGTAATTTTTTCTGACACTTTTTATCCTCCTCGCAGGACCACTGTCTACATTCTGCATCTTACACTGACCCCAGGCTGCTCTGATCCCACTGACCTGTGAGTAGGAAGGCTAATTGGCTTCTGTAACATGCCCCTGACTCAGGTGCATGGATGTGCTAGAATCAATGGGAAAGTTGGGGAAGGAAATGGGATTTGGGTAAATTGGGGCTTGTTGGCATCTACTCGAAGGGCCAAAGGGCCTGCTTTCTTACTGTATGACTGAGATTCTATTCTGTTCATGTGTGGGCTGCTGGCAAGATTAGCACTGATAGTCCATCCCCTCTTCCCTTTGTTAAGGGCCTGTCCTACAAGCATGCAACTCCATGCGATGAGCGCGACCTAACGTGGTCGCTTGAGCCTTCCGGCATCGCGGGGCCTCTGTGTGTGCCTCTGTGCTCCTCTCTGTGTGCCCCTCTCTGTCCTGGCGAACTTATCTGAAGACTTCGCTCCAAGTTCGCCTCACTTTGCGCCGCGTTGCGCCACTCACCCGACCTCCGCGCGGCCCTCGCTGCCGGTTTGGTCGCGCTTGCCGCATGCAGGCACATGCTGGTGGGAACGGCCCTGTACAGGGGATCACCCGACCTCCGCGCAGCCCCCGCTTCTAGTTTGATCGCGCTCATCGCATGGAGTCGGATGCTGGTGGGACAGGCCCTTTACTACTTAAACTTTCAGACAGTTTATTCCACATCCTTATCACATGTGTTGCCTCTGGTTGTTTTGACATGGTAAATTATCTGGTCATTACAACATCATTATCTATACAACCTTACCCTGAACTGGAAACCATGCTTCCTGCAAAACGTTTCTTGCATTTCTAATATGCATCAGTGGCCGTACATTACGGAGATGTATTGACGATGTGAGTAGGCTGATTATGTACAAGCCCCTCTACCTTGCTTTATCCCCCAGTCCTGCACCCTGGGCATGTTGCAGCCCACGCCTCCTTACCCAGACTCACGGAGCTGTTCCTTGGAGCTGCTGTGCTGTTCCAATCAGCCGTCCTTTGTTCTTTCCCTAAGAATAGCCAAAATAGTTTATTGTGACGTGTACCGTAGTAAAGTGAAACGTTGTGTGTTACGCAGTCAGCAGAAAGACAATTAATGATTTGTAGTAATAAGAAATAACAAATGTTACAGAGAGCATCTGTAAACTAGTTGGTAACTACAAAGGAATGTTTATTCAGAACCATTCTGATAGATCCAGTGTGGTTGATCAGTACAAACTATCAACTCTGAACTGGATGGTGCAACCAAAGCCCGTTCTCCCTGAAGATCACAGCAGACACTCGACAGTCTCCTTGGCTGTGGCTTCCCTTCCCTTCCTTCTACAATCTACACACATTGGAAATTCAACGGTGACTTCCTGATTTATTTGCTGGCATCTTTCCTGAGAGAGCCAAGATTGAGATTGTAGTCTACTGAGCTAAGGAGCATCACAGCTCATTATCTTACACCTTCCCACTAAAGAAGGGATTAGATTGGAAAGGTACACAAAAACGCTGAAGAAACTCAGCAGGTGCAACAGCATCTATGGAGCAAAGGAGATAGGCAACGTTTCAGGCCGAAACCCTTCTTCAGTCTGAAGTTCCTTCTTAAACACATTAGATTGTAAAGGGCTGCTTGAGCCAATTTCTCCTCCCTAGTTTAATAGTTAATGAACACATTTAGTGTAGTTTATTTGCCATGTGTTTTCAGTGAAAAGCTTTGCAAATATAAATATAACCAAGCTACGTTGAACTAGGTCAGAGCAGTTTGCAGCAAGTTTCTGTAATGTTCAATAATTTGGTGTTTGCTTGGTTGGATTAGTATTTAACTCGCATCCATAATTACACTTCTGGAATTGGTGGTGAAGCCTTCGTTGAACAGCTAGAGTGAACAAGATACTCCTGCAGTGGGCAAGAAATCCAAGATCTTAACTCAGCAGAATGGATTCCTAATGTGAGTAATTAATAAATAGGACATAGTGTAGAAAGAAGGAATTTTGCAGATGCTGATTTACAACAAAAAGACAAAGTGCTGGAGTAACTCAGCGGGTCAGGCAGCATCTGTGGAGAACATGGAGAGGTGAGGTTTCACAGAGTGCCGGAGTAACTCTGTGGGTCAGGCAGCATCTCTGGAGAACATGGATAGTGATGTTTCGATTTGAGACCCTTATTCAGAAGAATGCTCTCGACCTGATTCATCACCTATCCATGTTCTCCAGAGATGCTGCCTGGCCCGCTGAGTTACCAGCATTTTGTGTATTTTTTCAGTAGGACATAGGTTACATTCATATTTATACTTTTCATATTTCATATTATATTTTCTCATGACATGAGAGGTCATTCAGCCCATCTAGCCTAGATTGATCCCATCAATCCCACTTATTTTCTTGCATGGATACATGCAATCATGTCCACCCCCTCCCCTACTCCGGTTACACACCCACTGACCCACGTGGGATGTGGGTGAAGCTGAGCTCATGGACAGTTCACAGGGTCACAGGGAGACCGCACAAACTCAACACACACCATCGTAAATCCGGGTTGAACCTGGATCACCGGACCGACGTACTCTGCCACCCATCTTACTCTGTTGCTCAATGTGCATGGCATGGGGGTGCAGCAGTAGAGCTGCTGCCTCACAGCACCAGAGTCCCGGGTTTGATCCTGACTACAGGTAATGTCTGTGTGGAGTTTGTACCTTCTCCCCCTGTGACCTGGGTGGGTTTTCTCCAGGTGCTCCAGTTTCCTCACACACTCCAAACACGTGCAGGTTTGCAGGTTAATTGGCTTTGGTAAAATTGTAAATTGATCCCAGTGTGTAGGACAGGGCTAGTGTACTGGGATCACTGGTCGGCACGGAATCAGTGGGGTGATGGGCCTGTTTCTGCGCTGTATCTCTGAACCAAAATAATTCCATTCTCCATGAAACACACACTAACACACACAGACCTACCTTGAACAGTTACGTTCCAAGTCTCTTGCTCAATTGTGCCTTGTTCCTTCACCTTGCAGTAATAGATTCCACTGTCATCTTCATCCAGGGACTCGATATACAGAGAAGCATCTCCCCGACTCCCATTGCCAGAGGCAAATGAGATTTTCTCACACATATAATATTTATAAACCTTTCCACCAGAAAGCGTCATTATCTGTCAGAGGTTACGGGAGGAAGGCAGAAGAATGGGGTGAGAAGGGAGAGATAGATCAGCTATGATTGACTTGATGAGCAGAATGTCCTAATTCCACCCCTATTCCTTGTGACCTCATAAAGTAAGAGTTGCATCTTTATGAATGTTTCATGCCCAAGTTGTTTGTCCTTCCCTGGGTTGCTATCAAATGCTTACAGCAAGCACAGGAGAGTTGGTGGTGAATGGGACAGACGTTATTGAGAGCTATGGGTGATCAGTCCATACAGGGATTGTAAAACACAAGCTTCTTCATACATCACTCTTCACTAAATAGTCTGATGATTTCTCTCTTCTTGAGTACTTTGGACACCAGTATATTCATTGTCGTTATATTGTAGTTATTTTGTGAAAGCTACTTCTCTCTAAAAAACATACAATTTTAACTAACACTGCTGTTAGGCTTCAATAACAATTCTTTTTCCAGTTTGTAGCTAATGTGTAACAAAACTGCCAAGCCACCAGTTAATTTAATCTCTCCCATGCAACGTCAGAACTGGTACAGATGTGTATTTCTTGCTGATGCTGAGGCATGCTTAACGCTCACAGCATCAAAACTACCTCAGTACAAGACTAACCTGTCTTACTAAAGTGTACAAAGCACTTGAGCGGCATGGTGGCACAGCGGTAGAGTTGCTGCCTCACATCACCGGAGACCAGGGTTCAATCCTGACTACGGGTGCTGTCTGTATGGAGTTTGTACGTTCCCCCCATGGCCGCGTGGGTTTTCTCCGAGATCTTTGGTTTCCTCCCACACTCCAAAGACGTACAGGTTTGTAGGTTAATTGGCTTGGAGTTAACAGTGTTGCTGTTCCGCGTTGGACAGATGTGCGTTGGACAGATGCGTGTTGGACAGATGCGTGTTGGACAGATGCGTGTTGGACAGATGCGGGTTGGACAGATGCACGTTGGACAGATGTGCGTTGGACAGATGTGCGTTGGACAAATGTGCGTTGGACTGATGTGGGTTGGACAGATGTGCGTTGGACAGATGTGCATTGGACTGATGCGGGTTGGACAGATGTGGGTTGGACAGATGTGCGTTGGACAGATGTGCGTTGGACTGATGTGGGTTGGACAGATGTGCGTTGGACTGATGTGCATTGGACAGGTGCGTTGGACAGATGTGGGTTCGTCAGTTGTGGGTTAGACAGATGTGCGTTGGACAGATGTGCGTTGGACAGATGGGCAGGCTTTCAGGTGATGTCCTCCAGGCCTGTGGTGAAAGCAGTGTGGACTGCACCGTGCTCTAGAACACTGTGGGAGGAGCTGGAAGAGTTGCTACTTCACAACTCCAGAGACCCAGGTTCACTCCTGACCCGTATGGAATTTATACGTTCTCCCTGTGACCACGTGGGTTTCCTTCAGGAGTTCTGCTTTCCACATCCCAAAGACATGTGTGTTTGTAGGTTAATTTAGCCTCTGTTTAAAAACAAGATACCCCTAATATGTAGGAAGTGACTGTGAGTGGGGTCACATAGAACTAGTGTGAACAGGAGATTGATGGTTGGTGTAAACCGGGCCTTTTTCCATGCTGTATCTCTAATCAAAATAGATAATACCTGGTGAATGGATTCAGCTCCATTTCTCCGCTACAGGAATGGTTGCACTAGAATAAAGACTTTACACGGTGTCACTGCCAATGCTGCTTCCTTACAGACCTTTGTTAATATGACAAAGTGATTTATCAACATTTGAAAATGGTGAAAGTTTCAGTAACTCTCAGCCGCGTGTCGTGTATATTTATTTACCACTTTATCCGATTCATTACTGATTTTACTTCTGATGGTCCACTCGATGTCCAAGTAGCCATTGGGGTTGGTTCTCCGTTGGTATGTACAAGGCACGGTGACATTATCTCCAACTTGCCTCCAAATCACCTTGCGTTTGTTTGTTTCAACTGCCACGCCTAGAGCACAACATAAAGAACTTGGTAAACATCGAACTTGCAACAGCCTTCCTGCATGTTCTGGAGTGGCAGTACAGCACTATAGAGATATGCACACACGGCTATGTCCACATTCTCCAATGTCATTGTGTTTCAGTGGGGAACATGCAGAGTGTTATCAGTAAAGCTAGGATTTTGCATAAATGCCATGTGCCTTCTCATGCCTTTTTTTGATGATTTCACCAGGATAACGCCTTTTTCACGATCGAGTGCCGAAATCAGCCTTTTTTTTGCCGTTTTACTAAAAGGTCGTGCTATTTTCTCTAGTTGTACCGTGATTACAATGATGTTTTCTATGTGAATGCATTAATATTAATGTTATTAACTTGTTAACATTGTGTAACTTACAAGAAAACTTCCAGCACCGGGACAAACCAGGGCACCACCAACGGTCATTCATTAATTCATTTGTGCCGCTGCCCACTGGTTCAGCCTTCTCCAAGATCTATTTAAGAAAGAACTGCAGATGCTGGAAAAATCAAAGGTAGACAAAAAATGCTGGAGAAACTCAGCGGGTGAGACAGCATATATGGAGAGAAGGATTTCGAGTTGAGACCCTTCTTCAGACTGATGTGGGCGGGGGGGGAGATAGTAGGACTAGAAGGAGAAGGAAAGGGGGAGGAGGGAGTTACTTTCAGTTTAGTTTAGTTTAGAGTTACAGAATGGAAAAAGGCCCTTTGACCCTCCGAGTCCGCGCCAACCAGCGATCCCCGCACATTAACACCATCCTACACACATTAGGAACAATTTACACTTGTACCAAGCCAATGAACCTACAAACCTGTACGTCTTTGGAGTATGGGAGGAAACCGGAGATCTCAGAAAAAAACCCACACAGTTATGTGGAGAACGTACAAACTCTGTATAGACAGTCCCTGTAGTCAGTATCGAACCCGGGCCTCTGGCGCTGTGAGGCAGCAACTCTACCGCTGCGCCACTGTGCTGCCCAGTTGACTGAAATAGATCCCAATTAAAGATATACTGGACAGCATTCATTCCTCAGTAAGTACTCCAGCATTTAGTGTCTATCTTCGGTTTAAACCAGCATCTGCAGTTCCTTCTTACACAATTCAAGTCTGAAGAAGGGTCTCGACCCGAAACGTCGCCTATCTCCTTCACTCCTTAGATGCTGCTGCTCCCGCTGAGTTTCTCCAGCTTTTTGTGTAACCCTCAACCTAATAATCCTCCTGAATACTCCCATGGGCCACTGCTTTTCTCAGGTTTATTAAATAGTTGGATTTTTGGATGATGAATTAAAAATATTCTAAATAGTCTTCAATAATCATCTTGGGATAATCATTGGTGAAGCCACCTTTGCTTTATGAGGCTAAACTGAGGGTAAGTATAAAAGCACGTTTTCCTCATGGTACACTTTGCCATTGATGACCCAATGTGTAGCGTTTATGTGCTTCATTCAAACACCTTCCTAGTGATCCTTCAGGATGTTCAATGATCTAATTACTAAATATCCATTTTAATCTACTTCATAACAAATAGCAGCATAGCCAAACAGCACAACTAAGGCTCCTCCATTCCAATAAGACCTTTTGTGATTCCTTTGTTCATCACTGCTAACAGATTTCTCATCACATAAACCTCTGCCATTCTGCATTCAGTGGGACCTTGTCAAAGATGAACTGAGCCCCAGATAACCCACATTAACAACAAGGGCCCATCAATACATTGTGTTCCCACATCAAAAAACGTAATTTAATTGATCGGACAAAGTCCACTCCTGTCCACCTATCCATGTTCTCCGCAGATGCTGCCTGACCCGCTGAGTTACTCCAGCACTCTGTGAAACGTCACCTATCCATGTTCCCCACAGATGCTGCCTGACCCGCTGAGTTACTCCAGCACTCTGTGAAACGTCACCTATCCATATTCTCCACAGATGCTGCCTGACCCGCTGAGTTACTCCAGCACTCTGTGAAACGTCACCTATCCATGTTCTCCACAGATGCTGCCTGACCCGCTGAGTTACTCCAGCACTCTGTGAAACGTCACCTATCCATGTTCTCCACAGATGCTGCCTGACCCGCTGAGTTACTCTAGCACTCTGTGAAACGTCACCTATCCATGTTCCCTTAGATGCCGTTATTGTTAGATGCCATTTGTGGGCCTACTAATGCAGTACCTCAGAATGTTTTTCAATAGCATTTCCTTTCACTGACATTAGCCTCTGGCCTATAATTCTGTGGCTAATCCGTGCCGTTCTGTTTGAATGAGGGCACCATCCTCGCTGTTGTTCCCCCACCTGGAACCTACGACCGGCAAGGATTCAACAATCTCATAAATAAATATACAAGATTTAAAAGAATAAATAAAGTGAATAAAACTTAATAAATCTTACCTTCTGTAAGGCACCAGAAGAAAATGATTACCACCAGGTAGATCTTGCACATCATGTCTGTTTAAAACCCTTAATCTTTGTTTTAATGTGTCGCTAATTTTTGCTGATTATAAAAGATTGTTGATAGTTCTCCTTTAATATTTCCACATTGATAATGTGAGCCAACTGTACCAGGTTATGCTCAATGTCACAGTGGTTGCATTGCTGAGATATGATGATACCAGCTCAGAGGCGGCCACACAGATAATCACATCCTTGTGGTTACGGAAATGCTTTGCTCTGATATCTGTCAGAACTGATGACGGTTCCTATGATTGTATCACAATGACAGTCAAGAGAGGAACCAATTTCATCCATTTTGCACGTGACACTTCATGGTTCAGATATCTGAAGAGAACTTTCCTCAAAGTTCTAGAAATCCTCTCTTCAACTGGTTGTTCAGTTGCGCCGTGAATGCTGTGTGCTTTCACCACCCTTCACCATGCACATTGTGGCAACTCATCATTTAAACACAACTAAGCCAAGATATAGCTGTCACTCTCACTGAGCCTACTAATGCCGTATTCCTGAAAATCTGTTCCTTCCAATTTTTGCAGGGACATCTGCTATTGGAGTCGATCAAAATAGGGGCTTACATTAGAATCTTTGTAATGTCACAATGAACTGCTCAATAATATCTTGCATCCAGTGTGTTGGTATAACTGACCTTTCACCTTTGGCAAACCCGCTGACCTTCCAGATTAGCATCTTGACCTTTGGCCATGTAGAGTGCAGATGAACGCAGCAACTGACAGCTGCTATACAAAGGCACTCATCTTCAATGCCAGTGATTCAGCAGGAATGATACAACCTGTGCACTGCCATCCTACTTGACACAACAATAAAGAGATGTAGACAAGAGTCATACAGCACAAAAACAGGCCCTTCAGCCCATTGAGTCCACTCTGACCATCAGGCACCTACTTACACTAGTCTTACACACATCCCGTTTTATTTCCCCACTTTCCCCAACAGCCCCCCAACAGATTCCACCACTGATCTGCATTCTAGGGGCAATTTACAGTCACCAATTAACTCACAAATCTTTGGAATGTGGGGGAAATTTTGCCTTCCTCCACAAAGTTTGAAGAAGGGTCCCAACCCAAAATGTCCCCTATCTATGTTCTCCAGAGATGCTGCTTGACCCGCTGAGTTACGCCAGCACTTTGTGTTTTTTTTTTAAAGGAAACACACACTGTCACAGGGAGTAGGTGCAAACACCACCCAGACAGCACTCCCAGTGAAGGTTGGTCCTGGATCGCAGCAGCAATGAAGCAGTGTCTCTACTAACTGCACCACTGTCCAGAGCATGATTTAATTCCCCTTCAGTCGACAATGGACCCAGCCACAAGGCAAGGAAGGCCTCAGTTATGAGTTTCTTTTCCAACATCACATCTCACATTAGTCAGACAATGAAAAAATAATACATTATCTTTCTTAAAATCAAGCGATTTAAATTACAATTAACATTAACATTTAATGCTAGCTAAGGGTTAAAGTGAGAGGGAGAATGTTTGAAGAAAATCTGAAGGGTAAATGTTTCAGTCTTCAGTCCTTTCGCTTCTGGGCAAGGTCTTGACCCAAAACGTCACCTGTCCATTTCCTTTAACGATGCTGTCTGACCCATAGAGTTACTCCAGCATTTTTACACAGTTCATGAGGAAGATTTGTTGCAGCAACTTTTGGCGAGCCATTTTATGAATGTTGTGCGTGGTTACAACATAGAAAGAAAGGAGCAGACAGATTTTCCAATGTTTGAAAATCACTGAATCAGCAGCAGGGAAAGGCAATGTAATTACCAAGAGATTATGGGTGTAGTTCTGAGACAGGATGGTCGACAAGCCAACAGTTGCAAGTTTGTTCAAGTTTACATTTATTGTCACATGCACCAATTTGTACAGTGAGATTCGGGTTGCCAGACAGCCATACAAATAAACAGAACACAACACACGGTAGAATTTAACACGAACATCCCCATACAGCGGAATCAACGTTTCCCACTGTGAGGGAAGGCAATAAAGTTCAGTCCACTTCCTCTTGTTCACCCGTGGTCGGGGCCTATTGAGGCCTCCGCAGTTGCCGCAACGGCGGCCCGATTTGTAGGCCCTCTCGCTGGATGATGGAACTCTGGCGTCGGAAGAACGCTCAGCGGCTTGAAGTTCTGTATCAGCCGCTTCCTACTAGAGACCCCGGCTCCCAAAGTCCACGTGCCGAGCTGGGTGGAGCTCCACACGGCAATCATCGGCAAAAGATCCCAGGGCCCCGCGTTGTTAAACTCAGCACCGACCGCGGCTGGAAGCTCCGCAGATCACAGCTCCACAGTGTTCAAGTCGGAAGTCCGGCACTCCGGAGCTCCAACACGGCAACCCCAGTAAGGCATTGCCCGCTCCGCGATGGCACTGCGGTGCTGCGCCGCCGCTGAAGCGCTGGCCGGTCTCCGGCAGGAAAGGCCGCGCCAATCCAGATGTCGGCCGCGAGGAGGGGGCGAAGATGCAGCTCGGAGAATAGACGCATCCACGACCAGGTAGTGACTGAGAAAACTGTTCCCCCCTTCCCCCCCCATCCCCCACATAAAAAAGACTAAAAGACCTAGAAAACAACACTTTTTGACAGACTAAACAATAAAAAAAGAATGAAAGGAAGAACAGCTGCAGGCGAGGCTGCCATACCCAACGCACCCCCCCCCCCCCCCCTCAAATCACGGTACTGCAATTATTTTCTTTGCTGCAGCTTTAAGATAGTGGGTCGCAGTTGATCTTGGATGACTGGAGATGAAGATCACTGTGGGATGGAGATGCAGAGTGTGAACATTCACAGCCAAGCGACTGAAACAGCATGTGCCCAACATTGTGACCCAGCCCAGCAGCAAGCGTGCAGCCTGCAACCAGTGTCAAGCACATGGTTTTATGCATTGGTGCAGAGAGACAGAGAGAGACACTGCATCCCTGCACCCACCACCCTCGCTGACTCTCCCATCCCATCCACATTCACACCTCATTTCACAGTTTATAACGTGTCAACACTGTGCTAAGGAAGTTCAAACAGACACATCTCTTGCAACAGAAGATACAACGATGCTAGCAGCATTGCTCCAGCACTCAGTACCTGTGAAACAGATCAGCAGTCTGGAGCACAGTGTGCTAACGTCTAGGGCCAGCAGTGGAATGAGAATATGACCATGAGTATTCCCTCTTTTTCCCTTCACTCTCCCTGTTGGCCCTGTTGGCCCTGTTGTACCTGTGCATGGCTTGTACTCATGTATCCTATTATCCGAATTGATTGGTTGGCAGAAGACTACAAAGAAAAGGCTTTCATTGTATCTCGATACACCTGACAAACATAGACAATAGGTGGGGGAGTCGGCCATTCGAGCCAGAACCGCTATCCAATATGATCATGGCTGATCATCCACAATCAGTATCCCGTTCCTGCTTTCTCCCCATATCCCTTGATCCCATTAGCCCTAAGAGCCAAATCTAACTCTCTCTTGAAAACAACCAATGAATCGTCCTCCATTGCCTTCTGTGGCAGAGAATTCCACAGAATCACAACTCTCTGGGTGAAAAGTTTTTCCTCACCTCAGTCCTATTCTTAAACTGTGACCCTTGGTTCTGGACTCTCCCAAAATCTGGAACATTTTTCCTGCATCTAGCCTGTCCAATCTCTTACAATAATAAATGTTGTCCGTGTACGCCCCATGACCCGGCCTCTGCTACTGATGTTGCCCCAACCTCCATCTGACACTCACAACCTCCCACTCAACCACTGATGTCCACATCCATCAGAACATCAACACAAGCAGGAGGCAGCCATTCGGCCCATCAGGCCTACCCCACACAGATAAAAGATCATGACAGACCTCTTATGTGCTTTCCTTTCATGTAAAACCTACAACTCTCGATTCCATGGACAGTCCAATCAATCTGTGCCATCATCCCCAGATGGACATCTCCAAAGATTCATCACTGCCTCAGTAAAACATTCCCCTGTCATCTCTCCTCCAAATGGCCGTACATGGGCCCTCTCCTCAGTCCTGATTTACTCCCTCTCCTCATATTGATTTACACTTTTGACCTCCACAGATGCTGCTTGACCCGCTGAGCCTTTCCAACGTGTGGTTTTGTGTTCCAGATGTGCAGTCACCATTGTCTTCCTAACACAAGCTTGTCTGCTCGTTGGGCTGCAGCCTTTCTCCTAGATTCCCAGAGAAGGGCCTCATCAGGAGAACGCTGACCATTGCACTGCTGTGCCGAGCTGGGAACTCATTCCTGGAAATACTAATTCATGATTAATTTTCTTGCCGTGCAGTGCAAGATTTTCCCAACGGTTCTGATTGTGCTCCATCTGTGGGCAAGGTCAGGGTATATATTTGAGGGAGTCCTCTTCATATTTACTTTCCGACATTATTTTTCAAATTCACATTCAGCTGTGAATTTGTTTTTAAAGCAAGCAGATTACTTTCAAACGAAGAGCATTCAGGCAGAAAATAGACCGCCCAAGGCAAGTGTTACTAGTGATTCACAACTTTGCAGCCATACTGTTATTTTGTCAAACTTATTGTGCAATCAGTTGTTTTGTTCTGGTGGATGGTCGACAAACAGCTGCAGTGAAAAGGTCAACGAGATTATCTGTACAAAACACAGTGTGCTGCAAGTACTCAGTGTGTCAGGCAGCATCTGTGGGGGGAATGACTGATGATGTCAGGATACCTACAGACTTTGTGTTTTGCTCAAGATTCCAGCATCAGCAGTTGCTTGTGTTTCAAGATTACCAGTACATGCTCCCTCTAAACTACCTCCCACTAATCAGCACAAGGCAGGCGGTTTATACAGTAGATATAAAAAGATATAAAAGTCACCCATCCTATTTCTCCAGAGATGCTGCCTGACCCGCTGAGTTACTCCAACACTTTGCATCTATCTTTGGTATAAACCAGCATCTGCAATTCTTTGTCTCTAAGGATGGTTTCTAGCCAGACTGTTCCATTGATGCAGTATCACACCTCTGAGCAAGCACTTCCAACACACGCAGTGAGAGCCACAAAAATAAAAACACTTTCGCTTGTTCTGACATTTAGAAAACTCTCGTGGGCCTGAAGTCTTAGATCCCAATCTTGCTGCCATGTGACATGGTGCTAGATTCACTGGAACTTGAGCATATCCATTGACAAAGACGGGAAGATTCCTGTCCTTCATGCCTGCTTGATGCCAGGCCACACGTCGCCCCCACCTCTTTCTAACCTTTACAGCTGCACCATCCTATCAGAATCCATCACAACTCGGCTTTGGCAACTGCCCTGCCCCAGATCGCAAAGGTCCTAGATGTAGCTCAGTTCATCATGCACCAGACTTCCCCATCAACTCCATCTACACTTCACGCTGCCTCAGGAAAGCAGCCGATATATAGAGCCACTTCTACCTGGTCATTCTCTCTCCTCTCCCGTTGAAAGCACATACCACAAGCAGCTTAGTTCTTGCAGTTATCAGACTCTCGAACGCACCCCTCCCACACGCTGTAGGATGTATTCCCCATCCTCCAATCTGCCTCATGCCACCCTTGCACTTTTATCTGCACTTTCTGTGCCGCTGTAACTCTGCACTCTGTTTATTTTCTATTTTGCATGATCTGATGTACTCACAGATAGTGTGGTCTAGAAACATAGAAACATAGAAAATAGGTGCAGGAGTAGGCCATTCGGCCCTTCGACCAGCACCGCCAGTCAATATGATCATGGCTGTACCACATTTCTGCTTTCTCCCCAAATCCCTTGATTCCGTTAGCCTAAGAGCTAACAGGATAGCACACAAAACATACTATCTTGGTAGTCAGGGACAGGCAATAAATACTGGCATGCCAGCAATATGTCTAAACACAACTCAGTAGCTGTCTACTACATCATTCTTGAAGTTTGTTTCTATTCAGTGTATTGAGGAATCCATTGCTCGTTGCCTTAAGGTGGTGGAACAGCTTCATCCAAGACCATTGGAATTTTAAAGAGAGTTGTGGATGTAGCCCAGACCATCACGCAAACCAACCTCCCTTCCATTGACTCCATCTACACCTCACGCTGCCTCGGCAAGGCCAGCAGCATCATCAAGGACCAGTCTCACCCTGGCCACTCCCTCTTCTCCCCTCTCCCATCGGGCAAGAGGTACAGAAGTGTGAAAACGCACACCTCCAGATGCAGGGGCAGTTTCTTCCCAGCTGTTATCAGGCAACTGAATCATCCACTCACCAGCTAGAGAGCTGTCCTGACCTCCCATCGACCTCATTGGAGACCTGTGAACTATCTTTTATCGAACATTATCTTGCACTAAATGTTGTACCTGTGTCCTGTATCTGCACACGGTGGACATCTTGATTGTAATCATGTGTCGTCTTTTGTGGTCATGTGCTGACTAGATACCACGCAAACAAAAGCTTTTCACTGTACCTCGTACATGTGAATAAACTAAAAGATATCCTGACTTCATGCAACTGGGTCCGAATCCGGGGTTTGGAGATTGCAACCTTCACGTGGTCCGCCCTGTTTCAACGGATGCAATCAACCTGGCGCGCACAATCAAATAAGATTAGGTAGAACAAGCTGTCCTACAACTTGTACAAGCTGTGCACGCCATACGCAAGAAGAAGGAGAAGGTCCAAATCCTGGAACTCGCTCCCAAGAGCATGGATTGAAGTCCATGGTGGATGTGGAGAGGATGTTTCCACTAGTGGGAGAGTCTAGGACAGGAGGTCACAACCTCAGAATTAAAAGACGTTCTTTTGGGAAGGAGATGAGGAGGAATTTCTTTAGTCAGAGAGTGGTGAATCTGTGGAATTCTTTGCCACAGTTGCCTGTGGAGGCCAAGTCAGTGGGTATTTGCAGGGCAGAGGCAGATAGAATCTTGATTAGTACGGGTGTCAGAGGTTATGGGGAGAAGGCAGGAGTATGGGGTTAGGAGGGGGCGATAGATCAGCCATGATTGAATGGCAGAGTGGACTTGATGGGTCGAATGGTCTAATTCTGCTCCTATTCCTTATGACTGGTTTGGCATTGCTCGTCATTACTGACTAACAACAGCAGGTGGTGCTGCTGCATCCAGCCATCCTTTATAAACCTTGGGTACACAAAAGGCTGGAGAAACTCAGCGGGTGCAGCAGCATCTAAGGAGCGAAGGAGATAGGCGACGTTTCAGGTCGAGACCCTTCTTCAGACCTTATAAACCTTGCACCAGCTCGCTGCCCCCTGCTGGAATAACAGCAACATAAACCAATACACAGCATTTATGTTTCAAAGCTGCTTCCTTCATGTATTTATATACTGACTTGATTGTTAGTCCAGACTGAATACGTGTGACAATGTTACATAGTTGATGCAGTCTGATAAAGGGTCTCGACCCTAAACATCACCCACTCCTCTCCAGAGATGATGCCTGTCCCACTGAGTTACTCCAGCACTCTGTGTGTAGTTGATGCACGACCCTCCACAGGGCTGCTGTCAATAAGCTCGCAGGATCTTGCCCCCATCAATGCAGAAAGGACAGCACCTTCCTCAGCTCTGTGCCCTCGCTGTTTGTTCCACCGCTGGAGAGCAGCACAAATCTGACCTCATTGGAGACCCGCGCACTCTCTTTATCGTGCACTAAACGTTATTGGTGTTATTTCCTTATCCTGTATCTGTACACTGTGGACGGCTCGATTGTAATCATGTATTGTCTTTCCGCTGACTGGTTAGCACACAACAAAAGCTCTTCACTGTAACTCGGTACACGGGACAATAAACTAAACTCAAGCAGGTGACAAAGTTAGTGTGAGCTGTGGTCCCACTGTAAGTGTGCTCACCTCAGTCTGTGTTGTGTGAGGCTGTAATGAGCGTGTCCGGGCAGCAGGGGGCAAGAGGGAGCAAGCCGCTCGCTCTCTGATCATCCACCCGTATCCAGCTGTGTCCCAGCTGTTGCTGATGCAGCAGTCGGGTTTAGCCTGGTGTCACGGGCTGGGTCACATCCCCTGCCCTTGTCATTCCCTAAAGAGAGGCACAGCCGGCTGTCAGAGTGGTTGCTCTGTCAGGCCTCGTGTCAGCACCAATCTGCAGCAGAGCCACTACTGGCTGCGGACAAGTAGAAAACTCAACAATATGTCTGACCCTATGCAAGCTGGAAATGTTGGAAAATCCTAGCAGGTCAGGCAGCCTCTGCGGAAAGAGAAACAGCTAATGTTTCAGATGGAAATCCCTTCATCGGCACTGGGAGAGATCGAGGGAGAGATGGAGAGAGGAAGATGGAGAGAGGGGAGTTGGGGAGTGGGAGAACCAACTCCTTGATAGGTCTAGCTATGAGGGGTGGTGAAGCTGCATTGTCTGTGATGTGTTGTTAATGCTCCTGTTTCCATCTCATGCTTCAGTTTTTTGCATTAGCGGCAGCACCCCAGCACGGCGGGTAGACTCGCTGCCTCATAGTGACAAAGACCTGGGTTCAATCGACCCTGGGTGCTGTCTGTGTGGAGTTTGCACATTCACCCTGTAACCATAGAAACATAGACATAGAAACATGGAAAATAGGTGCAGGAGTAGGCCATTCAATATGATCATGGCTGATCATCCAACTCAGTATCCTGTACCTGCCTTCTCTCCATACCCCCTGATCCCTTTAGCCACATGGGCCACATTTAATTCCCTCTTAAATATAGCCAATGAACTGGCCTCAACTACCTTCTGTGGCAGAGAATTCCATAGATTCACCACTCTCTGTGTGAAAAATTATTTTCTCATCTCGGTCCTAAAAGACTTCCCCCTTATCCTTAAACTGTGACCCCTTGTTCTGGACTTCCCCAACATTGGGAAAGGTCTTCCTGCATCTAGCCTGTCCAACCCCTTAAGAATTTTGTACGTCTCTTTAAGATCCCCCCTCAATCTTCTAAATTCCAGCGAGTACAAGCCAAGTCTATCCAGTCTTTCTTCATATAAAAGTCCTGACATCCCAGGAATCAGTTTGGTGAACCTTCTCTGCACCCCCTCTATGGCAAGAATGTCTTTCCTCAGATTTCGAGACCAAAACTGTACGCAATACTCCAGGTGTGGCTTCACCAAGACCCTGTACAACTGCTGTAGAACCTCCCTGCTCCTATACTCAAATCCTTTTGCTATGAATGCTAACATACCATTCGCTTTCTTCACTGCCTGCTGCACCTGCATGCCTACTTTCAATGACTGGTGTACCATGACACCCAGGTCTCGTTGCATCTCCCCTTTTCCTAATCGGCCACCATTAAGATAATAGTCTACCCTCATGTTTTTTTTTGTTTTTTTTATAATATTTTTATTAGAAGCAATGCATATTGTCTAAGGTACAAGTTCTTCAAATACAAATTAGACTTGTCACAAAAATTGTACAGATGTTATGGAATAATTTATGTAGGCTTCTGTTTTTTTGAGTTTTTTTGGAAAGTAAAGGAGTGGTAAAAAAGTAATAATATAGATCAATAATCAAGAGATGGTGATTAAATAATTTTTTTAAATAAAAATAAACAAATAAAAAAAAAAAAAAACAATTATTATATAAGAAAAAAATAAGGAATACATCTTAACAATGAATGGAGCAATTTCACATAACAATATGTATAGAGACGTGTATACAAATCCCAGAATACATCTTTTCATCTAATTGAAGTCCATGGTGGATGTGGAGAGGATGTTTCCACTAGTGGGAGAGTCTAGGACAGGAGGTTACAACCTCAGAATTAAAAGACGTTCTTTTGGGAAGGAGATGAGGAGGAATTTCTTTAGTCAGAGAGTGGTGAATCTGTGGAATTCTTTGCCACAGTTGCCTGTGGAGGCCAAGTCAGTGGGTATTTGCAGGGCAGAGACAGATAGAATCTTGATTAGTACGGGTGTCAGAGGTTATGGGGGCTAGCGAAAGGATTTGAGTATAGGAGGAGGGAGGTTCTACTGCAGTTGTACAGGGTTTTGGTGAGGCCACACCTGGAGTATTGCGTACAGTTTTGGTCTCCAAATCTGAGGAAAGACATCCTTACCATAGAGGGGGTACAGAGAAGATTCACCAGACTGATTCCTGGGATGTCAGGACTTTCATATGAGGAAAGATTGGATAGACTCGGCTTGTACTCGCTGCAATTTAGAAGATTGAGGGGGGATCTTATAGAGACTTACAAAATTCTTAAGGGGTTGGACAAGCTAGATGCTGGAAGATTGTTCCCGATGTTGGGGGAGTCCAGAACAAGGGGTCACAGTATAAGGATAAGGGGGAATTCCTTTAGGACCAAAATGAGGAAAACATTCTTTACACAGAGAGTGGTGAGTCTCTGGAATTCTCTGCCACAGAAGGTAGTTGAGGCCAGTTCATTGGCTATATTTAAGAGGGCGTTAGATGTGGCACTTGTGGCTAAAGGGATCAGGGGGTATGGAGAGAAGGCAGGTACGGGATACTGAGTTGGATGATCAGCCATGATCACATTGAATGGCGGTGCAGGCTCGAAGGGCCGAATGGCCTACTCCTGCACCTATTTTCTATGTTTCTATGTAATCCTACACCAGGGTACTTATTGAGTTACAATGCTGAGCTCAGCTACCCCTTTAAATAATCAATGAATGGAGACCATATTTGTTCAAAAAGTTTGTATTTGTCCATTAGGACAACCCTAATTCTCTCCAAATGCATCCTGTTTTTGCCACCAAAATGGATAACCTCACATTTATCCACATTATACTGCATCTGACATGCATTTGCCCACTCACACAACCTATCCAAGTCACCTTGCAGCCTCCTAGCATCCTCCTCACAGCTAACACTGCCCCCCAGCTTCGTGTCATCCGCAAAACCATGTGGATTTCTTCTGGGTGCTCCGCTTTGCATCCACATCCCAAAGATGTGTGGGTCTGCAGGCTAATTGGCCCTTGTGTGTAGGGAGTGGGTGAGCAAGTGGGATAACTAGTGTGAACGGGTGATCAATGGTCAGTATGGACTTGGTGGGCCAAAGGACCTGTTTCCATGCTGCATCTTTTAATTATCAGTATGCAACGCTGCTTTCTCACAAGGGGGGGGGGGGGGGGGTGAAGGGAGAGAGTCCCAGCCTGCTCCTTGTAAGAAATGCAGCCAATGTATGCACAGGTCCAGTGGACAGGCAGCTACAATGTTCACTGGAACAGCAGCAGGTCAGACAGTATCTGTGGGGAGAATGGATACATATTCTTTAGATCGGGACCTCGCTTCAGGCTGATTAGTATTGCTGGCATCGATGGAATCAGTTTGAAGAAGGGTCCCGAACTGAAACATTGTCTTATCCATTTCTTCCACAAATAGGCTGAGTTCCTCCAACACTTTGTGTTTTTGCTCAAGATTCCAGCATCTGCAGTTTCTTGGCCAAAATCATTGGCTTTAACTGGTATTAATCAGGAGACGTGGGCAGAGATCTGTTTCAAGTGGTTCTGTTGTAATTGAGGGCGTGCACGGGAGCCAGGGTTGAAATCCTGTCCACAAGGGGGCAGTGCAGCACTCTCTGTACCTCAGTAACATGTCACCATAGATCACCAGCCCAGATCCCCAGAGAGACAGAGAACAACCAGTCTCAAGGCAAGGTAACCACTCACACAGCCAGGGGGGGGCAGTGTTGGGTGCTCTACGCTGCCCTTTATGCTCATGCCCACATTGATCAAAGTCTTCACTTTACTTTTGCTGAGGAGTAAAGAGTGACCATCACTCTGACGATCGACGCAGAGTGCTGGAGTAACTCAGCGGGTCAGGCAGCATCTGCGGAGAACATGGATAGGTGACGTTTCAGGTCGAGACCCTTGTAGACAATTTATGCATGGTCAAGACTAGAAGTGTCTTAATCAGAAACGTCACCTATCCATGTTCTCCACAGACGCTGCCTGACCCGCTGAGTTACTCCAGCACTCTGTGAAACGTCACCTATCCATGTTCTCCACAGACGCTGCCTGACCCGCTGAGTTACTCCAGCACTCTGTGTTTCCTAAAGAGTAATGTCCATTTCCATCTGCCGGCTGAATCCTGATGTTCCTCACCTCTCCACTAGAGGGTGGGCTGGATCCACTTGCTGCCAGATCTCTAACGTTACCTAGTGTTGGATCAGCACTTGTCGAGTTGGACATGATGCAAGCGAAGCCTTACCATAGCTGGTCTAACCTCTGCTCTTTATGTGAATGCCAGTGTGGCACATGTCACCCACAAGCCTGCTTCTGCCTTTGTTTCTGTCCTACACACAGATCTATCCCACCAGATGCTACAGGGTGCACCATTGACATGATATTCTGGTCGGTGGCACATTGACTGGGGCCCTGCATGAGGTTGGGCCTGCAGGCTGGAGGGAAGGTTCTGAGCCAGTATCCCTTCCCCGTCAAGCATGTGGACATTGGCTGGCAGGAATGGCCATTCACTATTCTCTCCCTGGGCTCCCATGTGGAAGATGTACACCTTGAATATCACCCTTGGACAATGCCAAACAAGACTCACTGTCTTCAAGGCACTGGCACATCCGTTGGTGCTGCTATCACACATCTTCAGAACCAAGGTTCAACCCTGAGCTGCAGTGCTAGATGTGTGGAGTTTGCACGTTCTCTCTGTGACCATGTGAGTTCCCTCAGGTGCTCCGGTTTCCATCCCAACGGTGTACGGATGGGTGATAACAGACTGCTGGTTGGTGGGATGCCAGAGTAGATGCATAGGTGGGATGTTGACTGACAAATTAGAGAATAAGTTACAGGGAAACAAGGAGGGAGAAATATATGGTTAATGAGAAGCTGCCTGATCGCTGAGCTTTTCCAGCACTTTGGATTTTATTTCATGAGATGGTTTAATGGACCAATCACCTCTTCCTAATCGTAAGGAAATATGGGATTAATGGTGGATTAAACTGTCAATTAGATAACTTCCTCTCATCAGCAATTATATATGTATTCTCCAATACTCTCTGAATGTCACGATGTAGAATCACTATGTGTGGGAAAGAACTACAGATGCTGGTTTAAATCGAAGATAGACACAAAATGTTGGAGTAACTCAGCGGGACAGGCAGCATCTCTGGAGAGAAGGAATGGGTGATTTTTGAGTCAAGACTTCTTCAGACTGATGTCAGGGGAGTGGGTGGGACAGAGATAGAATGTAGTCGGAGACAGTAAGACTGGTGGGAGAACTGGGACGGGGAGGGAATGGAGAGAGAGGGAAAGCAAGGGCTATTTGAAGTTAGAGTAGTCAATGTTCATACGCTGGGGTGTAACTGAGCCGCCCAAGCGAAATATGTGATGCTGTTCCTCCAATTTGCGCTGGGCCTCACTCTGACGATGGAGGAGGCCCAGGACTGAAAGGTCAGTGCGGGAATGGGAGGGGGAATTAAAGTGCTGAGCAACCGGGAGATCAGGTAGGTTAATGCGGGCTGAGAGGAGGAGTTCAGCGAAACGATCGTCGAGCCTGCGCTTGGTCTCACCGATATATAGGAGTCCGCGCCTGGAACAGAGGATACAGTAGATGAGGTTGGAGGAGGTGCAAGTGAACCTCTGCCTCACCTGAAAGGACAGTCGGGGTCCTTGGATGGAGTCGAGGGAGGATGTATAGGGACAGGTGTTGCATCTCTTGTGGTTGCAGGGGAAAGTACCCGGGGAGGGGGGTGGGAAGGGAGCAATCCACTGACCCACTGCCCCCCCCACTGCCCACTGCCCTCCCCCTCCCCCACTGCCCCCCGTCCCCCCCCACTGCCCCACTGATCCACCCCCCCCTCCCCCCACTGCCCCACTGATCCACCCCCCCCACTGCCCTACTGACCCACTGCCCTCCCCCTCCCCACTGCCCCCCCCCCACTGCCCTCCCCCTCCCCACTGCCCCCCCTACTGCCCCCCCCACTGCACCCCCCCACTGCCCCCCCCCCACTGCCCCCCCTCCTCCACTGCACCCCCCCACTGCCCCCCCCACTGCCCCCCCCTCCTCCACTGCCCCCCCCCACTGCCCCCCCGACTGCCCCACTGATCCACCCCCCTACTGCCCCACTGATCCACCCCCCACTGCCCACCCCCCCACTGCCCCCTGCCCACCGTCTCCAGATACAGCCTCTGTGCTGTTGATGATTCTGACCTCGAGTGCATCCAATATGTGAGTGAAGAGGAGTGAGGGATTGTTCAAGTGGACGGCAGCAACAATTCCCAGAGTCTGTGAACGAGAGTTTCTCTTTTATTGAACGTATATCCGAACCAAATGGCAAGTGTTATTTTTGTCTGTCTCTTCCTAGTAGGAGCAGAAGATTTACGAGATGTAGTTGTGGCCACAGAAAGTGCTTCTTGCACAAACCCCATCTAGCTCACAAGATGCTTCACACAGATGACAGAGAATGCATAAAGATCTGGTTAAAGTTGCATTAAGTTTGACATAGGTAAAGATACATGCTTCATTCTGTAGGAATACAAATCTGTTGCTAATAAAATGTTTTTATCTGTACTGAGTGATAAGTGTTTGGATGAGACACCATCACTCAGGGACGGGCAGTGGCTGGAGGGTTAAACAAACGGGAAACGTGCTTCCGAAGGATCAGCAAAAGATTCTGAAAATGGATTTGTACTTATATTCATAATCAAGCACATTGCATAGTATGTTATGATATTTAACTAACACAGAACAGCACACCACAAGAACAGGCCCTTCGGCCCACAATGTCTGTGGTGAAGATGATGACAAGAACATCACACATGAACCAGTACATAACCCATATCCCTGCATCCCCTCCATATACATGTCCATCCAAACATGATTTAAATGCCACTATTGTATCTGCCTCCACCACCACCCTGGCAGCAGGTTCCACACCCACCACCCTCTGTGTACAAAACAAACAACAGAAGGTTCCTGATCTGAAACGTCATCTGTCCACAGATGCTGCCTGACCCACGGAGTCACTCCAGCACTATATATTCTTGGGGAGAAGAGAATCGAGGGGTAGGGCTGTTGAGGATGAGGCATCTCGTGTGGCACTCCAGTGCTGGGCTGAGGTATATGTTCCCATACCAGTCTGTGTAACATCACAATGCCTACTGCCATTCCGTGACTGCCCACAAGTGGCACCATTGGAACAAAGTTGTCCAAACAACTCATGGGGCTCCTCAACGAGGAAGCAATACGACTGGTGATCCAACGCAACCAGTGTCCTCAGCTGGTGGAGTTGGCAGCTCTGACAGACACCTGTGTGCCCCTCTCTACACTGATGTTCCAGAGAGCATGAATGTATTTGCCATCCCATGACCCTTGCTACAAAGCACAGGAGAACAGGTGCGATGCTGCCCATGGTTAAATAGACCACTGCCATTCATCTAGTTAGACTTCACCAAGTATCAGCCAAGTATATGATCAGCCATGATCACATTGAATGGCGGTGCTGGCTCGAAGGGCCGAATGGCCTACTCCTGCACCTATTGTCTATTGTCTATCAGTTACAGAAACTCACATTTATAGCACGTGACAATCTCAGGACTTGTCAAGACACTCGGTGAAATGCCCTTGAGCTTGGTCACTGTGGCAATGTCAGAATGGCCCACTGATGCACAGGGAGATCCCAAACATCCCTGACATGTAACTGGAGGAACTTCTCTGCTCCATGTGTCAGTCTCTCATCCTGAGCCCTTCCCCACAGCAGCCAATCCTTCTCCTCCCTCCCACGAAGCAGTAGATACAAAAGCTCATAAGTTCTAGGAGCAGAATAAGGCCATTCGGCCCATCAAGTCTACGTCATTCAATCATGGCTGATCTATCTCTCCCTCTCAACCCCATTCTTCTGCCTTCTCCCCATAACCCCTGGCACCCGTACTAATCAAGGAAAGCTTGAAATCGCGCACCACCAGACTCAAGAACAGCTTCTTCCCCTCTGTAATCAGGGTTGTGAACAGACCGTCCATGAGCCAGAGTATTATACCATTCATCTCCACCTATTGTGGGTGGTTGACTGTCTCTGCAACTGTCACACCTCAAAGCTGAGAACTATATTCAGCAATCTATTTTTCCCTTCACTCTGCCTATTGGACGTACACTCTGGTGTTTAGAAGGATGAGAGGGGATCTCATTTAAACATATAAGATTGGTGAGGGTTTGGACACTCTAGAGGCAGGAAACATGTTCCCGATGTTGGGGGAGTCCAGAACCAGGGGCCACAGTTTAAGAATAAGGAGTAAGCCATTTAGAACGGAGATGAGGAAACACTTTTTCTCACAGAGTGTGGTGAGTCTGTGGAATTCTCTGCCTCAGAGGGCGGTGGAGGCCGGTTCTCTGGATACTTTCAAGAGAGAGCTAGATAGGGCGCTTAAAAATAGCGGAGTCAGGGGATATGGGGAGAAGGCAGGAATGGGGTACTGATTGGGGATGATCAGCCATGATCACAGTGAATGGCGGTACTGGCTCGAAGGGCTGAATGCCTACTCCTGCACCTATGTTCTATTGTCTATTAACTTGTTTGTATTTATGCAAAATATGACAACAAAACCTTTCCCTGTACCTTGGTACACATGAAGTAGTACGTCCCACCAACCGAATGTTCCCTTTTGTGTGTGACTACACTTTGATTCTTTTGCTTGGGATGATTTAATAGAGTTAGAATGGTGCTGTATTAATGCAAGTGGGTGCTGTTAGACTGGGGCCGTCCTAGACGTATGATTTATTGTCACCTTCCGATGGCCATTTCCGATATCTCACCACATGTATGCGTGGCCATACACACGTGGGCAAACATACATGCACGTTCACACACAATATGATTTTAAAGACAGATCTAAAAATAACCTTCAGCTTATTAATTTCAAAGATCAGGCTGCATTGACACGAGTCAAATGTCATGACAGCCCACTCAAACACTGCTTTTGCCAGCCATCAGCTCCAGCCCACTCCCTGGCATCTGTCCAGGCCAGGGATGGGCTTTAATCACATGTACACATCTTGTCCAAGCCCACCGCCTTCACCGATATGACATCACCGCAGTGAGCGTCTTGTCAGGATCCTGCATCACAGCTCAGTTTTGGAAAAGCTCCATCCAAGACCGCAAGAAACTGCAGCGAATTGTGGACGCAGCCCAGGCCATCACACAAACCAACATCCCTTCTATTGATTCTATTTAGACCTCACGTTTCCTCGGCAAGACCAGCAGCATAATCAAGGACCAGTCGCAACCTGGCCACTCCCTCTTCTCCCCTCCCCCATCGGGCAAGAGGTACAGAAGTGTGAAAACGCACCCCTCCAGATTCAGCGACAGTTTCTTCCCAGCTGTTATCAGGCAGCTGAACCATCGTACCACAACCAGAGAGCAGTGTTGAACTACCGTGCCTCATTGGTGACCCTCAGATTATCCTTGATCGGACTTTGCTGGCTTTACCTTGCACTAAACGTTATTCCCTTATCCTGTATCTGTACACTGTAAATGGCTCGATTGTAATCGTGTATTGTCTTTCCACCGACTGGTTAGCACGCAACAAAAGCTTTTCACTGTACCTCGGTACACGTGACAATAAACTACACTGAACTGACCTCTGCCTAGGCCGATCTGCCACTGCAACCCTCACCTCTGCCTTGTCATCTCAACCCTGGCTATTCCAGTTCTCAGCCATCTCACTTCCCTGTGGAAACGTGGCTATGTGTAACCCACCACCTAGGTCCCAGGTAACAGGTAACCCCATTCACTCTCCACACCAGTATTTGTTGACCAACCAACATTAGCTTACCATTAAATTATGCCTCAACTTTAAAATTCTGAAATTCCTCTACTTTATCTCTAGAGTCTCTGCCAAACTCAATCACACTGCCGTTTAGTTTAGTTGAGAGATACAACATGAAAACAGGCCATTCGGCCCACTGAGCCGTTCACAGTAGTTCCATGCTATCCCACTCTCCCATCCACTCGCTACACACTAGGGACAATTTACAGAGGGCCTATTAACCTACAAACCTGCACGTCTTTGGGATGTGAGGGAAAGTGGAGCGCCCGGACGAAACCCACACGGTCACAGGGAGAACGTGCAAACTCCACACAGCATCCAAGGTCTCTGGCACTGTACGGCAGCAGCTCTACCTGCTGCTCAATGGGTCGATCCACTAACAGCACTGGCAGAATAACATCACCACGCGGACTGCTGTGCGGCTCAAAGGGAACGTGTTCTAAAGGACGTTAGTGATGGCCAGCACGAGACACCCACATACAAGAAATAATTTTAATTAAAAACAATCCCACTCATGTATTTGTTGAGCGATTATTTACAATGCCCGGATTGTATTTAAATTGTACAAGCATATTGAACAAGAAACCCTTAATTGAATGTTGTTACGCGACACACCTCATTAGCCTCATATGATGGTAATGTACTTTACTGTATTTCAAAACAATGAAGATTACATTTAATGAGATACAGCATCTTTACACGGTGAACAGTTAAAGCAGACTCTGCTAATAACTGATCTCTGCTTAATTATTTCCTCCTCAGATGCAAAGCTTTCCAATTAAAGTTTGTAAAGACCTCTGTGGAATTGCCTTTGTAATCACAAAGCACAATATCTGCCAGTGGAACGTGGTTTCACCAACAGCCCCGCGACAATCGTCTCTCCTTCATTTGTCAACCTTAACAAATGCCTTCACAGCTTAGCAAAAATAAAACAATTTATAAAACACCTTTCCTGACATTCAGAAGACAGACACAAAAAGCTGGAGTAACTCAGCGGGACAGGCAGTATCTCTGGAGAGAAGGAATGGGTGACGATTCGGGTCGAGACCCTTCTTCAAACATTCTGACATTCAGATGCTCTATATTACTTCAGACCCTGTGGTACAATGGGAAACTCCGTACAAAGCTTGTGCACGGAGATACCAGGTTATCTGATTAGTTAAGGGATAATTATTAACCAATATCAGCTTTCACATAATGCAATAGAATCGGTTTTGCTGGTCAGAGATGATGGGACCTCAATTTAATGTATCATCTGATATATACTCCCTTCAGGTAGCACAGTGGCACAGCAGGTAGAGCCGCTGCCTCATGGCGCCAGAGATCCAGGTTCAATCCTGACCTCGGGTGCTTTCTGTGTGGAGTTTGCACATTCTTATGATCGCTTGGGTTTTCCCCAGCTGCTCCAGTTTCCTCCCACATTCCAAAGACGTGCCGGTTTGTAGGTTGTTGTGTAGGAAGGAACTGCAGATGCTGGTTTAAACCAAAAATAGACATAAAAACCCGCAGAAACTCAATTTGGCACATCCTGGAAAGGCAGATTTCCTCCCTCAAATGGAAGGTGAAAAATGTTTTTTAACATCAATCTGACATTTCTGTGATCACTACTGTGGATTGAAGCTCTTTAATTGCAGAATTTGCTTCATTGGCTTGAATGCTTCAGCTACCATTTTGCATTTAAAGTCTGTAGATTTCTACATTAGGGTTAGAACCACAACCATAGTTTTATAGGGATGGGATTTTGGTGGTGGGGAGAAGGGTATGTGTACTGGTGTTACGCAGCTAGAAGTGAAATTGATGGCCAAATTATTTACAGTTTGGGCGGCACAGTGACACAGCAGTAGTTACAGCTCCAGCGCCTGACCTCGGCTGCTGCCTGTATGGAGTTTGTATGTTCTCCCTGTGACCACATGGGTTTTCTCCGGGTGCTCCGGTTTCCTCCCATACTCCAAAGGAGTGCAGGTTTGTAGGTTAATTGGCTTCTGTAAATTGTCCCTAGTGTGTGGGATAGATCTAGCGTATGGGAGATTGCTGCCTGGTGCAGACTCGGTTCCATGTTGTAACATTTCTGGTTCCTGGTGATGAACATGCAACATGTTTGGGTCTCCATGCTGCAGCCAAGCATAGGACATTCCAGCCATGGACATCCAACTCATATGAAGCGACGTGCTTGGGCAGCAGACCACACCATCCTCTGGATCCTCTATGGGTCCAAACAAGCCACTGTTACCCGAGATAACAAAGAGCTCTCTCTCATATCAAGTGTATATATATTCAATTCAATTCAATTCAAGTTTAATGTCATTGCACAAATACAAGTATAGGTACAACGAAATGCAGTTTAGCGTCGTTCTTAGTGATAGCGATATAGAAAAATAAATACAGAGTGTAGTGATAGCAGTACGTAAAATAAATAAATACAGGGTACAGACAAGTCTATCAGCTGGGCTCCGAGTTCAGCAGTCGGATGGTGTAGTTGAAGAAGATGTTCTTCGTCCTACTGGTGCGGGACTTGAGGCTCCTGTACCGCCTCCCTGATGGGAGGAGGGCAAACAGTCCATGATTAGGGTGTGTGGGGTCCTTGATGATCTTCCCAGCCCGCTTCAGGCACCGTTTTCGGTGGAGGGCATCCAAGGCAGGGAGCGGGGCAACGATGATGTACTGGGCGGTTTTCACCACCCGTTGTAGTGCCTTCCTGTCTGCCACGGTGCAACTGCTGTACCATACCGTAAAGCAGGTGGTCAGGCTGCTTTCGATGGTGCAGCGGTAGAAGTTCGTCAGGATCTGGGGGGACAGGTGGGCTTTTTTGAGCCTCCTCAGAAAGTAAAGGCGCTGCTGTGGCTTTTTGATTAGCTTTGAGGTGTTGAGGGACCAGGACAGATCCTCCAAGATGTGTATCCCGAGGAATTTGTAGTTGGAGACCCGCTCCACCTCAGTCCCGTTTATATGGATGGGGGTGTGTCTGCCCCCTCTGTTCTTCCGAAAGTCAACAATTATTTCCTTCGTCTTCTGGGAGTTGAGGACGAGGTTATTGTTGGCACACCAGGTAGTCAGGTGCTGGACCTCCTCCCTGTAGGCTGATTCGTCATTATCACTGATCAGTCCTACCACCGTGGTGTCATCGGCAAATTTTATGATGGCGTTGGAGCCATACTTGGGGATGCAGTCATGCGTGAAGAGGGAGTAGAGGAGAGGGCTGAGCACACAGCCCTGTGGCACGCCGGTGTTCAGTGTTATAGTGGAGGAGGTGAGGTTGTTGACCCTAACAGACTGTGGTCTGTTAGTGAGGAAATCCAGTGTCCAATTGCAGAGGGAGGTGGAGATGCCAAGACCGCTGAGTTTGGTGATCAAGCTAGCGGGTATGACAGTGTTAAGTCAATAAACAGCAGCCTGATGTAGGTGTTGTTGCTGTCCAGGTGGGTCAGGGCAGAGTGTAGGGCCGTCGATATGGCGTCCTCTGTAGACCTGTTTGACCGGTAGGCAAATTGGTGGGAGTCCAGTGTGGGGGGGAGGCTGGCTTTGAGGTGAGCCAGGATCAGCCGCTCAAAGCACTTAGCGATGACAGGGGTGAGTGCCACTGGCCGGTAGTCGTTGAGACTCCCTGTCGCTGATTGTTTGGGCACTGGCACAATGGTAGATGTCTTGAGGCAAGTGGGGACGACACCCTGGGCCAGTGACAGATTGAAAATGTCAGTGAGGACCAGGGATAGTTGTCCGGCACATGCCCTGAGCACCAGCCCGGGGATGCCATCGGGGCCGGCAGCTTTGTGCTCATTCACCTTGCTCAGTGCGTCTTGTACAGCAGAGGTGGAGAGACTGAGGGGTTGTTCATTCGGGGGTGGAGCAACTTTGATGGCGGGAGTTTTGTTGTCCCGGTCAAAGCGAGCATAGAAGTGGTTTAGCTCATTAGGAAGGGAGGCGTTGTCCGGGGGGGGGGTGTTGATTTTATGGTAGTCGGCAATGGACTTAATTCCTTGCCACATGCGCCTGGGGTCGGAGTTGTTTCGGAAATGCTCCTCAATCCGCTGTTTGTGATTGAGTTTAGCATTCCTAATTCCCTTTTTCAGATTGGCCCTGGATGAGCTGTATCCCTCAGCGTCGCCAGATTTAAAAGCGGCGTCTCGAGCCTTCAGCAGGAGTCTGACCTCCCTGCTCATCCACGGCTTCTGATTAGGGAAGGTCTTTCTAGGTATATAGGTGAGCATTGAAGAACACCACCATGTATTTCAATTGTCAGCCCCTGGAATTTACATTTTAATCAAGAGAGTCAAATACTGAAAAGATTTGGATTTGTAAAAGAAATCAGAACATTAATCGTATTGTGGCTGTCGGATTAAGTTCAGGGGTCAGATGTTAGGGGTCAGATGTTAAAAGTCAAATGTTAAGGGTCAGAGTACAATGGAATGTGGCTGATACCTGAGAACATTACCTGTGCACACAGGTGGGCAGGATCTATTCATTGGCTTACCATGAGCAGATAGATAGTTGTTCCCAGGTCGCTGTCCCTGCCCCAGAACATGACACAAAATCTCTAACCTCACCATTCAATACAGAACAAACAGCAGCCAATTCCAGGTTGTTCAAATGCATTTTTTCTTCAGCATACGTTACTGGGAACATAAGGTGTACGCGGGAGTTATTTAAACATTCAATACCTGTCAGGCAATAGTTACCTTGTTAATGGAGTCATTTGTTTAAAGACAATATTTACTGATCAAACCAATTCATTCTCGATCTGTCCGGCAATATGTGTGTAAGTGGGATCATTGGATAATGGGAATATTTGATTTGTGTGTTGGACGGAGACTTTCCTCTTAGGGCAGTAAAGAAACTGATTGAAAGATTGAACTTAATGAGTACATTTTTCTCTCTCTCTTGACCTATTTATTCTGACTTATTTTAAGTCAAACAAAAGGGTTGCTGCCTCACAGCGCCAGAGACCCGGGTCCGATCCTGACTACGGGTGCTGTCTGTACGGAGTTTGTACGTTCTCCCTGTTCCTGCGCTCCAATCTCCTCCCACATTTCAAAGACGCACAGGTTTGAAGGTTAATTCAGTTTAGTTTATTGTCATGTGTACCGTGAAAAGCTTTTGGTTCGTGCTATCCAGTGAGTGGAACGACAATACATGTTTACCATCGAGCCATTTACTATGTACAGATCCATGATAAGGGAATGACGTTTAGTGCGAGGGCATCTGTAAATTGCCCCTAGTGTCCCGGATGTAAAAGTGAGACAACATGGAACTAGTGTGCAGGTGACAAATGGTCGGCATGGACTCGGTGGGCCGAAGGGCCAGTTTCCACACTGTATCCCTAAACTAAACTTCTGTCTGCATGTTCCCTTTGCTGAGTAGGTGGTTTCACCTTCCTCGCCAGTCCCTACATGGTTAAGGATTGTCTGGATGTTCCTGAGACACGGGCGCTTGTGACAGTGACGAGGCTGTGTTTGGTGATGGTTGCAGCTTGCTCTTTGTGGGAAGCATGGCTCTCCAATTTTGCCTCCTTTGTCCTGCCATTGGAGTGAACACTCTCTTTTGTCTATTTTATCAGATTATTTAATCAATTCTAAATACTAATTAGATCAGCTCACAATGCTCCAACTGAGCAATCTAAAACATCATGAGTTGAACATTAACCTTTCATTTTATGATCACACTATGTTCACCAGATGGCACACTGCAATGGAAGCTCAAACATGACCTACCTGTTACAGACAGGGAGTTGGTGTGGGGAAAACCACACATCTAGTGTAGCAATTGCTCAAAACATAAGGAGAAATATCTAGTCCAAATTATTAGGAAATGCTTACGTTGAGAAACTGCTTCAAGTATTGGGGCATTTTTGTATGTTTTTAAAAATCTTAATCATTCTAAACCTCTGGTGACACTTAAGGATACCAAATGGTCTTGGATTCTATTGCAGTAAAGATGATTCAATTACACGCACCGAGCCTGGTCCTGCATCTCACTGCCTCCATTCCTTCTCCATCTGCAAACTATCTTCAGCCAATTGCCTACTGCACATATTCCATTCCATAATAATAATCATTTGCCCAATGTTCTGGTCCACTGACTGACATCCCACACTTCTCAATCTTTAAAATTCCTTTTATTCAGCCATTCCAAATCTCATATTCTCTGTAATCAATGTCAATTGGAACCTCTGCCCACCTAGACTCCCAGTTCATGCCAGCAGTTTCTCTGTTCGTCTAACCTTGACCTTCTTGGCCATTATTTTATCGATTCACCCAGCCATCCCATCACCATGGAGTTGTCTCTGCAGATTCCTCTCCATCTCTACATGCCCACATTGCTCCGTGGATATTTAACCCAACTCGTTCATTGTGGCTTTGCTCAGCCATGTTACCAACAATATCTTCCCATATCTATCCTGAAGTGCATATTGCAGAAGAATTGGTTTTGGCCATGATGCATACAGGGGACAGAGCGATGCAGTTAGTAGAATCAGGTTGTCACAGCTCCAGTGAGCAGGTTCAATCCTGACCTTGGCTGCTATCTGTGCAGAGTTTGGACGTTCTCCCTTCGATCCCATGGATGTTTTCCAGGTGTTCAAGCTTCTGTCATGTCCCAAAGATGTACAGGTTGTTTGGTCAGTGTGTTGGACCTGGTGGGCGAGTCTGGGGGATCTTGAGGGAATATAATGGGATCAGTCTAGGATGAGGACAACTTGCTGTTTGATGATCAGTGCAGACTTGCCCGATTCGAGGAACATTTCTGTGCTCCATGCCGCTAAGACTCTGTGACCTGATCTAGACAACATTTTAACATTAACCAATGTGTCCTTACACAGGTGGGGTCAGATTCTGTTGACTATGATCCCTGCCAGGCAGCATTGAAGGATTTATAAATTAAATATGTTTTTAGTTAAGTTTAATGGAGTTGGAGGGAAGGACAGAGAATGAGAGGGAGGACATGGCAGAATGTTGGAGTCAGCGAGGTGAAGGCAAGACTGGTGTTGGTGGGGACATGCAGGAGAAGCTGAACCTGAAGAGATCCCAGAGGGTTGTAGGTGCTGGAGGAAGGATTTGGAAACAAGAAAAGGAATTTTCTAACAGACCACAGCTTCAGTTTCTAGTCTCACAGCAGTAACTCTAATCAGGTAATGCCACTAATTGGTACGTAGTGAATCCATACGCTAGTTATACATTGCACATGCAAAATTAGAGTAGGGAGCATTGAAGAGTAAAGAAACGGGGTGCATTGAATGGTCAGATTCAAGATGCCTACATGATTCCTACAGGTATTCCATTGAATTCACAGCCACAGTGATCAGGATGTATCGTGATGCTCCACTACATTCTTAACAAGCTTCTAAAATGAGATAATGCTATTTAATCTGTAGTTTGTTAAATATTGTTTACAAATTACCCATTTGTATTGTTATCGCTTTGTAATCTTTATTTATGATATGTGCAGCCAGATTCCCATTTTCACAGACTAATCTTGTCATGGTTGGTAAACTGCTGGAGATGTCGGTGGTCGGGCAGTAAGAGTTTACAATGTGGATAGTCATCAAGCTCAGATTATTACTCCTGTGGGAAACAAGGTGCGTGGCAGGGCAAGCTCACACACTCTGTTCCTGACATAGATCTCTGCCTTACAGAACAATAACTCACATTGAAACAGCGCTGTTAATAAAGTAAAGCATGATAAAGTACTTCCCATAATCAGACACACTTTACTGCTCCAACAATCCCATCCTCATCTCCGGGACCGTCTGTGTCCAGTCTGTATATTCTCCCTGTGATTTTTCCTCCGTTTCCTCCGGCTGCCCTGGATTACTTTCACAACCCAAAGTTGTCCGGCTGGTAGGTTAATTGATCGCTGTGGAATTCCCCAAGTGTGCTGGTGAGTGGTGGAATCCGGGAGGATTTGATGGGAATGTGGGGAGAATGGAAGAGGGATTGGTGATGGATTCATGTCAAAGGGACGCAAAGTGCTGGAGTAACTCAGTGGGTCAGGCAGCATCTGTGGAGAACACGGATAGGTGACGTTTCACAGAATGCTGGAGTAACTCAGTGGGTCAGGCAGCATCTGTGGAGAACATGGATAGATTATGCCTTGTGTCAGGACCCTTCTTCAGACTGAGAAGGGTCTCGACCTGAAAGTCACCTAGCCATGTTCTCCAGAGATGCTGCCTGACCCACTGAATTACTCCACCACATTGTATCTTTTGGTGTAAATCAACATCTGCAGTTCCTTGTCTCTACATGGATTAGTGCTTGGTGCATGGACTGGGGAGGCTGGAAGGCCCATGCCTGCGCTGTCTGACTCTCTAACTCTTTATCCGAAGCTGAGCCAAAGTAAGAAGCCTGGTCAATGGAATAGGTTTTGGGGAGTGATGGCCACAACTTTAGGTTTAGGTCACTAAAGGTACACTAATGCTGCCTGACCCACTAATATTGGGGGTAAAAAGGAATGGGAATGTGCTGGAGACAGTAACTGAGTAACTGTGACACCCAGTGCAGGAGGGGACTGACAACAACAATCCACATACAATCCAGCATCACTGTGGTGGGTCCACTTTGTCAAATTGTGTGTCCTAATTTGTGATAAAATGGAGAACATCCTCAGTAGGTGTACAGGATCAAAATAGTAGAAAAGATGAAAGGATTAAATAATCGTCCCTCAGATCTCTGTAAGATGTTTGGATACAGTTTCTTGGACAATTAAACCAAGATCTCGTGAGCGAGGGATGTACTGTTGTGATCCTTTAGCTTGGGGGAACTGTACAGCCCATCTAATACAAGTTTTAGAAATTAGTGAAAGACCAAATTTGGCAAACTGAGTAAAAGTACCCGACCCCCCCCCCCCCCCCCAAACTGTAAATGTCTGAAGACCAGAGCACAGATATTGCAGGGAGCTGAAGCTGATCTGGTCACATGGCTGTGTGTCTTGTGGCACTCTCCAAACACTTGCCCATTGTGCTCCAGTAATGTTGTTTGACTTATCTGGCCTGTGCCAATATGTGCTTATCAGAGTGGCCAGAGTCCAGACTGTGAATCATTGTGACTCTGGCCATGCCAGCGGTTGGCACGCACCCTCCTGTGTGCTTGTTCTGTTTGTGCCTGGCTTGTAAACACCAGCATTCATCTGACCAGCCCCTTCATCATGGGCTAAAGGCCAACTACACCTGGAGTATCGGCTGGTCATTCTGTGCTGACACGGTCTTCAGTCTGGGTTGTTGGGCACAGTTAATGGCTCATTATAAAGAGCTGAAATATTACAACTGGAACTATCTCAACTCTGTAGATACACACAAAAAGCTGGAGGAACTCAGCGGGTCGGGCAGAATCACTGGAGACAAGGAATAGGTAATGTCTCGACCCAAAATGTCACCTATTCCTTCTCTCCAGAGATTCTGTCTGACCCTCTGAGTTACTCCAGCTTTCTGTGTCTATCTTCAGTTTAAACCAGCATCTGCAGTTCTTTCCTACATATCTCAGCCCCTGAAACCTATGCATCACAGATGATTTATTTCACTTCTTTCATCTAAGCAATATTATTCTTAAATTTCTCACCGCTATTGTAACGGCAATGCTTAGACATTTAGTTACAATTGTACCCGTGTGATAATTATCAAGAAATTCAAATTCAATGAATTAGAATTTCCATTCGAATTGGTGGCAGCTTTCAGACTATGACTGTACCATTCACATGCTAAAGGATGGAAAGTTTCCATTTCAACCTCACAATAGTATGTCTGAAGAAGGGTCTCCACACAAAACGTCACCTGTTCCTTTTCCCCAGAGATACTGCCTGACCCGCTGAATTACTCCAGCACTCTGTGTCTATCTTCAGTATCAGACACACTTGGGTCGTGGACACAGAGGTTCTGAATGGTAAAGCAAACCTTCCAGCAAACCTTTCTGAGTCATTCGCAACTGTCACTGTATGTCATGTTGTTACTTGTGGGCGGAGCACTAAGACAAATTCCTTGTATGTGAATACTTGGCCAATAAACTTATTACTTACTTCTCTCCTGCTCCATATCTTGGCCACTTTATGCAACACATATGCCTCATGTTGAAACAGCCTCTCTTGCCCAATTATTCCTTCAGTTTTACAAGTCTGATCTTAACCAACTGATCAGGAGGTCAGACTATAATTTGGAGTCTGGTCCAAAGTCCAGAACACTCCTCATGGCCACTGAGCCATTAAATGAAATGTCTTTGACAACTTTCCTATCATCCCCCTTGTCCAAAGTTTGTTAGTCACAATTTTCAACAACCAACCACCCAAAGACTTATAAGATTCACTTCCATCTTTGCAAAAATGTAGCTTACACACAGTCCTAAAACAGGAAGATCACACGCACCTAACACCAGCAATGGGTAGAAGCAGCCCACAGGGTTCACTAGATGGAACCCACTCTCCCATTTGCAAGTCTCAGTAAGAACAAGAGCTCTGACACAGTTTGGTTTATGTTGCTCCCTGGATGAGGAGGGTGATTGAATGCCAGCACACTGGCAACTCTACAACCGGTGGTCTAGACTAACCCTAACCCTAACCCTAACCCTAACCGGTCTAGACCTGGCCGCGGTAATTCCTATACAGTCCAGGGTCGGCGAGGAAGGAATGTCCCTGTCTCCGTACAACCACGGACCGTTTGTCAGGAGTCGGGCACGGGCTGATGCAGTCGATGAATCATGGAGGTTCTGGCATGTTGAAACCATGGAGCACCCGTGGCCTTATTGACCCCAGCAGCAGGGTCCAAGACACCGCCAGTAACATAGACTTCATTAACGAAACACTACTAACACCCCAATGCTATCCTTACCAACATCTCTGGGGTTTTTTCAGATATTGATAGCATTTCCCCCCTCTCTGTCGAGCTGAAGTAACAGCTGACACACATTTACCATGGTTAGGATGGAGAGAGAGGGAGGGGTTAGGATAGACTGACTATGAATTTGTCAGATGGATACATTTCTAAACAATAGTTGAAGGCAACTATGGAAGGGCTTGACGGGAACCAATCTCCTTGGGGGAGTGTTTGCTAGTGCTGTCAGGGTGGATTTAAACTAATGTGGCAGGGGGATGGGAGCATGAGCAGAGAGACAGAGGGATGTAAGATGAGGGTAGAAGCAATAGGCAGCAAGGTGAAAAGTAAAAGTGGCAGGCAGAAAAATCCAGGGCGTGGAATTACAGACCAGATAGTCTAACATTGGTAGTGGGGAAAATGCTAGAGTCAGTTATTAAAGATGGGATAGCAGCACATTTGGAAAGCGGTGAAATCATTGGACAAAGTCAGCATGGATTTATGAAAGGTAAATCATGTCTGATGAATCTTATAGAATTTTTTGAGGATGTAACTAGTAGAGTGGACAAGGGAGAACCTGTGGATGTGTTATATCTGGAATTTCAGAAGGCTTTCGACAAGGTCCCAAATAAGAGATAAGCATACAAACGTAAAGCACAGGGTATTGGGGGTTCAGTATTGATGTGGATAGAGAACTGGCTGGCAGACAGGAAGCAAAGAGTAGGAGTAAACGGGTCATGTTCAGAATGGCAGGCAGTGACTAGTGGGGTACCGCAAGGCTCAGTGCTGGGACCCCAGCTATTTACAATATATATTAATGATCTGGATGAGGGAATTGAATGCAACATCTCCATGTTTGCGGATGACACGAAACTGGGGGGCAGTGTTAGCTGTGAGGAGGATGCTAGGAGGCTGCAAGGTGACTTGGATAGGTTGGGTGAGTGGGGGTGCGGGGCAGGGGGATGCGGGGAGGGGGGGTGCGGGGCAGGGGGATGCGGGGCAGGGGGATGCGGAGCAGGGGGGATGCGGGGCAGGGGCATGCGGGGGGGGTGCGGGGAGAGAGGGGGTGCCGCGGAAAGGGGAGTGGGGGTGGGGGTGGGAGAGGGGGTGGGGGGCAGGGGGATGCGGGGAGAGAGGGGGTGCCGCGGAAAGGGGAGTGGGGGTGGGGGTGGGAGAGGGGGTGGGGGGCAGGGGGTGTGGGGGAGGCGTCTCTTTTGGGGGAAACGTCAGCAAACAGGAACGCACTGTTCCAACGCATGGCAGAAATGCTTTCTTTGTTTCGACGCGGGCTCGCAAGTCAGTTTATTGGGCTACTAATTTCAAATTGAGTTGCTACATGGTGACCGGGAAAGTACAGCCGCGGATGAGGAATCCCATCAGCTTTCCCCGGCTTCGTTTTGACCACGAAACCTTTTCAGAACTTCCTTGGGACAAAAATGAAATCAGCCTTGGAGCACCTTCCAGTGACTAATGATAATTATGTTTAGAAGTGTTCCGCTCTGTGTGTTAAGATGCTGCATTAGAAATAACACGCGGGGCAACACGTTGCAAAGTAACTTTATTCATCCATCTAGGATTGAAAGCCCCCTGAATGCCCCCCTCGTGTAGCGAGGACTCAAGCGTTTCCTCTTCGGGTAGTTTGGCGATTGGTCCCCAGTTACTCGCTTTCAATCGAATGGGAAAGAACTCGCCATTTCTGCCCCAACGTTGACGCAGATTGCTGGGGCGATTAATTTATCGCTTTGCAGGTATTTAACAATATCATTCCCTGTAGCGGGCTAAGTGTAAACGTGGTTGATCAACTAGCTGAGACGTTATCATGTTGGAACTGGATTGACACGGTTATACTGTGGAGCCACTGCCCGCTGCCGCTAAAGCGGGTTTGATGAAACGGGTGCGTATTTAAAGAGCGCGGTATTCCTGTAGATACAGTGAGCGCTTTGTCTCCATGTTTGTTCCATGCACAAACATTACTGGCGAACACAGTGTGTTTAGAATGCAGGTGCATCACAGGAGCTCAGCTCCAGCCCAGTCTGGTGTGTACACAGTGGAGTCAGAGTGAGAGTGGGGCAGTCAGTCACTGGTGTATGTGTAGAGTGGCGGGGATAGAGAGCGCTGTCCAACCCACGGCCCACGGCCCACAGCCACAGCCACAGCCACGGCCCACGGCCAACGGCCCACGGCCCACAGCCACAGCCGGGAAACTGCTCGATCTCACTCAAACTAAACCATTCACACAGATACAGTTTGCCCCGATTTGTAATTTGGTGTTTAAGTTCCCTGACCTTTGTATACACCGGCTGTGAAGATGTATTTCGCTTTCATTTCATCATTGCCGATATTGGATATGGACAGACCATGCGCTGCGGCCTGGATCCGTGTCTGGCGACCCACACCCGCGTACATACCCAGACCCACACCCGTGTACACACCCAGACACGCTCCCGTGTCCATACCCAGTCCCACACCCGTGTACACACCCAGACCCACACCCATGTCCATACCCAGACCCACACCCGTGTCCATACCCAGACCAACACCCGTGTACACACCCAGACCCACACCCGTGTACACACCGAGACACGCTCACGTGTCCATACCCAGACCCACACCCGTGTACACACCCAGACCCACACCCGTGTACACACCGAGACACGCTCACGTGTCCATACCCAGACCCACACCCGTGTACACACCCAGACCCACACCCGTGTACACACCCTGTCCCACACCCGTGTACACACCTTGTCCCACACCCGTGTACACACCCAGTCCCACACCCGTGTCCACACCCAGTCCCACACCCGTGTACACACCCAGACCCACACCGTGTACACACCCAGTCCCACACCCGTGTACACACCCAGACCCACACCCGTGTACACACCCAGTCCCACACCCGTGTCCACACCCTGTCCCACACCCGTGTACACACCCAAACCCACACCGTGTACACACCCAGTCCCACACCCGTGTACACACCCAGACCCGTTCCCGTGTACACACCCAGACCCACACCCGTGTCCACACCCTGTCCCACACCCGTGTCCACACCCTGTCCCACACCCGTGTCCACACCCAGACCCACACCCGTGTACACGTGTTGAAGCGGGTGTGAGCGGACTATGTCAGATTTACTGCGCCGTGTACGCCGAGACATCGCTCATTCTGTGGTGTGCGCGGGCTGTTTTTGAATAACAAACTACTAACAATGACTAAAGGTTCAGTCCAGGCCAGTTTCTTATCACGTGATCGAGGTACAGTGTAAAACTTCTTGTTGCCCAGTCAACGGAAGTCTGAAGAAGAGTTTCGACCTAAAGCGGAGCCCATTGCTAGTCTCCGGAGATGCTGCCTGACCCGCTGAGTTACTCCAGCATCTGTGCCTGTTGTTCACGATTACAGATCGGGCATCCACAGTGCACTGCAACAGTTTAAAGCGACTAATGTTTAGTGAGAAGATGTAATTTGTGCTGATTTAGCGCGTCCGGATGAACACGAACGTCGGCAAAATAAACACTGATCTTTCTCCGCAACGAATGCTCGTTCAGCTTCGAGACTCAATAGTTAAGCCGTTAATCCTACGGTCTAACCATGGTAAACAATGAATAACACATTGGCCACTGGACAACGTGTGCTAGATGCGTGTTCTCCAGGGATGCTGCTTGGTCTGCTGTTACTCCAGCAACCCTGCCTGACTTTGTGCAGTGTTTCCCCTCAAGTACACTATCCAAGTTTCCCCAATCAAGTACACTACAAGCATCCAGCATCAAATCCCACGTTAGTGTCCACTCCTCGCTAGTACAGCCGCCCTCTGCTCACACCTAGTACACGTGTTGTCGCTCATTCATGGCATGTGGGCATCAGTGTTAGTTCCCACTCCACGTTGAGAAGGTGGCCCATGTGCAGACACTGGCGTCTTTGGGAGGAAAGTTCCGCCGCGATACTGTTGGCAGTTGTTCAAGGAAGACCGGGACTGCTCGCAGTGAAGGAAATATAATCAGTTGTCTGACTTGGAGAGCATGTTGTGGGTGATATTGTCATGTTCCTGCTGTCATTGTCCTTCCAAATAGATGTTGTGTGCACTGGAGACGCTATCAGTGCAGATAGTATTGAATGTACTTCAAACCTCATGAACCATCTCTCGAGAGGGGAGATATTTGAGGTGGTGTTTCCGGTGCTAATTTTTCAGGTCGGTTTGTGGTGTGTCCATCAAACGTATCATCTTAAAGCCCAAATGTGTCCCCAATACCAGGTCCAGTCGTAACCTGTTTGAATGCATTTAATGTTCTCAACCACCTGGTCACAGCTAGTTCAGTGCGTGTATCTATTGCTCCCCTTATCACATCAGTGCTTCCTGGCATGGTTTATGTGTGTCTCTCAACATGCTGATGTACTGTCCTTGCCTTTCTCAGCATGGTCCGCTGTGTTTCTTGGACATTTGACCAAGTTATCCTGGAATGCATTAGTTACATCTCCTGTTTGCACCAACGCTGTACACACATATATATATATATATATATATATATATATATATATATATATATATATATATATATATATATATATATATATATATATATATATATATATATATATCTTATATATGTTGAGTATCAGAGTTCTATTTCTATAACTACAGCCAGCAGTGTGTGTACATCTTGTGGTTAGTTTTCAGCAATGATGTCAAGTGGCTGCAGTCTGTGTCAACCATATACAGCTGCCTTTCTAGCTGATAGCGATCTGTGCCGGCACAGGTGTGTCCTGGTGATTTCAAACGCCAATTATTGCCTGAAATATTAACAGAAGACTGATAGATATGTGATATCAATAGACAATAGGTGCAGGAGTAGGCCATTCGGCCCTTCAAGCCAGCACCGCCATTCAATGTGATCATGGCTGATCATCCCCAATCAGTACCCCGTTCCTGCCTTCTCCCCATATCCCCTGACTCCGCTATTTTTAAGAGCCCTATCTAACTCTCTCTTGAAAGCATCCAGAGAACCTGCCTCCACCGCCCTCTGAGGCAGAGAATTCCACAGACTCACCACTCTCTGTAAGAAAAAGTGTTTCATTGTCTCCGTTCTAAATGGCTTACTCCTTATTCTTAAACTGTGACACCTGGTTCTGGACTCCCCCAACATCGGGAACATGTTTCCTGCCTCTAGCGTGTCCAAACCCTCACCAATCTTATATGTTTAAATAAAGGGGGCAATGAGAAATGGGTTGAAGGCTTAATTGCAGTGGTTTCTATTAACTGTGCCCTGTGAGCATGTTGTTTTCTGCTCCCTAGTGTACATTCACATACTTCTTCTTGCGTATGGCGCGCACAGCCTAGACTTGTAGGTCAACTTGTTCAATGTGATCTTGTTTGTGCAGGTCGGGTTGATTGCATTAGTCTAAACAAGAAGGACCACGTGAAGGTTGCAATCTCCAGCCACTGACCACAGTAATGTTATTAGACGTTCTTGCATAAATAATTATTTTGCATCCCTTTTTTTTAAATAACTGATGTTCTAGTGACCCGCCCGCAGTCTGTAACATATACTGTGGGTGAAGTTATCATGGCTCGTGTTTGTTACAAGCGATGTTAGCTTGGTATGTGGTACAATGTGGAACAATTCAATGCCAAATGGAATATTGCAGAAGACTGTGGAGTCATTTATTTTAGTGACGAAGCAACTGTTACTTAAGGGTGACTTCGAGTTGATATGTTTAGCTCTTTTGCAGTTATTCCATTTACAACATGATAAATGTACGAGTTCCCAACTGTTAACGTATGGAAATAAAAACAGAAAATGCAGGGACGGTCTGACGTGTTTCTCCTTCCACAGACGCCGTCGCTCCACGATTTATTCTTTATTTCAGATTTGCAGCATCTAGTTTTTTTAAATTATCATTTACAGTTAGGACATTGACCTCGTTGTAATGAGATCATTAGAATGATATAAATGTCTCGTAAAGGATGATTGATAATATCCCCGCTCGGTATTTTAAATATGTTTGATGAGATATAATATGTTTGCTAAATACAGGCAGGTGCTGGCGTTGGGAAACTACAAGGGGATACAAGGTACATTGCAGGTAGCGAGGTACCACACTGTTGCCCCCCACCACCCCGCTCTTTCAGCTAAATGCAAATACCAACATGTAGAATTGTAGACCCTGTGTAAAGAGAGTGCTAACCCATGAGTAAACCGTGCAGGGGGTAACCCGGGTTAGACTTGGTCTCACACACAGTCTCCTCACTCGGGTAAGGCATTAGATACAAGGGCATCAGAGGGAGAGGAGGAGAGGGGGGGGCTGTGCCAGGATGAAAGATGGCGGACTGGCGAGTGTCACAGCGCGACGGGGCTGCGGACTTGTGTGAGTGTGAGGCGCCGGCGGATGACGTGCGGGACCATTTGATTTGCTACATGGAATGAGTGTGAGAGGAACAGAGAGAGTGTGTGAGAGAGAGTGACAGAGACAGAGAGAGAGAGAGTGAGAAAGAGTGTGAGAGAGAGTGAAAGAGAGAGAGACAGAGTGTGTGAATGAGTGAGTGAGATAGTGTGTGTGAGAGTGTGTGTGTGAGAGAGAGAGAGTGTGTGTGTGGGAGAGAGAGAGTGTGTGTGTGGGAGAGAGAGGGAGATAGGAAGAGGAGGGAGAGAGAGAGAGAGAGTGTGTGAGGGGAGCGAGAGAGTGTGGAGAGCGAGCGTGAGTGAGTGCGAGGGAGGAGAGAGAGAGAGAGAGAGAGAGAGAGAGTGTGTGTGTGAGTGAGGGGAGAGACAGAGAGAGAGCGGCGCTAATCACAGTCCGCATTCTCCACCACCGACCTCCACACTGGGGCTGCGCTGAATGAAAAGACGATTGTATTTATATAAAAAGGCCAAACCTATTTCCACCCGGTGAGGAAAACGAAGGTATGCGGAGAAATGGTGGTGCTGGTGCCCGTGCGACCATTGTCATTGTGTGTCGGCTGTTTGTGCGAGTCTTTGTCTGGAGGAGACTGAGTATTTGTGCCGCGACACTGGGTGGTGGGGAGACGCGAGCCGTGACCAGAGTGCAAACACGGCTAACGTGCGAGGCCTTGTACCGGCCACCCGGGCTCGAACCCCGGCTATGTGTGGACATGTATCCGGCTCTCGTCTTTGGGTCGGGGTTTCGCGCTGTTTCTGCGGAGGGGTCGGGGTGTGTGTGTGTGTGTGTGTGGGGGGGGGGGGTTAATGATGGCGGGGACATTCTGTGTGTATCTTGCATCCAGCGGGCAGCCTGTGCCGGAGGGGGGGGGGGGGGGGAGGGTGAAGGTGTTGGGATCCGAGATGCGGAGCCACACCGCTGGCCTTTTCAACCTCTCGCTGCCGACCGACTTGTTAAAGCGCCGCTTGCTGGCAGCACCGTTCCCCACCTGCAACGTTCACTTAATGTAGATGTATTTACGTGAAGAAATCCAGTTGTATGTTGTGAATGTAACTGCGGTTTGCACGGCCAGTTGTACAGCGGCGTTAGGGTGGGTAATGGGAGCGGGGGGGAGGGAGACGGGATGGGGGAAGAGGCGGCTGGCACCGGGTACATGAGGGTCAGTATAATCCCTCCACACTCTGTTCCCGGACACCATTAGTTGTGAAGTTGATGTCCGAGGCCGGTGTCTCTGGAACTGTCCGCTGACGGCGGCGCTTGAAGCCGCCTCCTTTATTTAGGGTTAAAACAGATACACGTGCCTTTGTCCGAGGAACCGCTCGGGTAGGACGAGAGGGTGACATCTCCGAGTATAAAGATGTAATCTCGGGCATGGTTGATTGTGTAGCGGCCGGACAGTTTAAATATTCACTTAAAGCAGCAATTTGGGCCCCTCTCTGGCGAGGCGACTGTGTGCAGGGAATGTCCGTTAATGAAGTGAACCCGGACTCCAGTAGCCCGAGGATTAACTAATGGTTGCCAGTAAGTTAACTAGAGGAGAGGTGTTGCATTTCTGTAGCGCCTTTCCCCACCCACCCACGCGGGCGGTCGCGGAGTATCTGTGGTGTCGGTGTGAGCCGGGATAACGGGCTGTATCTGTACGGACAAATACCGCGAGGTGTTCCGGGTGGGTGCGGCAGAATGGACAGGACGGGACCCCCTGGTCTGTCACCCAGCCCCTGTCCCGGCCCCTCCATCCCCGACCTGTCCCGGCCCCTCCATCCCCGACCTGTCCCGCTGACAGCGAGCGAGTCCCGGAGCGGGTACCGAACCCGCCACCTCCAGAAGGCGGAGTGCTGGAGCAACTCGGCGGGCCAGGCAGCATCTCCGGCAGCGTTGCTGCTGTGATCTCTGGTTCAGGCAACGGGAATCCCCAGCCGAGACACACGTAGACTCGCCCAACGTGGACTGTAGTCTGAAGAAGGGCCCCGACCCGAAACATAACCCATTCCCGCCCGAGTGACCCGTGGAGTTACTCCAGCACTTTGTGTAAAGCAGCACCTGCAGTTCCATCTTACACAAGGACTGTGGTCAAACTGTGCACAACTCCGTGGTGAGCGGAGAGCGATGTGTATTTCGAGATGGAAAGGGCCATGAATTATATTTATGATATTTTATTAAATATGTATAATTGTGCAGCGCGACATCCAATGAGTTATTGATTGCCCCACAAGCTGTGTGTGCAATAACTGTTCCTAAATACATCAGCTCTGACCTTCCCGTTCCATTGGGGACCTTTGAAAGTAAATGGCACATCTTGTTCGCTTCCGGGTGGACTGGCCGCGCGGGTTGTCTATTTGTCTCCGGGTTGTTAAGTTCTTCAGTTTGACCAGGTGTGTGTTTCTGTGGGTCGGCTCCCACCTTCACTGGCCTCACCTGTGAGAAACAATTCCACTTAACAAAGTTGCCCAGGGCCGCGGGGATGGAGACCATATGCCGAATGGCCTACTCCTGCACCTAGTTTCTATATTCTGCAGCTTTGGGGATTCGTTTATTCCCAAATAACATTTAAATAACATTTCCATGCAGATGATTCTTGTCTTCCTGTCCAGTCCCTCTTCTCCCTCTCCACCCTACTGTCTCTCTGCCCCCTTCCCGAGCCACGCTGGCCTTGCAATAGCGTCACTTGACGGACAAGTAAGATTGTCCCTTTTATATCCAGCACAATGTTTTCTAGATTTAACTTAGTTGGACCTGGAAAAATAGTTGCACTTTCTTCAATACTCCGGGGAGGCATTTTAACCTAAACGGATCATTTTGAGGCGATGAATCGAGGGTAGTCAGTCACAAAAAATCTTGCAACATTACAATAAAATATAATTTCAAGTGCACTTTTTTTATCCCCAGTACTAAATGCCAGAGGGGAAAGCACATTTAGCACCTTGCAGTGTATCATAATATTGAAATGGTTACTTTTGCTGCTCAGTATTATTGCCTTTATCAAACTTTTATTCTTCATTTTCTTTATCAAATATTTACTTTCGGTTTCACTGCTGTGTGGAAGCAGGCCATTCAATCCAATCCAACTGCTGTTAAAGTTACCCTTATTTAAACCTTTACTACTGTGCTATTAACTGGACTTTTTGCACCCAATATTTCAATCTGATTGCAAAATGTAATTGTCCAGTAACAGTGTGTTTCTGTGGGGATGAGACTGGAGGATAAATAGTGAGGTGTTCACTCTTTATACCAGCAGACATAAGTGATGAACAAAGTGGCAATGAAATGATAATTGAAGCAATGCTCCCATGTGGTGCGATTTGTGGGAAAGGCAACATAATGCATCTGCATTGCAACATAATACACCTATACACTATTGATTAGTGTGGGTAAGAATATGACAATAACTCGCTGTAAAGTTGAGGGACCTTGTAGTGAACAGAGGGGATTTATTTTGGTCACGGGCAAGATTTTTGTGTTTATTTTCAAACTGTTCTGTTCAGAAAGGGTTAATTTCTTGACCTTATGCTGCCTAAAATTACTTTACAATGAAGTACTGTTGTAACGATGGATATAGTTGCGAACTAGTCATTACAGTTCGTATTGTGGAGTAGAACTCATGAGTTGATAATTTAAAATGTTTAAGAGACACAGCATGGTAGCAGGCCCTTTGGCCCACCAAGTACATGCAGACCATCACTAACCCAATGGACTGTGGGTCGATGGACCTGTATCACTAAATTAAACTTAACCCTGTTCTCACTAGTTCTACATTATCCCACTTCCCACAAATTAGGGGCAGTTTTTAACTTTGCAAAGTCCAATTAGCCTACAAACCCGCACATCTTTTCAGATGTGGGAGGAAACCGGAGCACCCGGAGGAAACTCACACGGTCCTAGAGAGAACGTGTAAACTCCACACATGGCAACCAAGGTCAGGAGTGAACTTGGTCTCTGGTGCTGTGAGGCAGCAGTTCTACCTGCTGCGCCACTGCGATGCCCTTGAGTTGATTGTCTTATCTCAAGAAGCTTTTTCCATTGTTTCTGTTTAAACACATACATTTATTAAAATGGAAGTGTAGCTAACTAGAGAGTCTAGCTCCATCCACACAGCTGAAGGAGTGTTACTGCCCTAGAAAGGCTGGTGTTGGAACTCTGCTACACATTGTTGGTCATTATACCGATGTTGTTTTGTGTGCAGTTGCTACATTTACACTGGATACTAGTACTTGTTCAGGAAGTTGAAAGCTTTGGCAATGAGTTGATGAGGATGGGGGAGGGGGGGGGAAGTGCTGCTCGGAATGAGGATAGCCCAAGATGTTTGCTGCCATGTTATTGCTGTTATTCAAGCACGGGAGGATGGGAATCTATAGGCATTGGTTTATTGCAATATGCCAAACGGCTTTTACTGTACAGGATACTAGAAACCTGGCATTGCGGTGCAATGTGACGCTTTTAAAATCAAATTGGCCTCTAAACCATAAGCTGTTTATTGCACCAGCTGTACTGTGGAGGTGTGTTACTGCCTTGTAACAAATTGTTTTGGAGAGAGATTTAAAGGTAGTCCGGGTTATTGCTTCGCAGTGAATGAACAATGAATTTTACACACGCTGTGAGTTACTAAGAGTGCAGTGCCTTGAGTCGGAGACCTCTTTATATGAGACATGTGTCATGGTTATCGGCATGTTCCTTTTTGACAGGGCTTTGAAACATTCGCTTTAATGAAAGACTTCTGAATTAATTTCTGAAATTTTCTATTCACAACGCTGGTATTCTTCAAGAAATACTGTTTCGATGAAAGTGCAGTTGTTTAGCCACTACTTACAATTTGCTAATAAGCAAAGTAATGTTGATCACAGGACAGCAACAGAAGTGATTTATGTGCACCATTATAAATTGGACGATTGTGATCCGTGTGGTTCTTGTTGAAGATATTGGGAACACTTTGCAGTGCGAGGCAGATGATCCTCTCTATATATCCCACCAGCGTCTCCTAACAATGCAACACTAGATTAGTGCTCAAGTTTTGGAATGGTTCTTGAACCCACAAGTATCTGAATTTTGCACGAGATCTTTCAGCATAGTAGACCTGGCATGGAGATGGGAAATATTTGGAATGGTTATGAGGTATAGTTGCACATGACTAATGATTGGCGGTAGAGCTGCCGCTGTAACGCAGGCTTGATGTTTTGCTTTGAGGGAAAGTGGAAGGTGGGAAAAGAGGAGTTTTGGTTGTCGGCTTTCTGCAAATTGTGAAAAATGGAAAGGGATTCAATATCCTTTTAAAAGGGAAATTTGGGTGCCTTCTTGAGAAGGGAAATGATAGCAATTGGTTAGTATTTACTAAGCAGAAGCTTTGAAATTCCCAGAAAGCGCACAGTTCAGTCTGGCTGTTAACCTTCCTGATGGGATGTTGAGGAATATTGCAGATACATTTGGTTGAATTGCTATGATAAGAGCTTTTCCCAACCTGGTCTATTTTTGGGAAGAAGTGAAGAGGTAATTTGTACCCCTTCAGTGACACAATCACAGTACAATCTCACAGGACCTTGCCTTCCTCTTCGCTTGTGAATCGGGTTAAGTGTGTTTGTGGAACGTAGCGATTTGTGTCCTTAAATGCTAGAACATCTTTAGGTGTCTCATCAGGGCTGGGGTCTTGTCTCCGGAACAGAAAAGGTAGAGAGATGATCTAATGGAAGTCTTTCAAAAAGATGATGAAAATGTTGAACATGGTCGAAGATGTTTCCACTTGTGGGAGTTTGCAACTGTGTCTTGAGCATGTGAGTCGCAAAGTAATTTACTGGGGATTTCAGAAAATCTTCGACAGACTGGTGTTAAATGTTGAAGTTGCTGCCATGTAGAACATTTGGAAACAGCATCGATGTGGCTGAGGGGGACCTGGTTAAATTAAAGAAGAAAAATGATCAGTCGGGGTGGAAGGCGGGCCATTTGGCCCAAATACCACTGCAATATACTGTAATTCTACCTATAGCTGGTGACTGCAAGTCCGTCCTTGTCTTACAAAATAAAAAGTGACTTTAGAATGTTCAGTGGGTGCAAATTTACCTTCCCACTGCTCCACTATGGTGCAACTGGGTTTGAGGTTCCCAAGTCAAAGGCCCACCAAAATGTGACCTGTGAAAATGTAGGCAGAAATCCTATAGAGACAAACTGGATCAGATCTTAAGGCATATTGCACCTGACGAGGATGCTAAGTGCCAAGTTACAGACCTTGGTTACATGTTTTGTCCAAGAACATTTGGCTTTGACGAAGCAAATGTTAGCAGCTAATTTAACGCCAATTGACACCAAGCCATATCAAATTGCTAAAGTCAAGGTGTCAATGGAAAGCAGCAGTTGATATTTAACCATTTAGGGTCATATTTGTTTTACACTTTCTGCCTTGTTTAGAGTAGTTCAGAGGCCGTTTGGCCCAACAGTCCTATGCTCTCAGCTGTCCAATCAATCTCACCTCATTGCCTTTTCTCTGCTTGTCTGCTACTTGTGTACAATAATGTCACAAGTTGTAGGAGTAGAATTAGGCCATTCGGCCCATCGAGTCTACCGCCATTCAATCATGGTTGATCTCTGCCTCCTAATCCAATTTTCCTGCTTTCTCCCCCAAAACCTTGACACCCGTTCTAATCAAGAATTTGTCTATCTCTGCCTTAAAAATATCCAGTAATGACCTCCAGAGCTCTCTGTGGCAATGAGTTCCACAGATTAACTATCCTCTAACTAAAGAAATTCCTCCTCGCCTTTCTAAAAGAGTTGCTTTTTATTCAGAGGTTATGCCCTCTGGTCCTAGACTCTCCCACCAGTGGAAACATGCTTTCCACATCCACTCTATGACTCTCATTATTCTGTAAGTTTCAATGAGGTTCCCCTTCAAACTTCTAAACTCCAGTGAGTACAGGCCCAGTGCTGCCAAACGCTCATCATATGCTAACCCACTCATTTGTTGAATCATTCTTGTCTATTTCTAATTATGTCTGGCTGGGCATTAAGTTCCATGCTGTAACAATTAACCAACCTTTTAATGAAGTTAGCTTGTTTTTGTCCTGAACATTATTGCCAACTATCTTAATTCGATCTCTTGTGATTACCAATCCTCCAGTAGTGGAAATATTTTCTGCACCTTTAACTCTATCAATGCTGTTCATACATTTTGAGCACCCATATAAAATTTTCCCTGAACCATTTGTGCCGTCGTGAGCGCAATGTAGCAGGTGTCAAGACCCGTCATGTAACAGGGGTGAGGGATTTCATTTGGAACTTCATTGCATGGAAAAATATTTTTGCTTTAATGTTAATACCTGTAACAATCACATTGGGTGAAATGCAGAGTTCTGCTGGTCCACCACGTCCTATAATATGACTGCTCCCCCTCTCCTTCCCCCCCCCCCCCCCCCCCCCCCATAACTTGACCGTACGCTACCTAGCCGATCAATTTACTACCTTGCTTTGTCCCTTGAAAATTGCAAATAATTAATCTTGAAAGCCAAAGTTTATCAGGAGTGGCATCATATTGGCTGATAATGAAATGAGGGCGATGGAAGGTGCAACATCGCACAGCACCTGGGAATACAAGAAGACCGTAAATAACCTTCACAAACATTTGTCACCATGGATTAAGTACTATATTTGTGGCAATATTGATTTATGACTAAAGCACTTAATGTGATACAGTGGAGCACAGCAAACAATAGTGGGGATTCAGAGCGAGGTTTACAGGGGAAATGAGAACATTACTGCACAATTTCAAGAGCTGCAGCAAAAGGGAATGTGATGGCCAATTTTGTAAAAAGCAATTCATGCACTTTCCATCTCAGCCTGTATTATAGACTTGAGATATTCACGTGCAGATTATAGAGGGAGAGTAAGGCAAGACCAGGCAGTGATGTAAGCAGAAGGATGCTATTGCACTGGATGTATTTCCAGTGTGAGCTCGGCGAGGTGCATGATGATGATGACTGACTAATTGGTGGGTGCGAGCATCCGGCTTGTGGGAGCTGTCGATGTACGATGAGCTGGCCCAATAGATGCAGGGAGTCCAGACAAAGTGGACAAAGGTGATGATGTTTTGTACTTAAGGATGAGAAACGGAGGCGAGGCATTCCAGAGAATTAGATCCATGGGGAAACGCAGCCGACTGCCAATGGCTGAATGAAGCTTTTGAGAAATGCAGTGGGTTGTGTAAGTTAGAGCGAAAGGGTTCTGGGGGAGATGACAGATTCAATGCAACATCACAATATTGTGGTATTAGAGTCTTTCAGACATAATCATTGAGGCATAGGGAATGTGGTGATGGGTAGATTAATGGAGAGCAGAACTTGCTGCCAACCTTCATTTCCACAAGAAAGCAATTTAAAATTCTTGCCCAATTTTTTTTTCTTGCAGGTGAGGCAAGACTTCAACAACAGACCGTGTAACCAGCCATACAGACAGCCTGATGAATTGGTCCAGCGTAGAACACATCTGTGGATTTGATTAAACATGGGGTTAGTAAAGCTTCAGAATCCCAATCATCCCTCGGTGCTCCTTCACAAAGCCAACCAGATGCGACTGTTGGGGACCCTGTGTGACGTGGTGATCTTGGTGGACAGCCAGGAGTTCCACGCCCACCGCACAGTCTTGGCCTGCACCAGCAAAATGTTTGAAATTTTGTTTCTACGCAACAGTCAGCATTACACCTTGGACTTCCTTTCACCAAAGACATTCCAACAGATCCTGGAATATGCTTACACTGCCACACTGCAAGCCAAAGTAGAGGACTTGGATGATCTGTTGTACGCAGCAGAAATATTGGAGATTGAGTACTTGGAGGAGCAGTGTCTGAAGATACTGGAGACGATTCAGGCGACAGATGACCATGATACAGACATGACAGTCACTGAAGAGGAGGATGGGGGAAAGGCCATTTTTACCAAGAACATATTGGTTACTAAACACCTTTCTGGTGAAGAGTCTGGTTACCCAACTAAGCAAGCCATGCCAACGGGGACAATGGAAGACCAGAGTCCTTCAGTCTCTACATCTTTTGGCCTTTCAGCAATGAGCCCCACCAAAGCTGCTGTAGATAGTCTAATGAGTATCGGGCAGTCGATTATTCAGGGAACTCTGCAACAAGCTGCTGTAGATGAAGCATTTTCTGCTGGCAGTAGACATCCCATGATAACTGAGGTCAAGCATGAAATGATGCAGGTGGAGGAAGGTGCAAGCCCCAAGATGGGTGACATGGGTTCTTCAGGGGGAGAGAAGGTACTTGATGCAGATAAGTCCAAAGAAGCGCCGGGTACTCCGACGCGTAGCAGCGTCATCACCAGTGCCCGTGAGCTGCATTACGTGCGTGAGGACAATCCCGGGGACCAGCCTCTTGAGGGTGGGTTTGTTGCCCAAGTGGGGTTGGAGAACACCGCTGGTGCGCAGGCGGAGAGACACGCCGCTTTGTACCCCATACAGTTCAACCGCAGGCCTGACGGGCTGCTGGAGGTGCCCGCCTCCCTCTCATCCGCCCTGCATGTACAGCCCGCACTCTCCATGGCCATGGACTTCAGCGGGTACGCCGGCCTCATGCCGCCAGGCTTCATACAGAGGGAACTTTTCAGCAAGTTGGGCGAACTGGCTGTGGGCATGAAGACTGAGAATAGATCTGCCAGTGAGCGGTGTAACGTATGTGGCATTGAGCTAGCAGGCAATGAAGCCATCGAGCAGCACAGGTGAGCAACGCATCTCCTTTGTTGTAACTGCTCTAAGTTTTGTAATGTTCCTCTTGTGCTCTCAAACCAATCCCAGCAATCGCTTCACAGCCAGTTCACTCCCATCTCTTTCACAACTTGCTGTTTCAGCCCTATTAAACATACTGACTTTATGAACATGATTTTATTGTTTAAATGATCCACTTTAACAGGGTTTGCCTGACTGCCTTGTGCTCTAATCATAGAAGCATAGAAAATAAGTGCAGGAGGAGGCCATTCGGCCCTTCGAGCCAGCACCGCCATTCATTGTGATATGGCTGATCGTCAGTTATCAATAACCCGTGCCTGCCTTCTCCCCATATCCCTTGACTCCACTAGCCCCTAGAGCTCTATCCAACTCTCTTAAATCCATCCAGTGATTTGGCCTCCACTGCCCTCTGTGGCAGGGAATTCCATAAATTCACAACTCTCTGGGTAAAAATGTTTTTTCTCAGCTCAGTCTTAAATGACCTCCCCTTTATTCTAAGACTGTGGCCCGTGGTTCTGGACTCGCCCAACATTGGGAACATTTTTCCTGCATCTAGTGTGTCCAGTCCTTTTATAATTTTATATGCTTCTATAAGATATCCCCTCATCCTTCTAAACTCAAGTGAATACAAGCCTAGTCTTTTCAATCTTTCCTCATATGACAGTCCCGCCATTCCAGGGATCAATCTCATGAACCTACGCCCCACTGCCTCAATCAGAAGGATATCCTTCCTCAAATTAGACCAAAACTGTACACAATACTCCAGATATGGTCTCACCAGAGCCCTATACAACTGCAGAAGAACCTCTTTACTCCCGTACTGAAATCCTCTTGTTGTGAAGGCCAACATTCCATTAGCTTTCTTCACTGCCTGCTGTAACTGCACGCCAACTTTCAGTGACTGGTGTACAAGGACACCCAGGTCTCACTGTACCTCCCCCTTACCTAACCTAACCCCATTGAGATAATCTGCCCCCTTGTTTTTGCCTCCAAAGTGGATAATCTCACATTTATCTATATTATACTGCATCTGCCCACTCACTCAACCTGTCCAGGTCACTCTGCAACCTCCTAACATCCTCTTTACAGTTCACACTGCCACCCAGCTTTGTGTCATTCGCAAACTTGCTAGTGTTGCTCCTAATTCCCTCTTCCAAATCATTAATATATATGGTGAACAGTTGCGGCCCCAACACCGAGCCTTGCGGCACTCCACTCGCCACTGCCTGCCATTCTGAAAAGGACCTGTTCACTCCTACTCTTTGCTTCCGGTCTGCCAACCAATTTTCTATTTTCTAATCACTTTCTGTGGAAAAATAACATTTAAATAATTTAGTTTAATTCTGTTTGCAAAGATTAATCTCATTAGTCCTTATCTTAACCAGTGGATGATTGACTGACCTTTTATTAGACTGTGTTAATGAACAAGTTGCATGTATCGGGAGGAACAGCTTAAGGGGTAAAAACATCCCACAGTGCCAGTAAGCCTCATAGAATCGGTCTTGAATTGAGGGCAGATTAATACAGGCAAGTGTAAAGTGTACTCCAAGACAGTAAAATAAGCCACGTGTGTCCTGCGTGTGCAGGGTGGATGAAGTGGATGAGACTTGAGACATGTCCAACATAGACCCATCAACTAACCCATGGACCTGGTGTATGTCAGAGTTGTCATAGGCAACGGGAGCAAATATAGTGATAAATAAGAGCATTGAGCACAAAGTGGTACAAATTAGAATATTTGTGAAACTGCTGGATGTGAGGATACGAGCAGTGACTGTGGGATGTAGAGAGAGGGTGAAGGTGGGGAGGAAGATGATGTCTATACTTCCATCCTGTGCTAATCCAGGCTGTGTATTAACCAGTTTCTCTGTGGGAGTAAGGGGCTAACGATGGACAGATCGGAACACAGACCGTGTCCGTATATTTTGTTGGTTGATATTTCCCCGTAGTTTGCCGCTGTATGTGCAAGTCCCAGCCTGTAATGCAAGCCATCGGCGACAGTCGGGGGCCTCTTGCATTTGGTCTGATCCATGCTCTTTGAAGACCAAGTATGTTATGTGAGCAGGGAGTTATACTCTGATTCACCCAGACCCTGGTTGGACCATTGAGTGCCTTGCATTGGCAGCGATGCCTTCCCCAGAGCTGGTGACCATGGGCGTTACAGGCAAGGCCACTCACGGTGCTGCACTCATTTGATAATGAAGTTGAGCTTTACGCTCTGTGCAAGTCTGATCAGCCGGCAGCATTTATGTTCCGATCACAAAGGCCATTTATTGTCACATACACCAATTGGTGCAGTGAAATTGGAGTTGCCGTGCAGCACGCAGATAAAATAAACACAACACTGTAGAATTTAGCATTAAACATAAAACATCCCCATACAGTGGAATCAACGTTTCCCACTGTGAGGGAAGGCAAGAAACGTCAGTCCGCTTCCTCTTGTTCACCCGCGCTCGGGGCCTATTGAGGCCTCCGCAGTCACCGCAACGGCGGCCCGTTGTTTCAGGCCCTCTCGCCGGATGATGGAGCTCCAGCGTCGACAGAACACTCTCAGCGGCTTGGAGTTCCTCACCTGTCACCTGGCTTGGTGTTCAGGCAGAAATGTGGGGAAATGTGGTGTTCAGGCAGAAATGTGGGGGAATGTGGTGTTCAGGCAGAAATGTGGGGGGAGCGTAGATACAAGAAAGATTTGGAACGAGGCAGTCTGGTAGTGTATCGCTGCACCGTGTCAGATGTCGCTGTCCATTTCCCCCACTAGGCTTGGCTTTTTATACATTTAAAAACATGCTGACTTTTCTATCTCAGTTGTTAAAGCATATTTTCCCAGAATAGACTTTTAAATTGGCTTTCTGTTGTGAGGTAGGGAGAATACTGTGATATAAAAACAAGATGAACAAAGTAAAGCTCAGATTTAAGATGGGCTTTCAGATTCAGAGAAGTTAGTTTACCTAGATAGCATCTGTGGAGAGAAGGAATGGGTGACGTTTCAGTCAAGACCCTTCTTCAGACTGTGTCTATCTTCAGTTTAAACCAACATCTGCAGTTCCTTCCTACACAGTTAGTTTCCCCATCCTGACTATTGAAGTTGTGGCAGCCAGCACTGTGCCCTGATGCTGCACAGACACTGGTCCCATCTTGTATTTGCCACTTGGTTACCTGCCGCAGTTGCAGGGTTAAGACTGGTGGGAACGCACTTTGTTTAAATCTTTATCAGGAGCCATATAATTGGAGATCGACACAAAAAGCTGGAGTAACTCAGTGGGACAGGCAGCATCTCTGGAGAGAAGGAAAGGGTGATGTTTTTGGTCGATACACTAGTCTGAAAGAAGGGTCTTGACCCGAAACGTCACCCATTCTTCTCACAAGAGTCCAGAGATGCTGCCTCTCCCACTAATTTACTCCAGCATTTTGTGTCTACCTTCGATTGAAACCAGCATCTGCAGTTCCTTCCTGCACATTGCCAGAACAGAAAGGGAGAGTGAATGATGGGGGTGCAAGGAGTGAGAAGCAGTGTGAGACTGCATGGATAGATGCAATACAGCACAGGCAGCAGAGGTCCACCTCTTAGAAACAAAAAAGGTGCAGGAGTAGGCCATTCGGCCCTTCGAGCCAGCACCGCCATTCTATATGATCAGTACCCCGTTCCTTTCTTTTTCCCCAATATCCCTTGATTCCTTTAGCCCTAAGAGCTAAATCTAACTCTCTCTTGTCCTGCACTGTGTGTGACACTGTTCAGTTTAGTCCTTGCCTTCAACACACCAGTTGCAGCGAATGATCACAAATTAAAATGCCTCCGTATTTATCGGAAGATATTGGTGCCCTGTGGGAGGGATTTAGCCCGTTCTGTTTGAGCAACCTCTGGTGTCGTGTAGGGCATCAGTATGAAATAAATTCTGAAATAAACACACTTATCCGGTTTGTCATTCCAGCTGCCTGGCTTGCTCACTCTCAGTCCGTACCCCCCTCCCCATCCACTCCCTGCCCCACTCCACCCCCCCACTGCTTGGTCCTCTTTATTCCTGGCCTTATTAGTGGCACCTGGTAATGTAAGCTCCTAATGGAAACCAGCACTTCCCTTTGTATGACGGACAGCTCTGTCTGAACATGTCCAGCTAGGAAGTGCCATTAGCTTTATTGCTGGAAGACCCTGGGCTGCTCAGGAAATGAGTGCTGCAGGAAGGCTCGAGATGCTGACCTGCCTGGGTAACCCCTGCTCACTGCAAAGACCTCTGTCGACACACTTGGGATTTCAGCTACTCTGGTTCTCGTCTTGAGTCCTGAGGTTAACAAAAAGTCTACAGATTGACATTCCTTCAGCCAAAACTCGCTCGTGACCTTTAAGTTATTCCTCCTACCAGCAACTTAAGGTGTTTATTTATTTTAAAATGTGCGGTATAATTTAAGACCATAGTTCAACTTCCAAGTTAAGTTGACTTAACTTTTATAATGAATTGCAACACAGGATTATTTCTAATTATGTTGTTCGTGACATCTTCCTCTCCCCCACATTCCTCCCCTAATGTTTGATGAGGTACACAGTGGCATTTGGATCCATAACCGGTGGGCGATTCATCTTTGCCGGACAGTCCCAGTCCTGTATGTCGTCAGTGGAGGTCGTCTTACAATCACTCAAAATTGGAATTTGATTTCTGAATCGGCAATGTGTTTGATGTTGCTTTGAAGCAAGGCCCAGGTCCGTGCTCTCCCTGCCTCGTCTCCACTATGTTTTGAGCTTTCCCCTGTAGAGTTCATTGTTCTACAAGGAATACTTGGCCCTTCGACACAAATTACTGAAACATTTCGTAAATACTGAACATATGAGGGTGGTGGGCGTACGGAACAAGCTGCCAGAGGAGGTAGTTGAGGCAGGTACTATAAGAGCATTTAAAAGACAACATGGGCAGATATATGGATAGGGAAAATTTAGAGGCAGGTGTTTGGTGGGCCTGGATGAATTGGGCTGAAGGGCCTGTTTTCATGCTGTATGACTCTATATAAAATTAAAAATACTTGGAATGCATTAACTTGGAGCTTGCTGCCACATGAAGTTATTAGGGCAAACATCAGTTCATTTAAGGGTAAAGTTGATAAATATGTGAGTGAAAGGAGAATACAAACAAGGTGACTAAGTTGTATTATGAATTGACCTTTTGTCCACCAACCTTGTTTTTGTGAAGAAACAAATAAGCTCCCAGTACCCAGCAGAAAATAATGGATTAATATTTAATGGAGGCCCTTCATTGGGATGTGCACAATATTGTTGCCAGCTTTGCTCTGACCATAATTGCAACTCTGCACAAAGTAGGTCCCAGCGTTTGGGATGATACGGACGTGGCTAAGATTGATTTATTCGTATCTTTCCTATCACTGGGGTAACTGTGTAGATGAAACATTTTGTTACTTTTTAAAATGCTTGAATATTCACAAAGATGCTGCATATTCTATGCCTACCTGCCAACGTATTCTAATTGGCAATAAGCATAAAAATTGGAGGGAAACATAGAAAATAGGTGCAGGAGGAGGCCATTCGGCCCTTCAACCCTGCACCACAATTCATTGTGATCTTGGCCGATCATCCACAATCAGTAACCCGTGCCTGCCTTCTCCCCATATCCCTTGATTCCGCTAGCCCCTAGAGTTCTATCTATCTTTTAAAATCATCCAATGAATCTGCCTCCACTGCCTTCTGTGGCAGAGAATTCCACAAATTCACAACTCTCTGCATGAAAAAGTGTTTTCTCATCTCAGTTTTAAATGGCCTCCCCTTTATTCTTAGACTGTGGCCCCCGGTTCTGGACTCCCCCAACAATGGGAACATTTTTTCTGTATCTAGCTTGTCCAGTTCTTTTATAATTTTATAAGTTTCTACAAGATATTTCCCTCATCCTTCTAAATTCCAATTAATACAAACCTAGCCTTTCCAATCTTTCCTTATATGACAGTCCGGCCATCCTGGGGGTTAACCTCGTGAACCTACGCTGCACTGCCTCAATAGCAAGGATGTTCTTCCTCAAATTAGGAGACCAAACTTGCACACAATACTCCAGATGTGGCCTCACCAGGACCCTGTACAACTGAAGTGTTAACAAAAGTAGTAAAATAAGTAATTGGGCAGCTAACAAATAACGACCAGAACTACAGTGACATCCTGTCATTGTTGTTTAATTCTGTATGAATGAATTGTTCAGATATCTGAAGCAATATTTTCAGTGTTTGTATGTGTTTCTGGTATATAACGGGTTTGATTACATTCTGGATGCTTGTAGCAGCTTGATCTCGGTAAAGATGTATTTTGGTTCCTGTTTCTCGTTTGCATGGCTTTGCACGAGGCAATTTTTGGAATGTTTTGCCCTAATGCTCCTGGCGTATTAAACTGTACCCCCGACAATGGAATCTGACGATCACAAAGCTGCCAATGATTTTTCCTCTGAAATAAAATAATTGATTGCAGATTATTTTAACTTGACCCAACCTGATTCTTCAGTTCAATCAATGGAAAGTAAAACCAGGTGGTGGGCGAGTTTGTGCTGCCAGAACTTCTCACCAGCCATCTTGAGATAAAACAACCTCTCTTCCGTTTGTATCAGTTTCATTTCTTCCTCCAAGAAACCTTTAAATTGGACAGTGACTTCTTCTCTGGAAACTGCCCGAGCTTCTCGCCAGCCGCACTGAGATAAAGCAACCTTTCTTTTCGTATCAGTTTCGTTTCTTTCTCATAGAAACCTTTAAATCGGACATTGACTCTTACTCTGGGACCTAGTCTTTTTGCTGACTAGTTTCTTCCCCGTCGCTTGTTCGTTTACTGTGGATGTGGGTTCCAGTACACGGTGAAACTCTCGTAAATGTGTTTATTTCAAACACTTCTCTGTTTATTAAACTTGGTGTCGGTCCTTTAAAGGGAATCTTGATGTCGGAGTATAATTTAATGGTGATTCAATTACTGGAGGAGAGGATAAAAGTTTACAGAGCAAAAGCCCTCGATATTCAGAACTGTTTGAATTTCTGAATCAAACCTGCATCAATTTTAAATTAGAAAATTACAATCTGTTTTTAGTGATTGAATTGGTAGCCTTTAATTTAAACTCATTGGATCATTATATAATTTTAATTGTTGAGGGAAAAATGATCTCATTAGAAATTAAAAATATTTAAAGTGAAGCAAGTGAAAGTTTCGCCGGTCAATGTCTGGACTCTGAAACTGATGTTGAGTTGGTTCCTAGTGTGGGAACCTGTGTCAACAATTTTTCTCGTGTATCAAATTTATTTTTAGATATTTCCAATTGGTTAACATCTACTTGTGAAGGATGTGTTCAAATGTAGGCACTATGAAGAAAGTTGCATGTGGAACTGTTTTGAGTGGCAAATTAGTAAAGTTAGCCAGGCAGTCTGCACTGATTCTGCCATCTCCTTTTACAAATGTTTAAAATATTTCTTTGGACATAATTTCAGTGGAAAGCAGATTGAAGGTAGATCATGTTTAACGCTGGGTAATTGCTTCCAGATATAACACAGGGTTATGTGTGTTAGAATAAAGGGTCTGGTAAGTGCTGACTTCCTGTGTAAATTTGGTTATTCTATTCATTCGAGGCTGTCCTGGATTGTGTCATTCTTCAATACTGTTTTCCAGGTTAGCGCAAGATCACAAATTAATTTGGACGAGGCTAATCACATAATAACCTGACTAATCATGAAATAATGTTGCAGCCTGTTTGAAATGAGTAACTAACAAGCCTATGGGTTGCAGCACAACTATTTCCCTATTTCCTGATGCTGCGGTTTTAGTAAGGTTTGTTTAACTTCATGCAAATCAAACCTGCTTTGTTGCTTCTCTACCCTCTCCACATCTGTGGCATCTCTCAGCAACTATAAGTATACTTGAGTAGCAATTTCAGTGGCTGCTACGGCTAAATATTCGAGAGAGAATTAGTCACAGATTACCCATCCTGGACCTTTGATTCCTCTGACTCCGCTGAAATTGAGTGAGATTGAGTGCGACCAACGTTCCACAGTATAAATACGGGTCCCGACCCACAATGTCGCCCTCTATATTCTCCAGAGATGCTGCCTGACCTGCTGAGTTACTCCAGCACTTTGTCTTTTTTGTAAACCAGCATCTGCAGTTCCTTCTATCTACAATGCCTGGCGTCCCTGCCTTTATAGAGTGGCGACAGATTTTGTTCCCCATCTTATTGGATCGGAACTCTCTGCTGGGCTAACTTAAACTTGTTTTTTAAGTCTTGTATTTTTAAACAGTCAGGCATGTTAATTTTTAATTCCTCTCACTATCTCTATGTCCATATTCCTGCACTTAATGTAACAGTGTGTTGGTGAGAGCATCTATGTGACCTTCCACATAACCTTCAATTAGTCATGTGTTTTTGATGTGTCCCCATCCTTATTACCTTCCTCCATCCTCATCCTCATCCTCAGTCCACCACACCCTCCTGAACTGCCCCTGGTTTCATCATTCCAACATGGGTGCATTTTCCATCAACTTCCAAGGTCCCAAGTTCTGGAATTTCCTCGCTTATACTTTCCCTCTTCCGTTTTCACCTATGCTGATATCTAATGATGTGGTTGGTAGTAGTTCTGTGAAGTGCCATGCAACCTCTTACTCCAGTGAAAGTTCCAAATGAATACCGGCTGTTTGTCCGGCATGAAAAGATTAGGAAAGGGATGCTCGTTAGCTTAATTAGTACGGGTGTCCGGGGTGATGGGCAGAAGGCAGGAGAATGGAGTTAGGAGGAAGAGATAGATCAACCATGATTGAATGGTGGAGTAGATTTGATGGGCCGAATGGCCTAATTCTGCACCTATCACTTATGAACGTAAATGATCAATTATTTTATTTAACTAGGCCATGATGATGCAAAGACCTAATTGGAAGAAAAAAACTATATTGTAAAGACTCGTAGCTAAATATTGCAGACCATTAAATATACATTTTGGAATAGAAGGAGTTAAAGCTCCAGTCTTTGCTCAGTTCTTGTGATTCTGAGCCATATATAGTTCTTGCTCCGTTTGACCCCCCCCCCCCCCCCCCCTTGGCTGAATGGTTGTGAAGTCATTGCCACTTCTAGTGTTTGTATGTCAGGCTGCTGCATTTACAGTATTTTCTGGTTGAATTTGAGTTTTCCTGGCAGATGTCCAATATTTACATTCCTCTCTTACATGAGGGGATGGAAAGCATGCGTGTGTGTACCATTTCTCAGATGTGAAAGGCAGCAATTATCAGCTGCTTGTAATTGTAGCGTGCTCCAGACTAGAGGCAGTAGCAGTAGAGGTTAGCTCCACATTACTGGACTGCGGGGAGACTTATGTTGGGCGAGATAGGATAATGTGGGGTGTGGAGATGACTGGACGTAATCTTCTAGATAAAGATGTGCTGGAGTAACTCAGTGGGTCAGACAGCATCTGTGGAGAAAACCCTTCAGACTGAGTCGGGAAGGGAAATGAGAGATATAGACGGTGATGTAACGTTTCCCTTTCCTCTGGCTCTCGGTCTGAAGAAAGGTCTCGACCCAAAACGCCACCCATTCCTTTTCTCCAGAGATGCTGCCTGTTCCGCTGAGTTACTTCAGCTTTTTGTGTCTATCTTTGGTTTAAACCAGCATCTGCAGATAAAGATGAGCACATCAGCTATGATTTAGTTGAATTGTTGTCCCCTGCTCCTAAATGCTAAAGGACAGTATAGACATTGAGCAGTGTAAAGAATTGCTACCTCAGGGGTTCTGGAGGAAATATGTCCTCTGTAATGATGCATCAAAGGTGAATGAGATGTAAGAACATGGGACGTTGTGAATGTAGAGGCAAGAGGGCGACTTTTAACTGATGTTTGATTACAGGAAAAAAAATGGATTGCACAGTCCTGGAAGGATATGGATCAGTTGTGGGCTAGCTTAAATGGGCATGTTGTTCGGCATGGATAGTTTGGACTGAAGGGCCTGTTTCCATGCTATATGTTGCTCTGGCTTTCACTCTAGGACAAGGGTTCCCAACCTGGGGTAAATTTCGCCAACCCAGGGGGTAATTTTGTTGATTCTGGATTTGTACATCATTTTTCTCATTGACTGACTCTGTTTGGTTCTGGCGGTGTCTGCTCATCATTAGTTCATAAATAAGCAAAATAACATTGTTATATGCTATTAAAGTTGCCTGGGGTAAACGGGACGAAAAAGGTTGTGAATCCCTGCTCTGGGAGCTTGGAACATGGACTGGAGAACGACTGAGAAAGGGGGAAAGTCGACACGATGTTGGTACTTTCATTATTTATCAGTTACGTATTCACGAATGGAAGGGTGATGGGATTGCAAGTGACTGTCACTGTTTTCCTGCACACGCTATTTCTTTGCTTGCCCATTGCTACTAATTACATATTTTCTGACACATTCATTTGCTGTGTACATTGATTGGGTCAATCAGTGCAGGTTACTGTGTGGTCACCATGTGGTGACCACACCGTGTACTATAGTGACCATGTACTATAGTGACCGCACTATGGTGACCGTACTATGGTGACCACACCGCGTACTGTGGTGACCGCGTACTGTGGTGACCGCGTACTGTGGTGACCGCGTACTGTGGTGACCGCGTACTGTGGTGACCGCGTACTGTGGTGACCGCGTACTGTGGTGACCGCGTACTGTGGTGACCGCGTACTGTGGTGACCGCGTACTGTGGTGACCGCGTACTGTGGTGACCGCGTACTGTGGTGACCGCGTACTGTGGTGACCGCGTACTGTGGTGACCGCGTACTGTGGTGACCGCGTACTGTGGTGACCGCGTACTGTGGTGACCGCGTACTGTGGTGACCGCGTACTGTGGTGACCGCGTACTGTGGTGACCGCGTACTGTGGTGACCGCGTACTGTGGTGACCGCGTACTGTGGTGACCGCGTACTGTGGTGACCGCGTACTGTGGTGACCGCGTACTGTGGTGACCGCGTACTGTGGTGACCGCGTACTGTGGTGACCGCGTACTGTGGTGACCGCGTACTGTGGTGACCGCGTACTGTGGTGACCGCGTACTGTGGTGACCGCGTACTGTGGTGACCGCGTACTGTGGTGACCGCACCGTGTACTATAGTGACCATGTGGTGACCGCACTACATACTATGATGACCACGTACTATGGTGACCACGTACTATGGTGACCGCACCATGTACTGGTCACTTTCTCAAGACACCAGTGCGGTCTCGTTGACTGCAGTGTCTGTGTCTCTCCAATGTGGATGCCGTGTGGAGAGAGGGAACATAGATAGATACAAAATGCTGGAGTAACTCGGTGGACAGGCAGCCCCTCAAGAGAGAGGGAATGGGTGATGTTTCAGGAACACTATCGTTGGTTCAGCCAAGCCTTTGGTGAAGTTGGAAGATTTTGTAGAGTCACATGGATATTTGTTTCCACTACTTTAAAATGGTCGCTGTGAGTCTGTGAAGAATATAGCAGTGCAGGGGTCTCTACTAACTGGGAGCCCATGAGGTTTGTGCCAGTTTGAGACCTAGATCACGAGTTGCTAAATCAGATTTAATTTGTGTGTGGATGTATGGCCCCACTTTCTATCTCTGTTTGACCAGCTGACTGCTTATCAGTCTAACTGAGACTCGCTGTGCTCATTGGAACAATGCATGGAGATCTGGTGCTCTGATAATCTTATGCTTTATTGTTGAGCACTGAACTCTGAATATAATGGTCCCTTTGCATCGATGCTTCGAACTTTAGACGTTGGAAAGCAAATATTACACATTGTTAATACCAACCTTGTGTGTCGTGAGACTGTTGGTTTTTTTGTGTGTTTCTTCAGAGTTAATTGATGACTTATCACATTAGTCACACATTATGTTTGACCTCCGAGAACCACATCATGTTTCCCTTTAACGGTGTTAATGCTTTTTGTGTTTGTCGGGGAGAGCTGAGGTTTGCAATTCTTTCCACCTGAACCAATTATGAGACAATTTGAAGAGTAATTCAGATGAGGAACTCTTGCCCCTTGAGATACTGAGAGGGTAGGGGTAGGAACAAATGATTTTATACTTTGCCGCTTGGTGATATTGTGTAGATTTATACAATCAAGGTGGAGTGCCGATACTGATTAGCTTTTATTTATTTGAATGGTGTTGGAGTTTTCAAAGGACTGATGGCTATCCAGTTTTCCAAAGCTTCCTTGCCATTTCCCCCTGTTCATCCAGGGAAGCGTGCTCCTAATCTGCCTGCCTGTCTGTTGGTGGCCATGTTGCGTTGGCCAGGCACAGTGTGAGACTAAGCGAGACGTGACGTTTATTAGATATCTGGGGCAGGGGAGGAGTCTCTGAGAGTCGAGGCTTTGAGGAAGTGTGAAGAGGTAACATTGACTTTGAGAAAAATAAACTGGTTTGGCCAAAATGCGGATAATGCCCTATTTTAGAAGCCTCACCTGGTATGCCAAAGCCATTGAGAGGGTGCAGACGTCAAAGTTATGCAACACGGAAATGGGTACTTTGGTCCAACTTCCCCATTCCAACCAAGATGCCTCATCTACACTAGTCCCACCTGCCTGCTTTTGGCTCCTCTCCCTCTAAACCTTTCCTATCCATGTACCTGTTTAATTGTATTTTAAATATTGTTATAGCACCTGCCTCACTTGGAAAACATTGACCCTCTGGTTTGTATAACATTTTTCCCATTTCACCTTAAACTTGTTTCCTCTGGTCCTTGATTCCCCTAAAGTCTGCATTTTCCCTATTTACTCCCCTCATAATATATTACACTTGGCACGATAATATTGTCATGAGGTGCTTTGGTTAGATTAACTAGAGTACATTGACAACATATTGAATCAAGCTGCATGGGGAAAAAGGAAGGACATTGACCATTGCACGATTAACTCAAAGCCAATTGGAACTCTTTATAATAACACAGTTGATCTGACAATGTCTTGAGGTATTGGTGAGGCAGATAATGATCGGCTCACTTTGTTGTTTGATTGACCAACCATGTGATGGAAACAGAATTGCTAGAAAATGTGAACAAGCTGTGGATAAAAGAAGAGTTTTCATGAAAGATATGGATGACTGGAGGAAATAATTGTGATTGGATGGTTCCTTCAGGATGTGGAGAAACTGGGCCAAATGGTCTTCTCTCTTCAATGTAGTGATTGAACTGGGAATGGGCCTCTTGCTGATTCTCTCTCGGGCATCACCCAGTGACTGGTGGACTTGGGTTGTTGACATTGAAGAACATGGGTTTTTCAATGTACTGATGTGGAGGACACCTTCAGAATCTGGCTCTTAAGAGAAGTTGACTAAAACCTCTCCAGTAGATGGAGATTGGGAGCAGCCACCTGCGTGGGCACATGGACCTTCACCAGAAGCCAGTCGGCTCTGCTCATCGTGGGAGTTTCCTGGGTGTGACTGCTCCGTACACGGGATGTATGTGGGTTAAAGCAGTGTGTGAGAGAGAGGTCTATGGAATATCATGGTGTTTGAGCCCAGAAAGTAGAGGACCCAGGAGTTACCAATATTTGAAACCCGATCTGCAATGATGTTGGAATACTAACTACGCAGCCCATTCTGTCTTGCAGTTCTGTCTGGGTGTCAATGTCAAAAACCAATATAACTGAGCATTGATTTGGATAAATGGATTATAGGCTGTAACAAATGTAAACCTCAATTAGAGTCCAGTTTAGAGGAACAAGTAACATTGTCGGTGCTTGTCTATTAGGCAAAAGAAGGGATATTTCTTACTTTCGAATCGGAAGAAAAATAAAAGTTTGTTTGATGGTTTCCAAATATTGCATGACTTTAATCTTGCTCTTAAATGCTGAAAGTGTTTTGGCAAAGTTGCAAAATGCTATTGGAGTAAGAAGTGTATCAGCGTTTCACAAATGAGTTGGATGTTATAACTTGAGCACAGCTTTTGAGGCAACGAGATTTGTGGATGGAGTGCTAAACACTTGTTCTCTGTGCTGTATGGATGTAGTTGTGTTGCTGAACTAGATTATTTATTTGGCTAAATGGTTGTAACAGAGCGATGAAAGTATGTGACTTTAGCCTTGGTTCATGGCACTGAATTCAGCAGATGATTTGAAGTTTGTATGCAACTCTATTGGTGTTGGATATGGATAAGCAGGGATGGAGGGGTGTGGATCATGTGAGGGCAAATGGTTCATATTGGTATTCTATTTGGCGCAGACATTGAGGGTGGAAGGGCTTGTTTCTATGCTGTACAATTCTGTGTTCTGTAACTTGTATAACCATCCATTCACACATTGCTTCGGTGACAATTCATAAGGTTCTCATGAACTTTTCCAATCTTTTTGATGTCTCGATTTTCCCTAACTCTCTAAAGGGCCTGTCCCACTTTGCGATTTGTTTCGGTGACTACGAGTGTCAATGACAAAGCGGAGTGTTGTACGACATTCTACGGGCTCCAACACTCCGCTTCACCCGCCTTCACAACACAACAAGGTTAAATCACATTGGGAATTAACTTGTCTACAATAAATCTAAGGACCAATAACATTTTTTAAGAAATAAATTGTTTATGTAATGTCATCTTAAAAATAAGATCATATTGAAAAACAACAATTTGTTTAACAAGAAAGGCTTAACCAGCAAAAGTAACTGTACATATTTAACGGCATATTTCAAAGAACATCATACTTAAGCACAAATGTTATTCAACAACAGTCAGATCTGACAATAACATTACAATGTACATCAACTCCAGTGAACTTCAACAAGACTAAAAGATCGTTATTTTTTCACCGCATTAGAAAGTGCATCATTTCAGATGTTCTTAATAATGTACTTTGTGCATTTTTGTACTTTTCATTCTTTATGGGCACTTTGCCCCGGCTATCTTCATCCAAATAATCTAACAAGTTCTGAAAGTCACCGGGCGCCACCCGCAGGACAGCAAACGTCAGCGTGTGACAGGGCGCATAGCGTAATAACGTCGCCTGAAGATTTTGAACATTCCAAAATCTAGGGGCGACGGAGACACGCACCGACCACGCCACGACAATCTCTTTTCAGGTTGTTGCTGAAAATATGGCCCAAGTGGGACAGGCCCTTAACTGACTCCATTTCTCCAGTTTGGTTTGACACAATATGATTTTATTGGTAAATGGAAATTTAATCGCGCTTGCTGATTGAAAACAATATTTCTGCGGTTTATTTGTATTTTCCATCATTAATGATTAGAATTCAATTAATTTTGGTTCAAGGTTCGTATTTGCAGTTTTCAGCTTTCATGCAAATATTCCATTTTTACATCTTTTTCGTTTTGGCAGGTGGTTCTAAATTTGAATAATGTACGGTTATTACAAGTGTTCGCCCCCAACTTGTAATTCTGAAAAATCGTAATGCTTTAAAATATGCATTTCTTATAAATTATATTAAAAACATAATTTGAAATGTTGGCTTCAAGATAGTCTGCTTGCAGATAACACTGGTCTAAGTTTGGATGATAGACCTTTGTGGAGGGTATATTGGTCTTCCCTTTGGAGACAGTAGGTTGGACCAGACCACATCAGGCCTGGGTTGTTTTCCCTTTGACTATAATAAACTCTCCATTCAATCTGGGTGTTTCAATTCCCAGCTGTTTATTCCCTTGACTCCACCAGAATGTCTTTGCTAGCAGCGATGGTGTTGCAACCCAGAGTTCAGATGCTAACACTGTGCATAAAGAGGTAACAATTGACCTTTTGCAGCCTGTACTCTGTAATTTTAAAAGATTAATGCTTTTATAGCAGTAACTAACACTTGAAGCCCACACTGTAATATGATGGCCTCCTGGGCACAATGAAGTGCTTCCTTAAATGAGTTATTTTGCAACACTGGAGGTGCGGTAATTTTTTTAAACAATTCTATTATATCAGGTGAGTCTGTTATTAAAATGATAGAATTGTGTTTACCATCAGGCGATGTTGCAGAAAGCTTGGTGTCTGAGAACTTGTGCTGCCTTCAACTCTCCCTGCTTTCCTCACCTCACCTTTCAACTCTCCCTGCTTTCCTCACTAATGCATCCGTGGTGACGAATCTGTCCCCAAACAGGCTCCCTGCAAGCTTGTTGTCTGGGGCACGCATTCTCTCTCCCCCCCCCCCCCCCCCCCCCCAACTTTCCCCACCTGTCCTCCACTTCCGAGTGGAAACCGCAGATGCTCCAAACTCAAAGTGCCAGATGCCGCATCAATGGAGGGAAGTGGACAGGCGGAGTTTAGGGTTGGGATCCTCCTTCAGCAAAACGTCTTCAATCTGGAAGTTCCTGACCTGCACACCGCTGGTCTCAAGCATACACTCTCCATCATCTGTCATCCAAATTTAGACCAGTATAATCTGTCATCATCGATCCCGCCCGACCTGTTGAGTTGCCAGCACTTTGTGCTTTTCACCACTTCTATTAATCATATTAAGGATGCAAACATCTCCAGGATTTTCAATAATTCACTCAGGTTTATGTTTTCAATGAAGTTCATGCTTGTACTGGCATTGTGGGTTTGAAACAAGGGTTATAGAAGGGGGCAGAACAGTGTTAGTTATGCTGGGGTTTTCATTATACATCTGGTCTCATTACAATAAACTGAACTGGGCCTAGCTGCATCAGTAACCTCTGGAAATAGCTAGAATGATGTTGAGCTACTTTGAGCCAGAGAAGTGTCCTAAAGTGTCTTGTAGGAGCATAAATGGAGATGTCTTGTAGGAACAAAGTATTGGAGATGGTGACTGGAACAGGGATTGAGACGTGTGTAGGAAGGATCTCAACCCGAAACGTCACCCTTCCTTCTCTCCAGAGATGCTGCCTGTCCTGCTGAGTTACTCCGGCATTTTGTTGCTATATCCAGGGTTTGAGACTGGCAGCTTCCACATGAAAGTGGTGCTGGTCTGGTCATCTGTGGAGCACTAGCTGTCTCCCATGTTTGCCGTAGAGAGGAGCCAGTCCAAAGGAGAACGACTCAAAAATGGGGTTGGGAGAAGAGTTGCCTCATTTCTGGCTGGGTGCAGCGGGATTGGTGTTGAGGGAAGTGGGTCAGAGAAAGGGTTAATTTCTGAGTGGAATTTGAATGAAACCGATATATGATTTGAAGGTTTGATGCAAACTAAAAAAACCGTAACTCTTTCCATAATTGGTCACATAATTTGTAGGTTACTCAATTCAATAAAATAACTTTGTGAACTGACCAGCACATGTAGTGAGGAGGCAGTTGATCTGATCACCAGCCTAGTTAGTGCGCAGTGTATTAGCAGCGTTGGGATCACTAACTGATTTGAAGAGCAGAGATAAAGCTGTACCATTGCGTAAGAGAGCAGTTGGTATTTCTTCCATCGCTACTTTCCAGTGTGAAGCGGTGGCTGCAAACCTCAGTGTGGATCTGGGGCCCTGCTGTCTAGTAGGGTGGCTGTTGTGAAATTGTGTGCCGTGCCTGAAGACAGACCCGTGCACTTGTGGTTAGATAAGGAAGTTGAGAGATAAAAAGAAACAATATTTTGAGTGTTCTACATCTTCGCTCAAGCCTTATCTCACACATTCGTTAAATGAAAAAAATGGATCGCTTTCAAGTGTAGCCTCGCCATAAATGACCTTGCATGCAATATGGTGCAATCTGATGAAAGTCTAGTGGGTGTCTATTTTAAAATGCCTCTTGGTTTATAAGTTTACACCTTTCACAATTTACAATAGTAAATCACACCACCACGCCTGAGCTCAGCCATTGCTCACAGACTTCTTTCTCTTCAATGTCCCATATTTTACTCCCAACCCTGCCCCTATAATCCAGGCATAGAACCAGACCGGGGAGGGGGGGAGGGGGGGGAGGGGGGGGGAAGCAGAGTGAAGAAAAAGGTTTTTCACCCAGCTCAAACTTGTAGGTTAAAAAACAATGGTGGGACGGGAAACCTGGCTTCGAACTTTAAATAAAATCCATGTATTTATTTCATGCAATTTCCAAAATGCAAACATACACACAACATGCCCAACACTTTCTCTGCTGCATTAACAACTGCATCGGGGCTGCCCCTGCACCCATGCAGAAATCGTTGATTCATTCACTTTATCGGCAATCTGTGTGAAGATGGGTCCTGACCTGAAACGTCACCTATCCATGTTCTCCACAGATGCTGCCTGACCCGCTGAGTTACTCCAGCACTCTGTGAAACGTCACCTATCCATGTTCTCCACAGATGATGCCTGACCCGCTGAGTTACTCCAGCACTCTGTGAAACGTCACCTATCCACGTTCTCCACAGATGCTGCCTGACCCGCTGAGTTACTCCAGCACTCTGTGAAACGTCACCTATCCATGTTCTCCACAGATGCTGCCTGACTTGCAGCGGGTCTGCACTTGGTCTAGTATTTTATCTAAATCTGTGCAAAATTTCTTGTAGTTCCGAGACATGGGTGACGAGAGTTGATTTCTAGACATTTTTTATGCTCTGTCCACAGCCTAAGAGTGCTGGAGTAACTAAGCGGGTCAGGCAGCATCTCTGGATAGAAAGAATGGGTGACCTCTTTTCCAGCTTTCTCCACCAAAGCCTCACCGATCCATTTCCTCAGGAGGTGCTGCCTGACCCACTGAGTTACCCCAGCACTTTGGCTGGGTATTGGTTTTAATCTAAATTGCCATCCTGGGTGTGTTGCTTCATTAAAGGTGCTATATGTGTACGGTTGTTGTGTATAGAGATACAGCATGGAAATTGACCCTTCAGCCCACTAGATCTCCCGTTGACACCAGTTATCTGTTATCCCATTTTCTCATCCACTACGCATCTATTTTAGAGACCCATTAATCTACAAACCTGCACATCTCTGGGAGGTGGGTGGAAACCGGAGCACCTGGAGGAAAAACTCACCTCGTCACGGGGAAAACGGGCAAACTCCACACAGAAGCAGCTGTGGTCTGGATTGAAGCCAGTCTCTGGTGCTGTGAGGCAGCAGCTCTACCTGCTGCACCACAGTGTTCTCTCTGTGTTACCACTGTTGTCTTAAAACAGTGGGCTTCTCTTTGGTAGTGAAGCTTTGGTCCTGTGGTTTATGTTGTTGCTTTCAGGTAGACCCCTCTCAAAAATGATGTGTGGCCTTGGGGTTAATATAAGCTGCCTGCGGCTTGCTCCTTACAATGCTGTTGCTGCAACAGGGTGATGGATGTGTGAGCACTTGTTACTTGAATGACTGGGGAGGAAATGGTGGAAACACAATGCATGCTTTCCCTTTAGGTTTGTACGTAAATTCAAGGTGGAACTCTGAGACAATTAGATGTGAAGAAATTGGACTCTTTATTTGTCGAAACCAAGAACTGCAGATTCTGGTTAATACACAAAAGGACACAAAGTGCTGGAGTAACTCAGCAGGTTTAACAGCATGTCTGAAGAACATGGTTAGGCGAAGTTTTAGGTCCAGACCCACCTGCAGGCTGAGGAAGTGTCTCGACCCAAAACGTCACCTATCCCATGTTCTCCAGTGATGCTGCTTTTGCCTGCTGAGTTACTCGAGCACTCTGTGAAACGTCACCTATCGAAGTTCTCCAGAGATGCTGCCTGACCCGCTGCGTTACTCCAGCACTCTGTGTCCTTTTGTGACTCATTAGTTGAAAGCTTCCAATTATTTTGTAGAAAGAGAAGGCTTTGTGGTGACTTAAACCTCAGATTGTTGAAGAATGATCTCAGTGCAGATGGTTTGGAGCTGCTACTGGTGGGAATACTGTGCAAATCGTTAGCAAATGCTCTCCTTAAAACTTAAAAGCTAGCTGTTGTGCGGGAAGAAACGGAATGTTCTCGGCAGGCTGCTCTCATTCTAAAAAAGCCAAAAACCTCTCAGGAATTTGATGAAACAAAATTTAATAAATGAGAAACTTGGTGGACGACTGTGCCAAAATACCAAATATGATTACAAAATAAAATGTCTCATTAATTAAAGGGTGGCTGGGGAGAGGTTTGGAAGGGCTGATTGGTCATGTGCCTGGCCACAACTCCCTGGGTTGCGGGGAAAGGGAAGCTGTGTATGGGGTCCAATTGTAAGTGTGATCCAAAATCAACTCCAAAAGTTCCTTTTGTTGACTGCCATAAATGTGGAACACTGCGTATTTATTTGTGAGAGAGAGAGGGAGAGGGAGAAATGAAGTTGTGGTGTAGGTCATGTCACATTTCTTTTTGTCCTGAGTTTACCTTGGTTGTAGTTCGCTCGGGCATCTTGGTCAGTATAGACAGGTTGGGCCGAAGGGCCTGTTTCTGTGCTGTGTGACTCTATGGGGTTAAGGGACACATCCCTAATGGAGCAACAGTTCCCTCCAAGTCGTACAGTTTCCTGTTTTCAAAATAGGTTATTGTTTCTTTTATCCCAAAGATGCAAAGATCCAGCACCATTGTGGAGTGGCCTCGCCAGGTGGAATCAGGTGGTTCAAGGTGGTGGTGAAGTTTGCCCTCTTGAAGAGTTCATTGGTTGAATGATACCGTAAGGAAACGGGTCCTTTGGCACACGCCAACCATCGATCACCTGTTCACACTAGTTCTATTTAGACACAAGGAACTGCAGATGCTGGGATCCTGCATCGAACACAAAATGCTGGAGTAACTCAGCGGGTGAGGCAGCATCTCTGGAGAGAAGGAATGGGTGACGTTTCGGATTGAGACCCTTCTTCAGTCTGATGTTGGGAGTGGGCGGGACAAAGATAGAATGTAGTCGGAGACGGTTAGACTAGTGGGAAAACTGGGAAGGGGGAGGAATGGAGAGAGAAAGCAAGGGCTATCTGAGAGAGGATGTTGCTGAACTCTTGTTGGAGAGAGGAGAAGAACTTCTTCAAGGTTTGGCAGCATCTCTGAGAAACATGAACAGTCTACCCATATTCTCCAGAGATGCTGCCTGAACCATTGAGTTACTCCAGCACTTTGTATCTTTGTTAACCAGCATCTGCACTTCCTTGTGTTGAGGTGCTGGATGTGTGGCCTGGGTCATTGGGAAGATTTTCAGTGTTGTAATATTTACAGTTGTGTTAGTGTCCTTGCTTATCAGCGGTTCAAGCAATCAATTGACTTTGTTTGTCTGGTTTTAAGTGATGTCTGAAAGTCGTATGAATTCCAGCATAAACAGCAGCCATACAGTTCACCGAGTCCATGTTGTCCCAGCTCCTGGTCACTGCCTTGTGGGTTATATCTCCTGGCTTTTAGCTATTATCCACAATGCCCTTTCCACAAACACCAGTTCCCCACCCTCACCATACATTGAATTTATTTTCTCTCAACTATTCCTTTTAATCCTTGTGTGGGAAAGAACTGCAGATGCTGGTTTAAGTCAAAGATGGGCACAAAATACTCAGTGGGACAGGCAGCATCTCTGGATAGAAGGATTGGGTGATGTTCTGGGTCGCACCCCTTCCTCAGACTGAATTGAACTTAAGTCTGAAGAAGAGTCTTGACCTATAAGGTCACCCATTCCTTCTATCCAGAGATGCTGCCTGTCCCGCTGAGTATTTTGTGCTTATCTTTGACTTGCATCTGTTGCTGGGCTCTGTGCTAAGGGCACTGGGTCCCGGCCGTCCCTGCCGTCCACCTTGTGAACATCCAGTTACTTCTCCCCTCGGTTTCCTTTGTTCCAGTCAGCTTCCCAACCTCGTGGTCTCCTCATGACCAACTGTGAGTAAAGGTCAAAGGTTCCTGGATGGGATGTGATGGGAACAGCGGTAAATAATGCCTAAATAAGATCAATGATGTTGGCACGATAATCATTCCAAACATTGTGTTTTTTAGTGTTATCATTTTGAACTCTGCACTGGCATTTCGGAGACTGGAGTGCAATGTTTGACTAAACGTCACGCCAGGCACTTGCATCAAATTTGCCCGAGAAATTGTGAAATGGCTCAGCACATATCATAGATTTGCCCAGAGTTGGCAGGTCAGGGGCCAGGGGTTAAGGGTTGCGTTGACATGGCCAGCTAATCTTTTGTTCCTCTGGTCTGATTAATGCTGCAGCCCCGCGCCCTGTTGCCCAGGTGGCTCTTTGTTCTATCTTGAGCTTCAGTAATAAGCTCTGGCAGGCTATTCACTTGTTCTTTGAGAATTAATTTCAGCTCAGAAATAGGCCGCTCAGCCCAACTGATCTGCACATGTGTTCATGCTCAATTGGAGCTCTTTCTTCAACCAGCCCTAATCAGCAATTCTGTCCATTTTGTTTTTCTTCACTTAAGGTTCTTCCCCTTAAATGCTTCAGCGATTTGGTCAGCCATGCACGTGAGAGCCAGGTCGACTGTCTGAGTGAAGTTCTCTCTCCTGAGTGCTTTATTACATTTGTTATTGGCTGTCGTGTAGGGGTTAGGCAAGCAGGAAAACCTCTACATCTACCCTGCAGGCTCCTGATAATTGTAGAATACGTTCCCTAGGAAAGGAAGGACCAGGGGCAAAGGAATACTCGTCTGTTGGGATAGGAGTTATGGGGAGAAGGGAGGAGAATGGGGTTGAGAGGGAAATATAGATCATTCATGATTGAATGGTGGAGTAGACTTGATGGGCTGAATGGCCTAATTCTGATCCTAGATCATGAATAGGAAGTGGAGACACAATTAACATCAGATGCTGGTTTACAAAAATAGACACACAGTGTAGGAGTAACTCAGCAGGTTATCTCTGGAGAAAATAAATATGTGGCATTTTGGGTCAAGACCCTTCTTTAGGCTTGTCCCGATGAGTTACTCCAGCGTTCCTATATCTAATAATTATTTTTCACTGGTTAACTGCCACATTTGCCACAGAGCACTTTTGGATGTGAAAGGCTCCAATTTTTTTTAAAGCTGAACAGTTTCATCATTATTGTCTAATTTGATTTATTTTTTCTCCCCCTCCCTATTTTACAAAACATTTCATAATGCTTACATCATGCAACATGGAAATGAAGTCAAATTAATACAAACTTCTCCCATCTCCTCAATCTGTGGGGTCCTGACCCGAAACGTCATCAGTCTGTTCCGTCCCCAGATGCTGCCTGACCTACTTCATTTTGCTGATCCAGCCCTTTATCTTAGCTCAAGATGCCAGCGTTGACAATGTGGACTCCATCCAGCTCTAGTCTGGTTGTCCACGCGGGCTCACAATGTATATTCCGATTTCCATGGGACCTTCTCTCCTGTTCCCATCAGACACGAGGGTATCCAATTAAGCAACCAACATGAATGTCTTTGGGATGTGGGAGGAAGCTGGAGCCCGGGAGATAGCTGCAGGGAGAAATGTACAAAGATTAAAGGGCCTGTCCCACTTGGTCGACCTTGTGGTCGCGTAATTTGCGTGCCAAGATACATGTAAGTGGGACAGGCCCTTAACGCAGCCAGGCCTGGTGGTCGACACTGAACTGTGGTTGCAGGGGCTCTGAGGAAGCAACTCTGGTCGCTGGACAGACACAAAGTGCTGGAATAACTCAGTGGGCCAGGCAGCATCTCTGAAGAGAAGGAATAGGCAACGTTTTGGGTTGAGACCCTTCTTCAGACTGAAAGCAGAAGGGTGTGGGTGATTCCTCTACAAGCTCCTGCCTGTTTGTTCATCGATAGTTGGGTGATTAGCTCCAAGGACAAAGACTAATTATGTGGCCCACTCCTGAAAGGATGCTTCCGGCTCGGCTGTAAGTGGAGCTAATGACAAATGTGGTCTCCAGATTGATGTGGGGGCAGGAATCTGATTAGCTGCGGAGGGGATTACCCTTCTAAACATATTTAGCACTTTGGATCTTGTGGAAAGGAAAATAAGGTAGAATTTCCCCTTATATTTGCATATTCCCCCTGGTCTAAGTGCATTATTCATGATCCTGTTTTGAATGAGCATTGAATATGAAAATACTTTTCCCAGCAAATCTTGTAGAATTTCTTTGGTCTGCTTCTAATTTAAACTCTGCCCTTTGCTTAATGAGTGTGGAACAGATTGGAAAGGTGGAAAAACTCCTACTTCAAATAGTTTCCCCCGCTGGTTTAAACGTTCCTTTCTTCGTAGTACAATTCCCAAATACGAGGAAGCTGGAACCGTGAATACTTGTAAAGATTGTGTTTTAGTGACACTCTTTCCTTTTTCTGTATCCTGGCATTTAGTTTTATTCTTTCAATCTGCAACTAATTTCAATTTCCTATCACATTTTGGCAGTGCTGTGTTTACCTGATAGATCTGCGCACCTAATAGTTCTTTACTGGGGTTGAGCCATTAACCATCAACATAAACATTTTTCTTGTCTCACTTGAACCCATGGATTTTTCCCATCACACGCACCAGTGTTGATCCAGGGCTCCTCATTCTCCCCACTCTCTGTGTGCCTTGTATTAGTCATGCTGTGTTTTAACGTTATAGAAATGCCACTCCTGTTTGTCAAATAGTTTTGTAGTCCTGGCTTTCTACATGATTTCTCCTCTGCTTTGTCATTGACAGCGACATCCCAGGCTGTTCCAACTCCTCTCGAGTTTTAATATCGTCTTTGTGGAACTTTCTCCAATATTTCCAAGCCTTTTTGCGTTAAAGACTCTGGAGTTCAGTCTTGATCTTTCTTTCTGCATAATTCCACAGCTTAATCTTGTGGTAGATTGGTGTTGCTTATGATGTGATGCTTAAACGGCCAGGGTGCTGGTAAATCACAACCAGTGCCCTGGATATTACCTGGAACACAACACAAGACAGAGACCAATGTGCCAAATAGAACATTGCATCAAGAAATCATTCCCTGGAGCAGCTTGCGAGATGTACGCACATCTGTAGTAATGTTCACAAATCTACTTTCCAATTTAATCTTGCAACCTCTGTACTGAATCGGATCAGCCCAGAGGAATAACACACATTCTTGTGATCAACCCTGCACATGGGTTGGATAAATCCTATTGAATTCCTTGGTGTGAAGTGTGTGTGTGTGTGTGTGTGTGTGTGTATATAAAGTCCCATAGGTGACATAGTTCGGATTTGCCTTCAACTAGCTGCACTTTACAAATTGAGCTGCTGAATCGTTGTGATCTTGATTTGCACAGATTGCAGAAAGATGTGATTTTTAGTACCTTTTTTAAAAACAAATGACAAAGGTTTAAAAAAAAAAAAGAGAAAGTAAAGTTTTGACTGTGAATTTGTAGGTCTACAAGGCTGATCAGCAGGGATACAAAAGCTGAAGGGTTTGTGAGCACAGTGGGGAGGGAAACCTTTGACAGGGCTCTCTTTATCCTGAAGCTATGGGTCTACCACTCTCAGGCAAAGGTTAGCACTGCCATCAGTGAGTCCATTGTGCAGAGTGTGGCTGGGTTACAGTAGAATGGATACTGGGGTCTGAGAGCGGACAATGACAGGTCAAAGAGGCCTCTTTTATTTACAGTAGTTCTTTTCATTGCTGGACTGAAATGGGAGCCAGGGGGGCCATGTGGAAATGCACTGTGTTTGTTCAGTCAGCCCTTTATGGGATTGGGAGCACAGTGCATGGAAATGGCGCAGGATTGTGGGCTGCAGGGTGGACCAAGGCAGCTCATTGTCCAGTCCAGTCTGGCGTGACCAGGGCAAGGGTTCTCTCTGAACAAGACGCTGGGGGGAGGGGGCAGGGCTCTGGTATCTGTGCAGGGACAAAGGTCAAATTCCCTCCAGAATATATCTCCAATCTTTTGTCAAATCGTGCAACTTCCAGAATGTGACCATTGTTCAGTCAGAAAATTACAGGTCAATTATGCAACGGCAAACTCTAACATTGTACAAAGAACTCTGTGGTTGCCCTCTTCATTGTTTTTCATTGCTTTACTTTCAGTTAAAATTGAAATTTAACAACTTTCAACTGAAATGCAAACGTATTGAAAACATTATTTTAGAAAAATAAGTGAAACGGGTCAGTTTGGAGAACAAGTTATTATCATGAATCAATGAGAGATTCGAGAGTTGGCAATCAAGAAATAACATTCCTGTAAACATTCTGCAGACTTGACCCACAAACTTTAGTCAAAACAATTAACTTTTAAATTGTTATCAAATACTGATTAGCTCGATGTGCACCGAGTATTTTGTTAAATTATTTTTTCGGGGGCTCATTATTTTCATACATCCTGCCTATGGTTGAAGATTTGAGACATCCCAGCATAAACATGAAAATAAAACACTTATCTACCGAGAGCATGATCAGCTGTGATCTATTGGAATGCTGTGGGATAGCATTGATGGGCCAAATGGCAGTGTTTCCCCTCTCTTCTTACGGTATGGCTGGGCAAACGAATTGGGACCTGGTTCAGAAATGTGATCACATTGTACGCTGTTAGATTTTGGGAAGATAGACAAAAATGTTGGAGTAACTCAGCGGGACAGGCAGCATCTCTGGAGAGAAGGAATGGATGACCCTTCAGGATCTGGACTCTTCTTCAGACCCTAAAGACGCTAAGAATTTAGGAACTTGGTCCCCAAAATCTGGTTTTAAACTGTCATGAAGTTAAAGGTGGCCATCAAAATAGCACGGAGAAAATACATCTACTGTGTACTTTCATCTTAAGATGCTGGCTGAGACAGCGTTACGTTTCTGACCCTGCTTAATGAGTGTATGAAAAGACACCAATGCAAAACCATTTGGCTTGAAGGCTCAATTTACTCTTTATTTTGTGAGCACTCAATTGTTTCTTTCACTTCAAATATATTTGCGTCTCTGAATACTCAAATGCTGGGGGCGTGTATCAGTAATTGCATCCTGATTGTAAGGTTGTGAGCATTATACTTCAAAATGAAACTTTGGAGATGGGAATTTAAGGGGGTGCAAGGGGAAAGTGGCGAGTATATTAGACTCTGGTTGGTGCTGGGAATACCTGACCATGATTTTGACATGACCTTTGGGGCACCATCACTCTGTGATTCAATACGTGCAAACACTGTTCCCTTGCACCCAGCCAAAAGTTTGAAATGTTAACATTTTTTATGTATGTTGTGGAAATAAAGCCTGCACTGTAAGTGGCAGACACGCACATCCCTCTTCTCACCGTGTCTGTGGTATGGGGTTATGTATGGTTGGAATTCAGGAACCTGATCAACATTCATTTCTCCCTGTAGATTGCTGTACTGTAATTATATTTGCTTGCTATGTATGTATCTTTCTGTTTATTGCAAATAGCCCTGTGTTTATATTGGAACCTCGTGCTGGGTTTGTACAAGCAGGTATTTGACGGGATGCAAGGCTGTGTGAGGGGTACAATGTCTGGATGTATCCGCACTGTACCGGGCTCACAATGTACAGGGTTTATGATTAGTGATCGGTCAACCATGGCACCACCTGATGTTGTGGGAACAACAGCAAACGGTTGCTGGAGGTGTTTAATGTTCCTGATTAAACTGTTCAAGGACACGTTGTCAACTGTGTTAGAGCTCTTCTGATTCCGGCAGTAACACTTTGGCATCAGAGTGTGAAGTGTTGCATGTGGGGCTGGGGCGCAGTACTTTGTAAAATAATTTTACAGATTGCGTGGATAAAGCAGCATTTACAGGACCTATCACTCTTTCATTCACCAGCTCATTCATCTTGTTTTCATTTCTCTGACCTTGCCCACCCTCTCATCAAATATAAAGTGCCATCACATATAAACTTTTAATTTGTGTTTTTTCCTTCTGTGCCCATCACACTCTTCTCCTGCTCCCGTCCGTCGTTTGTACGTCTGGTCTCTGTTCATAAATTACACTTGATATCTTTACAAGATGAAGGTGTCATTTCATCTTGACATTATTGCAATGCCTTGCAAAAAATAAGAACCAACTTGCATTGTTTTCTAATGAATGAAACTGATGTGCAAGCATTGCCTATATGTATAAGTAACAGCATGTTAATCTTGAGGTAATGTTTAATATTTAGAAATAATTCTGAAGCTAACTTGCTCCTCGTCAAAATAAAACACACACAAACACAGAATTTGTAACTACAGGTTTAGGATATTTTCATTCTATCTCTTGATCTCTTTATTTTGACCAATTTAACTTTACAATCTTTAAACACTTGGAATTGCACAAACTAATCGTGATCTGATGATACATGGATCTTATCATGAAAATTCCTCCTTTTTGATAAGCAATATTTACCAATAATTGACTTTTTCAGAAACAAATCTTTATTATGCTCAATATATACCGCTTACCGTGGAGGTGTATCTGGTGTGGACAGAGAGAGACCTCTGTGTGATACAGGGCTGGTACTAGGTGTGGGATACAGTGCTCTGGTTGTTAGCTGGAAGATTAGTTGCTGTTCAGCTGGGACAAAGCTAGAAAGGTGATCTCATCTCAAAGCAAGTCTTGGCTCACTGTCCTTCAAGGGAGAATAAAATCAATTGATTTGTTCTGAAGGCTGATCTGAATGAAGTAACTTTTAATGCACTCTCAGACTGTTGGCCTTTGCCTACAATGCAGTATCATTTTAAAACAATTCGTAGGGGTTATTAAGGAGTCGGAGTGTCGATCAAATCTGTAGAACTGCGTGTAAAGTGACAAATCAACTACTTAAGAGTCCAAGTGTTTTTTTGAGAAAACTGTTTCAAATTTGTATAAGGGGTAAGAGCGTTGTAAAAACAAGCCTGAAGGCTTTGTGTCTCAATGCAAGGAGTATTCGTAATAAGGTGGATGAGTTGAACATGCAGATAGCTATTAATGATTATGATATAGTTGGGATCACGGAGACATGGCTCCAGGGGGACCAAGGCTGGAAGCTGAACATCCAGGGAAATTCAATATTCAGGAGGGATAGAGAGAAAGGAAAAGGAGGTAGGGTAGCGTTGCTGGTTAGAGAGGAGATTAACGCAATGGAAAGGAAGGACATTAGCTTTGAGGATGTGGAATCAGTATGGGTAGAGCTGCGAAACACTAAGGGGCAGAAAACTCTGGTGGGTGTTGTGTACAGGCCACCTAACAGTAGTAGTGAAGTTGGGGATGGTATCAAACAGGAAAGTAGAAATGCGTGCGACAAAGGCAAAACAGTTATAATGGGTGACTTCAATCTACACATAGATTGGGTGAATCAAATTGGCAGGAGCGCTGAGGAAGAGGATTTTTTGGAATGTATGCGGGATAGTTTTCTAAACCAACATGTAGAGGAACCAACGAGAGAGCAGGCTATTTTAGACTGGGTATTGAGTAATGAGGAAGGGTTAGTTAGCAGTCTTGTTGTGCGTGCCCCCTTGGGCAAGAGTGACCATAATATGGTCGAGTTCTTCATTAGGATGGAGATTGACATTGTTAATTCAGAAACAATGGTTCTGAACTTAAAGAAAGGTAACTTTGAGGGTATGAGACGTGAATTGGCCAAGATTGACTGGCAATCAATTCTAAAAGGGTTGACGGTGGATACACAATGGAAGACATTTAAAGACTGCATGGATGAACTACAAAAATTGTTCATCCCAGTTTGGCAAAAGAATAAATCAGGGAAGATAGTGCATCCATGGATAACAAGGGAAATCAGGGATAGTATCAAAACAAAGGATGATGCGTACAAAGTAGCCAGAAAAAGCAGCATACCAGAGGACTGGGAGAAATTCAGAGACCAGCAGAGGAGGACAAAGGGCTTGATTAGGAAAGGAAAAATAGATTATGAAAGAAAACTGGCAGGGAACATAAAAACTGACAGCAAAAGTTTTTATAGATGTGTGAAGAGGAAGAGATGAGTTAAAACAAATGTAGGTCCCTTGCTGTCAGAAACAGGCGAGTTGATCATGGGGAACAAGGATATGGCGGACCAATTGAATAACTACTTTGGTTCCGTCTTCACTAAGGAAGACATAAATAATCTGCCGGAAATAGCAGGGGACCGGGGGTCAAAGGAGGATCTGAGTGAAATCCAGGCTAGTCGGGAAGTGGTGTTGGGTAAATTGAATGGATTAAAGGCCGATAAATCTCCAGGGCCAGATAGGCTGCATCCCAGAGTACTTAAGGAAGTAGCTCCGGAAATAGTGGATGCATTAGTGATAATCTTTCAAAACTCTTTAGATTCTGGAGTAGTTCCTGAGGATTGGCGGGTAGCTAATGTAACCCCACTTTTTAAGAAGGGAGGGAGAGAGAAAACGGGGGAATTACAGACCAGTTAGTCTAACATCGGTAGTGGGGAAAATGCTAGAATCAGTTATTAAAGATGGGATAGCAGCACATTTGGAAAGTGGTGAAATCATTGGACAAAGTCAGCATGGATTTACGAAAGGTAAATCATGTCTGACGAATCTTGTGGAATTTTTCGAGGATGTAACTAGTAGCATGGATAGGGGAGAACCAGTGGATGTGGTGTATCTGGACTTCCAGAAGGCTTTCGACAAGGTCCCACATAAGAGATTAGTATACAAACTTAAAGCATACAGCATTGGGGGTTCAGTATTGATGTGGATAGAGAACTGGCTGGCAAACAGGAAGCAAAGAGTAGGAGTAAACGGGTCCTTTTCACAATGGCAGGCAGTGACTAGTAGGGTACCGCAAGGCTCAGTGCTGGGACCCCAGCTATTTACAATATACATTAATGATCTGGATGAGGGAATTGAAGGCAATATCTCCAAGTTTGCGGATTACACTAAGCTGGGGGGCAGTGTTAGCTGTGAGGAGGATGCTAGGAGAATGCAAGGTGACTTGGATAGGTTGGGTGAGTGGGCAAATGCATGGCAGATGCAGTATAATGTGGATAAATGTGAGGTTATCCACTTTGGTGGTAAAAATAGGAAAGCAGACTATTATCTGAATGGTGGCCGATTAGGCAAAGGGGAGATGCAGCGCGACCTGGGTGTCATGGTACACCAGTCATTGAAAGTAGGCATGCAGGTACAGCAGGCAATGAAGAAAGCAAATGGTATGTTAGCTTTGATAGCAAAAGGATTTGAGTATAGGAGCAGGGAGGTTCTACTTCAGTTGTACATGGTCTTGGTGAGACCACACCTGGAGTATTGCGTACAGTTCTGGTCTCCAAGTCCGAGGAAGGACATTATTGTCATAGAGGGAGTGCAGAGAAGGTTCACCAGACTGATTCCTGGGATGTCAGGACTGTCTTATTAACAAAGACTGCATAGACTCGGTTTATACTCTCTAAAATTTAGGAGATTGAGAGGGGATCTTATAGAAACTTACAAAATTCTTAAGGGGTTGGACAGGCTAGATGCAGGAAGATTGTTCCCGATGTTGGGGAGGTCCAGGACAAGGGGTCACAGCTTAAGGATAAGGGGGAAATCCTTTAGGTCCGAGATGAGAAGGACTTTTTTCACACAGAGAGTGGTGGGTCTCTGGAACTCTCTGCCACAGAGGGTAGTTGAGGCCAGTTCATTGGCTATATTTAAGAGGGAGTTGGATGTGTCCCTTGTGGCTAAGGGGATCAGAGGGTATGGAGAGAAGGCAGGTACAGGATACTCAGTTGGATGATCAGCCATGATCATATTGAATGGCGGTGCAGGCTCGAAGGGCTGAATGGCCTCCTCCTGCACCTAATTTCTATGTTTCTAAAATTAACTGACCAGAAGGAAATGACTCTGGCATAAAATGTAGGGGTATCAGCTGATGGGAAATTGAACATTGATGTTATCAGAGCAGTGTCCCTGGACCCAATACACCGGTTGGTTTCTAGGTTGATGTAAATGATTTCTGCTGGGATTAGACCTTTCTGCAACTCTCTGATCAGAATCATCAGGCAACTCTATGAGGTAGATGGGAGGTCAGGACAGCTCTCTAGTTGGTGAGAGGACAGTTCAGTTGCCAGGCAAACTAACCAGTTACAGTCCCCACTATAATGTGTCAATGGCTCCTTCCCCTCTACACATTTGAGCCAGTAGACACGATGGAATGATGTACGCAAAGTGCTGGAGTAACTCGGCAGGACAGGCAGCATCTGGTGAGAAGGAGTGGGTGATGTTTCGGGCCGAGACCCTTCTTCAGACTCTAGGATGTCAGGATGGAATGACTGGTCCGATCAACAGGAAAGATTGCAGTACAAACTGAAGGTAGAATGATAAAGTAATTTGACTAACTCTTCTTATGACTTCTGGATCTCCCATCACCAGTGAGGTCACTGTGGTTTGGTGGGAAACAACGGATATTCTTTTCTGACTTTTAAAGGTGAGAATTATGATGGGTGGAAATGTTGATACCGTTGTACAAATGTTGCAAACCACCTCATCGGGTAAAAACGGAGAGAGTTCTGTAAGTAGGAAGACGTGTGTTGTAATTCTCATGAAGGGGGGGGGGGGTGGGGTGGGGAGAGAGTTATGGGGAGAACAGCAAG